>JAMPIV010021090.1:0-602338 GCA_024509875.1 Oreohelix idahoensis
AATGGACAATGCCTCTGTTGCGTGATAAATTCTCGCAACATCGTTTTATTTCAATATCTATTTTATAACGCAAGGGCAACAACTGCTTGAAATTTATAGTCACTTTTCTCGGTAAGCATTTGTCTTCTCGCGTTGGTATCGAATGCAGTTAAGTTTTGAGCTGTGGTCATTTTGCGCTGGACTGCGCATGACTTGTCTTGCTTCTTGGTCGATCGGTTTCCGCCCACCACTAGTGGAGTGAGCGATTTGGAATGGCGAAAGAGATGCCTCGTTGAAGAGGGGATCTCCGCTATTTTTTGTTCTGTCAGGGATGTGTAGTCCTCTTAATGGATATTTCGTTTATTCGAGATAATACCTCTAGTGTTTCCCACATGTCGGGAGGCGTGATATTTCTGTGTATTTCATGAAAGCAAGGTAAATTGACTTTTTCATTAACTCTATCGATTTTGGGTCGTGAGCGATTTCGATTCATAGCCTGTCTTCGAAAGTCGTCGTCACGAGATGTTTTCCCAGCTCACATGTCGCTGTATTGTACTGCATCGGTTGATGCAGGTCCCAAGGACCATTACTTGCTACTTTGTTAAATGAACTAGGTTTGGAAAACCTTCATTATCTAGAGGATATTTTTGAGGACATTATTTATACTTCGGCAGACGTGTCTGTCTTGCTGAAGTCAGACTAAGGAGAGTGAACTGATCTCATACATCTGGTTATCTCCTGGCTGTTATAGAAAAGGATGGAGTTTTTCACCTGACTACATTTACAGCACTATGAAATATAACATGCATCTGACTCATCATTGTAATGCTGTCGACCGTCTATTGCTGTATTGAATGTTGCTGTGATAATGACTGTTTGATGTGCCTACATATTCGCGTAACCATTTTGTCACTGTGGCGTCCACAATAAATAATGAAGAAAAACGTCAACGGCTGTTTCAAGAATCATTGACTTTATACGTCGTGAGTTTACTGACGTCCTATGTGGATTGCCCTGTTATTTTTGTATGAACATTGTTTTGACTGAACACATCTGCACACTACACAAAACCAGACATGCGGATACCATCCATCATCATATGGCATCACGCATCATTTGGTGGCCATAAGCTGGTTTGATTCTGGTACCAGCAAACACGGGGTCCCTTACCCACTTCATTTTCAACAAGAATTCATCAGCATCCTTCAAGAAATTAACATTCTTCAATACAGTCAACATCTTCAAAATTTTCAAAGTACTCGGCGTTGCCCGGTAAAAGTCAAAATTTCAATTTTTTGACGGAAACAAGAATTTGACAGTACCCGGCGTTGTTACATGTTGCCGGATAACTCGGACTGCTGTTATCTTTTACGCAAGTCAAGCAAGTTGCTGCTGTCAAGGTTCCAGTGCTGTCGTTTTTGTGAAGGTCAAGTGCCGGTTGAAACGGGTTGTTTTCTGAAGAAGGCCAAGTACCGATTTCCATCAACTTACTTTTGGATTAGAAGGTCAAGTGCCGAAACAACTCAACACACAGTATTTCAGAAGCTCTTGTACCATCGTGTTAGCAGTGGAAGCAGTTCAGATGTGCCATCATCGTTGGAGCTTCGCTCTTTAGGACGTTGATTGACATCCGTTTTTTCTGCTGTTCTACGATTGGAAGCCTATAAGTTAAGTGGCCTGTTTGTATGTAAACTGTGCCCTTATACTTCTGCTGAGTCTTCTGTGTATCATCTCATTCTATATGTTATATGTCTATATGTTATTTGTATATTTATATGTTTATATTTCAGCGGGTTCTCGGTTGGGTGGTGTCTCCGTTAGATTATGCCACGTCATAGAGGTCGTCTATTGTGAGCGTTTTCTGTAGGGTTTGCAAATTTCCGATACTGGAATTTGCTAAGCGACTTCTGTTGCTATTTATGTTAGCTGTGATGACATGTTTTAATATTGTTTTCGTTATTATTTCGCATTCTTTAGTTTTGTTTTGATTTGTTTGTATTTGTTAGCCTACTCTTGTCTATAATTTAGTTTCATACAACATTTTTGTTTATACACTGTGGTGTCATGTATTTTGTTTAATTCTATCGCAGATATCGTCACATTTTTTGTGATATTTCATTAATTTCTGCTTTATTTTTAGTTGATTTCTGCGAACGTTTTTGTATTGTTGCTGATCTTTGTTATTGTTTACATTGTTATTGTTTACATTGTTTGCATTGTTTACATTTTCAATGTTTACATTCTGCATGTGTTTACATAGTCATTGTTTACAGTTATAGTAATTAGTTAATGGGCTATGCTAATGCACTGTTACTACTACACTGATGATAAATGAATGATGAATAGTGTCGTGCACTATTGAATGAGAAGTGCACTTATGATCAAGAATTGATTGCTGATATTTCATATACAAGTTCTTTGATTGGAGACTTGTTTCCCACAGAGACTGGGATAATATAAGGTGATGTGAATATACAAGTGCTTAATTAAGACTTGTTACACTTAGGTTTGAAATAAATTAGTTAATTATTTCAGGTTTTGGACTCATATGTTAGACAACATGTCTACATTTGAGCACTTTATTGAGCAGGGTAAATTGCTTGGGAAGACTGGTGATAAGTTAGAAGAATTTGCAACTGCTCGATATGATAAAGCAATGGAAGCTGAACAAAAGAAACTGCATATGGAAGCTGAACAAAAGAAACTGCAGATGCAGGTGGATGAAAAAAGATTCCAAATGGAAATGGAAAAACAAAAAAGGGAATCAGAAGCTGAGGAAAGAAAACTCCAGCTAGAGCTGAAAATAAAAGACTTGAAAAAGAGGCTGAAAATAAAAGACTTGAAAAAGAGGCTGAAAATAAAAGACTTGAAAAAGAGGCTGAAAATAAAAGACTTGAAAAAGAGGCTGAAAATAAAAGACTTGAAAAGAAGCTGAAAGACTTCAAATAGAGGCTCAGGCTGAGGAAAGAAGATTACAGAGAGAGTCTGATGAGAGGAAAGAGAAAGCAAAAATGGAACATGAAGAAAAGGTCTTAGCTTTAGAGTTGGAAAAATTGAAATTGACGAACATGAGTAATGGTAATGATTCAAACAAGGGTTCATCTTCTGGTAAGGCTAATAATGATACTTTTAAGATTAAGTTACCAACATTTAGTCCTTCCAGTGATGACATAATGTTCTATCTGGACAGATTTGAACAAGCATGTACAGCTCATAACATAGACAAAGCAAAATATGTTTATCAGTTATCAGGGATACTGACAGGTAAAGCTCTAAGTATATTAAATATGGTGGATGAACCTGACAAGAACAATTATGAGGTTGTCAGGGCCGCTTTGTTAAAGAAATATCAGCTTAACGAAGACGGCTATCGTCTACAATTTAAAAACATGTTACCTGAAAATGGAGTTGAATTCTCCGAGTTTATTGCAAGAATACGCATTACTTTCTCACGATGGGTTGAACTATCTAAGACGGAAAAAACTTATGAAGGACTTATGGACTTAATACTTAGAGACAAAGTCATGTCGTCTGTCAATGAGTCTTTCCTTGCTTTCCTTCATGAACGTAAACCTAAAACAATAAAAGAAATGGAAGATTTCTGTTGCCAATACGTAACTGCGCACCCACACATAACCATGGGTAACTCTAAGGTGAAAGAAGGTTTACCAGTTGCTTCGGCAGCTCCGTATGGTCAAAACTTTGCTCGTAGATTCCAACAAAATTTTGATAGAAAGAGTAGCGGTAATTTCTGTCAAAATCATGGAAATCAATTTCATGGTGATTCTTCTTCGAAGAATTGGAGACAACCTGATAGTACTCGTTACTATCACCCTAATAATTATAAGCATTTCAAAAGAGGATATGGTAATAGAGGTTATTCCTGCCGAAGACCTCAGAACCAAACAAATAGATGTTCGCATCAATGTGAACATGATAGTAATCGTGGAAACTGGAATTCGAACCAGGATAACAATTACAATAGAGACAATAATAACTGCAGAGATAATAATAACTCTGATAACTTCAGAGGTAATAATAGTCGGGGTAGATCTCAACACAAAAAAAAGAGATATCAGCAGGCTAATGCTGTACAACAGGAAACTGAGGGAGCCTGTAATCATGTTGTTGATAGTAAAAACTTTGACGCTGTCACTGGTTCTGCTTTTGACTTTGAGAGAGCAAACAAATGCCCCCAATGCAGTACTTTATTCGAACCGGGTACCATAACTACTTTGAGTTGTGGTCACCCACTTCCCGCTCTTCCTGCTGCTGTTGCGCATGACGGGAGGGGTTCTTTAATTCTACATAAGGGTCTTGTTAATGATACTCCGGTCTCACTACTTTTCGATTCCGGATGCACCACTATTGGTGTTAGACAATCGCTTGTAGATCCATCTTGTGCTACAGGAAGGGTTATTAAATGTGTCACATTTGGCGGCACTCTAGAAAAATATCCTACTGCTGTAATTCGCATTGCCACTCCTTTCTTTACTGGAGATGTGCATGCTTGTCTCTTACCTAATCCTATTGCGGACCTTATTATTGGTCGTATTCACGGAGTTAGGGAGTGTACCCCACAGCAGATTGCTGCTTGGGAAGATAATAACATGCAAGCTACAAATGCAGTAGTTACAAGAGCACAAGCTCTACAAACACCCGAAACTTCACTGAATAGTGATAATGAAGTTGATAGCCAAGATAGTCACTTAGTAATCACTCGTGACTCTTTCATAAAATTGCAAGAAGAAGATCCTTCTTTAAAAAAATTCTTCGTTCTTGCGAAGAAAGGTGATCCGAATCAGGATACAAATAGAAAATCTTGGATTGCAATGAGAAACGGCGTACTTGTACGTATGGTACAAGATTCGACTACGTCGGCACATTCGCAAATTCTTGTTCCCAAGAGCATGAGAGTGCAAATATTACAACATGCTCATGACTCGCAATGTGCTGGACATATGGGTTTTGCCCGTACGAAGTCGAGAGTCCTTGCGGCTTTCTTTTGGCCTTTTGTCAATAAGGACATTCGTATTTACTGCCGATCATGCAAGGTATGTCAGGAGGTCAAATCTAGAGGACCACGACATGCTGCGCCTATCCAGGCTGCTGACATTCCTATTCGGCCGTTTCAGAAAATGGCCATAGATATTATTGGCCCTTTTAAGGTCAAGTCGGCCAGAGGACATCAGTTTATCCTTACATGTGTCGATATGTGCACACGTTGGCCAGAGGCTATTCCTCTTAAGAGCATATCTACTACAGATATCGCAGATGCTCTTTGGTTGATATTTTCTCGCTTGGGGTTCCCCAGAGAAATATTGTCAGACCATGGCACTCAACTCATATCTGACACTATGTCACAGGTAATGTCTACCTTACATATTGAACGATCTCTCAGTAGTATCTACCATCCTATGTCTAATGGGTTAGTTGAGCGTCTGAATAGAACGCTCAAGACTTTGCTTGGTAAGATAACTGAAGATCATCCTCAAGATTGGGACAGGGTTTTACCCGCGGCTCTCTTTGCCTATAGAGAAGTCCCTAATGAACACACAGGATTTTCTCCCTTCGAACTTGTCTTTGGCGCGCGTCCACGCGGCCCTATGTCTTTATTACACGATCTCATCACTGCCGATGATATTAGCGATGAAACTCAATCCTCATATGAGTATGTCATTGCTCTTAGACAAAAGATCATTGAGGCATGTAAGCTAGCAACTGCTTCATCAGAAATTGCTAAAGAGAAGGCAAGGCAGTTTGCTAACAAGAATAGATGTCTACGACAACTTTGTCCAGGTGACAAAGCATTCGTCCTACTCCCCAGTAGGGAAAATAGACTTCTTATTGCATGGAAAGGTCCGTATGCAATAGTCTCTCGGATTTCCGATGTTGACTATGTGGTCGATATTGATGGAAAGCATAAAACTTTCAACATAAACATGCTTTCGGAATTTCACGAACGTCCGGACTATTTGCTGCCTATTTTCCAGGCAACGGATGATGCTCCTGCACCTCACGGTCATTATTCATCCCTGTCTGTCATACAGGATGAGGAAGCTACCTTCTCTGATGTCAACCTTCCCCTTCCAGTGGTTCCATTACATTCCACGGAATCTTGGAAAAACGTTTCTGTTTCTCCTAATCTTTCTGGTGACGAACATCGACAAGTCTCGTCGATGTTACAAACATTTCAGGATGTTCTCACTGACATTCCTGGACACACAGATGTCATAGAACATGACATAATTCTTACCGACAATAATCCAATTAGGGTTAGGCCGTATCCTATTCCTATACACTTTCAGTCGCAAGTGGAAAAGGAATTGGATGAAATGATTCAATTAAATATAATTGAACCATCGACTTCACCATATTCTTCTTCCATGGTTATTGTCCGGAAGAAGGATAAGAACATACGAATTTGCGTTGATTATCGCAAATTGAATCAGGTCACAAAGTTCGATGCTGAACCGATGCCTTTGTTAGAAGATCTACTGATTAGACTTTCTAATTCTAGATTCTTCACTAAACTTGACTTGTCTAAAGGTTATTGGCAAGTGCCTTTAGCAGAGCATGCCAAACCTCTTACTGCTTTTTCTACACCTAGGGGTCTATTTCAATGGAATGTTATGCCTTTTGGTCTCATGAACGCCCCTGCCACTTTCGTTCGCATGATGCGTCGAATTCTGTCACATCGTTCGGATGTCATCGCATACTTAGATGACATCTGTCTCTTCAGTGATACCTGGGAAGATCACTATTTAGGGTTATATGACTTACTGTCCACTCTACGTGAGAATAATTTGACAGCAAAACCTTCTAAAGCTTTTGTTGGTTTTGGTGAAATCTCTTTCCTGGGTCATCGTGTTGGTCATGGTCTCTTGAAGACAGAAGACCACAATACTTCCAAAATACTGAACATCTCTGTTCCTAAAACGAAGAAACAAGTTAGGAGTCTCTTAGGTTTAATTCAATTTTATGGGAGATTTATTCCAAATTTATCTTCGATCATGGCACCTCTCTCAACATTGTTGAAGAAAGGTTCGCCTAATCTGGTCCGTTGGTCTGAAGAATGCCAATCTTCACTAGACCAAATCAAGAATATATTTTCTTCTCCTCCCATCTTAAGATTACCTACTCTTGATAGGACTTTTGTTCTTCGGAGTGATGCTTCATCCACTGGGATTGGAGCAGCACTGATGCAAGAATATGCAAATACTCTGCATCCTGTTATGTACATTTCTAGAAAACTAAATGCGGCAGAGAGGAACTACTCGGTTTTAGACCGTGAGTTGTTAGCGATGGTTTGGTCAATTCTAAAGCTACAAAGATTCCTCCTGGGCGCACATTTCATTCTAGAGACTGATCAGAAAGCTCTTACAGCTATTCAGACTAAGAATTTGAAGAGTTCGAGATCCACTCGATATGCTATAGCTCTTCAACCTTTTCACTTCACGGTACGAGCTATCCGTGGTGCGGATAATGTGATGGCTGACATTTTGTCTAGATGCCCACATGACTCCAACTAATACTTCTGTCCTATATTTCCATATATTACAGAGTCATAACACACCTATATTTCTACAATAGATTAGCACATCTGTACTTACTTTATATGTACACACTATCGTGCTTTGTTGTCATCTTCTTCTGTTCGTTTTTTAAGATGATAGAGGAGGACTGAGTAGTTAATATAAGGGCCGTTAGTTTACTAAACAGCCACAATTATTAATAATGTATTGTACCTTATGAAGCATATTAGTTATTAATTAGCATTATATTGCTTGTACTTTCTCAGAATGTCATTGTTGAGCTGAGGACTTACCTTACTAGTATCAAGCATGACGAGTTCTAGATTGTGTACTTACCCTCGGAATACCAGAGCATATGTCCTGGATCGTCATGTAGTTTAACTTTACTATGTACTTATGTCATTACATGTCAAAGAATGTACTATTTAAATTTTCCTATCAGATTTGTACATCCATTTTTAAAGACAATATTAGAGTATGCTGTTTAATGATGATTATGGTAACTTGCATACGTATATTGTGTTTACATGCTAACGTGATGTGTGTTGGTGACACCTCCCCGATGTGAATATTTTTTGAGACATATTTATTTTTCTGTTGAGGTATATCCTCACCAGACACTCTATATTTAGCCTCATGTTAGGCAATTTAATTAATTATCAGCGCATAATTCGTGCGTTTTGAGCCGCTTATCGCATGCTCTTTGATATTTAAAAAAAAATATGTTCCACATTTTTTTTTTATCGGGAGGAGGTGGTGATATGTTGCGTGATAAATTCTCGCAACATCGTTTTTTACAATATCTATTTTATAACGCAAGGGCAACAACTGCTTGAAATTTATAGTCACTTTTCTCGGTAAGCATTTGTCTTCTCGCGTTGGTATCGAATGCAGTTAAGTTTTGAGCTGTGGTCATTTTTGCGCTGGACTGCGCATGACTTGTCTTGCTTTTTGGTCGATCGGTTTCCGCCCACCACTAGTGGAGTGAGCGATTTGGAATGGCGAAAGAGATGCCTCGTTGAAGAGGGGATCTCCGCTATTTTTTGTTCTGTCAGGGATGTGTAGTCCTCTTATGGATATTTCGTTTATTCGAGATAATACCTCTAGTGTTTCCCACATGTCGGGAGGCGTGATATTTCTGTGTATTTCATGAAAGCAAGGTAAATTGACTTTTTCATTAACTCTATCGATTTTGGGTCGTGAGCGATTTCGATTCATAGCCTGTCTTCGAAAGTCGTCGTCACGAGATGTTTTCCCCAGCTCACATGTCGCTGTATTGTGCTGCATCGGTTGATGCAGGTCCCAAGGACCATTACTTGCTACTTTGTTAAATGAACTAGGTTTGAAAAACCTTTATTATCTAGAGGATATTTTTGAGGACATTATTTATACTTCGGCAGACGTGTCTGTCTTGCTGAAGTCAGACTAAGGAGAGTGAACTGATCTCATATGTCTGGTTATCTCCTGGCTGTTATAGAAAAGGATGGAGTTTTTCACCTGACTACATTTACAGCACTTTGAAATATAACATGCATCTGACTCATCATTGTAATGCTGTCTACCGTCTATTGCTGTATTGAATGTTGCTGTGATAATGACTGTTTGATGTGCCTACACATTTGCGTAACCATTTTGTCACTGTGGCGTCCACAATAAATAATGAAGAAAAACGTCAACTGCTGTTTCAAGAATCATTGACTTTATACGTCGTGAGTTTACTGACGTCCTATGTGGATTGCCCTGTTATTTTTGTATGAACATTGTTTGACTGAACACATCTGCACACTACACAAAACCAGACATGCGGATACCATCCATCATCATATGGCATCACGCATCACCTCATATCACAACGTTGTGGCACCAGAAGATAAAGTTTCTAATTCACCAAGTATTAAAGATGTAATAAAGATTTGGCTGACAATAAACAACATTCCATTCAACGAAATGTCCATGAACCTGAATTACTTGGAATTGTAAAAAAAGACACAGCATACAAAGATATTTCACATAGACAAGGCAATCCATGAACATGGTCACAGATGTTTATGATTACCTCCTTACCCTTCTCACTTAAACCCAATAGAATTAGTATGGGCTAAAATTAAGGAACAGGTAGCAACAGAAAATAGAACGTTCAAATTAAAAGATGTTGAAATACTTATAAAAGCCGCCATCTCCAATATAGCCAGGGATTATTGGAAGAAAAGTGAGAACCATGTGTTGCAAGAGGAAGAGGAATATTGGAAGAATGATGGTTTGTCCTTCATTCAGCCGAGATTGATTTTCAATTTCTCAGAGACATCTGATTATGATTCGGATGAAGTTTAATTTCTTTAAAGATGACCTTACCGTTATTTACAAGCACATTAGAGGAGCAACGTTCCATTATGATATTTATGAACCGCAAAGAGATGATACCCATTGAAATAATTAGATCAAGGAAGGTCCAGTTTGGTAGCGCATTAAATGTCAATGACAAACAATGTCACGAGTATTTCGCATGCAGATCATTTAAGAAATCATCTTCAACACGTATTCAATTGCAAACGTGATGGCCACATTATTGTAATAGTAGACACGCCTATGCCTAATCAATTCACAGAATCTGTGCATGAAGTGGTAAAATTTCTTTTGTCGATACACAATAATTAGTATGCCGACAAAGATCAAAGGATTTCATCCGTTTATGGGAACTGGACAAGATGCACAGATATAAAGTATATATTTGTTGGGTCTAACCCAATATAACATCGTATGCAAAAAATGGCATTAATACGTTAGACGGTTAATCAGATAATTACATTTGTTTGAGGGCAAAGCTAGTGAAACGTGCTATAGTTGGGATGGGATAGATGTACTTTAACATGAAAGTGGTTTTATAGCACGTTTCACTAGCTTTGCCCAACTTCACAATGCTATATCTCAGCGAATATATAACGCATATAAGTGAAATTTTGTGTGTGAATTTGAAATGGTATAGACCCTATGAATTAAATTTTTCATTAAAATGCAGCCTTTGGTTTCAATTGTCGTTTCTTTGCGATATAATATCAAAAGTCTACTTGCCAACACACATCACACACACACATTTTGAAATGTCTACAGTAAATTATACGACATCATTTGCACATAATTGGTTTATCAAACAATTGGCATGATTTTAGCGTGAAATTGCGTGAAATTGCACTTCTTGAACACAAAACAGTTTATATCCGGTGTTACTCACACATTGTCAATCAGTGGCATGTCTACAAAAAGTATTGTGTGGTTACGTAGGAAAATGAGTCTGCGAGTACATTTTATGACATTACAGCTAATCACAAATAGGATTTTTAAGTATTTCTGCAATGAAGCTACTCGTGGAAAACTATTTCATTCTATTTCAAACCCACAAAAGAGGACTATTCATGCCTTGGGGATAATCAAACGATCATTGCACCGCTGGATAGCGACATCTGAAATTTCTAATTCCAATGTCTTACACACGAAAATTAGGCCAAGAGTGGTGGATAATTTTGACAGAGAATTGATCCGCAGAGAAATTTGCAATATGTTTCACAATAATGAGGCAGTGACTTTAAGGAAATTGAAAATTTGGTTAAGAAAGAATAATGACATTGATATTTCCAAATCTACGCTATGGAGGACTATTAGGAGTTTGGGATTCACTTTTAGAAAATATGTTGGTGGTAGAAACCTTATTTGTGAGAAGCCTCATATAGTTGCAATGAGAAGCAAATATTTACGCGAGGTCAGAGAAATGAGAAGAGATTGTTATGATTTTGTGTATTTAGATGAAACTTGGATCAATGCGCACCACAGTAATGAACGAGAATGGCAATCATCTGATGGGACAACTAAGAGACTAGTACCAAGCAGCAAAGGACAGCGCCTAATAATTGCACATCCAGGAAGCAGCCATCATGGGCTTCTAAATAATACTGAACTCATATTTGTTTCAAAATCCACGGATAATAGGGATTATCATACAGAGATGAATGGCAAGATATTTCAAGATTGGATTGTAAATCATGTACTTCCTTCATTGGATAGACCGTCGTGTTTGATAATGGACAATGCTTCATATCACAACGTTGTGGCACCAGAAGATAAAGTTCCTAATTCATCAAGTACTAAAGATGTAATAAAGATTTGGCTGACCATAAACAACATTCCATTCAACGAAATGTCACTGAAGACTGAATTACTTGGAATTGTAAAAAAGACACAGCATACAAAGATATTTCACATAGACAAGGCAATCCATGAACATGGTCACAGATGTTTCAGATTGTCTCCTTACCATTCTCACTTAAACCCAATAGAATTAGTATGGGCTAAAATTAAGGAACAGGTAGCAACAGAAAATAGAACGTTCAAATTAAAAGATGTTGAAATACTTATAAAAGCCGCCATCTCCAATATAGCCAGGGATTATTGGAAGAAAAGTGAGAACCATGTGTTGCAAGAGGAAGAGGAATATTGGAAGAATGATGGTTTGTCCTTCATTCAGCCGAGATTGATTATCAATTTCTCAGAGACATCTGATTATAATTCGGATGAAGTTTAATTTCTTTAAAGATGACCTTACCGTTATTTACAAGCACATTATGGGAGCAACGTTCCATTATGATATTTATGAACCGCAAAGAGATTAGAGGAGCAACGTTCCATTATGATATTTATGAACCGCAAAGAGGTGATACCTATTGAAATAATTAGATCAAGGAAGGCCCAGTTTGGTAGCGCATTAAATGTCAATGACAAACAATGTCACGAGTATATCGCATGCAGATCATTTAAGAAATCATCTTCAACAGGTATTCATATGCAAACGTGATGGTCACATTATTGTAAAAGTAGACACGCCTATGCCTAATCAATTCTTAGAATCTGTGCATGAAGTGGTAAAATTTCTTTTCTCGATACACAATAATTAGTATGCCGACAAAGATCAAAGGATTTCATCCGTTTATGGAAACTGGACAAGATGCACAGATATAAAGTATATATTTGTTGGTGTAGTGGATTTTGATGGTATTGTATGGTGGTGTTATCACCTAGTGTGATGCGTGAGGTCAGCTGTGAAGGCTCCTGAGATAATTGTAACTGTGAATATACAGAAGGCCCTTTCGTGCTACCACTTTATGACCTCACACATATCTTTTTTTTTTTACTAATGAATGTGGCTACGTTAAAATCTAGGGTACTGAATGCAATGTGTTGTATGGACAGATACACACACCCACAGATGTTAATTAAGTCTAATACTATCAATAAAATTTATAACACAATGAACTAAATTCAGCTGGTTAAATTTAGAATAGAAAATCTTTTTTTTTAAATTTATTTGTTCTGAACCAAGGTTTTATTTTGGCCAGAACTTATGCAAAGATTTTGAAATTTATGAATGAATGGCATGAATAAATGGCATGTTAAATGAAAGATGTTTACATATGCAATCTTCAAGATTAATTATAGTATTACTGTTCGTAATGTTAATTTTTCTGGGAAAACTATGAATGGATGTGCTGTTGGGGTGGCTTCATCCCTCCCTGTTTATGCCTACACAGCATTGTCCATTAATGATGGAAGGAAATGGGATGCTTCAGTAGTAAATTCTCTTGGGTGCTAGTTTTATGAAGTTGGTGTAAGTTCAGCAGGCCAGCTAGCCTACTTAACTTTGCCAGATTTGTTCTGGTGCTGGAATATGATAGCCCCACCTCTCCGTGCTTGAGCAATACACATATGTTCTGTCGAAATGTACCCTGCACGGGTCCTCACTTCAATTATTAATCAGCATTGGACACCACCTTAGTGTCAAGATCGAACTCACAGCTCTGAAATAAAGTATTGGTTTTTGCTCAGAACCTTACCTAATAAGCCACTTCTACACATAACAAATTACAATAACACCACATAAACAGGGTCAGTTCTCTCTGACCAGACAGCACATCTTACCTAGTTGGTTTCGCATAGGGTAAGTTTCCCCAGTCTACAGATTCTGAAATAGGTGCATTATCTCACTGCCATAGAATAGGATAGGTGATATGATTCACTGTTCTCAACACTTGATCACCCCTTCCTAAACCTTGCTGTAGTTTATATATTGTTTGTCCCTAGACCCTGAACTAGGGCGGGGGGTCCAGAGCGAATCCTTACTTGTTTGTAAGGCTAGATTTCGATATGGCAGTATCAAATCACTCGGACATTAAACAATATTCAAAATATACAAAGAAATAATTTCAATCTTACCAGATTATGAATAAAGAACACAGAAATGCTAGCAAAACTCAGCTGAGCTGCTGGCTATAGTATGGCGTCCCTGAACTTATTTCAATTTATTTCATTTGGAAATCACCACACTTGAAATTTACTGTGTCTATCACTGGACAACTATTGAGGAATGGCAAAAAAGCTCGTCTGAGCGCGGATAATATGATTGTCTGTGGCCAATCAATGCCTTGGTTTTTTTAAATTCAAATTTCCTACACTAAAGTCATTTCAGTCATGCTTCAGTCAAGTATGGATTTTTATCTGTTAGTCTGTCCGTCTCTACTTGCGTTTTTACAAAAACGTACTTGATTTTTGAACCAACCTTTCTCTCCCCTCCAAAATTTTGTCGTTAAAAGTTATTTTTAGACACAGCTTCCACCAATATCCCTTCTCTTCCATGCTAAGTAGATTTGAACACCTGCGTCTCGAGGTCGCAATTTTTTGTGCAAATAGCGACACTTTTGATTCAATGCAGTCTTTCGCTGTTGTGAACAACACTGTCTTTTGTCATTATTTTCATTATTATCTATCCGTCTGTAAAATTAAAAACATATTATTTCACTGCTCAGAATGGGCCATCCGGCCAGCTAATTTTTATATTCCTAACATTAATATTAAGAAAAAGTTACTTTTTAAATTTTGTAATATTTCAAGCATCTGCGTTTAGCCGCTGAATTCAAATCAAAGGCTTGGTATCGCAAAAGCGTCCAATAAATGACTGTGGCGTATCATATCCAAGGTCCCTTCTGTCGAATTCCTTACTTTATGTCAACTTGGGGGGGGGGGGGGGGAACGTGACTTTTCCTCCTTGCCCCACCAATTTGCGTCCATTAACCTCGCTAGTTCAAGTACGCGTTCAGTCAGATTTTTGTCTTTTGATCCTCGTTCCGTTTTGCCTTCAAGTCTAACACCTGATGACCCGCGGCGCGGGCGATCATGTATTCCAGCAGCTTGCGCATTGGTTTTTATCCTTACATTTTATCCTTTGGAGATATTTTTACGTTGTATCACTCGTTAATTTTATGACAGTTGGGTCTAACCCAATATAACATCGTATGCAAAAAATGGCATTAATACGTTCGACGGTTAATCAGATAATTACATTTGTTTGAGGGCAAAGCTAGTGAAACGTGCTATAACAGTCAGTGTAGGAGAGGAATGACTAAGTAAACTTTTTTTTAATCGGTGTCCAATTATGCTTTCAGGGTTCAGTGCACTCCTTTTCCGTATTTTCCCGAAAAGGTGGCGAAATATTTTCATTGTTCAGGTTAGGGCGTTTCATGTAGACAATAAGTAAGTAAGTGATGTGTCATACAATTTTCTATCTGGTTGTTCTGCTATTTATTAGGCCCGCTTGGGAAATAAAGTACAGGTAGTTCTCTCGAGCAATCTGTAGGCATTTTTTGTTTTATTTACGCACCAAACTCGCAGTTGTGTGGCCCCATATATAGTCATTTTTACAGTATTTTATCTGCGCAACAACGGAAGTGTCACAATGCGTGATGGCCACTGACTGTTTTGTCAGTCAGGGGTTAAGGATTCATAAATAGACCAACGGGAGCGCGAGAGCAAGATGATTGCAGTTTGAACGTTTCTTTTATTCATTTTTGGAAGACATTCACTATTAAAGATGCACTTTCGCTAATCAAGACTCCATGGAATGAAGTTCCGCGACGATGCATGAACGGTGTGTGGAAAAAAAACTGTACCCTCAATTTTGTCATAACTTTGAAAGCCTTAGCGTTGATGACAGTATTGTTACAACTAAAGAGATAGTGTCAGAATGGCCTCTAGAGTTGGTTTAGATGGAATTGACGAAAATGAAATTGTAAATTTGTTTGAATCTCAGAGAGTAGAATTGTGCAATGAAGATATGTTGGCGCTGGAGAAGAACACCACAGAAGAAGAAAAAGACGCAGCAACCTGCACCAGCCACCAACAACCACCAGGTCAACAACTTACAGTGAAACGATTTAAGGAAACACTCCCATTTCTTGAATCCTGCATTATGATCTTTGAACAAGATGATCCTACAATGGAAAGGAGCTTCAGGGTCGGGAGGAAAATGAAGGAATTGGCTTCTCCCTACCAAGAAATCCTCCGGGAGCAGAGAAAGTCCCAAATTCATTTTTGAATATTTTCTTCAGAAAAAAATTCATTGCTTCATCCTCTACCCTCATTCAGACGACTCACAACTTGTTGATTTAGAAGTTGAAGAAAATGAAGCTATTGGTCCTGTTTCTGTCAATGTTTAATAATGTATCAAAGTTGTTTTATGTACTTGCACATGTATTTAATATGAATGATATACATAATATAAACTGTTTATTATTGAATGTATTTATTTTTACTATTATGTACGGCAGTGGTGGAATGCATCTCCCTTACTTTACAAATATTTCGATGAGAAAACCCTGTTTCATTTACGCGATTTATGTTTACGCGAGGGTCTCGGGAACGCATTTATCGCGCAAACAAAGAACTACGTAGCTTAAAAAGACTTTGCTTAGAATTGTTGGACTGAAATAATTCATTTTCCAATTTTCTTGTACTTTTGCGTGAACTAAACGACAAATATAGGTTCGAAGACATAATTTTTTTGTTTTCGTAAATTGTGTTAGATTGGAAAGTAGACCCCCGCGAATGCTAGGAGCGAGAGCGTGGGGCAATCTTTTGAAGACGACAGGATACAATGTTGTAGCCAAAACATTTCAAGAAGGTTATTCTATCTTGCCAAAACCCTCATCGGCCCCAGAGGATGGACAATTAAAGTGCTTGCTATTTAATATGCATGTATCATCATAATCGTTTCCTTCTCGTTTCTTATCAGGGTTGGAACCACCACTGCAACTGGTCATCCTTGCAGGACGCCTGTACCAAGGATCCACATGTTACTACCACGGCGGTTTCTCTTGCGTTTTGTTTTGCATTATAACGTTCCCAGCTTCACGCATAACCTTTTATTAGTCGCCTTCTACGACATGCGTGACAGAGCAAAAGTCCCATTCTTTGTCTTTATAGAGACCCCCCGAGGCAGTATAGGCTTATAGATAGGCTTATAGATAGGCTTATAGATAGGCTTATAGATAGGCTTATAGATAGGCTTATAAACATAATTTAATGTTTTCGTAAATTCTGTTACATTGGAATGCAGGCGTTGAAGAAGGACAGGAGGGTGGAAAGAATGGTGGAATATTTTGACGTTGTGAAGATACACTGTTACCCACATGAAACATTCAAGAAAGTCTGTTTTACCATGACACCAGTTGACCAAGAGGAAGATTGCGTAAAGAACCGGTGTACTTTATATACCTTTATACAGTGTATATATTTTTGCGTATGTTATAAACCTTTCCCCACTTTTACATTGACTTATTTAAGCCTCTATCTGTCTGCCTTAGTTTGGTGACCAATGCCCTGTCATTGCTCAATAGAGTAATGTAATAGCGCCATCTTGTCATCACCATGGCATCTGCCGTTTAACAGCGCCATCTTGTCATCTCCATTGTGTCTGTGGTTCCCTACCTTTTTAGCACACCATCTTCAGGAAGAAGATATAGTACTGGGCAACAATAAAGCCTAGAAATAGTTGTGTTTTACATTTGTGTTTTCGCGCCTTTAAGAGCATCCATCGCATGTGTTATTTTCGTGGCTCAATTACTACGCGCACGCACTACACCGTGAGTGATTAGGCCTGGCGGCCTATATAAAGTGGGCGCTGGCTAGCATAGACCTATTACATAAGGATAACCTTGTTCAGAACAAGACACCAACGTCCTTCTCAGGACGCCACTATTCGAGAAAAGATCGCGTTAGCGTCAACATGACCCGAAATAAACCACACACCAAAAAGAGGAAGGTTTACACCAGCCCACCAGCGCAGAACAGCCAGGGGAATAACAAAGCCACAAGCAACAAAGATAGACAGCCAGAGAACAAGACTGCCCCAAGTACTCGTGCCGGGACCGGTCCTTCTCCAACTCTTGACACGACGGAGGTAGCTGCGACATGTACCGACCCGACTGAGAGCCTGAGTGGCCCGACTCCTTGCGAGGCAGAGGAGAAGGCAGATGAAAACGTCTCTGACCTAGATGATGAAGAAGTGATGAGAGCGTTAGAGCAGATAGAACAGATACCAGATCGCGAAGAAAGGAGGAGAGCGCTAGAACAGATAGAACAGATGCTGGAAAGAAGAGAGAAAAGAAGTCAGGAGCTTGTAGCCATGTGGCCACTGCCACACGTACCCGAGTCGACAGCTGAGGCCTTGTCTGCTCCAGAGACGCTACACCAAAGCCCGATGACAGCCAAGAAATCTACATCACCTACAACCCAGAAAGCATCTTCGAAACCACCACCACACGAGGCCGAGTTGACAGCAGTGGCTACCCCAGGGAAGCTGCTCCAAAATCAGAAGACAATAAAATCACCACCAAAGCTTGAATCTAGTCCTGACCGGAGAAAGGAAGAGGAAACAAAGGCTAAAGGCGACACAGATGCGATACAGGAGAGGATCGTTAAGATCACTCAGATGTCTGGAGGTGAAGCCTCACTCAGGGCCCTACCCGACGACAAAGTGATCAATATCCTCGAGCCAATAACTGGAAGGAGAGGTATTGCTCAAGTACGGAGGCACGAAAAGGGAGTCGTGCTTTCGCTCAACAGCACTACAACAACCACTTCACTGATGACCGAACTGGAATCTAACCCAAAAGAAGTCCAGTTGCGCCACCAAATAAAAGTGGTGGTGGAAATGTACAAAACAACAAAGAAGTTGGTCATCAGAGGGGTGGATACCAGATGTTCCGAAGCCGAGGTCCACAGACGCCTTCAGGCTGAAAACGCAAATCTAAAAATCACGCAGGTCGAAAGGCTAAAAACCTGGGCCAAAAAAATACCAATCTGATGATAGTTACGGTAGAAGGATCAACAAGACCCGAGAGACTGAGGCTCCAAGCAACAACAAAAAAGACAGAAGCCTATATCCCTCCGGTGATGCAGTGCTCAAACTGCCAGCAGTTTTCCCACACCAAGAAAACATGTAGGAGAGACGTAGTCTGCCGATATTGCGCGGGAAACCACCAATATGGCGACTGCCCCAGGGCGAAGGAGGACCACAACTACAAAGCTATGAACACAAACCGTACCTGTGCAAACTGCCTCGGAAACCACGGGGCAAGGTACCGAGGCTGCCCTGTGTTTCAGGAAACAAAGAGCATCTTGAAGGAGGCTGTGTCCAAAAACATACCTTTCAAAGAGGCAAAACACAGAGTGGCTGCGGATGTTGCAGACAAACAGCGTACGATTGACAGAAGACAGTTACATCAGCTGAAAGCGGAAGTAAAAGAAATTAAACGGAAACTCCAGGGCGAGAACAAAAACAGGCAGACTCTCGAAAAACAAATTGACAGCAAAGACGTAACTGAGCTACAGAACGCTAAAGAAATGCTGGAAGAAATGAAAAGAGTTCAGCAGCAGATAGTAGCAGATGTCAGGAAGCTGACAAAGCTGACAGAAGAAAAGTCAGAAATCCTCAAAAGAATCGAAGCGGAACGAAGAGCCGTGGAGGAAATGACTTCAAACACAAGAGCTACCAAAACAAACGAGCAATCAGGCGAAGAGGTCATCGACGAAACATTAGAAAACCTTCTCCCAGCAATAATCGAAAAGGCTCTATTACAAATACAGGAGGGGAGGAGAACACGGGAGTCGGAAGCGAGGAGGGCAAAAGCAAACAAAACCACACAAGCCAGATAGGGAGACAAGATATGAACACCATGAACACGCCACGACACCATAAACAGACAAGCAAAGAAGAGGTAACCAGACAATCAGCTAGTGGTCCTTCTAAGGACCAGTCCTTCTCAGGACTATCCACCTGCTAGCACCGAAGAAACAAAACGCTATAACAGCAACATAGCAAACGAACGAACGAACCATTTCCAGGACTAGGAACCTTGATAAAAGCGAAGACGTTAAAACACTATATACCCCAATATAACCGTTTGTAACCCTTCAATGGGTTTTGGTTGAACAGGGTATTACAGCAAAATATCAGACGCAACTAACTAACTAACTATAGACCTATTAGTGCAAAGCAGTAGGGGACTTATTAACATCCTAAGAGATATGAAAGGAAGTGGTTGGGAAGCCTGCAATAAGACAATGCTAACCTTTTATAAATAATTTATTAGGGGCAAACTAGAAAAAAACTAGACACAGTCCATAACCAGGCACTGTCAATAATAGCAGGTGCCTCAAAGGGAACATCAGCAGAGGCATTAGAAATAGTGCTAGGCCTTATACCCCTGGGGCTAAGGAGAAAAGAACTGAGATTCAGCTACTGGGCAAGAGTGGCAAAAGGTCCAACTCACTCAGCACACAAAACCTTTGATAGGGGTAACCAGTACATAGGCCACATTCCACTAAACCATAATAGATACCCGTCAGGGTGGAAAACAATGGATGAAGTGGATTAACACCCAAACCTACTTAATATGATAAACAGTAGTGCTCAATATAAAACAAAGATCCCACCATGGAAATTAAAAGTGCCAGAAACTGACTCCCACTTATCAAAGATCATAAGCAAATCTAACTACATAATCTCCGCGAAAAGTAAAGCACAAGAGTACATAATAGCCTAACTATATATACAGATGGGTTAAAAGATGAAGAAGGACAATTAGGAGCAGGAATAGCAATACCAAAATTAAAAATTTATAAAAGATACAAAGTAACAGATAATACATCCATCTTTACAGCAGAATTAGTGGAATCCTAAAAGCTTTAGAAATAGCTGCAGAAAACCCACCAAATAGAGTAACCATTCTCACAGATTCCCTTTCATCAGTATTAGCTATCAGAAACAGAAATGAATGTAGCAGGCCAGATATTATAGAGGAAACCCTACAGGTCAATACATATCTGCACACTACAGGATGCAGTGTAACACTAACATGGATACCATCACATGTGGGGATAGCAGGAAATGAGGTTGCAGACAAAGAAGCCAAAGGGGGAAGAACTAGTTATAACAAAATTGAAGTAGGCTTAGGGAAGTTTGAAAGTAAGGGCTTAATTGCTCAAGCAATAACTAAAGAGTGGATAACAGCATGGGACCAAAGTAAAAAAGCAAGACACTCATAAAATCCTAAAAAAAACCAAGCAAAAAATGTCAAATACAAGATGAACTAAAAATACCAATTAATAAAAACATTGCTGAGGCTCAAGCTAGGAACTGGATATTTCATGATTGAGGAACCCACATGTGAAGAGTGTCAAGAACCAAACACAATCAGACACTTTCTGGTGGACTGCAAGAAATATGACCAGCAGAGGCAAAACATTAAGACATACTGTAGTAAACACAAGGTAGAAATGAGTGTAGACAATCTCATAGGCACTAAGACCCCATCAGAAGTGCAAAAGTTAATAAAACACTATATTACAAAAACTAAAGCTAACATATAAAAAATAAATAAATAAGGATCCGAGCCAGTAGTCCACACTGGTGAAAGACTCCCCCAGATACATACAGAGTAACCAAATAAACCATCCAGTGAAAACTAAAAACATACCAGCTTAGAAAATATCATATTTTGGATAATAAAGCCATTTTGAACTATAACTACAAAAGGAAAAAAAAAACCTACTAGAGATAATATAGTATAAAATAAATACAAACAGAAACATATTACAATAAATGAAACACGTCCTGATATAACCAACAGCTCCATGTACATATTAGATGGTTGAAAGGGGCGTGCTGCAAAGAAAAGTAGCAAACACATTTTGTTTTTAAAACAGACCCTTTTCTTCGTCAGCCGCCCCAAAGAAACCAGAGTCTAGATCTGAAGTTGCCTCGAACACGTGAGTCAATTTAGATAGAACGTTATTCCTCAACATTTCGATCTTTAGTGTTAGAAAGAATATAGGGCTGTAGGTCTACCACCTATTTGTTATCGTGTTTAATAAAATAGATAAATGTGTTTCATAAGGAGATTTCTTCCATGACATTAGATTTAGTTTTGAAATGATAGATTAGTGAAAAGAATGTGTGGTTAGGTTTTATTAGTCGTGTTAAGTCCAGATCACGGCTGTAAAGATATAGTAGGAACCTATTTCATTCATGGGACCGGGCAAGAAAAGCGGATATAGAAGAAACCTATTTCATACATTGAACTGGACAGAAATGATATCAGGGACTGAAATTGAGATAGTACGTATTAACTGTTTGGCAAGATGGCAGCCGGCAGCCACGTGTTAATGTGCTTAAAGATTGCGCCTGTGAGTCTGCATTAAACATTCTTAGTTACCACGTGGTATTGGCCCAATGATGTTAAGCTATTTATTATTTGAGAGCGCAGTGGGCTAATTATAACGTTTGATAGCTTTGTTAGTTCAAGAGTAATTTTATTTTATTTTTTGATGTAAATGTAATTTAGTTAGTGTATTTCACAATAATTGATTATAATTCTACTGTATATTTTTAGTGGGTTACTTTGAGGTGAGAATAGTCATTTAGATTGCTGGTGAGCGCAATGCCACTCCTTTGTGCATAAGGCACTTTGAGACAGAGGCGTTTCTCTGTTGACTCCTTGCGGATCATAGAAACACCAAGGCAGCTGGTGTCCCTCACAAGCCTACAAGAAGAATTTATATGCTATTGCAGTGGTCATATACGACACGCATGTTACCAGGTGCACTAATCGTCACATACGACATGCTTCACAATATAGGAGCATATATTAATGTGGATCGGTTGCGAGGTGGTAGCTTATTCTCATTAAGTATTGGTTGTACATATCGTTTAAAATTATTTTATGCCCATTTCATTATTATTTAATTATTGTTATGTGTCGGATAATTTATGAGAGCGCGTAGGTCCACTTGGAAACAAATTATGTCTCTTCTCGCTCCTGATAGAGCATGGGGCCACCAGTGTGGCTGGCCCCCGCATGGAGACCGCACAAAGCATTCAGAAGCTCTTGCAGTAGGGGTTTTGGTAGCAATCTGTGGTACATGGTGAGATTGCGAGCCTCATGCACAACACCATATTAGTCTCATTGGACGACATGCATGGACTGAGTGTGTGTGTGTGCATGATAATTGAATGTTTCAGGTGGCGTGGAAGAAGGACAATTTGACAGGTGAGAGCATGTTGTTTCTCATTATTTAACTATTATGATTTTAACTAGTCAGTGCACTGTTTGCGTTTTAGGTTAGCAATTGAACACTGGCTAGGTGTTTGTTTGGTGTTTGTTTAGCGTTCGTTTATTTGCTTGTTGTCGCTGGCAGGGTTGTATAAATAAATACGTCCCCTGTCTTAGAATCAGAGTTTTATTGTTGTTCGGGTCGGGTGCGAGTGTAAAAGAAAGTGATCACATATCACAACAGCATCAACATTTCTCGCCCACCCTATCACAGTGTGATGATTTTACCATGATACAACGTTAAAATATCTCCAAAATTAACGATAAAATGTAGGGAGAAAAATAATGCGTAAGATACTAGGAGACATGCTCGCCCATGCCCATCTTTCCTGCCACCATTCAAATTATCTAGTTAGACGTGCAGACGGAACGTTTACCCTTTGTAGACGGGGGGGGGGGGAGGGGGAATGAAACGGAGATCAAAATATGAAAGATATGACTGAACACGTGTTAGAAGTTCGAACGGCAAAAAGACGCAATTGGGGGTGAAAGGAAAAAAATTCTCGTCCCTAGTTGACACAAAGTAAGGAAATGGACAAGAAAAGGACCTTAGCTCTTATTCGAGACAGTCATTTCTTGGACGTTTTTCGATACTTGGTCTTTATTTGAATGCCGCGGCAAAACACATGAGAGAAGGTTCTCGAACAAATTTCAAAAACTAAACTTGAGAAAAAAATGTTTTTTCTTAATAATAGAGTTATGAAAATAAAACCTAGCTAGTTTGATAGCCCATCTTGTGCAGAGAAATAATATGCTTTCATTTATACAGACGGATAGATAATAAGGAAGATATTGACAAAAGACTGTATTGTTCATATCAGACGAGCGAC
This sequence comes from Oreohelix idahoensis, assembly GCA_024509875.1. Lineage (NCBI taxonomy): Eukaryota > Metazoa > Mollusca > Gastropoda > Stylommatophora > Oreohelicidae > Oreohelix > Oreohelix idahoensis. The sequence goes on from JAMPIV010021090.1 coordinate 23,836, forward strand.
TGCACTGTTAAACAATGTCACTAAAGTTTCAAAAATTTAGGCCTTGAGCATGCAAACGTAAAAATCGAGCTGTAATTAAAGAGAGGGGAAATGGTGGAGAATTGTAGCTAAAAATAACTTAGGAGGCAGATTCGTGTAGGAAATGCATGTAGAACCAAGCGTGTTTTTTATGAAAAAACAAGTAGAGACAGACGGACTAACAGACCGTAATACATACTTGACTGAGATTTGATTGAAGTGACTTTTGGTTGTTGATTTGAAAGTTGGGGGGGAAGTCGGTGATTGGTCAACGCATTTTATAGTAGCGGGACAGAGAGGTGAAATTTTGCCATTTGACATAAGTCAGTTCAGAGACGCAGTTTAAATTAATAGTGGTGTTGATTCCAGAAGAATACAAATATAGTGGGACGCCATCATACAGCCAGCAGCTCAGCTGAGTTTTGCTAGCAAATTTAACTGTGTTCTCAATTCTGAATTCTGGTAAGAATGAACAGTATTTAATTTGTATATTTTAATAATTCGAGTGATTGATACTGCCATAACATAAAAATGATTACGACAAGTAAGTGTTCGCTCTAGATCCCCAGCCCCAGTTCAGGGTCTAGAGACATACATACAAAGAAAATATATAGGAACACCTAAATAAAACTATGGAAAAAGATCTAGTGTTGAGATCAGTGGAACATATCACCTATCTTATTCAATAGCAGGAAGCTATTGAACATATCTCAGATGCAATGTAGTCTTGGGGAACTAGTACTATGTGAAAACAACTAGGTAAGATGTGCTGTGTGGTCAGAGAGATCTGACCCATTCTGTGTGGTGTTGTGGTGTCGTGTTGTGTGCAGAAGTGGCTCAGGAGGTAGAGTTCTGACACATGACCCAATACTTTTGTTTCAGAATTGTGAGTTTCTATTTGGCACCGAAGTGGTGTCAAATGCTGTTATAAGACTACACAAGAGTGTGCCTGTGCAGACTAAGATTGGTGTCAGTGAAGTCTAACGTTGTACTCCAGATTCGGAGAGGAGTGGGCCACCAGATTCCAGCACCAGAACTACGCAGTCAAGATACGTGAGCGTCTGGCCTGCTGGACATTCACCAACTAAATTACTAACTAACTCACCAACTATATTACCATCAACTAGAACATACCATTTTTGGGAAATAAAACTTTTATTCCTCCCATCAGTAAATGGACAATGTTTTGGTAGTCACAGAGTGGGAGTGATGACACCACCCCAACAGCATATCTAGTAATAAGTTCTCCTGGAACTATCTTATTATAATTAATATCAACCAGTCAATTGAAATAATTAGGTACACATTTTCCATTTTATTATGTCATACAATTATGCATTCCATTTATAATTCCATAATATTTCTTATGCTCTGACCAACTAAACATTTGGTTCAGAACAAATAAATTTATCAAAAGATTTAAATTTTAAAACTAAAACAGCCTGAGTTAGTTCAGTGTGTTATAAATTTTATTAATATTATTAGACTTATTGATTATCTCTGTGTGTGTGTGTGTGTGTGTGTGTGTGTGTGTGTGTGTGTGTGTGTGTGTGTGTGTGTGTGTGTGTGTGTGTGTGTGTGTGTAATCTACCACAACACATTACATATCAGTATCCTAGACTTTTAACGTAGCCACATTCATTAGTAAAAAAGATATGTGTGAGGTCGTAAGTGGTAGTAAGAAGGGCTTTCTGTAATTCACATCTACATTTATCTCAGGAGCCTTCACAGCTGACCTCATACATCACACTAGGTAACATCAACCATACAATACCATCAAAATCCACTACATATATTGGGGTCTTGTCCAGGGATAATTAGCTTATCAGTAATATTAGGATCTCCTGGTGTGAGAATAAAACCAGGGGGACAAATTGTAAAAATTAAAAGGATCCCTTAAAATTGAAAGTGAAAATAAAAGTTGGTGAATCTTCACAGCCAGTGGTAATTAATTGATTAATTGGTTAATTAGAATTACCTTACTCAATAGTTAATTAGAATTACTTTAGTTATTGATTAGTTAGATTTTTACCTTGATCATTGTTATTTTGTGTGATGGCTGAGCTGGCAAAGTTCAGATCAGCTGCTGTGCTAACGGCGAAGGAAATGGGAATGGATGGTCATGTTTTAATTCAGTATGTAACTGCTGAATGTGACAAGTATATTGAAAGGAAGATAGGAGGTTAGCTGAAGAGAAGAGGTTACAAATTGAGGCTGATAGAGAACTTAAGAGGCTGCAGATTGAGGCAGAAAATAAGAGAAGAGAAGCAGAAGATAAAAGATTGACTGCCGAAAGGGAGGCAGAAGAAAAACGACAGCAAAGGGAAGCAGAAGATAAAAGATTGACTGCCGAAAGGGAGGCAGAAGATAAAAAGGCCGAAAGGGAGGCAGAAGATAGAAGGTTGCAAAGGGAGCACGAATTACGACTAAGGGAGCTGGAGTTACAAGGCCATGCTCCTGAAAATGGTGCCAGCCCTTTTGCCTCAGATGCTACGCCTAGTCAGGGAGCCTCAACATCAGCTATGGGGTTTCATTTAGACCATTTTGTTGAAAAAGACGATGAAATCGAGGGGTACCTCAGTCCTTTTGAATTATTAGCTACTACATATGGGTTAGAGAGAGAGAGAGGTGGAGTTTAAAGTTATCACAGGGACTGAGAGGTACTTCTTATGAAGTTTTCGCAAAAATGAACAGAGAAGACCAAGACAATTATGACATGTTAAAGCAGGCTTTGTTATTGAGGTACGAAAAAAATGGTGAATTTTATCGTAAGAAATTTAGAAATGCCAAACTGTTGTCTGGGGAGACATACCACCAATTCTCTGCCAGACTGGAAACCTATTTGGAGAAATGGACTGCTCTGGGGAAGACCCAAGATCTTAAAGAGATGATCATGATAGAGCAATTGAGAGAGTCCATGGCTCCAGACTTGAGAAAATTTCTCATGGAACAAGGTGCAGAGAAGTTGGGGGAGGTTTTAAATGTCGCTGAGAGGTATCAGGCAGCCCAGGCAGAGGTAAGTGGCTCTAAAAAGAAGCACATAGAAACTTTTAAAGCTCCACAGCCATTTAATAAATTTGAAAATAGAGAACAGGGTAATAAAGGCAGGACAAACTTTGAACGGCCAAGAAATGACTATCGAGACAGAAACTCACAGTTCAATGACCAAAAATACAATGAAAGAAAACCGTTTAACCAAGGAAAAAGATGGTGCAAATGGTGCAAGAAAGATAACCATAACACCGAATTTTGTAGAAGGAAACCTTCAAACATTGCTGCAATGAAGTCGGGGACTCAAAGATTAAAGGTTAATCCTAATGGACAGCAGGAACCTTATCCCCCCCCCAGTTTGTGAGGATGTTATTTGTAATGGGGTCACCATAAGGTGCCTTTATGATACAGGTTTGGATTATGATTCAGTTGTGAAGTCTAGCCTAGTGGACCCAAGTCAGTATACCACAGAAACAGTGGAAATACAAGGGGCGACTAAGGACATACCACTCATGACACTTCCCATCGCAAGGATAACGGTGAAAACTCGCTATGTGGAAGGAGAAATCAGAGCAGCAGTGATAGATGAACCAATCTACCCTCTGATATTGGGGTGTAGATACGTCTTCTTGGGGAATCCCGAGAGACCTGTGATCATGGCGACAGTGCAGACCAGGTCACAGAAAAAGGAGGAAGAAGGTGAACCTATAAATGCTCATCCAGAGGAGATGAGGAAGGCGCAGGCTGAGGATAGGACACTCAAGCCATGTTTTAAAAAATTGCCCAAATGCCACACACCTCCAAGCAAGGGGGAATACTTTATGAAGAACAAACTATTATACAGGAAGGCCGGAACTGGAACAAATGGTCACAACCAGCTGGTTCTTCCCACTTCATATAGGGATAAAGTGATGGAACTCGGGCATGCGATTCCCTTCAGTGGTCACATGGGGATCAGCGCCACAGGACAGCGTATAGCTTGTCATTACTTCTGGCCAGGGATAACGGAGGATATAAAAAGATATGTCAAATCCTGTCCAGAATGTCAAAGGGTAGCTCCAAAGCACTGGACTGCTCCTGCAACTCTAGGGGAAATGCCCATAGTGGGAACACCTTTTGAGAGGGTTGCAGTGGATATTGTGGGACCTCTCACTCGGACCAAGAGGAGGAACAGTTACATCCTTACTCTGGTGGACACTTGTTCTATGTGGGGAGAGGCGGTAGCCCTGCCATCAATTGATTCAAAACATGTAGCAGAGGCACTACTTACAATATTCACAAGATTAGGATTCCCGCATCAAATCTTGACTGATAATGGCTCTCAGTTCAAGGGGAAACTAACGGAAGAAGTTTTTAAGCTATTTCAAGCCAGACACTTTCATTGTAGTCCGTACCATCCGCAAGGGAACGGCCAGGTAGAGAGGTTTAATGGGACTCTCATTTCTATCCTCAGGAAGCTGGCACATGAAAAACCGGATCTGTGGGATCAATTCCTGCCCGCCGCGTTGTTTGCGTATCGGGAGGTACCACATAGTTCAACCGGGATGGCTCCCGCAACTCTGCTATTTGGGAGGCCAATAAAAGGTCCATTAGAAGCCTTATTAAGGACCTGGACAGATGAGAAGGCAGAAGAGACTGTTACCTCATCTTATCAATACGTGAACGAACTGACCACTCGTCTGAAAGCTGGATGGAAACTGGCAAATGATAATTTGAGACAAGCCAGGAAGAAACATGCAGCATATTTTAATAGGAAGGCAAAGGACAGAGAACTAGCTGTGGGAGAGAAGGTGCTTCTTCTACTACCCGGCAGCCAGAATAAATTGCAAATTGGATGGCAAGGTCCTTCTAGAGAAGGTGTCTAGAACAAACTATAAAATTGACAAAAAGGGGAAGGAGAAAGTTTATCATGTAAACCTTTTAAAGAAGTATCTGGACAGACCACTCCAGGAAAGCACCCCCTTACTGACCTTGGCTATCGCAACTCAAATGCAAAAGGAACCACTCACCTCGCATGAATACCCATTACATCCTTGTGAAACAGCCGCACAGGTAAAAGTCAGTAAGCACCTGACTAAAAATCAGAGGGAGAGAGTTCAACAGGTTCTGGAGGAACATACAGATGTATTAACAGATAAACCAGGACATACAAATTTGCTACAGTATGACATGAAACTGGTAGACTCAAACCCAATCTGTATGAGAGCCTATTCTATTCCGTTCGCGAAGGAGAAGGCATTGAAGGAAGAAATAGATTATTTGTTGAAGGAGGGGATTATTTCACACAGTGAATCATCTTTTAGCTCCAGTGTAGTTTTGTTGAGGAAACCGTCTGGGGAACACAGACTGTGCATAGATTACAGGAAACTGAATGCTGTCACAGAAGGACAAGTGGATCCATTACCAGACACAAAACAGTTATTTGCCAGATTAAACAAGGCAAAATACTTTTCAAAGGTGGATCTTAGTAAAGGCTATTACCAGATTCCAGTGAAGCCTGAAGTGAGACCTTATTTAGCGTTTAGCACATCGGAAGGACATTATGAATTCAACATGCTACCATTCGGACTGAAAAATGCTCCGAGTGTATTTTCAAGGATGATGCGCAAATTGTTGGATCCCCTGAATAACCCATGTATCACGAATTTCATGGATGATATTCTCGTCGCCACAGAAACATTTGAAGAACACATTGACGCTCTAAAAATGTTATTTGATAGGCTTAGGGAGGCGAACTTAACTGCTAGGCCAACAAAATGTTGTATTGGATGCAAGGAGTTGGAATTCTTGGGACACACTGTATATCAGGGTAACATGACCCCTGATCCCAAGAACTTGGAAAAACTGCAGAGAGCACCTAGACCACAAACAAAAAAGGACGTGCGATCATTCGTGTCGTTATGCGGATTTTATCAAAAATATATCAAAAATTTTAACTCTATTTGTGCTCCTCTGACTGATCTGACTCGCAAGGGACATCCAGATAAAATTATTTGGACTGCGCAATGTGAATTAGCTTTCGAAGAATTAAAGGAAAAACTCCCTAGCAAGCCTATTCTCAAATTGCCTGATTTGACACAGGACTTTGTGGTTAGAACAGATGCAAGTAATGTAGGCCTCGGGGCGGCCTTGTTGCAGAGGTCATCTTCCCCTGAGGGGGAACTGAACCCAGTCGCTTATGCAAGCCGCAAATTGAATAAAGCGGAACAAGGATATTCTACAAGCGAAAAGGAATGTTTAGCGTTAATCTGGGAAATAAAGAAGTTCCAAATCTATTTGTATGGTAGGACTTTTGTGGTCCAGACGGATCATCAGCCCCTGATATTCTTATCTCAGGCTAAGCATGAAAACGCAAGAGTGTTGAGGTGGTCTTTATTACTGCAACCTTATCAGTTTATTATCGAATACATCCCAGGGTCATTGAATGTCGGTGCAGATTTCCTCAGTCGGCAACCCTGTGATCAAGATTAGAGTAGTGGTAGGCGTGAGGAGTAATTTTATCTATGTGTATCACTGGTTTTGGAACTTGCCGTAGTGCATGTTCTCAGGTGGGGAGATGTGTGATGATTTTACCATGATACAACGTTAAAATATCTCCAAAATTAACGATAAAATGTAGGGATAAAAATGATGCGTAAGATACTAGGAGACATGCTCGCCCATGCCCGTCTTTCCTGCCACCATTCAAATTATCTAGTTAGACGTGCAGACGGAACGTTTACCCTTTGTAGACGGGGGGGGAATGAAACGGAGATCAAAAAAGGAAAGATATGACTGAACACGTGTTAGAAGTTCGAACGGCAAAAAGACGCAATTGGGGGTGAAAGGAAAAAAATTCTCGTCCCTAGTTGACACAAAGTAAGGAAATGGACAAGAAAAGGACCTTAGCTCTTATTCGAGACAGTCATTTCTTGGACGTTTTTCGATACTTGGTCTTTATTTGAATGCCGCGGCAAAACACATGAGAGAAGGTTCTCGAACAAATTTCAAAAACTAAACTTGAGAAAAAATGTTTTTTCTTAATAATAGAGTTATGAAAATAAAACCTAGCTAGTTTGATAGCCCATCTTGTGCAGAGAAATAATATGCTTTCATTTATACAGACGGATAGATAATAAGGAAGATATTGACAAAAGAATGTATTGTTCATATCAGACGAGCGACTGCACTGTTAAACAATGTCACTAAAGTTTCAAAAATTTAGGCCTTGAGCATGCAAACGTAAAAATCGAGCTGTAATTAAAGAGAGGGGAAATGGTGGAGAATTGTAGCTAAAAATAACTTAGGAGGCAGATTCGTGTAGGAAATGCATGTAGAACCAAGCGTGTTTTTTATGAAAAAACAAGTAGAGACAGACGGACTAACAGACCGTAATACATACTTGACTGAGATTTGATTGAAGTGACTTTTGGTTGTTGATTTGAAAGTTGGGGGGGGGGGGGGGGGGGTCGGGGATTGGTCAACGCATTTTATAGTAGCGGGACAGAGAGGTGAAATTTTGCCATTTGACATAAGTCTGTTCAGAGACGCAGTTTAAATTAATAGTGATGTTGATTCCAGAAGAATACAAATATAGTGGGACGCCATCATACAGCCAGCAGCTCAGCTGAGTTTTGCTAGCAAATTTAACTGTGTTCTCAATTCTGAATTCTGGTAAGAATGAACAGTATTTAATTTGTATATTTTAATAATTCGAGTGATTTATACTGCCATAACATAAAAATGATTACGACAAGTAAGTGTTCGCTCTAGATCCCCAGCCCTAGTTCAGGGTCTAGAGACATACATACAAAGAAAATATATAGGAACGCCTAAATAAAACTATGGAAAAAGATCTAGTGTTGAGATCAGTGGAACATATCACCTATCTTATTCAATAGCAGGAAGCTATTGAACATATCTCAGATGCAATGTAGTCTTGGGGGACTAGTACTATGTGAAAACAACTAGGTAAGATGTGCTGTGTGGTCAGAGAGATCTGACCCATTCTGTGTGGTGTTGTGGTGTCGTGTTGTGTGCAGAAGTGGCTCAGGAGGTAGAGTTCTGACACATGATCCAATACTTTTGTTTTAGAATTGTGAGTTTCTATTTGGCACCGAAGTGGTGTCAAATGCTGTTATAAGACTACACAAGAGTGTGCCTGTGCAGACTAAGATTGGTGTCAGTGAAGTCTAACGTTGTACTCCAGATTCGGAGAGGAGTGGGCCACCAGATTCCAGCACCAGAACTACGCAGTCAAGATACGTGAGCGTCTGGCCTGCTGGACATTCACCAACTAAATTACTAACTAACTCACCAACTATATTACCATCAACTAGAACATACCATTTTTGGGAAATAAAACTTTTATTCCTCCCATCAGTAAATGGACAATGTTTTGGTAGTCACAGAGTGGGAGTGATGACACCACCCCAACAGCATATCTAGTAATAAGTTCTCCTGGGACTATCTTATTATAATTAATATTAACCAGTCAATTGAAATAATTAGGTACACATTTTCCATTTTATTATGTCATACAATTATGCATTCCATTTATAACTCCATAATATTTCTTATGTTCTGACCAACTAAACATTTGGTTCAGAACAAATAAATTTATCAAAAGATTTAAATTTTAAAACTAAAACAGCCTGAGTTAGTTCAGTGTGTTATAAATTTTATTAATATTATTAGACTTATTGATTATCTGTGTGTGTGTGTGTGTATGTAATCTACCACAACACATTACATATCAGTACCCTAGACTTTTAACGTAGCCACATTCATTAGTAAAAAAGATATGTGTGAGGTCGTAAGTGGTAGTAAGAAGGGCCTTCTGTAATTCACATCTACATTTATCTCAGGAGCCTTCACAGCTGACCTCATACATCACACTAGGTAACATCAACCATACAATACCATCAAAATCCACTACACACAGTAAGAAATTTCCAGATCACATTATCATTTTATATGACCTTGATCTAATTTTGCGACTTGATCTTAAATTTAACATGCACGTAGATTTTCTTAATAGATTTGTTTTTCGTGCTGTCTCACATTATCTCTCCCGTCTCTTTCTCTCTCTCTGTCCTGTCTCGTTCTTTCTCTCTCTCTCTATCTCTCTCTCTTTCTCTCTCTCTTACATTGCGATCCTCGCCGGTGCTACGGAGTTAGTGCACTGTTCTTAGATCCTCCTTGTGTGATCTAAGAGAGGAGATCGGAACACTGATGGAGTTGTCCGTGTGCAATGAAGAAGGTCCTTAAAACCTAAAAAACAACCACAAAAACGGATTGTATATTGTAATGTAGCTTTTTCTAATGTTACAAGTCTTTAAATTAGTATGTAAACTATATGTAAGAATGAATTATATATTGTAAAAGATAAGAGACAGACAGGGGAGAATGTTAGACGGGCCTGTGCACCCAACTCTCAACCCTTTAAAAATAACACTCATTCGTTCTTTTTCTGGTCGTTCAGTTGCGTTAAGTCATGTGAGGATTAATGGCTCGCGACGTTTTGTTTTAAAGAAGCCGTAGAGTGAAACCTGGTTTCAGAAGAAACAAAATTCCTGTCTCGTCCTGTAACTAGAAGAAATTATTCTACGTGACATAATTTTTTTTTTTAAATGTTATTGCAACAGCTCAGCGTCATCAGCGAGCTTTCTTTATCGGTATATTAACGTAACTTACTTATTGCGACTACAATGCGTTCCCAGTAGCCAAACATTGAAATCTACCAAGTTTCTCCAGTTACTCAAAAAAACTTGAAAAATATCGATATTGACGTATGCAATTTTGGCTGCTGGGTTTTGATTATGATTGACTTGAGCTGTCTCCACACGCTTGTGACGTGGTACTTCACGCAATACTATTTCTTTTTTTCCCCCAGTAATAAGGAGTAGAAAATAAACTATGTTTTTTTAAACCGAAGACCACGCAAGGATGAGCCGTGATCGGAAATATTAAGATATATTTTCTCCCTTTAGAATTATAGGTTGATGGAAACTTAGTGTATGCTATCTCATTGTTTCTCTACTTCCGTCTACATAGCCCGTCCTTCGCGCGCTTTGGGGCCAAGAGAAAAGACTTGATGAGATTGTACATAATCTAGTTTTAAAACGTTTTCTTATGTCTACAATAAAAACGATCAGCTGCAGTTCAAGCCTTACTGCAATGTACGGAACAAACTTACGTCTCGAATTCAGGATTGCAAAATTTGACGCACTACTTCATAGAGCAGTTCGCAGAAATTCACCGATTAGCGAAGACCAACGAAATCAAAGTCTACCACAAACATTTGAATCTTAATCTCAGTTGTCAAGGCAATACTACATATGGTTCTGAATGATGGAGAACAACAGGAACGACAACCGAGAACTTCAATTTCCTCAGAATAGAATGATTAAAATGGCTTAACATGATCACCAGTTATGAACACATGGCAAGAACAAGACAAAGATCAATAGAACAAAAAGTGAGAATAAGACTCTGACATTGAGGAAACAAGCTGATAGCCGTAAAGGCAGCCCTTGTTCTGGACTTTGCAGCGTAAGAAAAATAGAGGTAGATCTAAAAACTTACAGAAAAGGAAACTGAAGACGAACATTAAAGAAAGGGGCATAGATGACTTGGAAAAACCTCTAACATATTGACAGGGGGGGCGGGGGGGGGGGAGAATGCTTGGCGTGAATGTGATGAACCTCTATGCGCCACATGGAGCTAGGTGATAATGATGATGATAAACAGTAGTCAAGAAGAAAAAGCAGTGAAGGACTAGAAGATAAACAAAGATTTAGAAATCCTGCACAAGACAAGGGCAAAAAGGTTTCAAACAAATGTAGGCTAAACAGACACCCGCTTCTGGGACTAATAGATTAAACCAATTCGCTATTTTATTATTTATTTTTTAACGAAATGTAAAAATTGAAATATCAGATACGGGACAAAGAAGGCTTTGACATAAATAGCCTTATTTGTGGTTGGTGTAATCAACTTAGAAGAGCTATTTGAGAAACATACAGGTATTTGTGAACATCGTAAATAATAGAATTTTGTCAGGCGAACAAAAGGACCCAAGTACGACTCTCTGGACCGACAGAAAAAAAGGGGGATAGGTGTTTTGACTGTTAAGTGATATAGATAGGTGTAGAAGAGAAGGAAGAAAGCATAACCTGATTTATCATTTTAGATGACTTCCAGATGACATTTTAGATGACAGATAATTCTTTGACGATATATATTCTCAGCTGAAACAACTATTCACTCACGAATACATAGTGATAGTAAGTCTTAAGGATGCCCGCAGACATGAATAGGAGACAAATATTATAGGATAAAGAAAACATAGAACGATGATGGCATACACAAAAAATTGGCATGAATTTGTTGAGGGACCTAAACTTCATAGAGATCTGAAGATCAATGATGACTAGTAGTAATAGTAGTAGTAGTAGTAGTAGTAGTAGTAGTAGTAGTAGTAGTAGTAGTAGTAGTAGTAGTAGTAGTAGTAGTAGTAGTAGTAGTAGTAGTAGTAGTAGTAGTAGTAGTAGTAGTAGTAGTAGTAGTAGTAGTAGTAGTGGTGGTGGTAGTAGTAGTAGTAGTAGTAGTAGTAGTAGTAGTAGTAGTAGTAGTAGTAGTAGTAGTAGTGATAGTAGTAGTAGTAGTAGTAGTAGTAGTGGTGGTGGTAGTAGTAGTAGTAGTAGTAGTAGTAGCAGCAGCAGCAGCAGCAGCAGCAGCAGCAGCAGCAGCAGCAGCAGCAGCAGCAGTAGTAGTAGTAGTAGCAATAGTAGTAGTAACTCCCTTCAGTCATAACCGAATGCGCCTCTAAGGTGACAGCCCTCAGTTGCTTATTTTCGATGTTTTCTCCTCTCTTCGGCTTGTTGAGTGAGCTTCTTTTCGCCCAATCTGAGGTGGCGCCGTAGATAGCATCGCCACTTGTTGCGATCGGCAGCTTCATCCTTCCAGGTTTCTGGATTTATGTCCAGTGCCCTCATGTCTCTCTTGCACACATTTTTGAATCTCAGCTGTGGTCGCCCAACTGTTCTTTTGCCATCTGCCAGTTGTCCGTAGAAGATATCTTTCGGGATGCGACCATCTTCCATGGGGCGTACATGGCCAAGCCAGTGTAGTCTGCGCTGTCTAAGCAGTGTAAACATGCTTTGAATGCCAGCATGTGACAATACTTCGACATTTGTCACTTTATCTTTCCACTAAATGCCGAGGATGTAGCGTAGACACGGTAGATGGAAGGTATTAATCCATCTTCCTTGTTTAGCAAAGGTTGTAAATGTCTCGCTGCCATATAGAAGCGTGCTAGTGACACAGACATTATATACCGCAGCTTAATGGTGAGTAGAAATACTAAAAGCAAACACAGGTTGAAAAAAATTTGTTCAACAACCACCAAATTCAGTAGACACCAGTAAAAGTACAATCCTGATTCTTAAAATGCATTCTCGTGAGAAGTTACAAGCAACATACTTGTATATTCTTCGTACAAAATGCACTTGCTATTGACCATTTAAAAATTGCTTTAATTTATTTCGTATTTTAATACAAGTCGTAATAACTTTCTTTTTTTTTGGAAGAAATTGTTTCGCCTCTGGTGATAAGATTTACTTGGCAAAATAAATCATGTATAAATTTCTTTCAATTTTTGTAGTTGTTATTTTTAAAACAACGATTTATTCCTTTGTTACGTGTACTTTACGACACAAATTACGTGTAACTTTCCTGCAGCATTTACTTTAGTGGAAAAAAAATTATTTATCAGTTTTTTTTTATAACCACTACTTTTACAGAAGATATTTTTTGGGGTCAATTTAATATAAATGTTAAAGTAATCCCACAACAGGTACTACCGTAGGGGAATTGAAGTGTTAGAGACTCACATTTCTACGTCTCAGCTCTAGAAGGTGGGGGTGACCAGTTCACTTACAACTGCCTGTGCCTTCCCTAACTCAAGAGTAGAGTCAAGTACCTATTTACATCCGTTTATACTTGAATGGACGCTACCAGACTTTGAACCCAACTATCTGTTAACTAAAATTAATGTCCTTTATCATACTCAAGAAAATAAATAACTATGTTGAGCCGTATTTCATTAAAAACTTACTTACTTAGTCATTTCTCTTCTACCCTGGGGTGTAGAGGTTTGTCAAAGAAAGCGCCATACCATCCTATCCGCTTCATTAAAAACAATATCTATAATCTTCAAAATTCTTTGCAAGTACCGGAATAGGATAATCGTATTTACAAACACATGCGTTTTTTTTTTTAAATAACTACATGCATAGGCCTGTCATGAAACGCGCACCTTGAAGAGCGCCCAACTAGCTGAGGGGTTAGAGCGATCTGTGAAAAGATACCAGTTTCCGAGTTCGAAACCTAGCTCTGCTCTTGAGTTCAGAAAATCAAAAGCATTGAGAACGGGAAGTAATCACCTGACCTCATATAACTGAGACCTAGTGTCGTGAAGTCTCTAACGCTTCACTCTCCTAAGGCAGTATCGGCAGTGGGCTTGCTGTCGCCTGTATTATCTTCGAGTTGAAGCAGGATATTCACCCTCATTAAAATATTGCTAAGTGTTAAAATTACTCTTTTTTATTATGCATAAGAGTGTTAAAAATACCATGGACAGGTAGAAAGAGTATTGAGGATATCCTGAAAGAGGCCAATTCGCTTGTTCTTCATGTTAGACAGATGCAATCCACTTTCTTGGAGCATATTATGAGAAGAAGGAAGTTGGAATATATCGTAACAACAAGAAAGATAGAAAGAAAAAGAGATAAAGGAAGACAAAGAGAGAAGATACTTGACAGTTTGACAATCATGGCATTGACAGAAGTCAACAGCAGAATTGATAAATAGTAATAGAGACAGAAAGTTGTGTAGAGACATGATCGCCCATGCACCCAGGCATAGTACTCGAAAAAGAAGGAGAAGACGATTGTAAAAATATGTCAGAATGTTCCAGAGCGATTTATTAAGCCTTTTGGCCAGATAACGGCATGAATTTAAAACATATAGATGTTATCAGTGCTCAAGATTTGTTAGTTCCATTGCATTCCGGTGGTGCTTCATCACAGACATAATATTCATATGCAGGTCAAAACAGAAAGTGAGAAGTAAGCTTTCTGAATATTCATAATCATCAATATTGTAATCATCATCTTCATCTACTTTTTTGTTCCTTATCAAGCATTGAACCGACACCGCCTGTGGTCCCATAAAGGAAGCCTGCGCCAAATCATAAACTGTTGCAGTGGCGGTTAATGTAACAATTTATTCTACATGATGAGGTTACCAACCTCATGTACAAACTCAGATTAGTTGTCTTTCGCGATATGCCTGAGAGAGCAAGTGGGCATATTTTTGTCTTTTCAGAGGTCCCTGGAAACCACGCCGGGTACTTTTGATTATTATTGAACTAAATCTTGATCTGCCGCTTACAATATCATTTATTTCACTTTCTGGCTGCTGCTTATGATCGATGCCCAGGAATACGAGGTATTTTTGTCCATAGACCACCTGGTTCAATCCCATATGGTTTATAATATGGATATAAAGGGTACTACGTTTGGTTAAGTACTTACTCTACTTATTTGAGACACGTTCCAGAAAAATGATATATAATTTTATTCTGTTCAGAAGAGAACATAATTTTATTATGTTCTGTCTGTCTTGTTGCCATTCCATTTGAATTCATTGTCCCCGCATGGTATATACCTACGACTTGCCCTACGAGAAAGTAAACAGAAAGTTTGGTGTGTTTTTTTCCCTTAAAATAACGAACGTAACTTTCCGTAATTTTAAATAGTTTTCTTTTTAAATTTTTTGTTCCAACCCTGGTGTGGGCAACTAGTTAGGTTCTTACAGTTATGTTTTGTTAAGTTATGCAAAACATTACTGGCTGTTCTCAAGGGCCGCTCATTAATCTTTCAGAATTAAAATTGTCACAGCGACAGCTGCACCAGAAACGATAATCTCTCACAGTAGACAACTCTGTGCTGAACGCCTATAAGATACTTTTGCTGACTTAGCTGCACGCTGTCAGCGGTGTTATCCGATAAAGGTGTTAGAGCCGTTGGAATTTCATTTATATTTTATTGCAAGTTCATCTAACCACACCGCAAATAGTTCCTACTCAAGTCTTCGTCTTGTTCAACCCTTTCTCAAATAAGTTTATCGGGAATAATCCTTCATTCTCAATTTCCCTTGCGTTCCTCACGGAGCATCCAGCTACTACTGCAGCTAGTCCTCTTGTAGGAAGGCTGCACCAAGCACTCATAAGCTACTGCAGTAATAGCGCATGAAGCAATTGTTGTCCCAAGCACAACCTCGTTTTCGTCGTCTTGTAAGACATGCCTTAGCGTGCAGTAGTCCTAATCTTTTGTTGTCTCTTTAGAAACCCCAGGGGACTACACGGTGCCGAGTATTCTATAAAATTGTAAAGGTAGTCCCATGGCTACACGGTGCCGAGTATTCTATAAAATTGTAAAGGTAGTCCCATGGCTACACGGTGCCGAGTATTCTATAAAATTGTAAAGGTAGTCCCAGGACTACACGGTGCCGAGTACTCTATAAAAGTGTAAATGCAGTCCCAGGACTACTCGTTGCTCTATAAAAGTGTAAAGGTAATCCCAGGACTACACGGTGCCAAGTATTCTATAAAAGTGTAAAGGTAGTCCCAGGACTACACGGTGCCGAGTATTCTATAAAAGTGTAACGGTAGTCCCAGGACTACACGGTGCCGAGTATTCTATAAAAGTGTAAAGGTAGTCCCAGGACTACACGGTGCCGAGTACTCTATAAAATTGTAAAGGTAGTCCCAGGACTACACGGTGCCGAGTACTCTATAAAAGTGTAAACGTAGTCCCAGGACTACACGGTGCCGAGTACTCTATAAAAGTGTAAAGGTAGTCCCAGGACTACTTGTTGCTCTATAAAAGTGTAAAGGTAGTCCCAGGACTACTTGTTGCTCTATAAAAGTGTAAAGGTAGTCCCAGGACTACACGGTGTCGAGTACTCTATAAAAGAGTAAAGGTAGTCCCATATTAGATATTGCCGTAGGGGAGTGAAGTGTTAGAGAACTATACTAGTTCCAGAATCGAGAGATGGAGTGACAAGTTCCCTTCCTTGCTGCGTTTTCCTTCCTAAACTCAAGAGCAAAGTCAGGTACCCATTTACAGCTGGATAGACTGGTGAGTGTCGATACCGTAATTCGAACCAGGAACCTTTGCCGCGAGAGACCAGCGCTCTAACCATTCTGTTACTCGGACGCTCATGCATACTCTACACTCACATTTAATAACTGTGTCAACAATAATGTTAAGCAATTTTTCTATATTCCTATACGTCATGAAAACGCGTCATACATTTTTGTGTGTGTTGGCGATATAGATACAACTTAAGCTTATACTCAGCTGAAGGATATAACTTCTTTGTTTTAAGATTTCAAAATCTGTGCCAAAATGAAATAGTTTCAGATGATCTTCCTGGACTATTTTTTTTTTTTAACTGCTCTCACATTTAAATATAGACCTAATAACCTTCATTAAACATGCGATATACTTTCAAGTCTTCTATTTTCGTCTGAGGTTTGCATTCCTTCTTTGTTCTGGTTTACTGGGGCCTTGACGAGCAACGATCCACTTATGAAGATTTCTAGTCTCTTCCTCGTGATTGACAGGGTATTGATAAACCGGTTGATGAAAATCTTGGTGCTGACATGATATTAGCCCAATTAGGAACGAGCATGTCACGTTCTGTGTATGTCGACATACGACTAGTTCCGTGTACGTCCCAGGTGGTTGGGGGGTGGTAATTAGGAAACTAAGAAAGAACAGAGCTGCTACTTGTTCAGGCCATGTCCTAAGTGACTACCAATATGAAGTTGTGCATGAGGCGGGAAACTTCCCTGTGTAAAAGAAATTGCTACAAAAACCATCAATACAAAAGCACGAGGGGCCAGCTATGGTGAAGGCTTCATGCTTTTTAAGGAGTGAAGAGAGATAAAGAATGTGTGTTTGAGGGTGTGAGTGTGTGCACACACACTAATCCACAAATCACCCGGATTCTTTTTCCTTCACTTCACCACCCAATATCAGTTCGTTTGTATGAGCCATTTCTTTCCATGGTAACAATTTTGCAGAGGGATAGCAGGTAATTTGAGCGTCAGAAGTGGTCTTCCATTCTCACACATGTTTCATCTATCTATCTATCTATCTATCTATCTATCTATCTATCTATCTATCTATCTATCTATCTATCTATCTGTCTGTCTGTCTGTCTGTCTGTCTGTCTGTCTGTCTGTCTATCTGTCTGTCTGTCTGTCTGTCTGTCTGTCTGTCTGTCTGTCTGTCTGTCTATCTATCTATCTATCTATGTTTCTATTTACCTAACTGTCTGTCTGGCTGCCTGTCTGTCTGACTGTCTGTCTGTCTGTCTCCCAGCCTGCCTGTCTGCCTGCCTGAAAGTCTGCCTTTCTGTCTGTCAATCAGTTTCTCTATATGTACGTCAGCCAGTTTCTCTGTCTCTCTGTCAGCCTGTCTTCCTTTCTGTCTGTCTGCCTTTCTATCCAACTTACTAAAACTGGGATTTGAACCCCCCTGTGGTGTCTAGAACCACAGCTGCAGCTGGTTTTCTTGCAGGAAGCCTGTACCAGGCATTCATATGCTCCCGCAGCAGTGATTCCTGTGGCAATTTGCTTTACGTGTTGGGATTGCCAACCGCTTTGCACAACGTCGTATTAGTAGCCTTGTTGTCAATTTGGGCTGACACATATCCACAACCTAGAGCCTTAATTCTAACCTTACGTAGTTTGTATTTTCGTCCTGTTTTTTTGCCAGAACGCAAAGAACAAAGTTCAGCAGCACCATATCGAGCAAATGTCTCAGCAGAAATAAAAGCAACTCGCTCCACAGGATGAAAATGCGTGACACAATTTACAATTTTTTAAAGATTCCTTCATCGATATCTTGAGATCTCGTTTGACAACAACAAAAATACTTTTGTATTTTGTCCATTGTTCAATAAAAACATCGCCTCTTCTGTTTAACTGGGTTACGGACGAATCTTCTCGAAGATTCTTTTTTAAGGTTTGTGTGTTATAAAACATACGGTGCTTTGAGGAGGCTTTAAGAAACTTTCATCCCTTGCCCTTTGGGCTACATCTACCCTTCTCTGTTGAAACCAAAAAGACCACGACGACACGATTTTGCTCATAGCTGGAAAAGTTTGTAAAGACGCCTTTTTTCCCCAACCTCGCCAAATGAGTTAATGTAGCTAATTTAGCGGTATGCTGAATAATACAACAATGCTAATTTTCATGGCGCGAATGCCTAAAGGCGGGGAATATCAGCAGCAAAAGGTTTTTCGTGACTCTGATGACGACAGAGGAAGATTACAGTGCTCATGCTGGCACTGGCAGGCGGTTGTTTCACAAACAGCGAGCAACCTTACTATCTGGGGATTGATAGTCGTGGTGAAGGAAATCTTGGGGGGGGGGGGGGGGGGGGGGGGGGGGAGGTGTTTTTTCGTAAAGTCAGATGGCAAAATTTATGTCTGAAAATGGGACTGAGTGTAGACATTAGCATGTCTTATCGGCTACTTTCAAAATTCAAAAAAACAATTATTGCGACATCTTTACCAATAATCTGGTATGGCTGAAATACTTACCTTGAATTTTTGTCTGCAAGGGGAAAAAAGAGTTAAAAATTGTTTATTAGCTAAGCCCTAAAACATGTTGGCATTAATAAATAACGGTTCTGAGTAAAGATATATGCAATACCAAGTTACAACAAAGGTAAAGGTAATCCAATAACAGATACTGTCGTAAAGGGAATAAAGTGTTAGAGACTTCATCGTATTAGAATCCAGCTTTTTTTACGAGGTGGTGGTAACTAGTTCCTTTCCTCGCTGCCTTTGCCTTCCTAATTAACGAGCAGAGCCAAATATCCATTTACAGCTGGATAGAATGGAGCGTGACGCTGCGAGGTTTCGATCCCGGAATCCGGTAACTGTGGAGATAGAGGAAAACGCTCTAACCGCTTAGCCAATCGTAAGCTCATAGATTACGTACCCAAAAACATGTAGATAGACATAAGTCGTTAAAACTTTGCCCTAAAATCCGAACTTAGTAGTATGAACAAGTCATAGAGTAAACAGCTTAATTCATGCAAATAAAAAGAATGTTCCCAAAGATCATGCAAAAGAAACGAAATAGTAAATGGACATGGAAGTAAATGAAGAACAGTTTACTTTCCAGCAGAACAAGGGAGAAAGAGATGCCATACTTTGTACAAGGCTACTGACAGAAGGATATAAAAGGATGTTGCGTTCCATTCTGTTAATTTAATTACTGTTGTCAAGTTCTTTATGGGGTATGATTTTCTGCAAAGCTAAATTGATACTGGAAACAGCAACACATGGAGTAAGTTCAGATAAACACCGTCATCGTCTCATACAATTTATTTAGACTCCAGAACAATAGGCATTTCAACAATAAAAGTTTGATTCAAGGTAAAATACAGTTCCTCGGGCCAACCACACTAGGCCATCATAGATTATGCAGTCATGAATAAAATGTGCCGTCAGTAACGTTTAAGTCAGCGCATCACTTCTCAGAGACTTCATTGTCAATATTTATATTATAATAACAGGCATACTTCTCTGCAAGCATGAATACACATCTCTGGCACTCAAAATAAATGAATAACACATGAATCTGTAGCCACTTCAGCGGATATAGAATACTAGAGCAGAAGCTCATACATACACAGCCTGCAGGCTCGAAACACAACCCAAAGGATCACTCTACTTCTGCCCTGCACGCGTTTTACGTAATTATTTTACATGACATCATTTTTGATCCAGCGGCGCTCTATTTGAACACCGCGAGGCTTCAAAATCATGAACGCATTGCGGTGCGCAAAAAGTGGCGTAACAAAAGAAAGTAGCCACAATGTTTCATCTTTTCCTAATAGTCCATCGTGAGACGCTAATTGAATGCCTCCAAGAGACAGATATGGATGGGAAGGGCATCAGACTAATTAGTAAACCAAACTTGGAAAAAACCGAAGCAATTAGATCTGACGATGATCAATCACTCTTACAGATTTAAAAAAAAAAAAGGAGTGAGAAGTTGGTCTTGCCAGTTTAATGCCTACAAAGAAAACAGACAATTTTGAAACACGTATAAATATTTAAGTACACGGGCATACAAATAGTATCACGGGTGAGCAATATCGCGATATCCGGTGGACCGAATACAGATTTTAGGTGGACGGCCTGTTTTGTATATATATATATATATATATATATATATATATATATATATATATATATATTATATATATATATATATATATATATATATATATATATATATATATATATATATATATATATATATATATATATATATATAAAATAATCTTTTGTTTTTAGCTGTTTAATATCAATAGTTAAGGTAATTGGTTTTCAACAAGACCTCATGTTTTTTAACCTATGTAAGCGAGTCTACGTTTTTCGTCTACGAACATTCTTAAATCAAAGTAACATTCTTCTCTATCTGACGAACTCATTGACGCTTGTATGAGATAGGCTATCAGTAATTTTTTACTGAAATTTGTGGACACAGCTGAGGCGATGCAATACAAATCTTCATCATATTAAGCCTGGTTTATTACATCGGAAGATCCGTTACCACGACAATTATGGGAAACAAAGAGTAAGGGATTCACACCTCCAGGACGGCCCAGAGTCCGTTGGTAGTGATACACCGTGTTTTGTAGAGGCGTTGCAACTGTTAAGGCGATGGTTAGCTGGCCTATCTGTGAAAGTCCTGAGTTTGTGGTATTAGGTCTTTTGTTCATTATTCGGACTTCATGCTTTCGCCTTAATGTTCTAATTCTGCCAATTGAGCAAAGTGCTGATGTCATACGCGAATGATGAGTATAGTGAACACCAACCTTAATTCATAATGGTTACAACGCATTCCGTGTGAGAGTCCATCACACACTATATGGTTTAATGACGAGAACATATTATTAACAATTCATAGCATCAATCAATAATAGCATTCCTCAGTCTCCTATATTCACTCCTCTGTCGTCAAAAATGTCAACGTGTATATACGCGATGCCGTCTGGCGAACATCCGACAGTAATCGTTGAGGTTTTGACAATATTATACATTTAATCATTATCATTCAAAATACTCCCTGCATTACTTCTTGAACCGAAGTTGATACATCCAATTGGGATGACTTAACATTACATCCATATTTAATAAAGGCTGACCCCATGCCTTATAATTCAGGAGAAAACACTGCACAATTCATAAACATCGAGAGCGATGTATACCACGACTGTCTCCAACGAAATCAGTCTATAGAAGGGTGTAGGAAGAGCGTTGCCATGCCCCAGCCTACCAACATACTACGTCATGTCTATCACTAGTCAACCCTATAAAATCGCGGTCAATACAATGGCTTTAAGTGCAAAGCACCTTACATTGGTGGCACCTCAATGTGTAAACGCGTACCAACTTACAGTGGGTCACCATTACCTAAATACCCCGTATCAGGTAGGACAACATTAGACAATCTCTGAAGGACCGAGGGCTAGATTGGAACCAGGCCAGGAGGAAGACTGATAGGATACGGCGCTCTCTCTGACAGATATCTACACCCTAGGTAGAAGAGGATCGACTAAGTATTTAAGTTTATGCTGTAGATGCTGTAGTATGCTAAATTTTGCCCAAAGTTCTGACGGTGCATATCAGATATGTTATTGTTTAACTAGGGCTGCTGAGCTTCTCACTCTTTTGCAGCCAATACCAACTTGAAAAACTCCTTGGTATTATCTACACTGTAGATCTAAGTTTTTTCTGTGGCTTTTCTGCTATTCCGAAATGTGTTGAGTTGAAGTCATGAGCTACAGAATGGCTTGTATTCAAAGGATCATCACATTTGGTTTCAAGATAGGAGGAAGAGTGCGTGGCATACTGTGCATTCCCCGCCATCCAAGCGGGCTCTCCAAATATGCAGAGCTAAAATACTGTACTCTGGTTCTAGGCTCTCCCAAGGAATTGTCATGCCCTACACAGAGCCATTACTCAGGTTCCACTGCCTATCATAGGTCCACAGTGAGATCCCTGTGCATGCAGCTAACCAGGTAAAAGCCAAGGTTACGTCAGAGGCTCAAGTGACTCCTCCAAGCTTAGTGTGCAATGCTGGGTTCTCAGAATAGACCTGGACAAGCAGAAAACAGGATTCCAGATAATGAATAGCATCTTCTGCAACAAAATTGTGTTACTTGAGGAAAGAAATAGAGTGTTCCGGTGATGTGTAGAGCCTATCCTCTTACATGACAGCGAATCATGGACAATCACTTTACAATGAAGAATATCACATGAAGCGACAGAGGTGTGGTTTTACAAGGGAATGATAAGAATTACAAGGACAAACAAAAAGAGGACTGTGGATTTTCTGAAAGAGGCAAGATCAAGTTTAGAGCTTTGGGTGTATCACTAAAATAGGTAAGCCAGAATAAACAAAACTGCTCAAGAAGAAATATAGAACGATACGGGGAGAAAACACTGGATAGTTTAGCACCATATCGTGGATTTTTGCAAACAAAATGTTATATACGCCGACACTATAAGAGCACAACCAGAACTGTCCAATAAGAGATATAACTTAAAAAAAAAGATGTTCTGTAGTTCGTTCCACTGTAGTCGAAATGACTCGTATGAGTTATTGTCAGAGTTCAAAGGCGTTATTTTTTTTTAAATATATGCTACTCACTGTTGAGCCTTCATAGCTCCTTAAAATCAGTTCACACGTTCACCACTCAAGCTCACAATCATCATCCTTATTTTCCCTCTCTCTCCTCATGCAGCAGAACCTGGATCACCCGATCGCCAGCGCAGTGTGGTTACCATTACAGCAGCGCTGTCTTAAATTCAGTTTACGTCCTCCGTGCTGAAGCCTGCAATACATGTTTCTTAAATTCAGTTTTCAGACGCATCTATCATCTGCTCTATTGAATTACGTAACCAGAGCTGACCAAGACCGTACTCCACCTCCAAGTGGTGGTCCTGGAAATAGGCTGCATCACTGCAGTCTGGCTGAGAGAGTAGGGATCGAAGAGGGAAGGCAAACCCACAAAATGCCGTGCTGAAGTCGGATGTGTCGACCGAAAGGCGCAAATATCGCAGCTTCGCTGTAAACAGACACAACACAACCAACGTCCTATTCAGGACGAACGAGGAAGAAGAAGAACAAGAATTACGTAAAAATGTCTCATAAATTTAGTTCGTAAGTTTGATGCACTCAAAACTCTTTCTTCAGTTTAATTCACATGTTCCCTGTTGAAGCATACCTAACGTCTATTTAAAACTTTAGTTCTCATGTTAAGTGTTGGAGCTCACAAAACACTTTCATAATTTTAGTTGCCACGGCCACTGTTAATGCTTGCAACACTGCTCACTAAACCTGGTTCATTTATTCTGTTTTGCAGAAAACTCCGAGCAAAACGTGGATGTCAGGGTTACATGTGTTCGTATTCCCACATGAGCAGTCATGCAGGTCAGATGGCTATCAAGCACACACTCCAGAAAATGTTCTTAGAATGTGCTGTTAATCCAAACTGCCAGACAGGTAAGTCCAGTGTATTTTATTTTCTTTTATCATGTGCTCCAGTCCTTCTAACCTTCTTGGCGTCCTCAGCCTCTGACTGCCAAAGTAGTCAGCTATCATCACGCCCGTGCCGTCTACAACCACAAATGTAGCTGGTTTTCTTGCAGGAAGCCTGTACCAAGCATTCTTGTGTTCTTGTAGCTAATGTTTCTTTGGCAATTTGTTTTACCTGATGAGGCTGCCAACCTCATGCACAAGCTCATATTAGTCGCCTTGTACGACATGCCTGAAGGTGCAGTAAGCCTAATCATCTTTGTTCCTTCAGAGGACCCCTCCTGTAACTACACGTCCTGTCCATTTACCTCCACATATGTTTTGTTGCCATTGCTTGTATCACTCGATGTTAGCTTAGATACCGAACGCAGCCATAATATTACCTTTAGACGTTTAGCGTAACTTGACGTTTTGTCATATACGGGTAGAACAGCTAGCAACTACCGCCCACTTACTCACGCGACTCGACTTTTTTCTCGAACGGGGCTCGAGTGTTTAGACAAGCCATGCTTGAAGGAACCGCCTCGCTGCCAGGTCTGGTAATCGGTCTCAGTAATTTACGATTTCAATTATCGTGGGTCGTGCTCAGTAATGATTTATTCATTAGAAGTATCGAAGCCAACTTGTAACTTGATAGTGGTGGCTAGTGGGTGATGTATGGATTCTAAAGGATCCACTTATTTCTGTCCTTGTCGTCTTCAGTGGAGGAGGGCGGCTAGACTGGCAGGAGAGGCGGTAGTTTAAAAAAAAAAATGTGTTTGTGCCTTGAGGTTTTTGCCGTATTGTGACGAGGTACGTTGCTTTCAACGTTGACTGAAATTCGTTGGTTATATCTGAGCGCAATTGTCAAAACCAAGTGAACTCTGACAACTCTAGTTTTTTGGTTTAAAAAAAAAAAAAAAATGTTGCTTCATTTTGGCGAGGTGGTTATATTATGGCGCACGTCCAAATATAAAACACCTTTAGGTCTGATAAAACAGTTGTTTATCTATATATATTATTAACAACTCTAGTTAAGTGTTGATAAAAACTAAGCCTTGAAAAAGACAATCGGCTAGAAAGACGAAGTCATTGAAAATGGATAATCCTGAAATGAACGGCTAGTACTTGCAGCGATAACAGATAATAAGCCTAGCTTGATGAAGCCCTGAAATGGACAAGTACTGAAAAGGACTCTTAGCTACGCCGACGCTAAGAGGTGGCGGAAGAGTACAGGTACATAAGAACAATATTTTGAAATGTCCTTTCCTTCGCTACCACCTCACAATCAACAACAGCATCATCGTAATCAATTTGAATGTTTAGATTTTCAACTACAACGACCTGACTTGACCTTCGCTTTGTGCCTACAGAAAGTCTCCTCAATTTTCTTTTTAGCATTACTAGGCAGTTTTTGTTTTGGAATACCCAGGGGAAAAAAAAACATAGGTATTCCGAAAAAAACATATGGGAAAGACAACTGGAGACAGAAATGAAAATAATGAGGAAGAAATTGACAGATATGAGGAGGATGGCACGGGACAGGAAGACGGGACATACTTTAGTTGAAAGCCTATTATACGCTTCGGGGAGTTCTTCTTCTTCTTTGATCCTTAGCCGGGGAGTTATAGGGGAATAAAGGGACGGTTGCATACTTTAGTTGAAGGCCTATTATACGCTTCGGGGAGTTATAGGGGAATAAAGGGACGGTTGCATACTTTCAGAATCAAATCTCTTTTATCTGCTCATCTTGTTCATGACAGCCATTTTGATCTTCCAACATTAATGTGTTCTGCATGGAATCAATTTTTCCTTCTCTTAACTATCATTCTGTTTACATGTCCCTGTTGTTGACTTACTCTGTCTCTGTTTGACAGCCTCAATGTTTTAGATGTTCTCAGTGATCGTAGTCAATTTTTTTTTTTTTTTTTTTAAGAGGGTTTATGTCCTATGAAAATTTGAAAAGCGTTTATATGTTCTCCCCCATTTTGTTGTGGTATTCAAATGTTTAATTTGTCACAGATTCATCTTTGCATTTTCTTTCATTTTATCGTAGCTGTGGCTAAACCTTTCTATGCTCCGAATCTTTGAGATGTACAAGTATAACGTTACTCACAAGCGTATTTGAAAGTTCTGTCTTTAATGTGATAGGATAATCGATCCGAGTACACCTTGCAAGACGTGATTAGTTACGATACCAGCCCTTGTTCTGATCTGCAGTTCTGTCGTTATCCTAGATGTGGTGTTAATTACTAGCTTATGTAATTGACATTGTCTGTCATAATTAATAGTATACACTTTTTTATAAAATAATTTTTACCTTTTCTATACTATATTTTCCAATTGTTAACGCCTTCACTCCACTCTACGTTATATTACTTTTTAACTTGCTTATGTGCAGACTATGTGTGTTTTTTTTTACCGACGCATCTTCTTAAGTATGTTTGATCTCCTCCAATGAGTCAACAAGGCTGATCATATTTGCCTACCGGAGAGTTCTTAATTTACTGTCCCGATTTGCAGTCGCTGGCTCTTCTCTTAGGTTGTGGTGGCTCCAAATGACAAAGTTAAGGAGCGGGGAGTTTGTACCACTATTTCTAATTTAGGCCATTTATGATAGCAAATTAATATGTGCTCTTTTTTCACTCGAGCCAAAAGGTGCCCTGTATTATCGTCACACTTTTTCAAAGGGTTTCATAATTTTTTTTGTTTGTTTATTTATTTTAAGAACACTTCTTATTCTTTTGCAGTCTTTTATTTAATGTGCGTCAGCAGATTCTGTTATGAATTTCAAAAAGATATTTTAAGCACCCATCGTTTGACGGTCCTGGTTCGATCCCCAGTTGAGGTGGGAATTTTTAGACCGTAAACTGCTCCTGGGTCGACCCAGCCTCATGAATTGGGTACCAGAGCAACTCTGGGAAGGTTAAAGGCGGCCGGCATGATGCTGGCCACATTGCCCCTAGTGTGGCGATGGTCAAGAAAATACGTATGAGCCTAACACCATATTCCCAATATGCCTCAATGGGCATGTAACGAGATCCTTTACATTTTTTTTACCAACGTTCGTATTTAAAAAAAAAATAAAACTGTTTCCTCGTTTTGGCGAGGCGCGTCCTATTCTACCTAGTCGGTTATATTAGGGCGCATGTCCAAATTTAAAATACCTTTAGGTCTAATTGCGATTTACCCCCTTTCTTCCGAATAATTGTTTTTAAAGTAAATATTTGGCAAGTATAGAAACTAACCAAAAAGGTGCATATTTTCATAAATGGTTGAGTGCGATGAACAGAAGAATTGAAATTGTATGATAAAATTTCTAATGCGGGACTTTCTATTTACTTACTTAGTTATCCCTCTTCTACAGTGAGGTGTAGAGGTTTGGAAAAGAGAGCGCCACACAGTACTATCGGCTGTCTTCCTCCTGGCCTGGTTCCAATCTTGTCCTCGGTCCTTCAGAGATTGTCTAATGTTGTCCTCCCAGCAGACTCTGGGTCATCCTGGAGGTCTGGATCCCTGACTCTTAGTTTCCCGTACGTGTCGTGGTAGCCGATCTTCTCCAATTCTGCAGACATGGCCAAACCATCGTAGTTTGGACTGTTCTACTTTGGTTTGCAGTGGCTGGGGTTTGAGGCCTTGCCGTATAGTCTGGTTGCGGATTATGTCTCTTATTGTTACTTCAACCACCTTCATCAGATACCTCATGTCTGAAGTTTGGCGCTGGCTTTTGTGGCCTGTAATCATTGCCCATGACTCACATCCCTACGTCATGACTGGAACACAGGTGGAGCGGTATACAGCCATCTTCGTCTTCTTTTGCCAAGTTCTCTGTTGCTATGGGTGACAGCAAAGTCAAGCGAACAGGAAGTTGAGAAGTAAACTCTTGGATACGACACACATTAAGAAAGGTAGTTAAGAGCATTACAAGGCGGCCTTTGTTCTGGAATCCCCGAGGTAAGAGATATAGAAGGAGCTTAAAAACATAGAGAAGAGACTGGAGAAAGAAATAAAACGTATATATTAGACTAAGAAAGATATACGGTAAGTTGTACCTCCGCGAAATACTCTCTTATGTAAATTATACACACGTGTACTTAACGCATTGTAATCCACTGTTTGTTTCCCCGCGTGTGGTTCCTGGCGTGTCTCTAACGAGACAAAGAAAGAAAAGGCCTACTGCATCTTCAGGCATGTCGTAGAAGGCGACTAATATGAGGTTGTGCATGAGGTTGGCAGCCTCATCATGTCAAACAATGTGTCAACTGCTGCAAGATCATGTGAATACTTGGTGCCGGCTTCCTGTAATGTGACCATCTGTAGTGATGTCTCCGTGCTCTGTAAGGACCGCGTACAAAAATGATGTTGTTGAATCTATTGCTTCAATTTAAGCTGCTCTGTAGTTTTTCTTGTTTGTTTTTTTTTTTGTTTTTTTTTTTATTTCTCATACCTGGATTTATTGTTCCAAATTATCATCATCATCATTCCTTTTCGTTCCCTGTGGAACACCGGGCTGAAACAGTTGCTCTCCATCGATTTCTATTCTGGGCTGTCTTTTTCAGCTGTGCCCAAGTCATTCCAGTTTCCCTAGCCTCCTCTTCCACAGTTCTTCTCCAAGTTGTCTTTGGCGTCCCCACTCTTCTTTTCCCCTGTGGGTTCCAGTCAAGGGCAATTCTGGCTATGCTTGATTTTTCTCTTCTGAGTGTAATTCATAAAATATGAAGTGTAAATTGATTTGCTTTTCATACTTTAATGTCATGGTTTCAGGCATAAGATGTGTTAAATTTATTTCAGGCATTCTTGTGCATTAGTGTTATTATTATCATCATCTTCCTCGTCATCGTAATCAATCATCATCTTCCTCGTCATCGTAATCAATCATCATCATCATGTTCCTTTCACTCCTTATGGAGCACGGAGCCACAACTAGAGCTGGGTCCCCTTATATAAACTCTGCACCAAGGATTCTCACACTATTGTGCAGCGATGGTCTCTGTTTACATGACAAGGTTGCCAACCTCATGCGCAATCTCATATTAATCGCCTTGTACGACATGCTTGTAAGAGCGGTAGTCCTTTTGTTTATTTGTCTTATCATATACCCCCCCCCCCCCCCCCCTTTTCCCCTTTTCCCTGCCCGGGAACAATACGGCAACTTGAATTTATAGACGTTTCTAGGCGAAGATATAATGAAGTTGAAGGCAATTCACGAAAATTCCTTTTCCTGCTACGGTCTAATCTTCCTTGACATATTTTTGGGGGATACTTACATTCTGTGAGTTAAAGATAAAACGAAGCGACCTCAGACCTCTATCGGATGTTCGCGCCCGATAAGTCAAGTATTTCCCGACAACCTAACCGCGGCCGACACCGCAGTGACAAAAAAATATTGACGAGCCGTCCAGATAACGCTGGTGTTAGAAATCTCTACTTGTCGTTGCTGTTGAAGAACCCAGCCATGCACACACGCACACACACTTGTGCACCAAAATTTACTGTTGTGTGTCTAGAGGCACTAAAGTTGTATAATTTATTGTCGATATTACCGTTATACGGTCGCGCACAACGCACGTATATGCACGTAAACAGTGTATAGTTAGAACAAGCATTTTTGTCAAAATTTTAAAAAATCAATCGCCGTATTTACAGCTCGTTCTGAACCAAAACGATGCCCGCTACCCCACCTTCCAATGGAGAATAAAAGTTGAGGCAACATGAAGGTGTTCAGCACAACGTGGGAAAACCTTGTGCGGATGACACTGTACAGGAATACTAGGCATATGTTTGTTGAAGGCCTATGCTCCTCAGAACAGATAGCCGCAACGCGCATGATCGTTGAACAAAGCTTTGAACGAACCTCATCATTTCATATCGGATTTGTGGACTTTGACAAAGCATTCGACTGATTGGTCAGAGAATCGTCCTGGAACCCGACGAAGCCGTATGCAATCCTCTTAAGTTCACAAACCTAATAAAGAAAACATAAGAAGTGTAGAATTGTTCATGAAGTACAACTTGCTGAGCCCTTTGAGATGTCCCTTTTTTTCGGCTATAGACTGACCTATAAAAACAATCCAAACTAAACAAATTTGGAATTCGCGACCTCTGACAAAAGAGCTTCACTATCTAGATTTTGCCGATGCAAGATAAAATGAGAATACCTAATGAGAAGTAACGGCATTGGGGTCTGTGAATACTGTCGTGAAATATTCTAATCCACATATATAAATTATCAGGTAAATATAAAGCCTAACAAATAAATTCTAATAAAGAAAAGAGCAATGGTAAAATAACAGTGCTGTCACAAAGAATGTACTCGAAATCCCCCTTGTTTTCTACTTCGTCGGCAAATTGTAACACTTTCACGTTGATAGTAAAAGCCTACTGTATTATTACCCGCGTTCTTCAATGAAACGTGTGCTGTATTTCTTGCAAAAACATTGAGATACCAAGCTGATCAATGACCTAATTTTAATATTTCATTCATTCCATTGTATACACGGCGTAACTAAAGACAGATGGACTAAAGTATAGAAAGAGAGAGGGAGGGCTGAAAATCAGGAACGCATGCAAAATTAAACACGCGTCTCGCTATTAATGCCACCCCAACACGCGTCGCGCGATATACAATTACTACTATCACGCGTGTGAGGCCACATGCACTAACTTTATTTCAAATCGACAGTGATAAAATTCACTACCCTTCCCAGAGTTAGGTTTTTAAATCCTGAAAAACTCTTATTAGAAAAGATGACAATAGATGGGTTTACGTTTGAAAACATTACAGTACCCAGACAGCACATCTTCGAAACAGGAGGTAGAAGAAATTGCATATTTTGAACGCAGCCACTTAGCTCTTTTAAATTTGTATATTTGGGTTCCTTAGGGCTTGCGGACAAAGAATATGTAAAACGTTATGCAAATAGTCTAGGAATTAACAAGTTATAACCAAAATAAAATAGTGGGGATGCCTGACAGCATGAAATCATTTCTGCTCATAAAATTTTTTAATAACGTGTGTGAAAAAACCTTGCGTACGGAAATAGCCTACCATGTAAACTCCAAATTGATTGGAGCGCAACAAATATAAGACTAAACACGATTGGTCGGACTATAAATACTATCTTTGGTTGTTAGGGGAGACGTAGGAAGGTAAAATTTTTTCAAACACTTGTCGAAACGTGGCTCCATTGGCCAGACTCGCTGATATAATCACTTAGGAGCGTTAGTTCGAGACCACTAGTTCAAATAAGCTTGATAAAGCAACAGTGCGTTGAAGCCAGCTCATATTTTTGCTAAATAAAAGCCTGGAACATAAGCAGATGGGAATTTGTGCCAGTTTGTGCCAGAATTCATTGCTAGTCAACGTATCTGTGTTTATTCTATGAATTGTGGTAAGCTTGAAACATTCAGTATCTTTTAATGAAAATTGAATGTGAATTGTTAATTTATGCCTGTATATATGTGTAGTTCAGTAGCAAACATGATGTAAAGCCTATAATGCTCCAGCCTGAACAGAAGGTGTCGGAGGAAAGTAAAACGGCATGGAATGGCCAAACAGTACACTGACACCTAGATGATTGACTAGAAAGAAATAATGCTGGAAGTGCAGAGGCGTAGTAACCATTAAGGAGGTTAATACTGGTATAAAGTATTTCAGATGAAGCTGACAGTTGGCCTAACGCTCTGAACTCAATGTTTGTGATGTATTGTGCTCAGTGTAAAAAGAGAGTATAAATTAGTTATGACGTAGAAGGTACATCCTTCTTGTTTTCAGGGACCGTGGTCTTGATGGTATTGAGCAGCACCTGGTCAGAGCTTTGCTGAATCCAGAGTCGGACAGCATACTCCTTGGTCCATTTAGCTATCAGTGAGGTGTCTCCAGAGCCCAGGGGAGAAATCGAGCAGAGGAGTCTTTTCCTGCCGCCATCACGCAAGATAAGCTGATGTGGCCAGCTGAGCTCAAAATTATGTACCCCCATCTTAAAATAACATTGTAACATAAACTTAAGATGGGAAGTAAATTGTTTTAATATCAGGAACTGAGAACATCTCCAATACTAGTTCCAATAAAGACAAACTATTGAAGTCATGATGACAAATACCAACAGAGCTTGAACAAAACAAAACCAGTATTACCTCATATTACTACTACACAACTGACACACATAGGATACTTTTAATAATATATGTCACTACAATATTCATATTGATAAATTCTGTACATATAACTTGTAAGTAAAATTGATTGTGATTCCTGGTTCCCTTTGTATTTGAATCAGGACACATATTCATTCATAACAGCAATGAATACATATTGTTATTTGAAAAGTTATCAGTGACTCCTTTAAGATATCCTTTAGAGTGTTATATGTATGTGAGTGTCACAGTGTTGTCAAGTGTGGTGGAATAAATTAAATTGTTTATCTGTCTGTTGTTGTTATGACTTACACTTCATCATACACATACCCTAGACATACAACGTAGTCATCACACTATTCCAGAATAATTCTGACTGAGATATATATATATGTGGCAGCAAGTAAGGTTATCTATAATACACTACTCTTATTAGATATAGATACCTTCACAGCTGATCTCAGTCAGTACACTAAGTCCCCTATAAATATTTATAACATCCCACTTCACCACAAATACACAGAGAAAAGGAAAAAAAGATTATGAAAATAAATGCACATAAGGTATCCAGACTGCATTTCCTGAAACATCATAACAAGATATTGACTTATTGCATACCTTGGCAGCAATATAGACAATGTAGGAGGAACGGACAGTGATATCGAAATATGAATGCTAAAGACGCAATACGCTTTTAATGCATTTTACATTTGGAAATCAGAACATTTTAAGTCCAATACGAAAATAAGAATCTTCAACACAAATTTCAGTTATTTCGTAACTCTGAAATGTGGAGAGAAATAAAAAACAATAAGATAATAAAGACAACCAAAGTGTTACTAACTTTCACGAGGGATGCTTGCACATAATAGAAGAAATAGTATAACAAGAACAGCAATGGGAAACGGATGGAAATAGTCAGAAAAATATGACTAGAGCAAGCTGGAGGGGAGAAAATACTGGCTTTGGATATGATACATAAATTGAGAAGACTAGCTGACGTCGTTAAAAGACAATCCTTTTTCTGGAATTCCCAGGGTGAGAGACAAAAAGGCAAACCTAACAACACACAGAAAATGGAATTGAAGACAAAGACGAAAAAGATTAAGACACGGAACGATCTTAAACAGGTGGGACAGAATAGTGAGGCTTAGGTATGAATAGTGAGGCTTGGTATGGATAGTGAGGCTTGGTATGGATAGTGAGGCTTAGGTATGAATAGTGAGGCTTGGTATGAATAGTGAGGCTTGGTATGGATAGTGAGGCTTAGGTATGAATAGTGAGGCTTGGTATGGATAGTGAGGCTTAGGTATGAATAGTGAGGCTTGGTATGGATAGTGAGGCTTAGGTATGAATAGTGAGGCTTGGTATGAATAGTGAGGCTTGGTATGGATAGTGAGGCTTAGGTATGAATAGTAAGGCTTGGTATGAATAGTGAGGCTTAGGTATGAATAGTGAGGCTTGGTATGGATAGTGAGGCTTAGGAATGAATAGTGAGGCTTGGTATGGATAGTGAGGCTTAGGTATGAATAGTGAGACTTAGGTATGAATAGTGAGGCTTGGTATGAATAGTGAGGCTTAGGTATGAATAGTGAGGCTTAGGTATGAATAGTGAGGCTTAGGTATGAATAGTGAGGCTTAGGTATGAATAGTGAGGCTTAGGTATGAATATGAAGGCATGTGCTCCCCCCACAACTGATGGGTAGTGGATGAATGAATGCATGACTGAATGCATGACTGAATGAATGAATGAATGATTGAATTAATGACTTAATAATTGAATGAATCAGTGAAAAAAAAATGAATAAATAAATAAATACATACATAAATAAATGATTGAATGAATGATTGAATGATTGAATGAATGATTTAATGATTGAATGAATGATTTAATGATTGAATGAATGATTGATTGAATGATTGAATGAATAATTTAATGATTGAATGAATGATTGAATGATTGAATGAATGATTTAATGATTTAATGAATGAATGATTGAATGAAGGATTGAATGATTGAATGAATGATTTAATGATTGAATGAATGATTGAATGAATGAATGAATGAATGAATGATTGAATGATTGATTTAATGATTGATTTAATGATTGAATGAACGATTGAATGATTGAATGAATGATTTAATGATTGAATGAATGATTTAATGATTGAATGAATGATTTAATGATTGAATGAATGATTTAATTATTGATTGAATGATTGAATGAATGATTGAATGATTGAATGAATGATTGAATGATTGAATGAATGATTTAATGATTGAATGAATGATTTAATGATTGAATGAATGATTTATTGATTGAATGAATGAATGAATGATTGAATGAATGATTTAATGATTGAATGAATGATTGAATGATTGAATGAATGATTGAATGATTGAATGAATGATTTCATGATTGAATGAATGATTTAATGATTGAATGAATGATTTAACGATTGAATGAATGATTGAATGAATGATTGAATGATTGAATGAATGATTGAATGAAGGAATGATTTAATGATTGAATGAATGATTTAATGATTGAATGAATGATTTAATGATTGAATGAATGAATGATTGAATGAATGATTGAATGAATGATTGAATGATTGAATGAATGATTGAATGATTGAATGAATGAATGACTGAATGAATGAACGAATGAACTAACGAACGAACTAACGAACAAACTAACGAACTAACGAACGAATGTAATACAATAACTACCATACACATTAACGATTGTGCACTTTTAACATGTTTTCGAGTTAGGCTTATAAAATGACTGAGCTAGTGACTGGCTACCTGTTACGTTATGTTCCACTACGGTTTTAAGACTCATAATGAACTTGCAAAGTGCATAAGTAGATTGCTCTTTTTTGTATCTTTCTTAAGCTTTATTGGATGTATTGATAAGGGATTAACTACGGAGACCTTCAGGAAATTATGCAAAATAGGGTAAATGGTGAATATGTTTTTGATGTTTACCTCCCCTGTAGCACTTCGATTTCATTACTTTCCATTATGTTTCATCTTCATGGTGTCTTTGTAGTCAAACTTATACTGATCTATCCCTAATTATCAATGCACCATGAATACAACTGAAAGGCCTACGTGCTTTTTTTAAAACATGTGTTTTATTTAGCTTTCAAGGTGAAATGCGCGGCTTATAGTGATTGCGTCATTAATGGGCTGAACTGCCCATGGTAAACTTCCGGTGTTATGTCTTGTGGTTCGCACTAATGACCTGTCATCGAAGCATCGTTTTTGTGATGCTTAGATGGCAGGGAGGATAGTGTGATTCGCTTGCATAGCTAGGCGGGGTTGTCGCACGGAAGGTCCAGGGTTCGAATCCTGGGTAAGCCACTCATGTCTGTTGTTTTTCTGTTGTCTAGTGTTCTACTTCTTTATTTCTTACGAGTGCCTGATAACATACCTTTATGTTTGTCTTATATTAATTTACTGTTTACAGGCCTCGGGTTTCCCTTCCTTATGTGTTATAAATGTTGGGATTTTATCATTGTTTGTTACAGGAAGTTTCAGTTAGACCAGAGTTTTTTAACCTGTTTTGTGTCATCATCATCATCATCATTCCTTTCCGTTCCCTGTGGAACATAGGGCTGAAACAGTTGCTCTCCATCGATTTCTATTCTGGGTTGTCTTTTTCAGCTGTGCCCAAGTCATTCCAGTTTCCCTAGCCTCCTCTTCCACTGTTCTTCTCCAAGTTCTCCTTGGCCTCCCCACTCTTCTTTTGCCTTGTGGGTTCCAGTCAAGGGCACCTCTGGCTATGCTTGATTTTTCTCTTCTGAGTGTATGTCCTATCCATCCCCACCTTCTTACCTCGTTGTGTGTCGTAGACACCTTCAATTGTACAATGAAGGATATAGGCGCCTTCTTTGAAAAAATTTACATAAAAGCATAATTTAAAATTTCACATTTTACATTTTAGTTTATGTACATGGACCTCCCTAGAATCCATTAGTGGTAAAACCCTGACTTAAGATAAGTGGTAATATGAGGCTACTTGTCCCTTTTCATACTGTCTCACGTTTATTGTCTCACGTTATGATCCCTAGATATAACATATGAAATCAGTCAGGCGTTTTTAACACCTTGTGGATTGAAGACGCGATTAATTTTGTGTATTTCTCTGCCCCGGGTAAAGTGTGACTTTTGTTTACAATTATAATCAGACAACAATACTGATTGTCTTTTACTTGGCTTAATGTTTATGAACGCTGAACTAGATTTCAAACGGATTTCTCCTTTGCTTATTCTGGCTGGCAGTGATATAACCGACAAACTTCTCTTTAGGTTGCGGGGAGCGTACCTCGCCACAAGTAGACAAACACTTAAAAAAAAAAACCAAGGTTAATACTTTTACACGCTAGATATATAGATACGTAAGGAATGAGAAAGATTAACACTACGATAGATAGAGGCAGTAACAGAAAAACTCTAGACAGAAGGATACGATTATGAATCTACAAGAGCGTCGCAATAGAATCGTTGGATCTTCTCAAGCCACTTGCGTACATCAATGAAGAATTGAAGAAAGTAAATGCATTAATACATACTGAAAAAAAAAACCATACATCGAACTGCATATCTATTCCTGCTTTAATCTCGTAGTATTGACTCACCGGGCTTGTCAAAACACACTGTGGGGCTGGGTTGAACCTCAAATATCAGACCAATATTCTTTTTTATATATAGCTCAAACACACACACACACACACACACACACACACACACACCCACACCCACCCACACACACACACACATATATATATATATATATATATATATATATATATATATATATATATATATATATATATATATATATATATATATATATATATATATATATAAAATTCTTATATGAGGTTTCATGCTATAAAAATACCTATCACCTGTTTATCAAGAAGAGCCAATATTGTTTTAGTGCGTGTTCAATGTCCGTCTTGTTTTGGGGGATTTATGGTCTTAATTCAAAAGCATATAATTTCACCTGGATGCACTTCATGATTATAACTTTGAGCCTGATTTTTTTTTTTTTTTTACGAATGTAGACGTGCGCAAAGCGTAGAAGAAAATCTGGGTTTCCCCGATGTTTAAAAGTTGACATATTGTATTGAAAATACACAACAGACGCTAACATGGTATCACACATCCGCTGGTTAATCCTTCGATTTCATCATACAAATGTAAATACACACACGAGCGGGAACGCACGTAGACATGTAGTGTTTCTCATGAGTTTTGTTTCCGCTCACACCCCCACCGGACTCATCCATTTTGAAAGTGCCCAAATATTTGAAAACGATTACCTCGCTACAGTGTGAACATTGGGAAATGTTACAGTAATACCAAACGTATTAATATTCATCCACTGGCACCGATGCGTTGCCATGGTTCCTCAAACAGTAAGGCTTTTCATATTTGACTTAGTTAGTTCGGATTTCATTTGCTGATTGGACTACTAAAATGATAAAAGGTAAAGGTAGCCCCATAGCGGATACTGCGGTAGTGGAGTGAAGTGTTATAGACTTCACCTGTACAAAGTTTCAGCGATACGAGGTGGGGTTTTTGTTGTTGTTTAACTAGGGCTGTTGAATTTATCGCCCTTTCATAGTCAACGCCGAGCTGAAGAATCTTGATCATTATCTATACCAGTGTTTCTTATTCTTTAAGAGGCCCCACACAACTTTAAGGCATCTTACGGTGCCTCGCACCTCTTTAAAGCATCTTAAGAATCCTCACACCTCTTTAAAGCATCTTAAGAAACCTCACACCCATTTAAAGCAACTTAAGAAGCCTCACACCCATTTAAAGCATCTTAAGAAACCTCACACCCCTTTAAAGCATCTTTGATTTTTTTATTTTTTGCTTTTAATGTACTATCCACTTCCGCTTTCCGGTTTAGTGCCAGCCATCTTTGCTCTAACATGTGACAACACATAAGGGAGTATTTTCTCTTACTTCTGCAGTTTCATGTTCTCAGCTTAATTCTCACTTTCTTTCCCTCCTGTTTCTTGTTTGTTTGTCCCTGACGAAGGCCTTGTGGCCACAAAATAGGTTTTTCTTATCCTTTCTCTTTGTAAGACGTGTTACTATTTGTGTGTTGTTGTTTTTTTTTTGTTTTTTTTTTCATTCCACCGTTAAAGCATCTTAAGAAACCTCACACCCCTTTAAAGCAACTTAAGAAGCCTCACCCCCTTTGCATCATATTAAGAAGCTACGCACGCCATTATCTTCTAGCTACAAAAATATGCAAAAAAATTAGAAAAAGATACACAAACATGTTTTGGGAAAATGTTATTTACAATATGTGACTAAGATTCACGTTGTCAATATCCTATATGGTACAAACAAATTTGAGTTCTGTGTATTATATATAATGTTAATGATGAATCGCCTTATAAAAGATCTGGCATGTCTCGCACCCCCTGAAAGTAGGTCTCGCCCCTCCAGGCAGAGCATGCACCCCTGGTTAAGAAGCCCTGATCTATACTATAGACCTAGGTTTCTCTTGTGACTTTTATCCCATTCTGAAACTTCCTAAGTTTGAGTAATAAGGTCCAGTTTCTTTCGCGGGTATTCTATCCTGGCTAGGCAAGCATTTAAGGGATCCTCACATCTAGTTTTAGAGATAGAAGGGGAGGGGGTGGCATACTGTGTATTCCTTGCCACCCATGAGGGTCTCTCGAAATATTCAGGGCTAAAATAATGGGTTTTGGTTCTGATTCCACCAAGGAATCGTCATTCCCTGTACAAAGCCACGTCCCAGCACTTCTCGTGGAGATAATGTGCCTTTATATCATGAAGCATTCGAAGTAAGGCTGGTTATCAGGAACAGAAAATATTAACTAGAGACGTATTAAGATCAATTTCACTTCCCAGTTATAACGGACAAAGTTTGCGAAAATTATAGAATAGTTGCTAGGGACCATGCCACATGTTGCAACATGTGAGAGTTACCTGCTTTACGAAATGCAGCGTCAAATTATCGCCCTTGCCCGTGTCGTTCCTGGGGGTCTCTGAGGAAACAAAGAAAGATTAGGACTACCGCACCTGCAGGCATGTCGTACAAGGCCACTAGTATGAGGGTTGTGCATATGGCTGGCAACTTCATCATGTAATACAAATTGTCACAGAAAACATCACTGCAGGCGCATGTACCTGCTTGGGGCAGGTGTCCATGCCGCGTAAGGAGAGCAAATGAAAATGATGATGATGTGGATGGTGATGATGCTGTAATAAAGAATAAAACCGTTTGGATAACTTATGAAGATAAATCCCGATCAAAGTCGTGCTATCCTGTCGTCAAATTTTCCTTTCTCCACGCCTCTCCGTCAGTACTTTTTCGAACATCCTTTCTTTTTGAAGCGTGATGTAAACACAATGCCTTGTTATGATAGAAAGAAGGAAAATATTGGCAACCAATCATGGGCGTATAACCTTACAATTGAAACGACGATGAATGCATTTCAACCAAGGGGCAGCAATGGCAGACATGTTACAGAATAACCCAACAGGACAGAACAGCAAGTTGCAACACGTACACTGGACGAGAAACGAATGATCGACTCCACCTGCGACACTTCGTGGCATAAGTAGTAGTGTAAAGAATGTGAAAAAAAAGAAGACTGTAATATGAAGTGTTTATCATCATCAGCACACTTCAACTCCCCAAGTAGCATATGGCTTTAACAAACTTATACCGTGCCTTCCTGACCCTTGCCATCACCTCAAGGTCTGTCCATGTCTTCCTTTGCCTCATGACTGTCTCCAGTTTTCTTCTCCGTTTGTTCCTTGGTCTCCTTCTACCTATATAAACTATTATCCATCCTTGTGACGTAATGTACGTCCTATCCTGTCGTCATATTTTCCTTTCTCCACGCCTCTCAGTCAGTACTTTTTCGAACATCCTTTCTTTTTGTTGCGTGATGTAAACACAATGCCCTGTTATGATAGAAAGAAGGAAAATATTGGTAACTAATCAGAAGCCGCGAAGCTTGCTTGTTGACGAACCGGTTTTTGTAATGGCGATCTGCAAGAGGAAAGGAAAGTGTGTTAGAATAAAATGAATTCGTGTATCGTTCAAGTGAATGAAGCGACATAAAGTAATGACATTGATTTCGTTATTTGAAGGATAAGACCAGCTATTTTCGTTCTAAAGGAATAGTTGCTGTATATATTACTTTTGGAGATAATTGAAGGTAAAGGCGCCAGCATGATGAAAACTGCTGTGTCGATTGTATTTAAAGATTTGGTATAAATCAAAGTCGGAACCAATTATGGAAAACTTTAGATAAAAGAAAAGCAGAAGTTATGGAAAGTAAAAGGAGATATAGATGAAAGTCGTGGATAACATGGTTGAGAAGCATGAAGAAGATTTCTGGACTCAGCTAACACAAACTCGCTCGAGTCTGCAAAAAATACACAGTCTGCAAACTGTGACACCGTATTGCTCCTCGATACGCCCGCTTTCTCACTATAAAATGGCAGCAGCGGACTTTTCAAATTTACACACAGCAGAAGACTGCAGGAAGGGAACATTCGTCAAGGGTATAATTTTTCCATCTATATGCCGTGATGCGCTACTTCACCAAACTGAGTCTGTTCTGTACTTAGCATCTATCCTAAGAGGGTATGTAAATTTATGAATAAATAATTTATTTTATTGCAGACTATTGTGCTAGAAAATTTATCAGGATCAGATCAGAGGACTGAACTGAAATTGAGTTATGGATGTTTAAAGGAATTTGATGCATACCAACGTTTATCATGGAATGTCAGTAGGAGTGATCAATTAAAAGTTATTATACTGGAATAATGGACTTGGCCCTCCAGAATATGAAAGGCGATCATGTATAAAATGTATTATATTTATTCAAGTATTATTTTGGAATGTTTATGCAGATAGACACCTGTCTTGTCTCGCTATCTTAATCAGAACTGATCCATGTATCATTCATATACATGCAAACATGCTGAACACTATCATTCATGGACACGTAGGCTTGTGAAACATATAACCAAAGGCTAGCCACTTGTCACATATTGTCTCCAGGTTCATTCATGTCATACTACATTAGAGGTATAGAATCCTAGATCAACCGTGCTTTCCTGGACCAACACAGGAGCATCAGAGATTGTTATCTAGATTCCAATCCTAGGCCTCATCAGTGCTTAGTGGTCTAGTGCAACTGATACTGCTGTGTATATTCATAGACAATTACAGAACTTTAATATTAAGTATTCTATGTGACAAAATTCTGGCAGCCATTGTGAGTGGTCAAAGCAAAGTGACTAGTGTGTTATGATGAGAAAAGAGTTCTGAAATAATAGACCAGACAAGAGAAACTTTAGTGATAAAGGAACATTTGGATGAACATTTTAGGCTATTTTGAAGATTCCAGAAAGGACTTCTTATTTAGTTATTGAGTATAACTCAACTATCAATCAATTTTGTAATACAATTTTATTCATTCAATTTTCATTATTTCATCATTCATAATTACACAAGAAGAAACAACCGATAGATGTACACAATAAATGATTCAGTAATTGTAATTCTGTGACTTATCAATTTTATATTGTTGAATTTTGAGTTTTACTGAATTGTTGATTATCATAGGTTAGTTACAGAGCAAATGTGGCATCTTAGGCTCTAACTTTTATCTGATTCTATCTGAAGTAGAGACCTTCACAGCCGTTACTATCCTGTGATACCAGTGCTCTTCTCTGACACAGGGACTACATTCTTGTCAAACATAATTCTTCTTCTGTTCTTTTAGTAACTACTACTGACAACTATACTCATAAAAACCTTTCGCTACACTTTTAGGAACATCCAATAATTATCTTACTTTTACGCTTCACCAAGCGATATTTTCTAACCCTTGGTAGGTCACCGTTAGAC
Source organism: Oreohelix idahoensis (assembly GCA_024509875.1). Lineage (NCBI taxonomy): Eukaryota > Metazoa > Mollusca > Gastropoda > Stylommatophora > Oreohelicidae > Oreohelix > Oreohelix idahoensis. The sequence continues at coordinate 65,581 of JAMPIV010021090.1, forward strand.
CCACACTATCTGTCAAGGTTACGTACCTTGATTTGTAATCAAGAAGATTAAGTCAGAAAGATAAGAAATTATTGAAAGATAAGCAAGAAGGAAAAGAAAGCCATCGTGACACTGGTTGATGTTAGTCGCCAGACTTATTGTGTAAGCCAGGCGGATTAATCTGTTCGTCCACGCCCTAGATTGAATAACGACTTCTGTTCATCTGGTGATCAGTCTAATAGTGGTAACTCAGATTTGTTATTTATAAGAAGCCATGGAAGCAGTGGGCTAAACACAGACCATCCTTAGGTTATTGTGAATCAACAATCAGGAGGATTGGAACACGACGAAATAATATAACACTTCCGACAAGACGACTTTGTTGTAATAAACAAAGATGAGAAGAAAGTATAACCATGGAAGAGATTATCAGTTGTAATAGTCTAGGGCACTGCTTCTCAATCTGTGTTCCGTGGAATACTAGTGTTCCGCGAGCTATTGAAAGGTGTTCCGCGAAGAAAAAATGTAGAACCGGTTGCTAACAACTTAATTTTAAACATTATTTTTAAAATGGATACGAAAGCCATTTGCATCTGCAGCCAAACCAGCATGCTTATCAACTCATGATTATGAGAGTTTGATTGATTTGACTTCAGACTCACAGGAATTTAAAAAACAGATTTAATAAACTTTCCCTGAACGATTTTTTGAGAAATTTGTTGCAAAGAATGCCCCAACATTGCGAAACGGGCAATTCGAGTGCTTCTTCCATGTGCCACTACATACTTATGTGAAACAGGATTTTCTTATTATGCGCCAACGAAGAGAAAAAATAGGAACAGACTTGACTCTGCCACAGACATAATAATTCCACTTTCAAACAATGTACCAAATATTAAGCGAATATGTAATGATAAATAACAAAAGAGTTATTCTCATTGATGTAAAATGATTGATGCACAATTCCTTGTACGTGTACTTTATTTTTATTAGTAATAAAAAATGAACATGATTAAAATACTGATTGTTCAAATATTATTTTTGGTGTATTAATTACTTTATTTATTTACACAGCTTAAACTTAATTTGAATTAATCGTAAAATATAATATAAACTTGTTAAATACTACCTTAAACCTAGTTTTGAGGATCACTGTTCCGTCAATTCATTTCAAATGAATAAGTGTTCCGTGAACATATAAGTTTGAGAAACGCTGATCTAGGGCCACTTCATAAATCCCTGTCAGACTTCCTGAAATAAAAGCATAATTTTTCTATTTATATCTCTGCCAGTTTCGTGTGGTGAGTATTAGGGCAACTACGACAGTAGTTTTTGTCAGGAATAGCCTATGAGATTTTAGGTACGTCTCTAGAAATTGGCTCGTTAAGAAAGAATAAAGACCTATTCGAGATAGGGACAAGAAGAAGGAAATGTGAATGCTTTCCACTGGACAGTGTTTTCTAGTTAATTATGGAAAGAGTTCAGTTTCCCCACGACTTTAGCTTCTGCCCTTAGATCCCGTAACAGAAAAAGCCCCCAACCTCATCTAAGTGTAAAAATTTTCCTATATGTAAATACAGCACGAGTGATACATTAACAAATTAAATAATGATCAAACGATTATTGGATTTATTAATTAAATTTCTACACATATAGGGTTAGTAATGGTTAGAACGTGATGATGGTAGAAGACGATTCACATAAAACACACAGATTGAGATATTAATATTGTAGTTAATTAAGTAGTAGTTAATTAAGAATGAGCTTGTGTAAAACGAAATGATGATGATGTGATATGATACGAGTTACCAAAATGGTGAGTAATCTATACAGTCCATGTGTCTCTAAATGCTTCAACCGGATAGGATGATTCACATGTATGCATAGAATGCCCCAAGTTGTTATGTGTTATGTCGAGTGGGGTATCTCTAAGTCAAGGAAAATCTGATGAAAACTTGTGTCGTACTGAGAACGTTGACGATATATATATATATATATATATCCCTTCACTGTTTGAGTATATCTCTGTAGCGTTGATCAACAGTTAATAGTTGTCGTATGAAAATGTCTGTTGTCTAATCTCCTGAGGGTACTGGCCAGACTGGATATCTTCACGAAATGTTCTTGATATGTAGACTCATTATCTTGAGTATGTAATCGTGATTCATAAAATATACTTTGGAGTCTGCTTCATTGAATGCGCTTAAGAGTGTGTTGCACTTGGTATAAATATGAGATTCAACTTTTGAGCTCTTAAGCTTGACTTCAGATAGTACGCTTCCGATGGAGCTGAACTTGATATGAGTAATCAACTGTGAGCTTTAGCTTGACTCCTGTAGTAACTTTTGATGGATTTGAACCTGATTTAAATATGTATTGAACGTGTGTGCACGTGACGAAAAATGCTGCTTCCACCTTCTTGAGCGTGGGCGAGAAATATTCCTTTTTAAATGATGAACGAAGATTGTCCTATGGCGAATTCTGCTAGCCAAATGTCAATTTTTGATAACTTATTTCTGGTTAGACGTCAGACACGTAGCGTGTAGACTCAGACTTTTGATGGACTTCTTTTCCCTTCGCAAAATCCTTTAAGAACACAATACACACAGAAATGAAATTTGTATCCACACTGAATTAATTGCAGGCTATGCTTTAGGGATTTCTCTTTACACCACAATGTTGAAAAACTGGACTTCTCTCTCTAGCGAGCTGTGTGGTATATTATATCTCTAAAAATCAAATGTGGGTCCCTTGGACCGGTGACGTACAACTCCGCCCATACAACCAATAGCTGAGAGTCCCCCTGGTCACTCATTCCCAGGATCTCTCTTGTCCCCTGTCAGTCCAAAAGTGGGTGGGGCAATTCGCAACCAAATTTTGTTGCCGGGCTTGCCTGACAAACAGGTGTTGAGATCATTGGCTGGCCAATGCAAAAATGTCCCCCGCCTTCCAACTGTCATATCGCTCTCTGGCGCTTTCGCCCCGCGTGTCAAGCTTTGTTCAATGCTGCTGGCGGCGGCCTTTGTCCCCTCGGTCCATTGTCGCTTAGATGCTAACAAGTTTCTTTGTCGTGCCGGGCTCTATTGTATTTTGCGCAACGGTGACCATGTTTTGTTTAAACAACGGCTCAGCCCTGAATGATGTCCAACCGGCGTCTCTCAAAATAATAGTATCGCAAGCTGGTATGTGTGATAGTTATTTACACAGGGATTGGTTATCAAAGAATGTTTTATTCAGTCCAAGCTGGGGTTTCACAAGATTAGGATAAACCCAGGTGTGTTTAACAAGGTGGGAAACTGAATCAAAAGAATGTGGTTCTTTAGGTACCAGATGCGAGTAATCAAAAACGATGAAATAGCAAATGTGGGATGAAAGAGCACAATGTTTGAGAAAATAAAACAAGAAAGATGTAGGAAAAGGTAGAGCGATAAGGCCTTGGCGCTCGCTTATCACAGCCAGGAGTAATCTTGAGCGAAGGTTGATACATTTGAAAACCCTCATCCTGTTACTCGGAGTTTGGCCATCATTGGACTACTACTACAGAGCAGGGGAGACAACCAGCGAGAATCCTTAAAGATATTTTGTAACCCATAATATGTATTCTTTCTCCACTCAGTCGAACTGAGCACTAACATTCCTGGAAAAGCTCTACCGAGACAGAAACCACTGTTGCTAGAGCGCGTGAATGTTTGGGGCAGGCTTCCTACAAGGAGGATCAGCTGTATTCTTGGCTCCATGTTCCATAATAAGCGAAAAATGAAATGATGATGATGATGATGATGATGATGATGACGACGAAACTAATGACGTATGGTGAAAATGAAAAGTAAAAATTGGAAATATTTCTTGGAATAGATTCATGAAGAAGAAACTGAATTATGCGGCTATTCAGGTCTATCAAAAGCAAACAAGCATGACATGAGAATTAACCAGACCATACGGTCTTTTATATTTGGACATGCACCCTAATACAACCGATAGACCCTGTATCTAAGTTGATTGGGGCGCGCCTCGTCAAAACGTGGCAAAAGTTTTTTAAAAAACGTGATGGATTTTTCTTTTTAAAATCTATTGTGAACAAAGTCACGGACTAGTAAAAAAATGATGTTTTTTTTCCTGTCATGTAACACGTATTACCAACACCAATTATTTGTATCACAGTGTATTTTTCGTGAAAGAAACAAACAAACAAAAAACCCAAGAAACATTAGATTTATGAAAATATTATAATTTACCAAAACGTATGCGTGCACGAAGAGAATGTATTATAAAACTGACAGTATAAAGTGTGTTGTTTCAATGATACTTAATAACAAGTCGAGACTTAAATGCACTTAATTTACATTGAAAATGACTTTTGACACGTCTGATATGAACCATTTGAGAGCAGAAAACCGGAAATGCGTTGGCATCAAAATTTCAAAATAGGTATTAGCAACCTAACAAAAGAGGTGTTTTCCCCCATCAATTTTCTCACAGGCGTGCACGTTGATAAACTCAATTTTGTTGAGACGCGTCAGAAATAATCACTGATAATTGTGCGAAAAGAGGTTGCTACAAAGTTTTTTTTATACCATGTTTGGGGAAACATTTAATGTTCCCGGGAATAAAAAAGAAAAACAAAATTCGATTTAGGGAACGCTTGATGGAATTATTTAAACTGTTGATAAATTTACACTCGCGTCCAAGAGTTAAGTTGTCCCTAGATATCGTTTTTTGAGATAACAGATATCAAAGACTGTTAAATGCATGTAGGGATACACATGACAAAACACGAAGCGAAATAACTGACAATACAACACAGTTATCCATGTTCATCAGTTACTGTGTTCGTGGGTGTTTTGAAAACTTCGATGTTACTCACTTAGCGATATCGTCAGAAAGGACGAATTTTGGGAATACAAAGTACTTTATTACAAAAATAAATAAATAAAACAAACGGGAAATAAAAAGTGAAATCAGGTTATCATACCTTTCATGCCAGTTTTGTCCATCAGTTAAATATCATTAATGGCTGTCAATTGTGATGAGTTATATATTTTCATAGAGGAAATACTAATTTCAACGAACCAAACTCAGATAAACATTAATGAAATTAGAAATGTTTCATCGTGTAGCCACTATTTATGTTATCATAGTTGCGGTTTTTTTGTCAGATTTTAGCCAGAACCAAATATGACATTTTAAACCACTAATCAGGGTGAATTTACATGTATTACCAGCACGTGCTAGAATATGACTGCTTACGGAAGAATGAGAAGAAAAGGTAAATTTATTGCGTTTATGCTGAACTGTCACGGCTCCCCAGTTGTGTAGGTGAATCAGGTCATTCCGAATTATTGTTAAAAAATGTCATTCCAAATGATGAAAAAGTGACTTTGACATTGATAAACTTTATGACCCGCGCAGATGTTGGCATAACAGAGAAACAATCCAGATATAGAAAAGTATTTTGCAGATAAAAGCAAGGGCATAGAGATTGATATCAAAGCCCAACAAAAAGTTTCTTTTTTTTGCTAAAGCTTTTACTGTGGTTTGTGATCAACCATTTATTCAACATACCAACAACAAAACTGGTTCAGAAATATCTTTGACTCGTTTAAGATTACCTTTCAAGACTTCTGCAAGTACCATGGTGATCTACAGAGTCTCATAACTATTTTTATAAAAAGGTAACGCTAGTTCCATTGCAGATACTGACGTAGGGGAATGAAGTGTTAGAGACTTCACCATACTGTGTCTAGCTTTTATTACGTGGGGTCACCAGTTCCATTCCTCGCTGCCTTTGCTTTCCCAATCTTCAGAGCAGAGTCATGTACCCATTTACAGCTGGATAAACTGGACCGTGACGCTACAAGATTTCGAACCCGGAACCCGGTAATTGTTCCCGTTGGAGGCAAGCGCTCTAAACGCTTAGCTAATTGAACACTCTTAAATCACTTTTAGGTAAATATTTTTTACTCCTTAATTAAATCATTACTAACGAGATTTTGTACGCTTTCCCCAGGTGCGTGAGAATACCCTCTCAAGGCATGCCTCAATCGGTATCTGAACACCTTTCTAATATGCCATCTGATATTTTCTAGTACACTTAATGTTTATTAAAATATCAGCAGTTTTAATGCTTGTTTTAACTCGATAATCGCAAAGCTAATATAGTTACTTAGCGCACAGTTAACGTCCGTTAATGCTAAACGTTTGATAGCTTTTATATTATAACTAGCAATAACCCGTCAAACTTGACGGGTGTTTAATTATAGTGTACTGTATCCGTTCCCGGATGACCAGATAGAAGTACATTCTTAGAGTGTTTTTGGTTTCTTTCCATTATACAGTGTAATCAAACTGTTCATGAACACCGTCATTTGAACGCTTTTCTTTGTTGATTGTAACTATTTTCGGGAGAGTATATACGAGGGGCGTTCAGAAAGTAATGCACCACATCGTTTTTCTCAGCTAATAATGAAGATAGAAGCATGAAATTTTGCACACTTCAAATGTGGCATGTGCCAATTGTGTGCACTAAATTGCACCGCAACTGGCCAAATAGTACGGCTGCCGTAAACCGTTGAAATGGAGCGTGTTAGCAACTTGCGTTATAAGCAGCAAATTGTGATAGAATTTCTCGTTGCACAGAAGGAAACTGTTTTGAACATTCACAAGCGTCTATGTAATGTGTATGGAAGTTTTGCAGTCGACAGGAGTACAGTCAGTCGCTGGGTTTAGAGAATCAAAGAATCAGGAAGTGGAGATACGGAGCTGCTTGATCGGCCGCGCTGTGGACGTCCTGCCACAGCCACCAACGCAGAAATGTTGAAATGCGCTGAGGGCATTATTCTTACTGATAGGTGAATCACTACTCAACAATTGGCCTTACAGCTGTCAGTCAGCATTGGTAGTGCAAATGCAGTTATAAAAACTCTCGGATTTTCTAAGGTTTGTGCAAGATGGCTTACTCGAAGTCTCACAAATGACCACCGATTGCAAAGGAAAGCAATTTTTTTTGAATTGTTGGAGCGTTTCAATGCTGATGGAGAGAACTTTTTGGCTAAGATCGTTACAGGTGACAAAACCTGGGCACATCATTTTGAACCTGAGACAAAAAGACAGTCAATGGAGTGGCATCATCCGCAATCATCAAGAAGAAAGAAATTCAAGACAATTCCTTCAGCTGGAAAGGTCATGATCACTGTCTTTTGGGACATTGAAGGTGTGATTCTTGTGGACGTTATGCCAAGAGGAGAGACAATCAATTCGCAAGCTTACATTAAAACATTGAAAAAACTCAATCAACGTTTTCGCAGAGTTCGGCCGCACAAGAATCCAGCAGACCTTCTTCTCCTTCACGACAATGCGCGCCCTCACACAAGTCTGTCAACACGGGAAGCAATCACCAAATTGGGTTGGACTGTACTACCCCATCCACCCTATAGTCCCGATTTGGCACCCTCTGATTTTCATCTATTTGTTCCACTTAAAGATGCACTCCGTGGGACAAGGTTTGAAGATGATGAAGGAGTGATTCATGCAGCAAAGAAATGGCTACATGATCAAGACAAAATCTGGTACGGGCTAGGAATACACGCACTTGTTTTTCGCTGGCATAAAGACGTACAAGTTGATGGGGATTATGTTGAATAATACCGATGTTTACATGACATATCTATGTATATTGTGTATAAATTTCATGCTTTTTGAATAAACAGCTCCTGAGAAAAACGATGTGGTGGATTACTTTCTGAACGCCCCTCGTATAATGGAAATAATAAAATTTTTCAACAAGGTTGCATTCCTACGTACACACTGCGAGAATTATGTTATTTTAGATTCAGTTTAAAAGTTCTTTGATGACAACATTTCGTGTGAATGTGCGTGACTTATCATTTTGATCCTTATGTGTCAAACCGTTCAAATACAATTCACTTTGGTATGTTATTGGCTCATGCACACCAATTTTTACGCACTTTTTCTTTAACGAGCGCTACTAATTTCGTTAAAGAATAAAACAAGAAAAACAAGAAAACCAAAGTATTTGTTTTATAAAACACCCACACCGCGCAAGTTGCACACCGTGCGTTGCGCACTTTTTTTTTGGCGCGAGTTACTATTTTGAGTGAGACCGACCGACGTAACATACATCGGTAATTATGTTAGTGGGGTGGTGTAGAATAGATGTAGATGTTCGCTAATTAGTGAAGAAATGTAACAACGCTAAGTACCTATTTTCTTGAACGTATAGCTTAAGATTTACGTTCGTTCATTCTCTTCCTCGTGTAATTTCAGGTAGTCTCTGAAGAGTCAAAGATAGAATAGGACTACTACACTCTGAGGCATGTCGTACAAGGCGACTAATATGAGGATGTGCATGAGGCTGGTGAACTCATCATGTAAAATAAATTGTGATTGAAACCACCGCTGCAAGAGAATGGGAATGGTTGGTGCAGGCTGTCTGCAAAGGAGCCAGCTACAATTTTGACCGCATGCTTACTTACTTAGTCATTCCCCTTTTACCGTGAGGTGTAGAGGTTTGGAAGAGAGAGCGCCAGACTATCCTATCGGCTGTCTTCCTCCTGGCCTGGTTTCATTCTAGTACTCGGTCCTTCAAAGATTGTCTACTGTTGTCCTCCCAGCGTACTCTGGGTCGTCCTGGTGGTCTGGATCCATGGCTCTTAGTTTCCCATGCTTGTCGTGGTTGCTGATCTTCTCCCATTCTGCAGACATGGCCAAACCATCTTAGTTGGGACTGTTCTACTTGGGTCTGCAGGGGGTGGGATTGTCGTGAAACATTCTAAATCCACATATATAAATTACAAGGTAAATGTAAAGCCTAACACATAAATTCAATAAAAGGAAAGAGAAATGGTAAAAGTACAGTGCTGTCACAATGGCATACAAAAATCCCCCTTGTTTTCTACTTCGTCTGCAAATTGTAACGTTTCACGTTGATAGTAAAGCCTACTGCATCACTACACGCTTTCTACAATAAAACGTGTACTGCATTTCTAAGAAAACCTTGAGATACGCAAGCTGATTAATGACCTAAATTAATACTAGCATTAATTACACTACGTTAACATAAACGGAAGGACAGATGGAATTAGGATAGAGAGAGGGAGGGCTGAAAGCAGGAACGCATGCAACACTAACACGCGTCTCGCGATATACAATTAATGCCACCCTCCCCGCGCGAAAGGCCAGAAGCACTAACTTTTTTTCAAATAGACCGTGATAAAAAACACTACCCATACGAGAGTTAGGTTTAAAAACCTGAAAAACGCTTATTAGGAAACATGACATTATACTGTTTTATGTTTGAAAGCCTGACAGTACCCAGACACCACATCGTATCGAAGTGAACGGGAGGTAGAAGAAAATGCATATTTTGAACGCAGCCCCTTAGCCCCATTAAACTTATATATTTGGGTTCCTTAGGACTTGCTGACAAAGAATATGTTCAGTGTTACGCAAATAGTCTAGGAATTAACAAATTATAGCCAAAAGAAAATAGTGAGGGTGTCAGACAACACCAAATAATAATCGCACAGTGGCATGTTTTGAAACCACCATTTTACGGGAAATAGGCCACCATGTAAAATCCCGAAAATCAGAGGCACATCTCCAATCCAACCTGCAAGTCTGGAAGGAAGAGCTGGAGAAGAGAGGGATGGTCATAAGCAGCTCTAAAACAAAATCCATGGTGATATCACGAGAAGAAAGAAAACATCAGATTAAGTTGGGAGAACAGGTCCTGGAGCAGGTCGACCACTTTAAATATCTCGGAGCTATTATAGACCGAAAGGGAGGCATCAAAGAAGAGTTGGCCACTCGAAAAGCAGCGGCTGGGAGACTTTTTCAGGCCATAAATCGTGGATTCCTCAGCAAGAAAGAGGTTGGTAAGAAAACGAAGATGGCTGTATACCGCTCCACCTATGTCCCAGTCTTGACATATGGATGCGAGTCGTGGGCAATGACTACAACCCACAAAAGCCAGATCCAAACCTCAGAAATGAGGTATCTGAGGAAAGTGGTTGAAGTAACAAGAAGAGACATGGTCCGCAACCAGACGATACGTCAAGGCCTAAAATCCCATCCGCTGCAGACCCAAATAGAACAGTCCCAACTAAGATGGTTTGGCCATGTCTGCAGAATGGGAGAAGATCGGCTACCACGACAAGCATGGGAAACAAAGAGCCAGGGATCCAGACCTCCAGGACGACCCAGAGTTCGCTGGGAGGACAACATTAGACAATCTTTGAAGGACCGAGGACTAGAATGGAACCAGGCCAGGAAGAAGACAGCTGATAGAATGGTCTGGCGCTCTCTCTTCCAAACCTCTACACTTCACGGTAGAAGGGGAACGACTAAGTAAGTAAGTAAGTAAAATCCTATTTGATTGGATAGAAGTAAATGTAAGGCTAAACACGATTAGTCGGACTACAAATACTAATTTTGGTTGTTAGGGGAAATGTGAGTAGGAGTACTTTTTTTGAAAAGCTGTGTAAACATGGCTCGATTGGTTAGACCCGCCAATATAGTCAATTAGGAGCGTCAGTTCAGTGCCACATTTTAAAATAAACTTACTAAGAAACAGTGCGTTGAGATCCAGATCATATTTTTCTAAATAAAAGTCTGGGACAGAGGCAGATCGGAATTTGTGCCATTATTCATCGCCAGTCAACGTATTTGTGTATTATTTCCATGAATTGTGGGACTGTGGTCCTAAGTTATTGAGGCAGCACCTGGTCTGAGTTTTGCTGAATCCAGAGGCTGACAGCATACTCCTTGGTCCAGATAGCGACCAGTGAGGTGTCTCCAGAACACAGTGAAGCAATCGAGCAGAGGAGTCTTTTCCTGCCGCCATCACGAAAGATAAGCTTCTGTGGCCAGAGTAGCTCAACATTATGTGCGCCCCCTCAAAAATTGACATTATATTAAACACAGAGGGACAATAAATTGGTTCAAATGACAGGAACTGTGAACTTTTCCCAATACTATTTCCACGATAATCAAACACTTGAAGTCATGATGAAAAACAACAACCAAGCTTGAACAAAACCAGTATTACCTCATATTACTACTTCACAAATTACACACATAGAATAATAATAATAAAATATGTCAATACAAAGTTCATATATATAAACTGTGTACATACTACTTGTAATTACATTTGATTGTGATTCCTGGTTCACTGGGTAGTTGAATCAGGATACCCATTATTGAAAGAATTAATACATATATTTTTAAACTTAAACACTTGACTCATTTAAGATAGTCTTATAGAGTGTTATATGTGTGTGAGTGTCACAGTGTTGTAAAGTGTTGTGGAATAAATTAAATTGTTTATCTGTTTGTTGTTGTTGTGACTTACACTTCATCATTTTCATAACCCTAGACATTTAACGTAGTCATCACAATATTCCAGAATAATTCTGACTGAGGTATAAATGTGGTAGCAAGTAAGGTCATCTGTAATACACCACACTTATTAGATACAGATACCTTCACAGCTGATCTCAGTCAGTACACTAAGTCCCCTATAGATATTTATAACATCCCACTTTACCACAGGGATTTTAGGCCTTAACTTATCGTCTGGGTGCGGACCATGTCTCTTTTTATTACTTCAACCACCTTCCTCAGATACCTCATTTCTGAGGTTTGGATCTGGCTTTTGTGGATTGTAGTCATTGCCCATGACTTGCATCCATATGGCAAGACTGGGACATAGGTGGAGCGTTATACAGCCATCTTCGTGTTCTTACTAACTTCTCTTTTGCTGAGGAATCCTCGATGTATGGCCTGAAAAAGTCTCCCAGCTGCTGCTTTTCGAGTGGCCAACTCTTCTTTAAGGAGTGTAAAACAGAATAATGATTCTCTAAAAGAAGAAATGCCACTACCTGAAATATAGAAACAATTATGCACGCCAACACCCATACATACAGACATGCACACGAAGACACAGCTATTTCAGTATCGTCGTAATTTTGGCCTGAAAATAATTCCACGCAAAGCACACAAGCGAATGTACACACACACACACACACTCACTCACACACTCACAAGAAAACGCCGCTGTTGTAGTATCGTCATAAATTTTGCCTGAAAAAAATGCCGCACAAAAACACATTCACGCACACATGCACACTCATACACCCACACACATAAACTATTTCAGTATGATCATAAATTTGGACAGAAAAAAATGTTGCACAAAAACTCTCACTCACACACACACGAGAGAAAGAGAAGAGGCCGCTATTTCAATATTATCATAAATTTGGCCTGGGGAAAAAAAATACTACACAAATTCAAAAACAATAAGGGCCGTTTTACATATTTTTTTTTTCTTGTTAAAAAGAAATTGCTACGTCCATTTTCCCCCTTTCTGAGAATGCCGTCATTTGCTACTTTATCTCAAAGTTCATAGAGTCTTACTGTCGTATTGCATTCAAATGAGCAACAAAGTAAAGAAAAATATTTGTCAGAATCTACAAGTAAAAGTGCAGTACTCTATTCCATCAGCCGTAGAAAGGCAGTTTCTTTTGGGAGTATTCAAAGCCAATTAAAACCTATTAAGAACTCACTCAGGTGGCTCAGTCTAAAGCAAGCTTATTATTCTATACTATACGAAACGACTTTTTATAATTTAGTCTCAAAACTGTGCATTTTAAAATACTATTATGATAAGAACGTTGTTGAGACGCGCCTATACAGCTTCATGCAGAAAAATTGTATGGCTACAAAAAAGATGTCCAAGAAAAGAATCTTCTTAAAATAAACTGCTTGTAAAGATTTGCTACTTAAAGCAATAGAGAAGAGAAAACTATTCATTTTCTGGATAACTATTGATGTTCTCGGGTACATGGACAGTGCGCAAAATTAAACTCATCATTTTATACTGGATTTGTAGACTATGGATAGGTCTTCGACAGACTGGACTAGAAGTTTTTTTTTTTTTTTTGTTTTTTTTTAAAATTGCCTCGTTTTAGCGAGTCGATCTCCGTTCAACCTAGACACAGTGTCCGTTGGTTATATTAAGGTGCATGTCCAAGTATAAAATAACTTGCTATTTAGTGTATTATCATTTTATTTTTCTTAACCTTTTATATGTCATGGACACCTTTGATTCTCCGATGAAGGCAGTGGACACCTTTGATGCCCACTGAAGGCTATGGACACCTTTGATTGTCCGATGAAGGCTATGGACACCTTTGATTGTCCACTGAAGGCTAAGGACCCCTTTGATTGTCCGATGAAAGCAATGGACACCTTTGATTGTCCGATGAAGGTTATGGACACCTTTGATTGTCCGATGAAGGTTATGGACACCTTTGATTGTCCGATGAAGGCTATGGACACCTTTGATTGTCCGATGAAAGCAATGGACACCTTTGATTGTCCGATGAAGGTTATGGACTTCTTTGATTGTCCGATGAAGACTATGGACACCTTGGATTGATCGATAAAGGCAATGGACATCTTTGTTTGTCCACTGAAGGCTAAGAAGCCCTTTGATTGTCCACTGAAGGCTATGAAGCCCTTCTTGAAACCAAATGTATATAAAAGTTTAATTAAACATTTTACATTTTAAATTTTAGATTATGTATACGGACCCCCATGAATCCATTAGTGCGGTCCGTGGACCACAGGGTTGAGAAACCCTGGTTTAGACAGACAGTCACTTTGGAAACCGATGAGGCACCGTAGAGTCCCCTATAAATTAATCAACATAGAAAAGAATATATATATGAAGACATAAAATGTAGAATTCTTTAAAAATGACCGTTTACAGAACCCTTTGAGATAAGAAGTGGAGTGTGGCAAGAATATCTCTTGTCACAATTTACTTTCTTGCAAGCTACACTGTACATTTGATATTTTACACTACTGAGTCAACCAACAGAAATTAATTTCAGTGCACTCTCATAAAACAGCTCTATTATACTGATTTTGCCTGTGATCTGTCTCGTTTGTCCCGTAACTTACTTACTTACTTACTTAGTCGTTCCCCTTCTACCGTGAGGTGTAGAGGTTTGGAAGAGAGAGCGCCAGACTATCCTATCGGCTGTCTTCCTCCTGGCCTGGTTCCATTCTAGTCCTCGATCCTTCAAAGATTGTCTAATGTTGTCTTCCCAGCGGACTCTGTGTCCAGTAACAATAACTAAAATTGAAGATAAAATTAGAAGACAGACTTGAAAACAGAATGAGAAGTGAACTGGATACAGATGCTTCGTGAAAGAAGTGAAGAAGACATGGACCGACTTTGAATGTCGTGCACTGGACAAATGGGCTTGACGTTGCACTGGACAAATGGGCTTGACGTTGCACTGGACAAATGGGCTTGACGTTGCACCGGACAAATGGGCTTGACGTTGCACTGGACAAATGGGCTTGACGTTGCATTGGACAAATGGGCTTGACGTTGCACTGGGCAAATGGGCTTGACGTTGCACTGGACAAATGGGCTTGACGTTGCACTGGACAAATGGGCTTGACGTTGCACTGGGCAAATGGGCTTGACGATGCACTGGACAAATGGGCTTGACGTTGCACTGGACAAATGGGCTTGACGTTGCACTGGACAAGTAGGCTTGACGTTGCACTGGACAAATGGGCTTGACGTTGCACTGGACAAGTAGGCTTGACGTGAATTTGTTGAAGACATCTAATCTATAGGAAGCTGAAGGGTGCTGTGATGATGATAATGATGATGATGATGATAGTGATGATGATGATGATTTTGGTGATGATAATGAGGATGATGATTATAAAAAATGAAAATCAGCTGAAGACTATAACTCAATTTGTGTACCAAGGGTTAGTGATGGCAGATGAAGTATCCAGATTACAAATATTAGCCAAAACAAAGAAGGACTTGATGTGAAATTTCTGACTGTAGATGAAGGTAATAAATCTTTGAATACATTATCAGACAAAGAAGAGTTACAGAGAAATTCTTACAAGAAGGTGAAGGATCAGGTTGCGAGGTATAGTGGATGATATAGGAAGACTACTTTTGACATCACGGGAAAACTGTCTTGACTAAGCATTGATTATCACCAAACATCCAACTGTTTCGTGCCGTGTGAAAAACAGAGCTTTCGTTGTTGCTCACCACCAATGTTCCCTCTAACGTGTAATGGTCAGTAGTCGCAACCAGTTAAACTTGTGCACATTTTTCCCCAGTGAAGAAAACTTGTGCACCTTAAATCAAGTTTGTGTATTTTTTTAATGGTGGACAAAGCTTGTTTTATTATTATCATGTTTGTTTTAATTTTTTTTTTTTGCGCAGTTCTATTCCCAATATGCGCTGATTTCACAAACAATGTGCCCGCGCAAATGTGCACAGCTTAGATGGAACACTGCTCATCCCATATTTCTATTAGGGTGTCTTCACCGCTCCCCCATTTAGTCCCGATTATTTTGGCTTCCACTTCTAATTCCAGGTATTATTCCTGACTTGGGCTCGTACTTCTTTGTGTTATGGTTGCAGAGCCTCAAACAGGTTGTTTTATAAGGCTAGTATTGTCAGCCCTATCATAACACCGTAACCTGAATAACTGTAATCTGGCCTATTTGCAGTCAACTGTTCGGTTTGCTTGAACCCACTAGGAACACAAATCTACCGCCAACATAATTCAAGGAATCAATAAGTGAGCAAGAAACAATATCCTATACATGGTCAGTAGAAATAGAAAGAAAAAGAGAAAAAGGGAACCGTAGATCAATGAAAGTTAGCTATAGAAATCAGAGACATTTAATAAGACTTTAGGCGATAAGCAGTTTGTGACATAAAACAGTGAAAAAAAAAAAAATTATCCAATCCATAAATGCATTTTTATTGACTTGGACAGAAACTAAGTTACTCCCATCTATCATCTTCGATAGACTTGACCTCAGACTGGAAAAAAAAAATCTACCTGGATCTAAAGACCGCCGATAAAGGTTCCGATGTACCAATGCCCTCTTTCCTGAGAAAGGATTGAGAAATGCGTATTCGTTGTTGATTTAACTGCATTCTGCTATGGACGTGAAAGCGGCCTCGCGTACATTTAATGGCGTCTCATGGACAAATGGAACACTCCTTTTGCTCTGATCTGTGAAGGATCGAGCATATGGCGACCACTGATACGCAAATACAAGACGTCCCAAACCGTTCGGTCAAAATGGCTCAAACATTGCCAGGGCTTTTAATGTTTCTGCTTCCATGGATTGATGTTGAAGACTCAATAGCCGATGGTGTGTACATCTGTTTCGACAAGTTCAGTCTCGACTTCATTATATTTCAGGTCCATATTCGGGGTCAGAAGCACATTGTGACAGCACACATGTGCTGTCAGATATACGGAAGCGAGACCAGGGAAGCGTTATTTTATCATTATGTCACATCCACTTATACTGGCATATTTAACTTTCAATGCGTCTCTCTGAATGTCTTCTTCCTTTCTCTCTCTCCCTCTGTCTGTCTCTCTCTTTCTCCATATATATGTATAAATATGTGCGTGTGTGATTGTGTGAGTGAGTGCCCGTGTGCGCTGCTAGCTTTCTCACACGATATATTAAATATCGCAGTGTTCTTTCAAGTTTTGTACCGTTTTATAAGAAGCATACAACTACCAGTAGAACATAAGATCAGAATAGGTTCTAGAATTGAATAACACGCGCTTTGAAAACAGCTTTTAATAGTATTACAAGGTAGTCCTCGTTCTGGAATACTCAGAATAAGAGAGTTCAAAGAAAACCGAAAAGCACTTGGAGAATTGAACTAGCTACATACTTGTATAATGGATAAAGAAGACATAGGAAAACGTTGAACGAATGGCACTAGATAAAAAGTCTTGGCTTGCATCTGTTGAAGGTTTATGCTCATGAGGGATCTGAAGGTTAATGAATGTATGAAGACATTGGCATCTTCACTTAATACGTGCTGTCCTGCATCATATCTGTCCATCCCTTTCACACGATTGCTGGAGGTTCGAATCAGTTCAATCTCCAGGTTATTCCTTACAAAATGGTTAGTTTACGTAGATCGTTCTCCTGCTTTCTTATTTATTTTTTTTAGCAAGATCAAGTATAAAAGATAAAGGTAGTCCCATAGAAGACATTGCCGTAGAGGAGTGAGGCGTTAGAGATCTCACCATACAAGGTCGCATCTTTATGAAGTGGGATGACCCGTTCCTTACTTCCGGTGTTATGTGTTGCGGGTCGCACTAGTGACCCGTCATCGAAGCATCATTTTTGGTGATGCCTAGATGGCATGGAGGATAGTGTGATTCGCTTGCACAGCTAGGCGGGGTTGTCGCATGGAAGGTCCTGGGTTCGAGTCCTGGGTAAGCCACTCACGTCTGTTGTTTTTCTGTTGTCTAGTTTTCTACTTCTTTATTTCTTACGAGTGCCTGAAAACATACCTTTATGTTTGTCTAATATTTATTTACTCCTCACTACCTTAGCCTTGCCTAACTAACTAGCACATTACGTTTTTCATTTACAGTTAAGTAGACTAGAGTGTGACGCTACCTGATGTCTAACCCGGTAACTCTGCCTCCAGAATCAAATGCTCTAGCTACTGTGCCCCCAATCGACGCTCTAAGACCAGGTATACCGGACTTACTTATTTAAGTCCAAGAACAATGACTGGCAAAGATACCACAGACAGCAGACGCATGACATAAGATGTAAATAAGAATGAATAATTTAAAAACCAATTTTAAGCTTTACATTTTCATTTTAAAATGTACTAAACAATGGAATTTGTGCTCGACACAACGTTCTGTGATCCTGTTCACAATTTCGTGTACAACGTCACCACGTTCTGTGATCCTGTTCACAATATCGTGTACAACGTCACAACGTTCTGTGATACTGTTCACAATTTCGTGTACAACTTTACCACGTTCTGTGATCCTGTTCACAATATCGTGTACAACGTCACAACGTTCTGTGATCCTGTTCACAATATCGTGTACAACGTCACCACGTTCTGTGATCCTGTTCACAATATCGTGTACAACGTCACAACGTTCTGTGATCCTGTTCACTATTTTGCGTATAACGTCACCATGTTCTGTGATCCTGTTCACTATTTTGTGTATATCGTCACCATGTTCTGTGATCCTTTCACAGCTGTAATCTAGTAAAAATTATAACTTTATTGTTTGTATGGCGAGCTCTTGACAAGTCACTCGAGGTTCCTTCAAATTTTCATAGATTAAAATGTACCACTATAGACGGTCGTGTGATTTTTTATTATTATTAACTTTTGCCTGCTTTTGGTGAGGCACGCGCTGTTTAACTTAGAAACTGGGTCCGTCTGTTATATTAGGGCGCATGTTCAAGTATTACAGGCCGTGAGGTCAGGAATAAGTATATAGATCGTGCGTTAAATTTGAGCTCCCAATGTCATCTGAAAGCACGTAAACCAAGGGTTCAATGATTTGTTGTTTGTTGTATGCGTTCGCTCTCAGCCATATCTCTCTCTTGCAAATCTGGCCGTTAGTTTTGAGTGGTAAGTACGTTGTGTCGTAGTTTACAGCTAGACTGCGATATCTACTCCTTTTGGCCAGACACATCCGATTTCAGCAAGCAGTTTTTGCGGGTTTGCTCCCTGCCACCTCACGCTTATATGTATGCTATACCTCATGTCCATCCAATAGTGCAGTGAGGTGGTTGCAGCAGTGAGGTGGATGCAGCAGTGAGGTGGATGCAGCAGTGAGGTGGATGCAGCAGTGAGGTGGATGCAGCAGTGAGGTGGTTGCAGCAGTGAGGTGGTTGCAGCAGTGAGGTAGTTGCAGCAGTGAGCGTCATCGGAACCGAGACGCAACTCTCCCCCACATCTGGGAGGCCCCGTTTCCGGGAGCACCCCACATTTTAAATTTGAGAATAAGTTGAGGTATTTTCGTCCCTAAGACCTCTAATCATTCGCTTTACCGGATAAAACTGGCGATTTGAAACATCAAAACAACTCTCATATTAAATTAAATAGAAGTGGTTAATAAAAAAAATTTAAATTAAGACGCAGTACAAATTAGTCTAATTCAAGGGAAGTTGTACACAAATATTGACTGTAACGCGATCAAATAGACATCAGTGCTAGTGTCTTGGTAAAGATGTCATGGCAGATTATGAATCTTGGATGGGGAAGTTGGGACACAAGAGGGAAGGGTTACTTCTCTGCATTGCCTGTTAAGCCAAACTTTGATGTGGAGACGGCGCCTTAATATGATCTGGGGAGACAGACAAAATAAAAGTCCTTCCAGATTAAAGATGGAAGGTTGACCCATAGCAGATACTGCCACAGAGGAGTGGAGTGTTAGAGACTTCAACATACTAGGTCTAGATTTTTATGAGGTGTGGTGACCAGTTACCTTCCATTCTGCTTTTGTCCTCCCTAACTCACGAGCAGAGGCAGGTACCCATTAATAGCTGGGTAGACTGGAGCATGACGCAGTCAGGTTTCGGTACTAGACCAGGGAAGCTGTGTCGCGAGAGGTGAGCGCTTTAACTGCTGTGGCAATAGAACGCTTCTTCTACGCTTAATGCAGTGAAAGTTACAACGGACGAGGTAAAGAGAAATAATAAAAATACATAATACAGACAATATGCCTCGTGCAGTTCTCGGAGTATCTTAGCAGACATTGAAGTAATAGGGTTACTGTTCTCTCAGGTACGTCGTGAAAGGCGACTTGTGTAACGTTGAACTTGGAGCTGGCAAACCCTACATTTAAAACACATTGTTACAGAAACTACTGTGGCAAGAACTTATGCTTAAATGCAGGCTTCCAGCAAAGATCTCAGCGGCTCCATAAGGAGCGAAACTTGAGATGGATGAAATACAGGCAACAACAAAATGGGATCCATGACGTCATCATTTTCCTCTGCACGCGTTACGGAATTTGGAGCCACCAAGGAAGCCTGCACCAAGCAGTCACCTGCTCTTTTAGTAGTGGTGTCTGAAGTAATTTGTGTTATTTGATGGAGGTTACCAGTCCATACACAACCTCATATTAGTCGCATAGTACGACATACAGTCGCCCTATTCTTTCCTTGTATCTTCAAAGACTCCAGGGTGAGTAGAAATACAAATGTATATATATAATATCAATATATATAAAATCCCAGCTTTTTCTGTCACTAACGCGAAGGGATGCAACTTTGGTTGAAAGTTAGACATTAATTGTATTGTTTCCCTTATATGTACTCTCCCGAAAATAGTAACATTTACCAAAGAACAATGCGCAAATGACGGTGTGCACAAAAATATATTTATATAATGTGTGATCTCGTATACACACATTGGATCCTCGCTGCTGCTACGTAGTTCGTGTACTGTGGTGATGCACAGTGGGTTTTTTTTTTTTTCAATACTTTTGAATAAGTAAAATTGCCGTTAGGTATTGGTGCTTACTTACTTAGTCGTTCCCCTTCCACCGTGAGGTGTAGAGGTTTGGAAGAGAGAGCGCCAGACTATCCTATCGGCTGTCTTCCTCCTGGCCTGGTTCCATTCTATTCCTCGGTCCTTCAAAGATTGTCTAATGTTGTAGATATTGGTGCTTTTGAATGTAATTCCTGTCTTATGACGGGCTTTTACACTAGCGTATATATAATAGTAGGTAATTTTGTAAGACCACATGGCTGTAAAGTGATACACAGTACTATCATTAAAGTATTTTATTATTTATAAACGTTTGACATATTACTCGGTGTTTCAGTTCAGTTTGTGACGGCATTGCCTCCCGTGGCCAAAACTCAAGAGTATCTAATATGGGCTTCAAATGTATCTACCTTTGCACAAGATCACTCTAGGCAGAGATGTAGATAGAAGGGTGATGACACTTATATTGCAAAGGGAGTCTTCACAAGATAGTCAGAATAAGCGAGTACAATACTGCTTTGGCTGAGTATGTTAACTCTGTAATTCTGTCGACGCTTATGTGAAGGATTTAAGCACTTATTACTTTCAGCTCGTTTAAGCCCCAACACCAGATTTACTCAGTGGAATTCTATTACTCTAGTATAGCTCTGTTTAGAGTGTGTATATTAAATTGACTGAGACAAACATGCGGTAACTTTAAAATGATTAAATCGAAGTTAAATTTGTAACATTACAAATAACAAAATTTAATAATCACTTTAGGTTATAACAGTTGGAAAGTAATTTTAATAGTTATGAAACAAGAAAAGTTATCTTCATGGTCTTTTAAGGATCGTGAAGTGTTACAAGAAGTTCAAGTGGCAGCATAAATTGGAACTTAGCTGCCAATGACGGTTATGCTTCTTCTTAAGGGTTGGTTCTTTTCACACTGCTCATGCTCGTCCCTGATCAAGGCTGTCGGGGGTAGCTCATAAATGTCAAGGAGAGTCCACCACGTGGGTCCTTCGTCTTAACTCTTAGGCCAATGTTCCCTTTTTGTTCCAGAGATAATACTTTCTGCTGGTACCACCAATAACTATGGTAAAAGAATAGAACAAAACGCTCTTCTGAGTATGGCGTATTCCACCCCATAGTTATGGGTTCCTATCTTCCCATACCACCATCCCAATTACTCAGACTTTACCCTCCATGAGAATTAAATTTAATCCCTCGGAATAAAACTTTCTTTACATTTAAAAAGAATAGCTTTCATAGTTACTTTATATTTCAATGAAAAGGTTAATAATACAGATAGAGTCTGTTTACATATACATCTCCACTGATTGAAAAGTGTTCACAACATAAATTGAATATGTTTTCATTTATATTTTACACTGATTGAAAAGTTTGAACCTTCCATTACTTTAAAATGAATATTTTCACATAGACATTTACACTGGTTTAAGCTTGAAAACTTACATTAATTTTAAAGTGAATATGTTTATATGGACAGTTACACTGCTTTGAAAATGTAAGTATTATATTTAGAATGTACATCATTTCTTTCGTATTTCCCTCCCTGCTCCGTAGGGAACCTGGAACTACTTTATGCATTTAGTTCTCTGTACGAAACTATCAATAAAGCAATCATCAGCCCGTGCAATGGTGGTTCATGAATCATCATTCTATATGCTGAGGTTGCCAGCCTCAAACGACTTTGACATCCTCAAGCGAGCTTCACATATTAAACTTCACATGGTAATATATATATATATATATATATATATATATATATATATATATATATATATATATATATATATATATATATATATATATATATATATATGTGTGTGTGTGTGTGTGTGTGTGTGTTAGTTTACATGTTAGTAATAAAATATGTGATGTTAAGGATACTTTTGAACAGAATAAAACAGAAATCAGAAGAAATCTTGTCAGAGGAACAGGCTGGCTTTAGACCAAAAAGAAGTACCTCAGAACAAATCTTCAATATTAGAGTACTTATCGAAAAACATCTCCAACATCAACACGATTTATACCATAACTTCATCGATTTCACAAAAGCCTTCGATCGAGTCTGGCATGAAGGCTTATGGCAAGTAATGAGAAAATTCAATTTTGATACCAACATCATAGATATCATTGAAGCACTATACAAGGACGCAAGCAGTGCTGTTTTTGCAAGCAACGACATTGGAGAATTTTTCAAAACAACTGTAGGAGTTCGGCAGGGATGTATCCTGTCACCAGTGCTCTTTAATATTTATCTAGAACATATTATGCAGGAGGCTCTCTACGATTATAAATCAACCATATCGATTGGAGGCCGACCTCTGTGCAACCTACGTTTTGCTGATGATATTGATCTGATAGCTGGATCAGAATCAGAACTTCAAGACCTTACCTCTAGACTGGAGAAAGTAACAAGAACGTATGGGATGGAAATTAATATAGAAAAAAGCAAGATATTGGTGAATAGCCATAAGAAACATGTTCCGACCAACATTACGTTAAATGGGCAAACGTTAGAAGAAGTTAACACCTTTAAATATCTCGGGTCCACTATATGTAGTGATGGAAGATCAAGTAAAGAAATCAAGACAAGACTTGAGATGGCCTCAGCTGCCATGACAAAGTTGAATGTGATCTGGAAAAGTAACATCAGTTTTCCTGTGAAGATCAAATTATACAAATCACTTGTATTATCTATTCTCTTGTATGGGTGTGAGAGCTGGACACTCACTGCAGATACGGAGCGAAGGATTCAGGCTTTCGAGCATAAATGTTATAGAAGAATTTTGCGCATTTGCTATAAAGAGCACAAAACAAATGTCTATGTTAGAGAGAAGATAAACACCTATGCAGGCCACCAAGAACCACTTTTGTCAATAGTGAAACATCGAAAGCTTGCCTGGTTTGGGCATGTAACTCGTCATGACTCCCTTTCGAAAACGATCCTTCAGGGGACAGTCGAAGGTAAACGGAGAAGAGGAAGGCAGAGAAAATCCTGGGCTGATAACATCAAAGAATGGGCAGGACACGGTTTTTCCACACTTGTACGCATTGCTGAGGATAGAGAGCAGTGGAGGACCCTGTCTGCTGATGCTTCCACCATGGCACCCCTACGACCCATGACGGGTTACGGGCTGAGATGATGATGAATAAAATATGAAATGTAAATCAAAACTTACGCCAATCCTGTCTCACATACTTTTTGCTCAGATGAATAAAAGAGACTTGAATCGGCCTCTTACACGCGTCTGGTGTGTTGTTAATTTAATAAGTCCCCTCTCTGACTTTGTATGTGGTCTTTCAGTTTCCCCAGTCCCGGTTTCCTTATTTAAAATGTTAGAGATTTTCAGGGCTGTATTGTAAGTCCTGATAAATACCTCAATAAAAGGTGTCCGGTATTTTAAGAAGGAATTCTGAATTATAATCCAGCACTCTAGCAGTCTGGTGTCTTGGCGCACGATTTCTCAAGTAAAATAGCTTAAGAAAAGGGTCAGATTATATTCCCTGCCTTCCCACGACTTCGTTTTTTATGAGCTACCGAAAAACTCCAATCATATTCAAACAGGAGGGTTATTGGATAATTTCAAAATATTCCGACATCGGATAATTTTGAACGTAAGGCAGAGGTCAACTCTCCCATATATGGTAATAAGATGTCCGATGCCTTTGTGTACAAACTTACGGACAGATCGGTAAACTCATACAACAGCGTGTTCAAAATGTAACCGTCATTACTTTATCAGAAAGTACTCTTATCACAACAAGTAGGACAGGAAACGCTTTTGTCATAAGTCTCCGCCGCGTACACGAGATCTTATGCTAATCTTAGCCAAGCTGTGCCGCTTCCGTGCGACTGCGAGTAATTATCTCAGCAAATCTCGGTAGCGTCAAGCAAATGTGATTATTATCACCTACAGGAAGTGTCAAGCAATTCGACAATACTCAAATATCTGCTACTTAGCAGAAAAAATAACGAAGAAAGAAAGAAAGAAAGAAAGAAAGAAAGAAAGAAAAAAAGAAAGAAAGAAAGAAAGAAAGAAAGAAAGAAAGAAAGAAAGAAAGAAAGAAAGAAAGAAAGAAAGAAAGAAAGAAAGAAAGAAAGAAAGAAAGAAAGAAAGAAAGAAAGAAAGAAAGAAAGAAAGAAAGAAAAGTGTGATAATTGAGAGCACTTAATAAAAATCAGTACCACAAATGTACCGATACTGCCAGAGTGAAACAAAGATCGATAAGGGCCGCCCCGTTTTGCCACACGGATGTTGACAATTTATTACTGTTTACTGAATAGTAGTGAGCGTGTGTTTGTGTATGTGTGTGTTTTTGTGTGGTATGTTTTTTTCAGACTGAATGTATGACGATACTGAAAATAGCGGTGTCTTTGTGTGTGTGCGTGTGTATGCGTATGTGCATGCATGAGTGTGTTACTATGCGGTATTTTTCCGGCCTAATGTATGGCTATATTTAAATATCCGTCTCTTCGCATGAAATAGCGGTGTCTATGTGTCTGTGCATGCGTGTGTATGTTTTTGTGTGGTATTTTTATTTTCAAACCTAATGCATGACGATACTGAAATAGCAGCGTCTGTGTGAGTGTGTGTGTGTGTGTACGTACATGCGTGTGAGTGTGTGTGTACGTACATTCGTGTGAATGCGTGCGTGCATGTGTGTGTATATGTATGTTTTTGTGTGGTATTTTTTTCAGGCCATATGCATGACGATACTGAAATGGCGGTGTCTATGTGTGTGTGTGTGTGCGTGTTTGTATGCGTATGTGAATACCATGAGTGTGTTACTGTGTGGTATTTTTTTCAGGCCAAATTTGTGATGATACTTAAAGTGGTGTCTTCACATGAGTGTGTGTGTTTGCCTGCGTGTGTGTTTGTAAATTTCAAGGAGTAAGATTTCTGCTTGCAAAGAATGAACGAGAAAAAAAATCTTCAGTGACCGTTTCATAACATTGTAAATTGTTTTTCCAGTGTACCAATGAAAACTAATGGTTTATACATCAGGTAAACTGTGGTTGCACCAAAGTGGTACTGGGCACCGAATCACTGACAAAGTGTGTGACAGTGTAACTTTCTTTTATTTTTTGTTTTTCTCTTCGCTCTTTATGGTGCACGGGGGTCTCCACGGTAGTTGGTCCTCTTGAAGAAAACCTGCATCAAAAATGCATGTGCTGTAGGAGTGGTTGTTTCTATGGAAACTTGAATTACATGATGAGGTTGCTGTACACGCAACCTCATATTAGTCGCCTCTTTACGGCATACTTAAATGAGCTGTAGTCCTGTTTTCTTCTTTATCTCGTCAGAGACGCCCGGGACATAAACGGGACAACAGTGTATATGTTCTTGTCAGAGACGCCCGGGACATAAACGAGACAACAGTGTATGTGTTCTTAAATCGATTAGTCTGTAACTGGACAAATTTTTATGTGAATGTGTGTACACTCAAACCCCGAAGTGCGTGAGGGGTTGATTCTTCAGAAACCTCGCATAAATTCATGTGAATGATGCTTAGAAGCTATAGGAAATGAAGCGTGAGGTTCCAGGCGTAGATAGAGCGTAATTTATGCACATCTGTTATGTACTAATATAAATGTATACGGGGTGTCCATAAAAGATTGTACCCTTTTCAAACAATTTATTCTCGGCACAATGATGTGGTACGAGGATGCTTTCTATCACAAAAGGAAGATAATCTCTGCAAGTTTTTAAGCAGATAAGACTCAAAAAGAATGTACCTATTTCTTTTTTTCTTTTTTTTCACCTACTTGACCAGTGTGTTGAGAGACGTGTAACAATTACCGGTTGCATATCAACTGCGAAAGTTTCACTTCAAATACCCGCTGCGCGCATTCGCACTTTTTTGAGTCTTTGTAAGGGATGCTTTAAAACTTGCAGAGATTATCTTACTTTTGTGATAGAAAGCATCCTCGTACCACGGCATGGGGCCGGGAATAAATTGTTTGAAAAGGGTACAATCTTTTATGGACACCCTGTATAAGCAAGGTAGGCCTAATGCAAATCAGAAGTAACTAAAACAAATAATTAAGATACATAGATTTATTCTGGTTTTTACTATACTCATTTCATACACTAAAACTGTAAAAAATGTTATATGAATATTAAAAAGCAATTACACAGCCCAAGCAGAGGCAGATTCTGTATCAGTACCCAACGAAAAAGGGCGTGCTGTTCCTGTTCTGTCTGATTGTGTGTGTCGTCTTCCGAGTAGGCTTAAATCTGACATTCTGAAGGTCGAAAAACACTACGGGGGCCGACTCATGAACTCCGCCTGCCTTTGTTGTAGTACCTTTTTCTTCCCTGTTCTCCGCTAATAATGGGTTGTATGAGGCCACATTATTATATAAAATAGTTTTCGAGGAAAAACTTCCTTTGTATGCCTGCTACTGTGTACTTTAAACGGTAATACAAATCAGTGCATTCATTCTATTGCATTATCGTGCAATTTTATTTTTTTATATTTTGAAAAAATACAAATTCAGTTTTGCATATGATTACCCATCGCGACATTAAACTCGCGTGTAACTGAAGTTAGTTAGCGCACAAAGAGGATATGGGGTATAAAAGACAGCTCGCGCATATTCAAATTCACTCGAATGGAGCTGACGCAAATGGGAAGAGGGGCGAGGGGGTTTGAGAGTATTTCAAATTATAAACGTGAAAAAGGATCAATATATATATCGGTCTAATTGTTTGACCAGTACAAATAACAATCTTTATCTCCCTTTAATATACGTATGTCCTTACTCATCTATAAAAAAAACCCAGTGCTAATATTATTTTGTGAATTACGTTTACTCTCTAAATAATTTTACTGAAGCAACGACATACCAATTATTTTGAAAGCGGTTTTGAACAAAACATAACACACCTTTGAAAGTTGAAGTAGCTATGTGACTATCATGACGTGCTAACGACATACACTTTTGTTTCTTTTTTTTTTCCCTGTCAATTCTTTTCTTAACAAGCCTGTAACCTCTTTGTAGCTTGACGTTTAGTCATTCTCAAATTAGATAGATAATATTTCTGTCACGAGAGGTTTGGATGTTATTGAAAGTCAAGATATCCTGGACAATTAGGTGTATCAGAGGATACCAGGATAGTGCCAGATAAGAGACTGGTCTTAAAAGAAATAACCCCTTCTCTGAAAAGAGTAAGGGTGTATCGACATCAAAGTGGGGTCAAGCTATGTAAATCTACAGGTATGATGATAGTGTTTGGAGCTGAAGATCTATCTGCTACCTCTCCAGATCCCACAATGAGTAATGGTTATATATTTGTTTGTGTGGCTAATTATCTAGGGGAAAATTAAGTTAGTTACATGTAATAACTATCAAACAGAACATTAACTTAATTATAATAATTAAGTCAGACTGAATGAAAGTATTTACAATTTATTGTTCCTAAACCTGGTTTCTTTTGGTTAGGAAAACTCAAAATTAGTTTAGAATGTATTTACAAGATGGAATAAATAATATGGAATGTTCTCCATAAAAAGGCATTCATATGATGTTATATATATATATATATATATATATATATATATATATATATATATATATATATATATATATATATATATATATATATATATATATGAAATTTCAGTTCAATTTATATTTCACCATCGTGATATCAACGTCCCTGGCTGGTACGTAATAAGAGTGGAATATGGTCATTAGTGAATCCTCATGTTATAATGTTTCAATCTTTAACATGTCTGTATTTTAAGAGTTTTACTTGAATTCTTTAATAGTTTTATTTTCTCTTCTTTCAATTATTGGTAACTTTGTTGGATGCTCTGACCAGTGGATCTATGTGTCCACTTAACTTGAATGTAGTCTGAGACACCTCCAGTCCTGGCTGGGTTCGCACAGAATATGAACTCCAGGCTGGGACATGTGGCTTTCTTTCAAATTGTATGAAGAATAGTAGACCACGATAGATCCTCTCAAGTGGATGTCTCAAGAACTTGCAATATTACCAGGACAAAACCTGGAATGAAAAAGACGTTCGCAAGACCTGGAGGGTCCAGTAGTTTTTCCCTACATACAGACAACATCACGTACAAACATTAAATCAGTCACAGGACAGTTACCTCAATATATCACAGCCAGTTCAATTTGGTTACTCATTTCCTTAATACATTGTATTGTTAGATCCATTCGTCCATGATTGTCTTCCATACCATAATTAGGTTAAGTACACCATAATAAGTAACATCTTGATTACATCATGGAAATATATCCTGTCATCCTATCTTATGTTCTTGAACAGTGTGTCGTTCCAGTAGGAAATATTCATTCAAATACCCTAATAGACTTACAGTCGCACTTGTGCCATAATTTTTCAAATATCCTACACTGTTTCCATTTCTGGCCTGTCGTCTTTAAAACTACACACGTTGGTAAGGAACTCCGTTACACATTTGGCCTATTTTTTTCCGTCTGACACATCAACGAACACATAAGTGGATAAATACAGGCAAACAACATGAATATATACAAATATTTATATATATATCGCTTACCCTCAGGTAAAATACATAAGCTGATACAGGCTTTTAATGGTTCTCTGAGTCTGCTTCAGATACAGGCGGCAAAATATTAGACAGGCTATATTTGCGCTCTTCCTCGTATTGCTTATGTTTCAAAAATGTTAGTGGCAAGAATCCGCCCAAGTTCAAGGCCTTTTATAACGCTGTGCTCGACCAATCGAAACACAGTCAAAACTGGCGTTAAGAATTTTCCCTCTGCTCGTTTTTCAGCCCTACCGTATAATGTGCCTAAGTTTAAATATTTATTATTTTGCTTATTTTTGGGCCGATTTAAATTATTAAAAGCTCTAATAAAACTAGGAATTGACCTCTATCGTTCTAGCTAATAATATTTTAGTTAGCCCTTTGCATTTAGATCTGTGCATACTTTAACTAACTAAATTGGGGATTACCCTGAAGTAAAATTATCATTAAAACTGATTTTTCTCGTACAATAAAATATTATTATGAGGAAGTCTTTACACTAACCTCTTAAGTAATATCCCCGCTATAATATGAGCTATTCCTTTCTGTTTACCTATCTTTAGTTTTTAAGAAATAAAATATCTTCGTTCTGTCAAATACACAAAATAGGCCCTATTATCAAGCATAAAAAGGTTCCTTATCACTACTAGAAAAAGGAGCGATTCTATTGGTTGTTAAAATTGTACTGTTTATTTTCGATATTTTCGAGCGGTAAATTTGACGTGTTGTAATACAGACCAAAATACGACAATTTCCCTCCTTATCCTTTGAAATTCTCAAATAATTATCTTACTAACCACGGGAATGTGATCGCGATTTGACAAATATAGTGTAAATCCCTATCAGCGGTATGTAATTCTGAACTATAACTACCAGAGCTTGTATTACGGTCGCTAGGTGTCTTCAAAGTTCTTGAGCCATATTTGTTTGATGGTAGTCAGGATTTAGGGGTTTACGGAGTTCTTACGTTCGTTTTTTTTTAAATTTTGTTTTGCTCCAATATTTAATATTCCACGAAAATCCTACTGCATGGTGCTCCCACATCATGTTGCACTTCAGTCTTTTTTTCCTGCTTACTTCATCCGTCTTCTTGTCAATATTTTCTTCATTTTTTTTCCTCTCTTATCGTTATTTCCATTCTTTCTTCTTCTTAACTCTTTGACTCCGGAACAACTCTCAGAACGTTGGTCAGATTTGACACCCGTGCCAAAACAACTCTCTGAGCGTTGTTTTCAGTCTATCACAAATTAAAAGTATGGCACAGGGTGCAAAATAATTGCGGAGTCAAAGAGTTAAGTCTTTTCTTTTATTAATATATCTCTTTGTTCCTTTATTCTTCCCTTGTAGCTCCCGCGGGGTCTAGAGAAGACAATGAATAGGACCACTGTTGCCGTGTTCAAGTCGTAAGAGACGGCTTATATGAGGTTGTGTATGAGGCTGGCAACCTCATCATGTCAAAGACATTGCTACAAAAACTACCCCTGCAAGAACACGTCTGCTTTGATGGATGCTTCCATGAGAAGAGAAACGGAAAAGAAGAAGTAGAAGTATTCACTTATTTCGGGTATTTTTAGACAATTAAATAGTTACATTTGACTTTAACTCTTCTGCTCCTTCTATTCTGCCACGTTTTCCTTCCACTGGTTATATATATATATATATCTGCCGTTGCTTGAATCTTTGATGTAGACAAGAGTAGCTACATCAAATGGACTTCAGCAGCTCCAGGTTTTCAATGAATGAATTTGCAAAGAAGCTATTATCCACTGGGGAGTTCCAGAAGCGATTGAACGCCAAAAGCGGAGAACAATCTGAAAGATCTTCCGGAAATGGCCACACCTCTCTCCGACGTCCGTTGTTATCGCTTGACAAGGGTAGCGCTTTGCAGATGAACGCGAAGATGAGAAAAGAATCAGATATCAGTGTAGATGTCGTCTCAGAAGATTGCCTACGGGAAGCTCTATGTATGGTTAAGTATTTCGAGGCCTGTATGTGTAACACGGTTGAAATGAAATGGGTCGACTTTCAAATCTGTTAACTTAATGATTAATGTGGAATTAGGCATTTTTTATTAGATACCGTAGGCAGTTACATTTTTATTGGAAAGTAGGTCACGATAGCAGACGATTATCTAGCAAGACGGGTCTTGTGTTTCGCTGACTCCTAACAACGTCTTGTATTTTTATTAAAAACTTTTATATAATTTTATATGAGCGTTGCTTGGATGTTTCAAATCTTTGAGCCCTTGGTTCACTAGGTTTCAGATGACCTCGAAAGTTGACATTTTGCACACGGCCCTCCGTCGTAGTAAATTTTTAACTACCGAAATTTCAAGAAACCTCAAATGACCTGTGCCTGGCTCGCCATACAACAAATTAAAGCCGAAAAAAGGCACAGAGTTTTTACAAAACTACAGCTGTTAAAGGATAAAAATAAAACTTGAAAATGTTGTAACCAAAATTGTGAAGAGGAGTACAGAAATTTTTCCATTTTTAGAACATTTTAAATTAAAAATAAAAACTTGATTATAGTGATACTTAGCTGTTGTTACATCTCAGCTGTTTATCCCCCTTGACGTTTCACTAGCGCAATATATATATATATATATATATATATATATATATATATATATATATATATATATATATATATATATATATATATATATATATATACACACACACACACACAAAAGAAGACAAATAAACACTGTAAAATTTGTTACAGTTGTTATAGATCCAGCGGCGTTAAGGCACTCGCCCTTAAGTATTATTTTAAAAACACCTATGTCAAATCTTTGCTCTAGCAAGCTACAAGAAGAGCTTCATTTATTTTCTCTCAAGAAAGACAACTCCTCTTAAACAATTCTATTTACTGCACATAGGATTCTCCAAAAGCAGTTGCCTTTCTTGAGAGACAAAATTGAAATCCTATGTTCCAAAAGCGCAAACTTTCCCTTTGAATTTTCATAAATAATACTTATAGTTTTTTTTTATAGTTTTTTTTTTCCTGAAGCCCTTTTAGCATAAATGGTTAAATTCACCAATGTTCTAAAGGTGCCGCCAGTAAGGGATAACAAATAACCAACATTGAAAGCAAATGTTAGAGATGTGTCTGCTTTTCAAGTATCCTTTCTAGTTTTCTGTCTGTAACGCTAAGTCTCTAACGATTTTCCTCCGGACAGTTTATTATAGTGCTGTTCTATATGATCAATGTTTGACATTAATTTCCGTATTTGGCTATTCTCCTGAACTCTATCAAGAAACACATACGTCAGAATTAGCTTTAAGCTTGCATAAGCAGATTCAATAACGAACACTATCTGGTCTTTCCAGACTAAAGAGAAATTAAGATAAACAATGATATTCCGTGACAATATAAATTGAACGCTGACTTGGATTAAATGCCGCTTGTTGTATAAACAGTTCGTGACTTTGTGATAAATGAATGAACCGGGAAGAAATCAATTTGATTACCGGCAGGAAAGAGCACATGTGAAACATAGAAAGGAGGGAAATGTGAGAAATTGAAAGAAAGCATGACAATACCAAGTATGATGCACGGGAAATAGAATAGTAGAAAGTAATAATAAAATTAAAGATAAGTACCTGTTGATTGACAGAGTGGTTTGAGCGCTGATCTCGCGCGGCCAAAGTGCATGGTTTGATTTACAGTATCGACACGCTTCAGTATACCCAGCTGTAAATGGGCACCTGACTTTACACTTGAGTTAGGGAAGGAAAGGCAGCGAGAATGGAAACTAGTCAACCCACCTCTGGACCTAGTGTAGTGAAATCTCTAACATTTCACTCCCCTACGGCAGTATCTGCTATGAGACTACCTTTTTACATGTAGATTACGGCAGACTGAGAATATTTAGAGAATGTTGTAGCATTATCAGGGTTATTAACTGGCTTTATAGCAAACGCAGGAATAATTGACTTGCATTATAGCAAACGCAGAAATAATTGACTTGCATTATAGCAAACGCAGGAATAATTAACTTGCATTATAGCAAACGCAGGAATAATTGACTTGCATTATAGCAAACGCAGGAATAATTGACTTGCATTATAGCAAACGTAGGAATAATTGACTTGCATTATAGTAAACGCAGGAATAATTGACTTGCATTATAGTAAACGCAGGAATAATTGGCTTGCATTATAGCAAACGCAGGAATAATTGACTTGCATTATAATAAACGAAAAAATAATTAAGACTTGAATAGCGAAGTTTAATTTTAACGTTTCGTTTTATATACATTGTGGTAAAGTAGATCCTAAAAAAAATACAAGTAGAAAACAAAAATGAAGCATTGAAGCATGGACGTAAGGACGAAGGTAGAACTGTTTTCAATAAAACAGACAGAATATGTGGGGCATGAACAGCGAGAGGAGAAAAGGAAATAATGTAAGATTGAAAATAAAGGATAGTTATACTTATAGTTGGACTTATGAAAATATGTTTCACTTAATCACGGAACAATTCTGGAGGGATGGACTGACCGTTAAGGTACGACAGACGATAGCGGTATAATTATAAAATCTACAACAGACAAGCGGGAAATAGTCTGTCAAGTGCAAAAAAAAGTCAATACTGGCTATTCTGCTTTGGTCTGGTTTTGTATGTCTTTGAGACATCAACGCGGAGAAACACTTCTCCCCGCCCCCCCCCCCCCCCCCCCCCCTTTCCCCGAATTATTCCGGGAGTTTTAATCTTATTTTTACTTTTCATTTTTTTCACTGCGCTTTCTGACATTTTTCTGTCCCTGATGAAGGCCTTGTCGCTGCCACGTATGTAGTTTTGTTTGTCCTTCGTCCTAGTAAGGCACATTACGCTTTTTTTTTTAAATTTTTACCCACCATATACCACAGTCCTCCTCATTTACTCAGACGTCAGAGCCAAGAACTAAACTCTACACTCGTGAATATTTTTACCTACAATATTTCGCAGATACAGGATGCAAGACAAAACAAAGGGGAATTTTTCTTGTTCCGCATTGTCGTTTGTGTTCCTTTAACCAGATCTATTTATCTCATAAAGCTGTCATAAAACTGTCAAACTCTCTGAGGTTCATGTCTACGCCCTATTCTTTCTGCCTCAAACAGGTTGGTGAAAACCGTGCTGGTCATTTAGCTGCTCTTGTGAAGCCGAAAGTCATGGGAGTGCATGTTCAACTATTTGCTTGTCTTCCCACGTAGACACATGTCTGTCTGATCGATTTATTGAACATGTGGTATACTAGTCTGCAGTGGGCGGTTCTCAGCCTACAAATTATCACATTATCTCTTCCTCGTAAGGAACATGATGCTTATAATACCTGCCTCTGAGTGTTCAGTATGCATTTTTCTTTGAAGATGTATTTAAATCACTGCTTTTATCTCTTTATATGTTGCCCTGTCTTCAGTTTGAACTTTTTCCCCCCCTCTTCTCTGGACACTCCATCTGCCTCTCATCTCCCCATACGTTGCAGTCAGCAGAAATCTACGTTATTTCATTTCGTTGAATGTATAACTAGTTTTCATTAGTGCTAAATGAGGGAAGATACGAACACAGATGTGAGTCTGGTCAATCTGGGAAATGTTAAGTGTGGACAGATCATCGCGGGAAGAGAAGATAGGGTAATAGACGAATTTGTGTCACAGAAGGACTCGTAAGCTTGAGAACAGTAACATAACAAAAGGGCAGGAGAAGAAGGCCGAACGAACGATCAAACGAAATCTTTAGATCTTCAGGGTAAAGAAATAAGCATTATTGTCTTTTTATATTTTTGCAATAATACAATTAATATAGAGAAGAGGAAAAATGATGAGGAAGATGGAGACGAGGAGGCATAAGAAAATTAATGACTTCAAAGTTTGTAGCGCATTATAAGCTGCACAATATGATAAAAATTTTATGTGCTTTCTTCTATCTAATGTTTGACATCCATAATTGAAGCGCAGTTCCAAAATATATTTCCGTTTATAACTACTTATCAGTGTGATATTCGGATTCTCAGTACTGTTCTCAATCAAATCCACGTTAAAAACGAAACTAGAGGCTGAACATGATAAGCGGGTACATCTTTCAAAAGCTTTACCACAAATAAAATTGTTGGTTGATGAGAAACATAAATCTAAGGGTCTCACTAATTTATTTGGCTATGTTATGATACATATGTAAGAGCTTTACGATACTACAACATTTTATGTACGGAATCTTTTTCTTTATAAAATAAAAATTAATTAATCTGTTATTTTATTTTCGTATATGCATAAGCAAGGTTAACTGTAGAATTTATTTCTTTTTATATTGAACATTGGGGTACAGGAAGATTAACTGAAAACCAAGAGTCTACGGGAAGGTTTATTGAAAGCCAAGCGGTTACTGGGGCCAAAACATTTTGGGAAACCCTGTTTTAAGGTAATGACCACTTCCGCCTCGCAATCGGTATTCTTTCTTCAAACACCCCTTAATAAGAAACACGATTCAGAAGGCACTACCACCCCCTCTCCGACACAATCAGAACACTCTTCTCCTTTCCATTTCTGCCATTCCTGTGGATGACCGCTGTGGGGAGGCAAACAATGTTACAACCCGATGAGCATTTATGATCTAATGTTCTGTCACTGCGTTGATTAAATCTTGTTTCTAATCTTCTGCCTCTCATTAACTGTCTAAATACTCCCCCCCCCCCCCCCCGATATTTTGATTGGTTCCTTTTGCACAAATCGATATGCTTCTTATTATGTATGCCATTACTGTTGGATATGATGAGGGTCCAACAAGAACACACAAAACTCATAGAGGTTTTTTTTTTTTTAAATCGTTTGCTCTACCTTTCTTTTTTGTCATAACTTTGCTGCATCCCTTTTCATATTCCGATTACCTAATGCATTGTTTTACTTTACCATCTATTTTATTTTGCCTCTATTCATATATTCATTCATCCAACTTTAGTTCCCAATGGAGCATAGGCCTCAACAAATGCATGCTAAATGTGTCCCGTGCCATGATCTCAATGTCTTTTCATGTCTTTCTCATCAATTTCATTTCTATCTCCATTTTGTATCTAAATGTGTTTTTCTGCTTTCTCCAAAAACTTCCGTTCCTATATAACTTCTCATCTTTAACTTAGATCTTCTCCTCTTTTTCTCTGCTGTTTTCGTTTCTTTGTGCCTAATGAAGACCCTATATTCGAAACGCTGGCAATTTCTTAGTGCTGTTACGACTTTTACTGCCTATTTTCATTTACAGTCACTGTTGAAAACTATGAAGGTACGGTAAGACGGGTCATTTCTCAAATGACGTACCTCAGCGTCAGTATGGGTACAAAAGTAAAGAAACAAGCTGTAAAAATCAACATTGTTTTCTATCTGTTGTCTGCTTACTTATTTAGTAGTTTATCTTCAACCCTGGGGTGTAGAGGTTTGCCAGTGAGAGCGCTATATTATTCTATCGGCGGTCTTCCTCCTGGCTTGGTTCCAATCCAGTCATCTGTCCTTCAGAGATTGTCTAATGTCGTACTACCAGCGAACTCTGGGTTGTCCTGGACGTTTGGATCCCTGGCTCTTAGATTCCCATAATTGTCGTGGTAGCCGATCTTCTCCCATTCTGCAGACATGGCCCAACCCTCGTAATTAGGACGGTTCTTCTCGCGACAGCAGGGGCTAGGTTTTGAGGCCATGACGTATCGTGTCGTTGCGGACCATGTCTCTTCTTATTACTTCAACTACCCCCTTCCTCAGATATCTCATTTCTGAGGGTTGGGGCTGGCTTTTGTGGGCCGTAGTCATTGCCCATGACTTGCATCTATAAGTCAAGACTGTCTCTTATCTATATGGTAGTATCTGATAGACTTCTTTTTCATACACTGACATTTTTTTACACCCCCCCCCCCCCTTCCCCTCCATGTACGTGTTTCTTTATAACTCTTTGACTTATGTATTCATCATTAGCGTTGAAATAAAGAGTGTTATATCAGTCACGGGTTGCCTCCCCTTAGCTCTGCAGTAGTAGTCCAACAGTGGCCAAAACTCAAGAGTAACTAATGTGGGTCTTCAACGGTGTCTACCTTTGCACAAGATTACTCTTGGCAGGGTTGTAGATAGAAGTATAATGATGCTTCTACCTCTAGGGAGTTTTCACAAGATATTCAGAAAAGCGAGAACAATGCTGCATTGGCTGAGCCCGTTAACTCTAGGATCTACCGACAACTTTTGTGAAGGATTATGTAATCTTATAATAGCTCGTTCAAGCCCCCAGCTGAGTTAATTCAGTGAATTTCCTCTTATTATTATTCAGTAGCTCTGATTGAGTATATTTAAGAAATTGTCTGACACGTACGGATACAACAGACTCAAAATGATTAAATCAACTTTAAATTTGGATAGATATAAATAACAAATTTAATAATCACTTAGGTTTTAACAGTTATTAAACATTGAATATTCTTTAACAAAATTGATCATCATCATATGATGTTAATGGGGAATTATATAAGGGGAAGTTTCACTTGGCAGCTTTTATTTGACTACTTAGCTGTCAATGAGGTTTCTCTGCTCCCGCTGGTGTTTTGGTTCTTCGCAGATAGATGACTGGATTGCTCACGTTTCTGGTCAAAATTAAGAGTTGCAGCACGTTCCAAGTAGAATCAGGGAGTAACTGCAAAGCTGGTCCCGCATCTAAGACCCGTCTGCTGATGGTGTCTAGCTTCGACTTCAGGCCACTTATACCCTCACTTGTTCCAGAAATAGTACCCTCAACTGGTACCACCAACTAGTATGGAAAAAGAAGAGAAACAAATACTCTCTGAGTATTGAGTTTCCCGACACATACGTATGTGTCCCCGTGTTCCTATTCCACCATCCCATCTATCGTCAGAATTGTTACCGTCTCTGAGAATTAATCTTAATCCCAGTGGGCGAAAAACTATCTTTACATTTAAAATGAATAGTTTTATATTTAACTTTAGTTGACAATGTTAACATTATAGTTTGAATATGTTTACATTTACATTGGTTGAAAAGGTTGTAAACTTTCATTTCAGTTAGAGTGAACATGTTTTACATTTACACTGCTTGAAAAGGTTGAAACTTTCATTACATTTAGAGTGAAT
Source organism: Oreohelix idahoensis (assembly GCA_024509875.1). Taxonomy (NCBI): domain Eukaryota; kingdom Metazoa; phylum Mollusca; class Gastropoda; order Stylommatophora; family Oreohelicidae; genus Oreohelix; species Oreohelix idahoensis. The sequence continues at coordinate 103,590 of JAMPIV010021090.1, forward strand.
ATGTTTTACATTTACACTGGTTGAAAAAGTTGATAATATAACAAGTATGTACATCATTCCTTTCATCATTCAATCCCTGCTCCATATGGAACTTGTGACTTTCTCTGTTTTTGGTTCTTTATTAGAAACTCGCAATAAAGTAGTCACCAGCCCTGGCAGTGGTGGTTCATGAAATTATCATTCTATATGCTGAGGTTGCTAGCCTCAAATGACTTGGACATCCACTAGCAATTTTCACATATTAATATTCACGTATTAGTTCACATGTTAATAATGAAAAAATATAGCATTCAAAATGTACAACTTATGCAAATCTTTAGTCTCACATACTGCTGGCTCAGAGAAATAAAGGCACTTGTAGAAGCCTCTGACACTTGGTCTGGGGTTTTGTTACTTTAACAGTACGTTCCCACTTTGATATGTATTACAGTTCCCTCAGATTCCGGTTTTCCGTGTTAAAATGGTAGAGTTTGTCCTGGGCTTTTAAGTCCTGAGGATGCTCAAACAAGGTCCGGTCTGATAAATGTAAGCTGATTTTAGTCTTTACTCTGGCAAGGTCTGGTTATCTTCTTGGCACGAGTGAATTTTCGCAGTGTTCCACTCTTGCTGAAGTGTCAGGTTATATTACCTGTTTCCCCACATTTGTTTGTTACGAAGTTAAGCAGGGCTACAGTCGGAAAGGGTGTTGTGCCTTCATTCAGAATGTCTGCCAATCGTTTCAAACATGCGTGTTTTGTGGGGTAATTCAAATTATTTCCTCATGGAAATTTATGCACGTTACTGCAGAGGTCATGTCTCACAAATATGAATGAAAACATCCGATCCTCTCTCGGCAATGTTTACAAATAACGTCTTACATCTGTCCGGACTATTACAACATATCCGCTCAGATGTGTCCGACTGATAAGTGCGTGCCTGTAATCTGTCCACAGAAAGGTAATTTATCGCCCGGCACGCCTTAGGTAAACCCAACGCTCGGTGGCTGACCGGCCCATCTGGGTTCATTACGAATTATCACTGAGAGGAGAGTAAGATGATTTGAAAGTACAAAATATCTGCTTGATAGTAGAGAAAGAAAAGGGCGACCACAGATATTTAGTACACACTCAAAAACATTGTACCTAAATACTGCCGGAGAGGAAAAGAGATCGACCCAATATTTCTGTGACAATATCTTCATAAGCATTTTTTAAATACCTATCTTATATTGACCTTCCACGTTGTTTCTTTAATCGTCTCTTCAAATATTTTGTTTTCTTTAATGTGTCAATGAAATGCAACGCCTTACCGTTTTCCACCGCACACACACACACACACATACGCACATCACAGGCGCACACTCGAACTCTCGCATCCACAAACAGCCATATACATATACTTTATAATGAGCCAAAGTCAGGGATGAGCGTCGAGTGACTGTGTGGTTAGAGCGCTTACTTCTTGAGGAAACGTTACCGGGTTTGAAGCGTGATATCTTCACGCTCCAGTGTACCCAGCTGTAAATGGATATTTGACTCTGCCCCTTACGTTAGAGAACGCAAAAGCAGGGATGAAGGGAACCGGTCAATCGCACCTAAAAACGCTGAGAAATCTCTAAAACTTCACTCCTACTGCAATATGTTCTTAGGGATTACCATAGCCATTAACGTCTGTTGACCTCAACAGCCTATATTTTTCTCCTGTCTGTGGAGCTGCTTGTTTGAATATTTCAGAACTGAAATACGCAAATACAATTTCGCAAGAGAACGCGACGGATGTCCTGGACAAACCACCATTATCATTTTAATGCAACTTACATCATTTTGTATACACCCCACCCCCCCAATTTGTTTTTTACGTGTCAGATCACAGCGATGATAATGGGCCATTTAGCATACAGTTTAATTTTCGTCTTCTTTTGTTTCTATACGCTAATTCGCTGACACCAGTGCCAAGAGCTAACGTTACGAGATGTCATTACATGAGTTGTATTTATCTTCAAGGCAAACGCAGCACATGTCCGTAAAAAAATTTCGCTTCAACACAAAACAGCAGTGTTTATTTTCCTGGCCAGTTCAAATAATGCCTATCTTTTTATTTCTTTTTTTTTTTTTATTTGTAAGCGATCGAAACATACTAATGGTATTTGTGAATCGTTGATTTACCTTCTTTACGCCTTGGGCCCATTTCTGTTATATTACAGGCACCATGTCCTGGGTCAATGCACACATATGCTTACATCACACAATGTAAACACACACACACACATGCGCGGGCGCGAAAGCACGCATCAGGGTGTTTTAGGAACCATCAAACTTCCTGCCTTTTAAAAAGCAAAGTGGTTCAAGTTTAGTATTGCTAATTAAGCAAGTAGATGTTTGCTTTCACAAATGTAAAACATTCCTTATCAATGATAATGCAAATATCCCAATCTTCAATTGAGTGTGTCATGTCAATCCTATTGTATGGCTCAGAAACATGGCCAGCAACAAAAACAGTAAGCTACAGACTTTAACAAGCTGGTACTTGCTTAGAACAGAAGAACTGAAGTGATATGTCAAGATCACTAAATTGATACCACGAACCAAACAAGTGCCAGTAGAACAATAGACGAGAAGAAGGAGCTGGCGATGGATAAGACACACGTTGAGGAAATCTGCTGATAGCATTACAAGGCAGTCCTTGTTCTGGAATCCTAAGGGTAAGAGAGGCAGAGGTAGATCAAAGAATATATGGTGAAGAGAACTGGAGACAGATATGCAGCGGATGACAAAGACACACAAAAACCTTGATCGGATGACACAGGACAGGGAGACTTGACACAGGACAGGGAGACTTGACACAGGACAGGAAGACTTGACACAGGACAAGAAGACTTGACACAGGACAAGAAGACTTGACACAGGACAAGAAGACTTGACACAGGACAGGGAGACTTGAAACAGGACAGGGAGACTTGACACAGGACAAGAAGACTTGACACAGGACAAGAAGACTTGACACAGGACAAGAAGACTTGACACAGGACAAGAAGACTTGGCATAAGCTTGTTGGAGGCCTATGCTCCTTGGGGACCTGAAAGATGATTATTATTACCAGGGGCGTTCAGAAAGTAATGCACCACATCGTTTTTCTCAGCTAATAATGAAGATAGAAGCATGAAATTTTGCACACTTCAAATATGGCATGTGCCAATTGTGTGCACCAATTTGCACTACAACCGGCCAAATAATACGGCTGCCCTAAACCGTTGAAATAGAGTGTGTTAGCAACTTGCGTTATAAGCAGCGAATTGTGATAGAATTTCTCGTTGCAGAGAAGGAAACTGTTGTGAACATTCACAAGCGTCTATGTGATGTGTATGGAAGTTTTGCAGTCGACAGGAGTACAGTCAGTCGCTGGGTTCAGAGAATAAAAGAATCAGGAAGTGGAGATACGGAGCTGCTTGATCGGCCGCGCTGTGGACGTCCTGCCACAGCCACCAACGCAGAAATGTTGAAATACGCTGAGGGCGTTATTCTTACTGATAGGCGAATCACTACTCAACAATTGGCCTTACAGCTGTCAGTCAGCATTGGTAGTGCAAATGCAGTTATAAAAACTCTCGGATTTTCTAAGGTTTGCGCAAGATGGGTTCCTCGAAGCCTCACAAATGACCACCGATTGCAAAGGAAAGCCATTTCTTCTGAATTGTTGGAGCGTTTAAATGCTGATGGAGAGAACTTTTTGGCTAAGATCGTTACAGGTGACGAAACCTGGGCACATCATTTTGAACCTGAGACAAAAAGACAGTCAATGGAGTGGCATCATCCGCAATCACCAAGAAGAAAGAAATTCAAGACAATTCCTTCAGCTGGAAAGGTCATAATCGCTGTCTTTTGGGACATTGAAGGTGTGATTCTTGTGGACGTTATGCCAAGAGGAGAGAAAATCAATTCACAAGCTTACATTAAGACGTTGAAAAAACTCAATCAACGTTTTCGCAGAGTTCGGCCGCACAAGAATCCAACAGACCTGCTTCTCCTTCACGGCAATGCGCGACCTCACACAAGTCTGGCAACACGGGAAGCAATCACCAAATTGGGTTGGACTGTACTACCCCATCCACCCTATAGTCCCGATTTGGCACACTCTGATTTTCATCTATCTGTTCCACTTAAAGATGCACTCCGTGGGACAAGGTTTGAAGATGATGAAGGAATGATTCATGCAGCGAAGAAATGGCTACGTGATCAAGACAAAATCTGGTACGGGCTAGGAATACATGCACTTGTTTCGCGCTGGCATAAAGCCGTACAAGTTTATGGGGATTATGTTGAATAATACCGATGTTTACATGACATATCCATGTACGAGTGAAGGTCAAAAAGTAATGCCTCCTATTTTTTATGTATGTAAATACTGCATCGGTGTGCAATTTGTAAATTTATCAGGATTCCTCAAACACTCTTCTGTATTGTATAGCATTACCAACCTGTTTCAGTAACAGGTGGCACCACTGTAACAGTTTAAAAATGGCTGCCAAAGACGTTCGGTTAAAACAACGTTATGTCATAGAATGTTGACAGACAGACATAAAGAAACAAGGAAAACCATAGTCATCAACCTCCTGCACCGTTACGAAACTGAAGGAGAAGAGTTGTTATCGAATATTGTGACAGGTCTTGAGACTTGGGTTCATTTTTTTTTAACCAGAATCCAAGAGGTAGTCAGTGGAATGGCATCACACAACATCGCCGACAAGAAAGAAGTTCAAAAGTTCACCATCTGTAGGGAAAGTTATGGCCTTCGTGTTTTGGGATGAGAAGGGTGTGATTCTTCTCGACTTCTTGGAACAGGGAAACACGGTGAATGCAGACCGTTACATTGAAACTTTGAAGAAGCTTAGAGGTCGTCTTCGGCGACTTTACCCATTAAAAGATCAGAAAACTGCACTACTGTTGCACGATAATGCCACGCCACACACCGATAAACGCACCATTGATGCGATTGCAGAATTTGGCTGGACATTATTACCACATCCACCTTACAGTCCCGATCTTGCACCTTCTGACTTCCATCTGTTTGGACCACTGAAAGAAGATCTTCGCGGACATCACTTTGAGGACACCGAGACCCTTAAACGCGCCGTACGTCATTGGTTTAGGAAAAAGGACACAAATTTTTACCGTGCGGGGATAAATGCCCTTGTGAGAAGATGGACAAAAACTGTAACAAATAACGGAGACTACATTGAGAAATACATTTTTGAAGTTCAGACTTGGGGCTACATTTCAATGTGAATTTTATCTGTTTTCTTGCCTATTGACTGAAATTAAAAATTACGAGGCATTACTTTTTGACCGTCCCTCGTATATTGTGTATAAATTTCATGCTTTTTGAATAAACAGCTCCTGAGAAAAATGATGTGTTGCATTACTTTCTGAACGCCCCTCGTATTATTATTATCATTATCATTATTATTATTATCATTATCATTATTATTATTATCATTATTATTATTGTTATTATCAACGAAAACACATATTTATTTTGTGAAGTTAAAGACTGGTGTTTTAGGGGGTAACGATTACAAAGTTATAGGGGTATGATAGATGTAGGGATGTCTTTGTTCTGATTGTTGGATTCCAAGATCTGTATGAACTAAACGAATTATAGAAGAAATGATTGTATTCTGTGCTGCTGTGCATGTGTCAGAACCAGAGATGAGAAATTACAAAATACGGACACATAAAACAATTTTTAACACAATTTCAAATAGAGAACGTGTGGGGGGGGGGGGGGGGGGGGGGAAGACATAAAAAGATCGATCAAAAATTAGGAAGCAAGGATTTGGAAGAAGTGAAGGAACGAAGACAAAAAAAGATAAATTATTTCACAATAGCGAAAAAAAATAGAAGTTTAATTTTTACGAGGTTCAGAAAGGGTTACAGAAGGAAATTAAGGGGAATCAACTTCATGACAACAGACAACTGCAAGAACGGAAAGAGGATCAAATGGAAGGAAACAGGTTAAAAAATACGCATTAACTTCTGAAGAACTATAATTTCCTATTCTCTTTTCTGTTGCTTTTCTCTCTTCTAAATCATGTTTGGCCCACACTGGGTTGCAGATCATTTGCAGTAGTTTTTTTAATGTCAACATCTCTCGTAGCTAATTTTCTGTACGTCTTTTCTTGAAAAAGATGGCAACTACGAGGGGCGTTCAGAAAGTAATGCACCACATCGTTTTTCCCAGCTAATAATGAAGATAGAAGCATGAAATTTTGCACACTTTAAATATGGCATGTGCCAATTGTGTGCACTAAATTGCACTGCAACCGGCCAAATAATACGACTGCCTTAAACCGTTGAAATGGAGCGTGTTAGCAACTTGCGTTATAAACAGCGAATTGTGATAGAATTTCTCGTTGCAGAGAAGGAAACTGTTGTGAATATTCACAAGCGCCTATGTGATGTGTATGGAAGTTTTGCAGTCGACAGGAGTACAGTCAATCGCTGGGTTCAGAGAATCAAAGAATCAGGAAGTGGAGATACGGAGCTGCTTGATCGGCCGCGCTGTGGACGTCCTGCCACAGCCACCAACGCAGAAATGTTGAAATGCGCTGAGGGCATTATTCTTACTGATAGGCGAATCACTACTCAACAATTGGCCTTACAGCTGTCAGTCAGCATTGGTAGTGCAAATGCAGTTATAAAAAATCTCGGATTTTCTAAGGTTTGCGCAAGATGGGTTCCTCGAAGTCTCACAAATGACCACCGATTGCGAAGGAAAGCAATTTCTTCTGATATGTTGGAGCATTTCAATGCTGATGGAGAGAATTTTTTAGCTAAGATCGTTACAGGCGACGAGACCTGGGCACATCATTTTGAACCTGAGACAAAAAGACAGTCATGGAGTGGCATCATCCGCAATCACCAAGAAGAAAGAAATTCAAGACAATTCCTTCAGCTGGAAAGGTCATGATCACTGTCTTTTGGAACATTGAAGGTGTGATTCTTGTGGACGTTATGCCAAGAGGAGAGACAATCAATTCGCAAGCTTACATTAAGACATTGAAAAAACTCAATCAACGTTTTCGCAGAGTTCGGCCGCACAAGAATCCAGCAGACCTGCTTCTCCTTCACGACAATGCGCGCCCTCACACAAGTCTGGCAACACGGGAAGCAATCACCATATTGGGTTGGACTGTACTACCCTGTCCACCCTATAGTCCCGATTTGGCACCCTCTGATTTTCATCTATTTGGTCCACTTAAAGATGCACTCCGTGGGACAAGGTTTGAAGATGATGAAGGAGTGATTCATGCAGCGAAGAAATGGCTACATGATCAAGACAAAATCTGGTACAGCTAGGAATACATGCACTTGTTTCGCGCTGGCATAAAGCCGTACAAGTTGATGGGGATTATGTTGAATAATACCGATGTTTACATGACATATCTATGTATATTGTGTATAAATGTCATGCTTTTTGAATAAACAGCTCCTGAGAAAAACGATGTAGTGCATTACTTTCTGAACGCCCCTCGTACGTTCATTGTAGACCAGGCGTCTTTTCATAAAAAGTATACTATTTTCATGACAAACCAGGCATCTGTTCATGAGAGTATACTATTTTCATGACAAACCAGGCATCTGTTCATGACAGTATACTATTTTCATGACACACCAGGCATCTTTTCATGAAAAAGTATACTATTTTCATGACAAACCAGGCATCTGTTCACGACGGTATACTATTTTCATGACAAACCAGGCACCTGTTCATGACAGTATACTATTTTCATGACAAACCAGGCATCTGTTCATGACAGTATACTATTTTCATGACGAACCAGGCATCTTTTCATGAAAAAGTATACATTTCCATGACAGACCAGGCATCTTTTCGTGAAAAAGTATACTATTTTCATGACAAACCAGGCATCTGTTCATGACAGTATACTATTTTCATGACAGACCAGGCATATTTTCATGAAAAAGTATACTATTTTCATGACAAACCAGGCATCTTTTCATGAAAAAGTATACTATTTCCATGACAGACCAGGCATCTTTTCATGAAAAAGTATACTATATCCATGACAGACCAGGCATCTTTTCATGAAAAAGTATACTCTTTCCATGACAAACCAGGCATCTGTTAATGACAAAGTATACTATTTTCATTGAAGACCAGACGTCTTTTGGTCAGGTTTTTAATTTTTGTTTTGTTTTGTTTTGTTTGATCGCCGTCTTCTTTTTTATTGTGTGAACTGATTGACTTGATTTTGGTTCCCGAGGGAGCGTAGGACACTAATAATATTCTTCATCTTTAAGGGAAGCCCTTTTTTTGCATAGCAAACAATTGGATAGTATAGCAGAGCGCCCCCCTCCCCCCCCCCCCTCTCAGTCATAGCTGATTATTGGAATGCGCCCCTGAGGTGATCCTGATGTTCCTTTCTGCGTGTTCTTTTCTCTTCTGTTTGTTGTGACAGATTCTTTTCGCCCAAGCTGAGGTGGCGTCATAAGGAACTTTGCTACTTTGTGCGATCGACAGCTTCATTCTCCCAAGGATCTTTCCCAATGCCTTTATGTTCCTCTTATAAACCAATCTTTGAACCTCAGCTGCGGTCGCCCTACTGTTTTTATTTATGTTTTTATTTTTTTGCCATCTGCCAGTTGCAGTAGAACAATATTTATGGATGCGACCATCTTCCATGCGGCGGACATGACCAAGCCGGCGCATTCTTTGCTGTCTACGCAGTGTATACATGCTTTGAAGGCCAGCACGTGTCAGCACAAGTGGACAACGAAAGCCTTTATTTACATAGCAAGTTCTTGAAGAATTATACACTGGACTATTGGACAAGAGAAGCCTTTGTTTCCATAGCAATCTCTTGTTTGCTTACACACTGGACAACTGGACAACACCTCCTTTTTTCACTCCTTCTGGATCGTGGAGACCCCACTGCAGATGGCACCTTAAGGCAGCCTACTCCAAAGCATAAATACTTGCAGGAGTGGTTTCTATATCAATGTGTTTTACACGATGAGATTGCCAGTAGTATGCAAAACCTCACAGAGTTGCCTTTAATAATACATTGAATATTAATTCCTTCAATACCCCTTCATCTCCCGAATGAGCATAGGTCTTCAGTAAACACATGCCAAGTGGGAGCCGCGCTAGCGTAGTGGTTACAACACCGCTCTGGCGACCGGGTGATCCAGGATCAAGCCCGGGCGACGGCATTTGAGGATTTTTCGTCGACCGGGATTTGGACTGGATTAACTCGAGACCTGGCGAGGACATTTGAAGGAGTGTCGTCGACCAGGGATTGGCGGCTCCTGAGCCGACCCAGCTCTAATGGGTACCTCCGAAATCGGCGAGTATCTGCCTGAATGGCGAGGGATACCTGTCTCTGTACAAGAAAAAAGGGATACTCACGTAAAATCAATGTCAGGTTAGACATTAATAATAACCTGAGATTTCGCCTTGAGTATTAGCGGGCGTACGAAAAAAAAAAAAAAACATGCCAAGTCCTCCTGTCGCGTGCCATGAGTTCAAGGTCTTACTGTGTCTTCCTCATCATTATCATGTCCATCTCTAGTTCTGTTCTTCATTTTTTTTTCAGTCTTCCTCTCTTTCCTTTATATAGGAACTCCAGAACGAGGACAGTCTTGTAATGTTATCAACAGGTTTCTTCAATGTGTGTCCTATCCATTGCCAGCATCTTCTGTCCATTTCTTGTTCCACTGGCAGTTGTCTGGTTCTTGTCATACATACAATATGCTCCTCAATAATCTCCAGGGAAAAGATGATAATGATGAATTTATATTCATCCTGACGGTGATGTTATCCCAGGGAAAAGATGATAATGATGAATTTATATTCGCGTTGACGGTGATGTTATTCCAGGGAAAAGATGATAATGATGAATTTATATTCACGATGACGGTGATGTTATTCCAGGGAAAAGATAATAATGATGAATTTATATTCGCGTTGACGGTGATGTTATTCTAGGGAAAAGATGATAATGATGAATTTATATTCTCGCTCACGGTGATGTTATTCCACATACAAACTAATAATGATATATTCAAGGTGACGTTGATGTTATTCCAGGGAAAAGATGATAATGATGAATTTATATTCGCGTTGACGGTGATGTTATTCTAGGGAAAAGATGATAATGATGAATTTATATTCTCGCTCACGGTGATGTTATTCCACGTACAAACTAATAATGATATATTCCCGGTGACGTTGATGTTATTCCAGGGAAAAGATGATAATGATGAATTTATATTCACGATGACGGTGATGTTATTCCAGGGAAAAGATGATAATGATGAATTTATATTCGCGTTGACGGTGATGTTATTCTAGGGAAAAGATGATAATGATGAATTTATATTCACGATGACGGTGATGTTATTCCTGGGAAAAGATGATAATGATGAATTTATATTCACGCCGACGGTGATGTTATTCTAGTGAAAAGATGATAAAGACGAATTTATATTCTTGCTCACGGTGATGTTATTCCACGTACAAACTGATAATGATATATTCACGGTGACGTTGATGTTATTCCAGGGAAAAGATGATAATGATGAATTTATATTCGCGTTGACGGTGATGTTATTCTAGAGAAAAGATGATAATGATGAGTTTATATTCTCGCTCACGGTGATGTTATTCCACATACAAACTAATAATGATATATTCACGGTGACGTTGATGTTATTCCAGGGAAAAGATGATAATGATGAATTTATATTCACGATGACGGTGATGTTATTCCAGGGAAAAGATGATAATGATGACTTTATATTCGCGTTGACGGTGATGTTATTCCAGGGAAAAGATGATAATGATGAATTTATATTCACGATGACGGTGATGTTATTCCAGGGAAAAGATGATAATGATGAATTTATATTCACGCTGACGGTGATGTTATTCTAGGGAAAAGATGATAAAGACTAATTTATATTCTTGCTCACGGTGATGTTATTCCACGTACAAACTGATAATGATTTATTCACGGTGACGTTGATGTTATTCCAGGGAAAAGATGATAATGATGAATTTATATTCGCGCTGATGGTAATGTTATTCCAGGAAAGACATGACAACAATGACTATTGCTTCATCACGATAAAATAGGCAATTGTTTTTATTGTGTCTTTTCAATGAGCCCTGTTCTGGTTTTTTTCTACTAAAATTAGTTTCCGGATATTTTCAATAACTTAATCTCCTCGTGTGTTCCAATTCCTTATTTTGTTTACTTCCTCTGAAACTGTTAAGTTTCTTAGAAGCTTTGTCAGGTTTTTGGCGGCTGCGTCAAATTTCGTTGCGGCATTGTCAAGTTTATTTGCGGCTTAGTCCAGTTTCTTTAAGACATAGTAAGGTTTGTTTGCGACCTAGTCCAGTTTCTTTAAGACATAGTAAGGTTTGTTTGCAGCTTAGTCCAGTTTTTTAAGACATAGTAAGGTTTGTTTGCGGCTGTGCCGTGTCATATTATATTAACCTTTATGTTGACTTCTTGCTTGTAATTATTTCCCTGGACATTTATCTCTGTGTTTGCACAAGTTTGTTTAATGTGATTGGTCCGTCTTTTTCTTCTTCCTGCTATGGATCACGGGGTCACTACCAAAGTTGGCTCCTTTACAGGAAGTTTTGGCCAGTACACATCTTGTGTTCTTACAATGGTAATTTTTTATTGTACTCGTATTTGTTTCATGTAATGATGCCGCCAGCTTCCCGCTTAACTATTTTTCTTCGCATTCTTTGACCTGATTGATGGCGTAAAGTGGCCTTTTCCTTCATCCCGTACGTTGCACTCCGAGGTTTGAATGTTAGAGGCTTGTATCTTTTGGCGGCTTATTGAAAACGTCAGCTTCTTTTGAGCCCCTTTGACCTCCTCATACCAAGAGTATACCCATTAGTCTGCGTGTTTTCACTCACCAAGTAATTGTATCAGAGCTTTGGTTTGTGTTGTTTGTTTGTTTTTTGCTACGCCACAGAGACTGATATATTACATTGTTATGCCGCTAAACAGGGAGGTCAAAGACTGCGAGGAGGAAAACTGGTCACTTCATAAAGCTGGATCTATTAGAGTTGTCATAGAAGGCGTCAAATATGTGGTCGTTCATGGGGCTGGCAACATCATCATTTAAAACAAATTGCCTTATAAACTACCGTTCCAGGAGCATGTCAATGCTTGGTGCTGGCTTCCTAAAAGGGGACCACCTACAGTGGGGGCTTTATGCTCCGTACGGAGCGCTCAGAGAAATCATGATACCTAGTAGAATGAAATTTGTAAGGCTTCACTACCCTATGGCAGTATTTGATATTAGTGACAGTTTCAGGTAACCGTGTACATCATTTTGGTTTTAAGGTTATCTAGTTTCCTTCAATGACCTACCAGTATTTTATGTCATATATATGTGCAGGTTGCTATATTAATCTTTTTTTACTAATTGTCCGTTTCTCCTTTTTGTCATCTTCAGATATAAGGAGGAGGAGGCAAGCGGCACCTGAATCGCATTTAAGCAGCTCTGGGTCGGTGATGTCACAAGGAACACCCACGTCTTAAGATAACGCCTGGTGCATTAACGACTCTGATGGCTTTTCAGGCAGTGTCGAAGCTGTATTGTGCACGTTATTAAAAAGATGTAAAGTTTTCACTTGTGTTGATTGCTGATAAACCTGTTGATTTTTTTTGTGATAACAGCCTCGACAGTTGGCTCAATGTTTTCAAAATCTGTGTATAAAGAGCTTGTTTATTTATTTATTGATTCTTTGGTTCTGACCTGGTTGTTTGTTGATGAGTTTAATGTTCATTTGATTTATCTACTTGTTGGCTAGATAAAGTAAACGCTTGATGAGGTGTTAGCGGAGGTACATAATCTTTCAATTAATGAACTTTAATATTTGCCGGAGCTTTAGTGAGCAGTCGTTCGCGTTGTATGGTCATTTCAGATGTTGCTTCTGCAAGTAAAAGTCAACTTTCAGGGAGCTCTTTTTTAATTTAATATTTTGTTTAACTTTTAGTTTATCTATGTTACTAAGGAAAACAAAACCAGTAAGACATTAATATCTTAAAACACTCCGTCTTCAACCCCTGCTTATTAATTTTTTTTGTTAATCCAACAGTGCTCCAAAGTTAATGACGTTTTAAAAAAAAAATCAAGAAATAATTTACTCTACAGTTGGGTTTATAGCCACCAGATGAAACCAAATAAAGACTGCGTACTTTTGATGTGCTTTTATTTTCTTTTATTTTTTACGATTTTCATGTTTCCTTTAAATTTCAGAGTTATAATTCTACAGTAACTTGTAAAAAGCGCACAGTCGTAGTTTACAAAAACCACAGCTGTATGAGTATAGAAACCAATATCTCTCTCTCTCTCTCTCTCTCTCTCTCTCTCTCTCTCTCTCTCTCTCTCTCTCTCTCTCTCTCTCTCTCTCTCTCTCTCTCTCTCTCTCTCTCTCTCTCTCTCTCTCTCTCTCTCTCTCTCTTTCTGTTATATATATATATATATATATATATAATGTCACGAGACAAGTAGTGTTTACACGCATACCTTTGTCCCTGGCAACAGCGACACTATCGATGTTACCACTAACCTAAAACACCAACAATGGCAACGTTGTCCAGAGGACGAGTTTCCACACTGTACATAGCAATAAATAAGTGAACTCAAAGACTGTCAATCCCGACATAATATAATCACCACTAGTAATGCTATATATAAGAGGTATTCAAAAGCACAAGAAATAACCACTCTATCTCGATTCACCTACAGGTACTCAAATAATACTAACATCACTTCTGGGACTACGACAACTTCTAAGATCATACATCGATCCTTGCAACAACTAAAACCACACAACAAACTCTTCCCAACCAAGATGAGACATATTCTTTCCATTCTACACTGTCTGTCACTCCCCTTCTTCAAACTTCTTAACTTTTAACCTTCCCTACCTCAGGCTAACTTTAGCCAATAATAAATTTAATCATATGTCATAACAATTAGAGTTCAGCTGCTCGTGCAAACATCACATGCAACTCACAAACGGTTAGCTCGACTTACATTGCAATCACGTTTATAACAAAACATGTACCCAATAAACCTCGCTCACCCAGGAGCAATCAACCAAAGCACCTTCTCAAAATTACATCTTGACAATATATATATATATATAGTCCCATAGTAGAAACTATCATACTGGGGTGTAGTGTTAGATTTCACCTACATGTCCCTTCCTCGCTATCTTTGTTTTCTCTAACTCAATGGCACAATCAACACCTATACAGCTGGATAGACTGGAGCATTACTCATCCTAAGTTCGAACTCGGTCACTTGGTTTTAGAGAGCCGCGGTAGCATAGTGGTTAGTGCACTGGCTTCCTAGCGCAGTGGTCTATGGTTCGATCCCCAGATGAGGCGGAAAATTTTTAGGCCACAAACGGCTCCTGGGTCGACCCAGCCCCGAATGGGTACCAGAGCTACTCTGGGAAGGTTAAGGCGGCCGGCGTGATGCCGACCACATCACCCCTCGTGTGCCGACGGTCAAGATAATATGGGCCTAACACCATATTCCCAATATGCCTCAATGGGCGTGTAACGGGTTCCTTTACCTTTTTTTTTTTATTTATTTAGTCGCTCCTCTTCTACCCTGAGATGTAGAGGTTTGCCAGAGATAGCGCCATACTATCCTATCGGATGTCTTCCTCCTGGCCTGGTTCCAATCTAGTCCTCGGTCCTACAGAGTTTGTCTAGTGGTGTCCTCCCAGCGAACTCTGGGTCGTCCTGGAGGTTTGAATCCCTGGCTCTTGGTTTTCCCATATTTGTCGTGGTAGTCGATCTTCTCCCATTCTGCAGACGTGGTCAAAGCATCGTAAATGGGACTGCTTCACTAGGGCCTGCAGGGGCTGGGTTTTGAGGCCATGACATATCGTCTGGTTGCGGACCATGTCTCTTCTTGTTAACCACCATCCTCAGATCTCATTTCTGAGGTTTAGAGAAGCGAGCCCTCTAACCACTCTGCCACTCGCCAGCTCAACTACCGTGTAAAAAGGTAGTCTCATATCAGCTACTGATAAAAGAGAGAAGAGTTATAGACTTCACTTCACTATACTAAGTCCAGTTTTATGTGGTGCTATGACTTGTGACGCTCTTTCCTAACTTAAGAGCAGAGCCACATACTTATTTACAACTGGATAAACTGGAGCTACCAGGTTTCGAACGTGGATTCCAGTAACTTTTCCGCGAGAGGCGAGTGCTTTAGCCACTCTACCAGTCGGACGCTCCTACTACTGTGCAGTAATTCCTAAATTCACAACAGCTGCGCAAATCACATAAAACTGTATTACATATTTACATATACAGACATGCATAGACATACACATAGACATACACACAGATATATACATACATCTATACACGCAGAAGTATTTGAATCCTTACATATTTTTCAAGGTGATGAAAGGTCTTGTGATGGTACCCTTCTTTCCACCCCCCATTAAAAAAAAAATCGTGTAGTATTGCAAGTATTCTTACGAGACTCAATTTCCTGCTATTGAGTTGGATCACACTATAATTTCCCCAAATGAAGTTCAATGTAGCATTCTGCAGAAAGATAATACATTTAGGTTTATCAAATCTTATTGTAGGTAGTTTTTACTTAATTCTAATGAATTACAGATGGGCGCTCAATACGCTGTTGTTTTTTTAAAGGAAGTTAGACACATCGGGAAACTGTTTGTTTCTTACAAGCATAACTTTTGAAGAGGCAAAGAGTTTTATCAGAAGCAGATACACGAACAAATGGGATGCAGAGCATCCAAGCCTCACACAAAATTGTGCATGCTACCATCTTAGCAGAAGTGAACAAGTGGTAATCTTCAGACTTCGCATATGCCAAAACAGATTGGGATATCATCCATTCAACAAGCTAAAGATAGGAAATACCCATGACTATAACTGTGGCACCGATAAAATAACTGCTGAACTTCTGCTTCAAAGATGCCCATATGAGGAACAAAGAAAGCACACATATAGCCATTACCAATACCATTCCTAGAAAAACTCTATGGAGATATAAATAGCCTCAAGCTGATCACTGCTTTCTTTGAAAACATTCAAGTTGACGTCTGAGAGTGTGCGTAGAAGAAGACATGAAAATTTAAGCAAAAAAACATGTTTACGTTATTTTTTATTTATTTTTTATTTTTTAAATAAATGTCGACCTTCCCCCAAGTCGGCGACAGCACCGCTGGTACTACCTAAGAGCTGGCCTGCACACACACACACACACACACACACGCACAAACACGCGCACACACACACACTCACCTCCAGATATATATTGTATCAAGTAGTTCAGTGGGAACCACTCATATCTATGTAAATTTGACAGCCGAAAAAAAAAATTGCAAACATGGGATCGGAAATGAGATTGCAAATATCTGCTGTAAATAATCAGACGCAGTAGATGGTCGTGACAGCAACAATGGCTTTGGTGGCAGCAAGCAGATGATGAATAATACTAAAAATGACGACAGTGGAGATAATGATAGCGATGATGAAGGTGGACATTGTTTTTTAAGTTAGAAAGAAAATTGAAGCAAAATATTTTTTATATTGATGATGATGGTGACGATGGTGGTGATGATGGTTATGGTGATGTTGATGATGGTGATTGGGGTTATGGTGTTGATGATGGTGGTGGTAGTGATGGTGGTTACGGTGATGATGATGGTGGTGGTAATTGTGGTTAGGGTGATGATGATGATGATGATGATGCTGGTGGTGATTGTGGTTATGGTGATGATGATGATGGTGGTGGTGGTTGTGATGGTGGTTATGGTGATGATGTTGGTGGTGGTGGTGAATGGTGATGTTGATGATGGTGGTGGTGATGGTGGTTATGGTAATGATTATGATGATGATGGTGGTGATGGTAATGGTGATGATAATTATGAGGATGATGATGATGGTGTTGACAATGACGACGATGACGTTGATGATATGGTCATCCTGAAAGCAAAAAGAAAAGAAAATGATGATGGATGAATAATGATTATACGATTATTATGATGATTAAAGTGGGGGGGGGCGGGGGGGGGTTCTAATTGCTGATTGATAGCACTGACAAAGATGTCAATGAAGTTAACAAAGAATAAGGATTAAAATTGCGACTCTAGACACAACTGTAAATAAATAAATAAATGTAGGTAATTAACTGACACATACAGTCCCAACTAAGATGGTTTGACCATGTCTGCAGAATGTGAGAAGATCGGCTACCACGACAAGCATGAGAAACAAAGAGCCCGGGATCCAGACACACCCCCCCCCCCCCCCCTTCCGGACGACTCAGAGTCCGCTGGGAGGACAACATTAGACAATCTTTGAAGGACCGAGGACTAGAATGGAACCAGGCCAGAAGGAAGACAACCGATAGGATCGTCTGACGCTCTCTCTTCCAAACCTCTACAACTCACGGTAGAAGGGGAACGACTAAGTAAGTAATTAATTAATAGAAACTCGTTTACAGAATGGAGAACATCAGACAACAGAAAAGAAATATAAGTGATAGACTTACGGGAAATCTAATGGAGGATCATCCAATCGTCGCCATCGCCAAGCAGTGAAAGTAAATCGTGAATAGACGAACATCCTATTTTGCACGCCAAAAAATAAGTGCTTCATTGGTGGTCGTTCGTCATTCTCACGACATCTACACGGTCACCGTTTATACGACCCAGACATTTAATGACTTTATCACTAATATAACTTTCCTATATGCATAAACCAAACAAAGGCCGAAATACTTGTAGATACAACTATAACAGACGCCAACAATAAAACCCTGGTAATACTTCACATTTTGTCATTGGACCGGCTACTGCATCCGATATGTCACAAAGACTTCAGTCAACAGTTGGGAAGGAGACGCCTTCGATGGATTGGACAATCATTGAGGAAACTTGTTGACAGAATTACGGCTCAGTCCTTGCTCTGGAGTACCAGGGTAAGAAAAGTAGAGGTCTTGTCTTTGATCCACCATCACTGAGCGTTAGTTCTTGGTGATAAAGAGAATCAGAGTTCTTGTCTTGTCTTTTTATCTACCATGACTGAGTATTAGTTCTTGGTGATAAAGAGAATCAGAGTTCTTGTCTTGTCTTTGATCTACCATGACTGAGTGTTAGTTCTTGGTGATAAAGAGAATTAGAGTTCTTGTCTTGTCTTTGGTCCACCATCACTAAGCGTTTTGTCTTGTCTTTAATAAATCAACACTGAGCGTTAATTCTTGGTGATAAAGACAATTAGAGTTTTTGTCTTTCGTCCACCATCCCTAAGCGTTTTGTATTGTCTTTAATACATCATCACTAAGCGTTAGTTCTTGATGATAAGAGAATTAGAGTTCTTGTCTTGTCTTTGGTCCAACATCACTAAGCGTTAGTTCTTGGTGATAAAGAGAATTATAGTTTTTGTCTTGTCTTTCATACACCATCAATGAGCGTTAGTTCTTGGGGATAAAGAGAATTAGAGTTTTTGTCTTGCCTTTGATTTACTCTGAACGAACGAACGAACTTTATTTTCAAAGGGTTGAGAAATTGGGCACGTCTAACATTCTGCCCTTCCTTTCGCTCACCTTTAATACTGAATTCATTTATTCTCATATGCATGTTACATATAAATTTCAAAAAATTCAACATAAAGTAAAATAATAATAAAGCACACTCATATTAACACTAATTACTTATAAGCATGACATAACATATGTTGAAAAGTACAAACATCGTCATTAGAACCTACAGTTGATGTTATAAGAGTGTAAGCGTTAGCTCTTGGTGATAAAAATAATTTTAGTTCTTGTCTTGTCTTTTGTTCACCATCACTAAGCGTTAGTTCTATGTGATAACGAGAATTAGAGTTTTTGTCTTGTCTTTGATACATCATCACTGAGCGTTAATTCTTGGTGATAAAGAGAATTAGAATTCTTGTCTTGTCTTTAGTACACCATCACTGAGCGTCATTTCTTGATGATAAAGAGAATTAGAGTTCTTGTCTTGTCTTTAGTACACCATCACTGAGCGTCATTTCTTGGTGATAAAGAGAATTAGAGTTCTTGTCTTGTCTTTAGTACACCATCACTAAGCGTCATTTCTTGGTGATAAAGAGAATTAGAGTTCTTGTCTTGTCTTTAGTACACCATCACTGAGCGTTATTTCATGGGGATAAAGAGAATTATAGTTCTTGTCTTGTCTTTGGTACACCATCACTAAGATTTGGTTCTTGGAGATAAAGAGAATTAGAGTTCTTGTCTTGTCTTTGATCCACCATGACTGAGCGTTAGTTCTTGGTGATGAAAAGAATCAGAGTTCTTGTCTTGTCTTTGATCTACCATGACTGAAGATTAGTTATTGGTGATAAAGAGAATTAGAGTTCTTGTCTTGGATTTACTCTCACTAAGCGTTAGCTCTTGGTGATAAAGATAGTTAGAGTTCTTGTCTTGTCTTTGATTTACTCTCACTAAGCATTAGCTCTTGGTGATAAAAAAAATCAGAGTACTTGTCTTGTATTTGATTTACTCTCACTAAGCGTTAATTCTTGGTGATAAAGAGAATTAGAGTTCTTGTCTTGTCTTTAGTACACCATCACTGAGCGTCATTTCTTGGTGATAAAGAGAATTAGAGTTCTTGTCTTGTCTTTAGTACACCATCACTGAGCGTTATTTCATGGGGATAAAGAGAATTATAGTTCTTGTCTTGTCTTTGGTACACCATCACTAAGATTTGGTTCTTGGAGATAAAGAGAATTAGAGTTCTTGTCTTGTCTTTGATCCACCATGACTGAGCGTTAGTTCTTGGTGATAAAAAGAATCAGAGTTCTTGTCTTGTCTTTGATCTACCATGACTGAAGATTAGTTATTGGTGATAAAGAGAATTAGAGTTCTTGTCTTGTCTTTAGTACACCATCACTGAGCGTCATTTCTTGGTGATAAAGAGAATTAGAGTTCTTGTCTTGTCTTTAGTACACCATCACTGAGCGTTATTTCATGGGGATAAAGAGAATTATAGTTCTTGTCTTGTCTATGATCCGTCATCACTGAGCGTTAGTTCTTGGTGATTAAGAGAATTAGAGTTCTTGTCTTGTCTTTGATCCACCATCACTGAGCGTTAGTTCTTGGTGATACAGAGAATTCAAGTTCTTGTCTTATCTTAAATCCGTCATCACTGAGCGTTAGTTCTCGGTGATGAAGAGTTCTTATCTTGTATTTGATTTACTCTCATTAAGAGTTAATTCTTGGTGATAAAGAGAATTACAGTTTTTGTCTTGTCTTTGATACACCATCACTGAGCGTTAATTCTTGGTGATAAAGAGAATTCGAGTTCTTGTCTTATCTTACATTCATCATCACTAAGCGTTAGTTCTATGTAATAACGAGAATTAGAGTATTTTCTTGTCTTTGATACATCAGCACTGAGCGTTAGTTCTTGGTGATAAAGTGAATTAGAGTTCTTGTCTTGTCTCTGATCCACCATTGTCGTAGATTTTTGATAGGTGATTAAGATAGATTCTGGTCCCGTCTGAATAGAACTGACAAAGGTGGTAACTCAGTAAGAGATAAGGTAAAGAAATAGCTTTTACGAGTGAAATGGTGACAAGATAGAGTGTGTCCCTGGATTTAGAAGATACTCTAGTCCAGCCTATCTTACGACTGAAATTTGTTTATCAGACAGTTTACCTTCCCGTATATATATATTAACAAATACCCTATCAACCACTCACATACACACACACAGAAACGTGACGACAATTTGACGCTCAAACGTGAAACTATATTAAATGGAGTAAGGATGTTGGGCATAGCTGACCAACACAGGTAATTAAGTTTTATGTTAAGTTTATTTATCATTTTAAAAAAAACTTCACAACATTCAGTACCAAAAGCAATAGAAAAAAAGCATAGGTTACAGAAATCATAAAGAAATAAACCCATAGGTGCAATCCCCTCTGCTGAGACAAGATCCCACAAGAAGAAGTTAAATAACACCCAAAAGGTCAAACGATTTGCGCTATGGTATAGAATTTGGCTATTCTGTAAAGAACAGAGTTCCTAATTAATCTATTCAGAAAAATAACAGTATTAGCAAACAAAAGAAAGGCACAACAAAGTGAGTACAATGATTATACAATAGAATAATTATTCACTCCTTCTTTCTCTCGCTACATTGGCCACTTTCAGTCGCGCTTACCTAATTGTTGATTAACAACATCTGTAACATATCTCCATGGTACAAACAGCAAATCCAGTGTTGGGTTGTGTTTTGGCAAAATAAGCCCCAGCTCCTCAAAGTTTGATTAATCCTGTTATTTGGGGAACGCTTATTTCGTTACTGTTAATTGGATCTGTTTATGTCACATCAATTAGTCCAGATAGGAAAGTAATTACGAGATCTAGTGTTCACAGTGTCAGTAGCTTGTAATTCCAATAATTAAAGAGAATGTCAGGTATGTAAATCTCTCGGGATAAAAATCCTCGCCACAACACAGTGGTCGGTAGTTGGGAAATTTTAATTTTGATAATTTCGCCACAGCGAAAAGAATGTACTTGAAAATGGAAAAGAAAGCTGGGTAGCTATATGACCAGTTAAATTAATTCTTATAGTTTTTTGTTGGTACTCTGTCTCTTTCTGGGTGAAACAAGAGGGCCAAACAGATCAACCTCGAAGACCCGAGATTTATATAAGAATGTTTTTTGGTACTGTTGGACGAAGACCCGTTTTCTCAGATTCAGGCTGTTGGTAGGTTTTGGTTTATGACCCGTACGCAACACAGAAAAAGAAACTATCTCCAATCGAAATGCTAAGAAATCCACTTTAACAATGGTCTAGGAATCGAAGCTAGATGTTCCGAAAATTCTGAGGCTACTAGATAAATGATTTTAAAAGCTGGGATATTGTGGTATCTGCATAGTTTCTGTTGTAGCTGTTGTAGATACAAATATTCCAGATGTTGGAGCCTCACTGGATATTGCAAACTCCCAAAATCACGGACTGCTACATTGATGTAACGGACTGACACCACAGGCAAGGGCGATGTCTGTAAACGTCGGGCTTAGAGTCTATCTATTGCCGACTTGCAATATTTAACGCGAATGTTATAATAGTGGGATGTAGATGAGTCAATGGCAAACTGGAACAAACGTCCACTGTGTTGGTGGCAAGTAAGGTAACCAGACCCATGTCTTGATTATAAATTGCCAATTGTTTATTTTTTTACGATAACGAGGACGTAGACATTATAATAAATAGTCATCAATCATACAAATGGCTGTGTCGAATCATACAGATACTTTCATAGTAGGTATGGCGTAGTTAATTTAGGAAATCAGTCAATAACGTGGTCGACTTATACAATAGCCAACCGTTCAAGGACATCTAAATTTGATGGACCTCCTAAACGAAACTTATGGCTAGAAGATCCCTTTACAAATCATCTGTATATACATGAGACGCCGGATAATTCACTGGCAAAAACTTCAGTGTATTTTAAAACCAAATATACACCAGCAGAGGATCAGTTCTCACTTGCAGCGGGTTCTCAAAGACCACGTCGAAGCCCTAACTAGATCATGCGGGTAGCACGTATCAATATTAGATACTTACATATATATTTACTGCTAAAACTTCCTCCTGGAAGGTAGCTAAATCACTATCATAATAATATTCCCACAATATGGGGCTCTTGGACCAGACCAACGTCTGTCCTATTCAACCGGCGTTTTGTCTCTCTTTTCACTGCGTCATGCAGTGATTAGCAACAACCTCAATTCCAACGCACCAAATATGTGCTCTTCCGTGCGCCACTAATTTAAACATTATTACTTACACATAAACCATTATAACGTACACAGATGCGTACCCTTTTAACAAAAGTTAGACTTATGTCAACTTCAATACTGTTAAGTCCCACACCCTTAAACACCCAGGGTAAAAAAGGACGTAACAGTTTACCTCAACCCCCGGGGGAAAAAATATTTTTTTCCTTGAATTATCGCGTAGAGGTCAATCAAATTATATTATTTATTATATAAACATAATTATCATGAAGAAAGTAATAATAGTGAAGGAAGAGATTTGAAACTTAATTCAACTCAAATAAATGAAAGGTAATGTAAGAAACTGTATAACCACTATCAACTAAAGTGTGGCAAATGTAGGAACAATAGAGAAAATAAGGGAATAAGGGTGATAATAAATAAACAAAAATGTCAATAAATGAACTCAAATAAATGGAATATGAATGCATAAAACCATGAGGTAGGAATGACTAAGGATGAAAATAAAATACTTGAATCAAACAACACTCCTAAAATGGCGTAGAAATAATTAGCGATACTAATAAAGTACGAATGCTAATGTGCTACATGAGATATGTTATGCGCGAAAATTATAAGCGCTATGAAATAGCAATCAATAAATTTGTAATATTAATACGGTATAGTAAATATCTAACTTAATTAAGTTAACTGAATTGTAATAATTGTTGCATAGAGTTCACGGCATTAAAAATGCTAGTAATCCGAACTGGAGTAATTTTTTTTTTTTAAACATGTCATGAAGTCGTAATGTTTGATGTGAAGACTGTCAATAATTTCACCATGTCATATTTGAGTGTAATTGTTATTATGTTGAAATGTTAAGTTCACATTATAGCACGTTATTTCTACGTTCAAGTTATCTAAACTTATCACTGGAATAACGTATATATAAAATCACTGTAATGTCAAAGTTGACGCAAAGATAGCATAAAAAGGTAATGTAAATGCATTGACGGTGATTTTAGTAGTAAAATAATATCACTGAACGAAGAAATGTTCTTGTTCCTTAAGTAGCACGTTACAATCGAGGAATTGTCAGTGTAGAGGCGTTACTCTTTGTAGGGCGCATAGGCTCGCTCGACTCATGAGGACAACGGGAGAGAACATCAGCAAGTACGTTTTCCGAACCAGGGATTGCTCGGATGGTAAAATGGTACGGCTGTAAAGCAATTGCGTACCTTGTAGATTTCGATGACTTCACATCTCTGTTGTTGAGAGCTGTAAGTGCGCGCTGATCAGACTCAACGAAAAAATTAGCACCTAACAAGAAACGTTGCAGCTTGGTAATTGACCAAACCATAGCCAACAAATCTTTATCCAAGACTGAGTAATTTCGTTCTGTAGGCGTTAATTTTCTTGAAACGTACATCACTAGGTGCAATGTACCTGAGTACTCCTGTAGTAATGCTGCGCCGATTCCAAAATTTGACGCGTCGCTGCGGAGCACAAATGTTAGGTCTGATTTAGGCAACGGTAAAACAGGTGCGGCAGAAAAAAGTAATTTAATAATATCTAACGTGATTTGATGTTCTGGTGACCACCGAATCATGCTAGCCTAGCCCTTTTTTAACAATGTAGAAAAAGGTGCAGTGATGATAGATAAATGTGGAATAAATCTCCGATAAAAGTGAATTAACCCCAAAAGACTTCTAACCTGTTTCTTAGTCTTAGGTGCAATGATATTAAGGATTTTTTGAAACATTATTTTCCTCAGTGTGTAAAAGACCGTGGCCAACACGATGACCCAAAAAGGATATATCAAGGAAACCAACATATGCTTTTGATGGTTTAGCCGTCAGATTATAAGAACGTAGAGTATCTCATCCATCAAGACGCTCCCAGGAGCAGACTGTGACTCCGACCATGAACTTCTTGCTGCAAACTTCAAGATCAAATTGAAAAAAGTCGTTACAAGCGACAAAGTAATACGTTATGACACAAGCGCCATACCAGAAGAGTAGAATGTCGATATTCAGAACAAATTTGACATTCTTATGGCAGTACAGGAGGAAATGACACCAGATGAACTTGCCAATAACATCAGAGATGTTTATATTACAAATGCACAGAGGTTAATTCCTAAAAGAAGTATAAAGAGACGAGAATACATCTCAGACGAAACACTGAAGTTGGTGGTAGAGAGAAGAAAAATGAAGTCCAAAAAAGATACAGAAAATCAGGAGTTGTACAAGGAATACACAAAGCAGATTAAAAAACGAGTCAGACAAGACAAACAACAATACATAAACGACACCTGCAGGAAAATAGAGGAAATGCGCGAACAGGGATTGAGTAAGAATATGTTTTCTGAAGTAAGAACATTGGAGAACAGCAACTTTAAATCATCACCTCGTGCAATAAACGACAAGAAAGGCGACACTCTAACAGAACGTAAAGATATTCTGAACAGATGGAAGGAGTACTGTCAAGAAATGTATACGGAAATAAACAAAGCGGCCGATAACAACGTCATGAATGAAGCGGAACGTGAACCAGAACCTACCATAGAGGAAGTCCGGAACGCAATCAAACACTTAAAAAGTGGAAAATCTCCTGGTTGTGATGAAATAACAGCTGAAATGATACAGGCAGGAGGAGAAGGCAGCGCTCGTATATACCATGCATTATGCTGCAAGATCTGGCAAAGCGGAATTTGGCCCAAGGAATGGAAAAGATCAATTTACATACCCTTGCCAAAAAAGGGCAACCTGAAACTGTGCACAAACTACAGAACTATAGCTCTTATAAGCCATGCCAGCAAAATACTATTACAAATCATAATGAAAAGGATGCAACAAAAGCTAGAAACAGAAATAAACGAAGTACAGGCGGGTTTTCGACTAGGTAGAGGCACTAGAGATCATATATTCAACATGAGGATCATCATAGAAAAGTGTAGAGAATTCAACGTTGACCTACATACTTGTTTCATTGATTACACCAAAGCTTTCGATTGTGTACAACATCAGCAGTTATGGGCTATTATGAAAAATATGGGATTTCCAAACCACCTTATACAACTCATCGCACAGCTGTACCAAGAACAACAGGCAGCCGTAAGAATAGAGGGGGAAACATCAGAATGGTTTGAAGTACAGAAAGGAGTAAGACAAGGCTGTATCCTTTCCCCTTACCTGTTTAACATTTATGCCGAGAATATCATGAGAAACGTAAGAGATGACCAAGAACACACAGAGTTTGACTCATTTAACATCGGCGGGTACCAGATCCCGGAAATCAGATATGCTGACGACACAGTCCTCCTATCGACCAACCCAGAAGGACTTGAACAATTAATTGTGTCCACCAAAACACACAGCGAGGCCCAGAATCTATAACTAAACACCAAGAAGACCAAAGTATTGACAACAGACAAAGTAAAGACCAAACCAAAAATTGAAATTGATAACGAAGAACTGGAAAGTGTTAATGAATTCGAATACTTAGGATCAATCATCAACACCTCTGGCGACTGTGCAGTAGAAATTAAAAGAAGACTTGCATTTGCTTCACATAAACTAATACAGATGAAAAACCTATGGCAAGGCACAAGCAAAGAAACAAAGTTACAACTGATCAGAGCATGTATATTCCCAGTAGCAACATGCGGCTGCGAGACTTGGACACTCAATAAAACAGTTGCAAAAAAGATTACATCATTCGAAATGAAATGCTACAGAAGGATGTTGAGAATACCCTGGACAGAAAAAAGACCAACAGAGAAGTACTGCACTCACTAAACGTACAGGAACATTGGCTCCTAAATACCATCGCAATAAGGAAGCTGAAATTTTTAGGTCATATAAAAAGATATAATAGTCTGGAAAAAACAGTGATGGAAGGCATGGTCCCTGGAAAAATGGGAAGGGGTCGACCTAGACGACGGTGGACCCAGGACATCACAGAGAGTCTGAACTTGTCTTTGGCTGATGCAGGTCGACTTGCCCAGAATCGTGATGCGTTCAGAGCAGCTGTAATGGAGACAACGTTCTGGAAAGAATACGTCACATGATGAGAGTAGATAATACCTTGATAATTACCAAAATTATTCATATTAGAATCACGTGACATATGAGATTGAGCCCACTTATGTTGATATGGAGAGCCATTTCGAAATGATGTCCCTTTAAAAGAATTGAAATTCTTATTATCTCCCTTTTTAAAGTTTCTATCATTACTGAGAGAGCGATTTCGGAAATGGCTTCCGTGTTGCATGGCAAATGCAACAGGCAATTCATCTCTAACATGAGAATTGCTAACTACTATGTTTGGATGTGCGGTACTGTCGTAGATTTTTGATAGGGGAATTAAGACTTGGGTTGGTCCCTTCTGAATAGATTTGAATAAGCGATAGAAACAGTGAGAGATAATAATAGAAATAGATTTCCACGAGTGAGATGGAGAAATTAATAGAGTCTGTCCCTGAAATCGAGAATCTTCTCTCTTTCAGCCTATCTTCTACAACAGATCTAGAGGAGTCAGACATCTAAAAAAATATATATTAAATATATATATATATCTCCACTCACATACACACACACATAAGTGACGACAGTTAGACGCACAGACGTGGAAAAACTATAACAATGAAATATAGATATTTTGGAACGAGCTGACCGACACGCTTGAATAGAGTTTATGTAAATTTATTAACATAAGGAAAATTTACCACAACACATAGATGTTAATATCAAACATAGAAAATAGATATAAGGTAATGAATTACTACAAGTATAATAGACCCATAGGTGTAATCTTTTCCCTCGATGTTTAGCCCACGATCCTGTTAGAAGAAAAGTGATAGCCCCAAAGAGTCACGGATATATACGCTATGTTCTATGATTTCCCTTTAAAGGTATGAACAGAACTGATACTCTACTCTATCCTAAGGAAAATATCATTAGCAAAAAAACTGCATAAAGGAATTTAAGACAGCAAAATGGGTGCCAAAATACAACAATAAAGGAGTCACTCAGTCCTGCATTCACTCTATTCATGTCAGCTGTGGCCACGCGCTTGTATTCGTACTTACAGCTTTGGTAGCAACTTCTGGAAAAACAATTATTAGGACATACACATACAGAATCTCCAGTGTTATTCTTGGCCAAGGGAACCCTAGCTCCGCAAAGACAGGTTGAATTCACTATTTCAGGGAACGTTTCCTTGGTTATTATTATTTAGGATATCTGTTTATGTCACATTAAAATTGTCCAGGCACGAAAGTTAACAGCGAGCACAGTGTCAATAGCTTAGGTTTTCCAGTACCTAGGAATGTCACGTCGGTGCCTTCTCTCAGTATATAAATTTAATTTGGTCACACCACAATTAGTCAAAAATGTCGGAATGTTAATGTTTTGTAATTTTTCTCGCCACAGGGCTGCATGTACCTGAGAGTTTGTGAAGAAATATAATCTGGCTCAAAGGCACAGTATAGGCATTTAGTCTTTAAAACCGTTAGTGAGATTTGTACTCTGTCTATTTCTGGAGGCACACACACTGCCAGACAGGTGTTAACTTGTAAACTCACGTGGTCAAAGATAAAACAAAATGTTTCTTCTCTCAGTTGTACTAAAACCGCTGGTAAAATGTTGGGCTGACCCAAAACTGTATAAGGAAGAGAAAAGTACAAAATACTTAACCACAATATTATACACACCTCCTATCCTCGCGTAAAATATAATATTATATTCAAAAAAAATCAAAAAAAATTTTTTCAAGCTCTAATGACATCAATTTTCGTTCATGTTGTTTTTTATTTTCATTTTCAGCAGCCTCAAGCTGAAATCTCTTTTCATTTTCTGCAGCCTCAAGCTGAAATCTCTTTTCATTTTCTGCAGCATCAAGAAGAAATCTCTTTTCATTTTCTGCAGCAGCTAATTTCCTATTCTCAAGTTCTATGTGAAGTTTTCTCTCGTTTTCTTCAGTGGCAAATTTCCTAGTCTCAAGTTCCAATTGAAGTCTTTTGTTTTCTGCCTCTAATTTATTTGCTTCTAGCTTCTGAACCTTTTCATATTCGACAAGTGCGAATTGTTTTACTTCTTCAGTAGTCATACCAAGGGATTTACCTTGTTTAATGAAGTAATCCAACGATGTCATTATGACAAATGTGTATGAGCAATCTTACTTCCTTAGAAAAATTCTTTTCCAAATAATTTAAAATTTATTTATCCCTTACAAGTGCAATAAGTTCCTGTCCATAGAACTTGCACAATTACTTCCTACTTATCTAATAATGTTATTAATTAATTATAAAGTATGCATTATAATATTACAAGAGCATAACAAAAGTAGACAATGCAAACAGTAGAGACAAAGACAAGATATTAAAGAACAAATGACAACATTCGCAGAATCAACTGAACCATAAAGTAGAACTAAAAAAATATTGCAAAGAATGCAATGACACTGCGATAACAATGACGAGACAAGCAACAATACAATGTATAAACATAAAGGGTGTATGCAAATAAGCGATAGCCAGATTGAGACGGACGGTCACAAACAAAATACATCATAAAAATAAGGTACATATAAGAAATTAATACGATAACAACAATAAGAAAAACTTGACGTCACAGCTAAACAATTACTGTTGTAAGAGACAAGTAGCGATCATAATTACAGCAAGGTTTTTAGCTTTGAACTGGAATTACCGCTCAGTTGAAACTCACAAACTAAATCCTATAGAACATCTGACAAGAGCCCAACTCAGCTTCGAGATGAACCTCGTTTGTCAGATCGACCTCCCAACTGCCCACGAAGAACATGGAACATATAACATAGAATAAAATGAATGTGGACATATTAAAGAAAAGGCTCAACTAGACATGCAATGGTGTACAGAACAACAGTTCAACTTATCTGTATCAACAGAACAAAAATGTCTCGGCCCTCGCAGAGCTTGCGGTTTTGGAACTCGGATGCTGCATGACAGAGCCACAATAAACATGTTGAGATAAAAACGTGACGCCGTCCAACGTTGACTGTTGTAGACGAAGTCCAGTGTTGACCTTGATCTTGAATGACAGTATCTTGGATCCCAAGTACGTGATGATATCGCCTTGAAAGAACTGGATACCTTGAAATCTTCAACCGATTTTTCATTGGAAATTCATTTTGCTCCCCTTAGACTGGGCCACAAGATGTTGTATCTGCATAGTTTCTGTTGTAGCTGTTGTAGATACAAATATTCCAGATGTTGGAGCCTCACTAGATATTGCAAACTCCCAACATCACGGACTGCTCGATTGATGTAACGGACTGACACCACAGGCAAGGGCGATGTCTGTAAACGTCGGGCTTAGAGTCTATCTATTGCCGACTTGCAATATTTAACGCGAATGTTATAATAGTGGGATGTAGATGAGTCAATGGCAAATTGGAACAAACGTCCACTGTGTTGGTGGCAAGTAAGGTAACCAGACCCATGTCTTGATTATAAATTGACAACTGATTATTTTTTACGATAACGAGTACGTAGACATTATAGTAAATAGTCATCAATCATACAAATGGCTGTGTCGAATCATATAGATACTTTCATAGTAGGTATGGCGTAGTTAATATAGGAAATTAGTCAATAACGTGGTCGACTTATACAATTGCCGACCGTTCAAGGACATCTAAATTTGATGGGCCTCCTAAACGAAACTTATGGCTAGAAGATCCCTTTACAAATCATCTGTGTATACATGAGACGCCGGATAATTCACTGGCAAAAACTTCAGTGTATTTTAAAACCAAATATACACCAGCAGAGGATCAGTTCTCACTTGCAGCGGTTTCTCAATGACCACGTAAAAGCCCTAACTAGATCATGTGGGTAGCACGTATCAATATTAGATACTTACATATATATTTACTGCTAAAACTTCCTCCTGGAAGGTAGCTAAATCACTATCATAATAATATTCCCACAATATGGGGCTCTTGGACCAGACCAACGTCTGTCCTATTCAACTGGCATTGTGTCTCTCTTTTCACTGCGTCATGCAGTGATTAGCAACAACTTCAATTCCAACGCACCAAATATGTGCTCTTCCGTGCGCCACTAATTTAAACATTATTACTTACTCATAAACAATTATAACATACACAGATGCGTACCCTTTTAACAAAAGTTAGACTTATGTCAACTTCAATACTGTTAAGTCCCACACTCTTAAACACCCAGGGTGAAAAAGTACGTAACAGATATATATATGAAATATAACGAAATTCGCTATCTCTTGCGAGATATAGCGCCTTCGCCCAGAGTTTGGGAAAATCTGCGGTCGATACCTGAATCAAAGCTTTATTTCACGTTTCTGCCGACGCAGAGACGTGGGCCAACGAGCAAACCGTCTTTTGATCTCGGCTCATACTGTAGCGAATTACTGGCCCTGGGATCACGAACTGTGGTTATTTCCCCTTGAGGAAATGCAACCGTCAAAGGTCCGTCTTTCGACTTACCGCCCTTGATTCTACAAATATACGACCCGTTCTCTGATCTGTCACTATTTCAACGATTGCCCAATCGGTCGCGTGATAATTACTGTTAACGGCTCTGGACAAGCTAATAGGTCTGTTTGTAAACATTCCTAGTGCCTGTAAGACATAGAGAAAAAGAAAATAGGCGTGGCTAATAATGACTTCGACAGATATCGAAGTGCAGGGGTTCTGTGTTTAACCAAACTCATACTAATAAGAAAGCAAAGGTGGGAACCAGGTGGGAGCAAAAACGTGTGGATTCATGAAATATATTTACATAACTCTGTCACAACCATCACTGAGCCTTGGTGATAAAGAAAATTAGAGTTCTTGTCTTGTCTTTGATCCACCATCACTGAGTGTTAGTTTTTGGTGATTAAGAGAAATAGAGTTCTTGTCTTGTTTTTGGTCCACTATCACTAAGCGTTAGTTCTTGGTGATAAAGAGAATTAGAGTTCTTGTCTTCTCTCTGATCCACCATCACTGACTGTTAGTTTTTGGTGATAAAGAGAAATAGAGTTCTTGTCTTGTGTCTGATCCACCATCACTGAGTGTTAGTTTTTGGTGATAAAGAGAATTAGAGTTCTTGTCTTAGAACAGTCCCAATTAAGATGGTTTGGCCATGTCTGCAGAATGGGAGAAGATCGGCTACGACGACAAGCTTGGGAAACAAAGAACCAGGGATCCAGACCCCCAGGACAACCCAGAGTCCGCTAGGAGGACAACATCAGACAATCTTTGAAGGACCAAGGACTAGACTGGAACCAGGCCAGGAGGAAGACAGCCGATAGGATAGTCTGGCGCTCTCTCTTCCAAACCTCTACACCTCACGGTAGAAAGGGAACGACTAAGTAAGTAAGTTCTTGTCTTGTCTTTGATACATCATCACTGAGTGTTAGTTCTTTGTGATAAAGAGAATTAGAGTTCTAGTTTTGTCTTTGATACACCATCACTGAGCGTTAGTTCTTGTTGATAAAGAGAATTATTGTCTGACCAACCATCACTGAGCGTTAGTTCTTGGTGATAAAGAGAATTAAAGTTCTTGTCTTGTCTCTGACCAACCTTCACTGAGCGTTGTTTTTTGGTAATAAAGAGAATTAGAGGTACAATGAAAAACACTGTCTCGTAGAAAATAAAGAATAATGCTGAAAGAGTGTACAGCAAGAGAGAAAAAGAGGGCCTCTCAATTACTTTTGGAGAAAATAGCTCCATCAATGCTTGCATGGACTCACACAACCATTTTAACTCCAAACATATCACAAAACATTACGTTCAATTTTTTTTATTTTTTTTTGCTGGGACACTAATTGCCAGCACTCTGCGTGAAACGATGGCAGAGATAATGTTACTGATGTCATAAGACTTTGAGATTTAGCACAGGTCTACCACAAAGTATCATAAAGCCGAAAGCAATTTCTAGATTCTCATTTTGATGTGTCAGAAACTTCATATCTGAATGTAACTATGGATGGTGATAATGCTATTGCCGACCTGCCAGACGGTTCTAAGCTAGTTAAAGCTGAAACAACAACAAAAACCGGGTTCGATTCCCAGTTGAGGGAATATAATTTACGGAATTTTTTTTTTTCAGAACCAGAGGTCCGAATGATGTCATACACCCCCCTTGGTCTCCTGGGTAGTGAGATCGGATGCCTTGCCTTTGTAGTGGTTTTTGATGTTATTGTATGGTTGATATGTTACCTAGTGTACTGGATGAGGTCAGCTGTGAAGGCTCCTGAGATAAAAGTTTATGGGAGTTACAGGAGGCCTTTCTGCTACCACTTACGACCTCAAACAGACCTATTCTACTATAATGAGTGTTAGCTACGTTAAAAGTCTAGGGTACTGAAATGTAATGTGTAGGTAATAGAATACACAGACACACACATGTAATTAATAAGTCTAATAATAATAATAAACTCTATAATACACTGAACTAACACTGGCTGTTAAAGTTTAAGTTTTAAAATTTTTTTAATTTATTAGTCCTGAACCAATTGTTTCTTTTGGTCAGAACATATGACATGATAGGTATTTATCAATGAAATGAATATATATATATTGCATAATCAAATACAACTTTTGTACATAAGTGTATTATTACAATGATTAATATTAATGGTATCTACACTGTCTTGGGAAATCTAGCACTGGATGGTTAGTTGGGGTGGCGTCATCATGCCCACTCTGTGGTTACAAAGATCATAGTCCTTAACATAGGGACTAATGTTAATATTACAAGCTTTCTTTCTTTATTGATGGTGGGATTTGTTAATGAATCTCCAGCAGGCCAGGTTTGCACTTTACTGGCCTGTAATGATGTAGTACAGAATTCTTGTGGCCCACTCCTCTTAGTAGCTGGAGTAAAATGTTAGGCTGCACAGACACCCGCTCTTGTACTTCTACAAGAGTATCTGGCACAATCGTAGTGCCAGATCAGAAACTCTGAAACAAAATTTGTGCCATGTGTCAGTACTCTATTCACTGCGCCACTCTTACACACAACACCACAAAACAACACTACACAGATTGAGTCAGATCTCTCTGACCAACGTAACACATCTCACCCAGTTGTTATCAATTAGTATCAGTTTCCCAAGACTGCATTGCATCCGAAATATGTTCAATAGTTTCCTCTTCTATTCAATAAGGTGGGTGATATGTTCCCACTGATGTCAATTATAGATCCGCCTTTCATAGTCTTAGATAGGTTTCATATTTTATTTGTTTTGTCTCTAGGCACTGGACTCCTGCTGGGGACCTAGAGCAAGCACTTACTTGTCGTAATCATTTTTCATGATATGGCAGTATCAATCACTCAAAATATTAAATAAACAAGATAAATGCTTTTTTCCTTACCACAATTCAGAATTGAGAACACAGTTACTTATTACTAGCAAAACTCAGCTGAGCTGCTGGCTAGATTATGGCGTCCCACTGATTTTTATTTATTTATTCCGGGAAATCACTTCTAGCAGTCAAGAACTGTGTTAATGGACAGTCTTATATCAAATGGCACAAGTGTGCGTCTCTTTCTCAATAATATGAATGCTTTTGTCCAATCAACGAACTTCCCCTCTAACATTTTTTTCAAATATTCAAACCAAAAGTCAAATTTCAGTCAAATCTCAGTCAAGTGTGTATTATTTTATGTTGGTCCGTCTGTCTCTACTTGGTTTTTCACAAAAATACACTTGTTTCTTGGACTAACTACATGCAAAAACTGCACAAACCTGCCCCCTAAAATATTTTTAGCTTCTCTCCTCCGACTTTCCCCTCTAGTTCATTGCAGTTTGATTTTTGCATTTTTAGGGCTCAAGGACACCAAAATGTAACGTTAGTGAAATATGCACAAAAACCTGTTCGCTAGTCTGATGTGAACAATATAGTCTTTCGTCAATATCTTTCGTGTTATCTGTCCGTCTGTATAATTAAAAGTATATTATTTCTCTGCTCAAGATGGGCTATCAAACTAGCTAGGTTTTATTTTCATAACTTTATTATTAACGAAAAACCTACTTTTCTCAAGGTTATGTTTTGAAAGTTGTTTTTGAACCTTCGTCCACGCGTTTGCCGCTGTATTCAAATAAAACAACCAATTACCGTAAAAACGTCCAAGATATGACTGTTTCGAATAAGAGCTAAGGTCTTTTTTCTACCAATCCCTTACATTGTGTCAACTAGTGGCGTAATTTTTTTCTTTAAACTACAATTGCGTCTTTTTGCTTTTTAGATTCAAACACGTGTTCAGTCATATTTTTTTTTCTTTTATCTCCGTTTCCCTTCCCGTCTACAAGGGTAAACCGTTTCGTCTGCATGTCTAACTAGTTAGTTTCAATGGCGGTAGAGAGCTCTGGCGTAGGCGAGAATGTACCCTCGTATCTTACGTATAATTTTATCCCTACATGTTATCTTACCCGTTATCTTTATAATTGGAGATATTTTAACGTTGTATCACTGTATTTTTCATCACAGCCTTCTTGGATCAGGGCGAAAAAATAGGAGGTCCCGTGTGCAAGTTGCGCACGTTAAAAATCCCACGGCAGTTGGAAATCGTAAAGAGTAGGCTGTAAGGTCGCTGCCCTGGCAAAATTTAAAAATTAATTACCTACCAACAACAAAAATATTATAGAATGTGTGATCCCTATATACACACATTGAGATTCTCGCCGGTGCTACGGAGTTCGTGCAGTGTGCTGAGATCCTCCTTGTGGGATCTAGAGGAGGAGATCGGAGACTTGATGGAGTAGTCCGTGGACAATGAAGATAGTACTTAAAATCAAAACCAAACCAAACAAACAAACAAAAACAAGTCAGAAAATATGTATTTTATAAGTCTGGCCAGACTTCATTTCCCGGAAAGACGAGGCTATCAGTTGTTACTTCGAGCTTCGAATGAATCTATCAATTCACAAGTACTGTCACGGGTTGTCTCCCCGTGTTCTCCGCAGTAGTGGTCCAACAGAAGCCCAAAACTTAAGAGTATCTATTGTGGTTCTTCACAGGTGTCTCCTTTCGCACATGATTACTCTTGGCAGAGTAGTAGATAGAAGAATAATGATGCTTCTACCTCGAGGGAGTTTACACAAGATATTTCAAAAGTCAAGAACAGTGCTGAATCAGAGCACATTAACTTTTTATCTGACCCGCCGCCTTTTGTATAAATGTATATTGTTTGATTTAGTTCGTTCAAGCCCCCAGCTGATTTAATTCAGCGAAATTCCTCTTATTAGCTCGATATGTGTATATATATATATATATATATATATATATTTATATATATTTATATATATATATATATATATATATATATATATATATATATATATATATATATACAATAATAATAAAAATAGCCCCTTCAATCATAACTGACTATGGGAATGCGCCCCTGAGGTGACAGCCCTCAGCTGCTTATTTTCTCCCCTCCTCTGCTTGTTGTGTGAGCCTCTCTTCGCCCAATCTGAGGTGGCGCCGTAAATAGCATCGCCACTTAGTGCGATCGGCAGCTTCATCCTCCCATGTTGCTGGATCCATCTCCAGTGCCCTCATATCTCTCTTGCACACATCTTTAAACCTCAGCTGTGGTCGCCCAACTGTTCTCTTGCCATCTGCTAATTGCCCGTAGAAGATATCTTTTGGGATGCGACCATCTTCCATGCGGCGAACATGGCCAAGCCAGCGAAGTCTGCGCTGTCTAAGCAGTGTATACATACTTTGAAGGCCAGCACGTGACAACACCTCGACATTTGTCACTTTATCTTTCCACGAAATGCCGAGGATGCGGCGTAGACACCGTAAATGGAAGGTATTGAGCCTTCTTTCTTGCTTAGCATAGGTCGTCCAGATCTCGCTGCCATATACGAGTGTGCTGGTGAAGCAGGCATTATATACCGCAGCTTTGGTCTTCATTGTGAGTTTGGAGTTTCCCCAAACACGCGATGTGAGGCGGGCAAAGGTAGCTGCAGCTTTGCCAATGCGGCTGTCGATTTCTGTATTCAGTTAGAGTTTGTCATTGATGGTAGACCCTAGGTATGTGAAGTGGTGCACAACTGCCAATTCATAGTTATCGATAGTGATAACTGGTGCAGCACCCGCATCCTGACTCAGCACATTCGTTTTCTTTAGACTTATTGTGAGGCCAAAGTCCTTGCATGCTTTAGTGAAGCGATTCATCAAGTTCTGAAGCTCCTGTTGGCTTTGAGTGACGACTGCAGCATCATCAGCGAACAACAAGTCTCTTATAGTGACCCTTCTGATAATTGTTTTTGCCTTCAGCCTTGAAAGATTAAACAGACGGCCATCTGACCTAGTGTGAAGGCATATTCCTTCAGTTGCATCTCTGAATGCATGTTTCAAGAGTAAGGTAAAGAAGATCCCGAAGAGGGTCGGAGCCAGAACACAGCCTTGTTTAACGCCACTTCGTATATCAAAGGGCTGTGACGTGCTTCCAGCATATAGGACTGTTCCCTTCATGTCGTCATGGAATGACTTTATCATTTCCAGCATTTTAGAAGGGCAGCCTATTTTTAGGAGGATTTTGAAGAGTCCATCCCTGCTAACCAGGTCAAATGCTTTTGTGAGGTCTATAAAGGCGATATATAAAGGCCTTTTCTGCTCTCTTGATTTTTCCTGAAGCTGGCGGACAGAGAATATCATGTCTGGTGTTGATCTACCAGCTCGGAATCCACACTGTGACTCTGGATATATGCGCTCAGCTAACTTGTGTAGTCGCATTAAGACGACTTTGGCAAAAACCTTACCAACAATACTAAGAAGAGAGATGCCTCTGTAGTTATTGCAATCACTTATGTCTCCTTTATTTTTGTACAGGCTTACAATCTTGGCATCTCGCATGTCTTGAGGAATAGTTGTCTCTTCCTAGCACTGGCACAGCATCCTATGCAGGGGATGTAATAGCGTGCTCTTACAGCATTTGATTAAATCAGGAGGAATCCAATCACTGCCTGGTGCTTTGCCAGAGGCCAATCTATCAAAGGCTTTGCTGAGTTCCTCTAATGTTGGTTCGGCATCCAGCTCCTCCATAGTTGGCAGACATTTGACAGCATCAAGGGCTGCAGGCGTAATGGTATTTTCTCTAGCATAAAGCTCAGAGTAGTGCTCGACCCACCTCTCCATCTGCTTACCCTTATTGGTTAGCTTCTCTCCGCTGATGGTTTTTAGTGGTGCCGTCTTACTTTTTTGGCGGCCAAGTGCTTTCTTTATACCGTCATACATTTGTTTAATGTTGCCTGTTTGCGCTGCGATCTGGATGCTCTCACTGAGCTGGAGCCAATAATCATTTGCACAGCGTCGAGCAGTTTGTTGAACTTTGCTTCTCGTAGCCTTCAGGATCTGTAGGGTTCTGGCACTCGGTGAACGTTTGTATTCATTCATAGCACTGCGCTTAGCTTCAATGACAGGTGCCATCACATCTGATGAAGCATCAAACCAGTCATTTAACTTTGCCGTTTTCTTACCTGTGATGAATTTACCATGATACAACGTTAAAATATCTCCAAAATTAACGATAAAATGTAGGGTTAAAAATAATGCGTAAGATACTAGGAGACATGCTCGCCCATGCCAGCCTTTCCCACCGCCATTTAAAACTAACGAGTTAGACGTGCAGACGAAACGTTTACCCTTTGTAGACGGGAGAGAACGGAGGACACCAAAAGGAAAAATATGACTGAACACGTGTTTGAAGATCGGAAGGCTAAAAGACGCAATTGGTAAGAAAAAAGGAAAAAAATCACGTCACTAGTTGACAGAGGGTAAGGAAATGGACAAAAAAACGACTTTAGCTCGTGTCAGAAACAGTCATTTCTTGGACTTTTACGATACTTGATTGTTATTTGAATTCAGCGGCAAGACGCCGTGGAGAAGGTTCTCGAACATATTTAAAAAAAAACAACTAACCTTGAAAAAAGTAACTTTTTCTTAATAATAATGTTAGGAATATAAAACCTAGCTAGTTTGATAGCCCGTCTTGAGCAGAGAAATAATATACTTTAAATTATACAGACGGATAGATAATAATGAAGATATTGACAAAAGACTGTGTTGTTCATATCAGACGAGCGACTGCACTGTTAAAAAATGTCACTAAATTTTCAAAATTTGCGGCCTTGAGACTCAAGTGCTAAAATCGAGCTGTAATTAAAGAGAGGGGAAATGGTGGAGAATTGTGGCTAAAAATAACTTCGGAGGCAGAAGTGTGTAGGGTACTGCATGGAGGGGTCCAAGAACCAAGCGTGTTTTTTGTATGAAAAACAAGTAGAGACAGACGGACCAACAGACAGTAATACATACTTGACTGAGAGCTGACTGAAATTTGACTTTTGGTTGTAGATTTGAAAGTTAGGGGGGGAGTCGGTGATTGGATGAATGAAATCATATTGGCAGGACAGAGATGCGCATTTTTGCCATTCGTTACAAAACTGTCCAGAGACACAGTGGTGTAGTACCTGTGGTGTTGTTTCCAGAAGATAATACATAATTTTTAGTGGGACGCCATCAGATACACAGCAGCTCAGCTGAGTTTTGCTAGCATTTAACTGTGTTCTCAATTCTGAATTCTGGTAAGAATGAAAGCAATTCTTTTGTACATTTTAATATTTCGAGTGATTGATACTGCCATATCATATAAAATGATTACGACAAGTAAGTGCTCGCTCTAGATCCCCAGCCCAAGTTCAGGGTCTAGAGACAAACAAAATATATGGACGCCTACTAAAACTATGAAGGCTGATCTATTGTTGAGATCAGTGGAACATATCACCTATCCTATTGACTAGACGGAAACTATTGAACATATCTCAGATGCAAGGTAGTCTTGGGGAACTAGTACTATATGAAAACAACTAGGTAAGATGTACTGTGTGGTCAGAGAGATCTGACCCAGTCTGTGTGGTGTTGTTGTGTAGTGTTGTGTGCAGAAGTGGCTCAGTTGGTAGAGTTCTGACACATGCCACAAAACTTTTATTTCAGAATTGTGAGTTTCTGTTTGGCACCGAAGAGGTGCCGAGTGCTGTTGTAATATACACAAGCGTGGACCAGTGCAGTCTAACATTGTGTCAGAGCAGCCGTATATTATCCCCCAGCACGGAGAGGAGGGGCCACCAGACTCTTGTACAAGATCGACGCAGTCGAGATAAGTGAGATCTGGCCTGCTGGAAGTTCACCAACTGATTTACCAACGAATTTATCAACTAATTCACCATCAAATAAAGACATACCATTGTGGGAAAATAAACCATGTATTCATCCCATAAGTCAATGGACAATGTTTGGTAGTCATAGACTGGGCGTGATGATACCACCCCAACAGTACATTCAGTAATAGTCTCCTGGGACAATCTAATATAATTAATATTAACTAGACTTATAACATACCTTTGTAATCACATTCCATTTTATTATGTCATATAATTATGCATTCCATTTATAACTCCATAATATTTCATAGGTTCTGACCAACAAACGTTTGGATCAGAACAAATAAATTTACCAAAAGATTTAATATTTAAAACTAAAACAGCCTGAGTTAGTTCAGTGTGTTATACATTATATTATTATTATTATT
Organism: Oreohelix idahoensis; assembly: GCA_024509875.1. NCBI lineage: Eukaryota > Metazoa > Mollusca > Gastropoda > Stylommatophora > Oreohelicidae > Oreohelix > Oreohelix idahoensis. The sequence continues at coordinate 144,024 of JAMPIV010021090.1, forward strand.
AGACTTATTAAATATCTGTGTGTGTGTGGGTAATCTACTACAACACATTACATTTCAGTACCCTAGACTTTTAACGTAGCTACATTCATTAGAAAAAAAGATATGTTTGAGGTCGTAAGTGGTAGTAAGTGTCGTGGAATATTCTAATCCACATATATAAATTATTAGGTAAATATGAAGCCTAACAAATAAAATTAATAAAGAAAAGAGCAATGGTAAAATAACAGTGCTGTCACAAAGAAGGTACTCGAAATCCCCCTTGTTTTCTGCTTCGTCTGCAAATTGTAACGCTTTCACGTTGATATTAAAGGCCTTCTGCAACATACACGCGTTTCCCAAACACACAATAAAATGTGCTGCCTTTCTAAGAAAAAACCTTGAAATATGCAAGTTGACCTAAATTTTAAATTCCATTCATGTCTTTTTCTACACTATGTTACCAAAAACAAAAGACAGATGGACTAAAGGATAGCGAGAAGGGAGAGGCAGAAAGCCGAACACTAAACACGCGTCGCGCGATACACAAATGCTGCCATCACGCGTGTAAGACTACATGCACTAACTTTTTTGGACGAACAGTGATAAAATACACTACCCTTCCCAGAGTTAGGTTTTAAAATCATAAAAAACGCTTATTAGGAAAGATAACAATAGATGGGTTTACGTTTGAAAACATTACAGTACCCAGACAGCACATCTTCGAAACAGGAGGTAGAAGGAATTGCATATTTTGAACGCAGCCACGTAGCTCTTTTAAATTTGGATATTTGGGTTCCTTAGGGCTTGCTGACAAAGAATATGTAAAACGTTACGCAAATAGTCCAGGAATTAATAAATTATAACCAAAATAAAATAGTGGGGATGCCTGACAACATAAAATCATTTCTGCTCATAAAATTTTTTTTATAACGTGTTTGAAAAAACCTTACGTTACAGAAATAGCCTACCATGTAAACTCCAAATTGATTGGAGCGCAACAAATGAAAGACTAACCACGATTGGTCGGGCTATAAATACTATCTTTCGTTGTTAGGGGAGACGTGAAAAGGTAACATTTTTTCAAACACTTGTCGAAACGTGGCTCCATTGGCTAGACTCGCTGATATACTCACTTAGGAGCGTTAGTTCGAGACCACTAGTGCAAATAAGCTTGATAAAGCCACAGTGCGTTGAAGCCAGCTCATATTTTGCTAAATAAAAGCCTGGAACATAAGCAGATGGGAATTTGTGCCAGAATTCATTGCTAATCAACGTATCTGTGTTTATTCTATGAATTGTGGTAAGCTTGAACCATTCAGTATCTTTTAATGAAAATTGAATGTGAATTGTTAATTTATGCCTGTATATATGTGTAGTTCAGTAGCAAACATGATGTAAAGCCTATAATGCTCCAGCCCGAACAGAAGGTGTCGGAGGAAAGTAAAACTGCATGGAATGGCCAAACAGTACACTGACACCTAGATTATTGATTAGACAGAAATAATGCTGGAAGTGCAGAGGCGTGGTAACCATTAAGGAGGTAAATACTGGTATAAAGTATTTCAGATGAAGCTGACAGTTGGCCTAACGCTCTGAACTCAATGTTTGTGATGTATTGTGCTCAGTGTAAAAAGAGAGTATAAATTAGTTATGAAGTAGAAGGTACATCCTTCTTGTTTTCAGGGACCGTGGTCTTGATGGTATTGAGCAGCACCTGGTCAGAGCTTTGCTGAATCCAGAGTCGGACAGCATACTCCTTGGTCTTTTTAGCTATCAGTGAGGTGTCTCCAGAGCCCAGGGGAGAATTCGAGCAGAGGAGTCCTTTCCTGCCGCCATCACGCAAGATAAGCTGATTTGGCCAGCTGAGCTCAACATTATGTCCCCTCATCTTGAAATGACTTTGTAAAAATAACATTCAGAGGGGAATTTAATTGTCTTAATATCAGGAACTGAGAACATCTCCAATACTAGTCCCAAAAGACAAACTATTGAAGTCATGATGACAAATACCAACAGAGCTTGAACAAAACAAAACCAGTAGTACCTCATATTACTACTACACAACTGACACACATAGGATATTTTTAATAATATATGTCACTACAATATTCATATTGATAAAGTCTGTACATATACTTGTAATTAAAATTGATTGTGATTCCTGGTTCCTTTGTATTTGAATCAGGACACATATACCTTTATGACAACAATGAATACATATTGTTATTTGAAAAGTTATCAGTGACTCCTTAAGATATTCTCATAGAGTGTTATATGTATGTGAGTGTCACAGTGTTGTCAAGAGTAGTGGATTAAATTAAATTGTTTATCTGTCTGTTGTTGTGACTTACACTTCATCATACACATACCCTAGACACATAACGTAGTCATCACACTATTCCAGAATAATTCTGACTGAGATATATAGATATGTGGTAGCAAGTAAGGTTATCTATAATACACTACTCTTAATAGATATAGATACCTTCACAGCTGATCTCAGTCAGTACACTAAGTCCCCTATAAATATTTATAACATCCCACTTCACCACATATATTGGGGTCTCGCTCTTGGGATTTTGAATCTTTCCCTATTAAAAATATTGGGGGTAATTCACTTCAGGGAATATAAGAATTAAAAGGTATCCTTGGGTGGAATTAAATAAGGTTGAGCTCACGGTGCCTGTGTTGTCCATTAGATATATTTAGAGATTAAATTGTTGGTTAGACATTGTAGAAATTTACCTGATAGACAATGGCGGACCTGGCCAAGTTTCGATCTGCTGCTGTTCAGACTGCAAAAGAGTTAGGATTAGATGGGCAAGTTATGGTTGCCTATGTCACTACGGAATGTGACAAATTTATTGAACGCGAAGAAAGAAGATTAGAAAAAGAGGCCGAAAGAAAGTTAGAGGCTGAGACTAAGAGGTTGCAGATTGAGGCTGAGGCTAAGAAATTGGAAGCAGAAGAAAGAAGATTGACTGCAGAAAGAGAAGACAAGAAATTAGCTGCAGAAAGGGAAGAGAAGAAATTAGCTGCAGAAAGGGAAGAGAGGAAATTAGCTGCAGAAAGGGAAGCAGAAGATAAAAGATTACAAAGGGAACATGAGTTACGACTCAGGGAATTTGAGTTTCAAGGCCATGCTCCTGAAAATGGTGCCAGTCCCTTTGCCTCTGATGCCACTGCTAGCCAAGGAGCCTCAACCTCAGCTATGAATTTTCATTTAGATCATTTTGTTGAGAAAGACGATGATATAGAGAGCTACCTAAATAGGTATGAACTATTAGCTACCACGTATGGGTTAGAGAGAGAAAGGTGGAGCTTAAAGTTATCTCAGGGACTTCGTGGGGCAGCTTATGAAGTTTTTGCAAAAATGAGCAGAGGTGATCAGGAAAATTATGACATGCTAAAGCAGGCTCTTTTGTTAAGGTATGAAAAGAATGCAGAATTTTATAGGAAAAAATTTAGGAATGCTAAACTACTGTCAGGTGAAACCTATCACCAGTTCTCTGCACGAATAGAGACATACTTGGAGAAATGGACTTCTCTGGGGAAAACCCAAGATCTTAAGGAAATGGTCCTTATAGAGCAATTAAGAGAGTCCATGGCTCCAGACCTGAGAAAGTTTCTCATGGAACAAGGTGCAGAGAGGCTGGGTGAGTTGCTAAATGTTGCTGAAAGGTATCAAGCAGCTCAAGCAGAGGTAACAGGTAATAAAAAGAAACAAGTGGATAACTTTAGGGCACCACAGAACTTTAATAAATTTGATCCTAAGGATCAAAATAAAGGTAAGCACCAATTTGATAGGCCACGGTATGAAAATAAAAATAAATTCCCACAATTCGATGAAAGGAAATATGATGAAAGAAAATCTTTCAACCAAGGAAAAAGGTGGTGTAAAAATTGTAAGATGAACAATCATGACACTGACCATTGTAGAAGGAAACCTCCTCATTTTGCTGCTATGACATCGGGGAAAAAGGAAAAGAAGGGCAAACCTGAAGAATTACAGGAACCATACCACCCCCCAGTGTGTGAAGATGTCATCTGTAATGGTGTCACTATAAGATGTTTATATGATACCGGTTTAGATTACGATTCCGTTGTGAGTTCTCACCTGGTGCAGGCCGATCAATACACCACAGAAACAGTGGAGATTCAAACTGCAACCAAGGATGTAGCTACCATGACACTTCCCGTCGCCCGAATAAAAGTGAAAACGCGATATGTGGAAGGAATCATAAAAGCAGCAGTGATAAATGAGCCAATCTACCCTCTAATATTGGGGTGTAGATATGTCTTCTTGGGGAATCCCAAGAGACCTGTGATATTGGCAACAGTGCAGACCAGATCACAGTCAAAGAAGGAGGAGGATAATCCCATAAATACTCACCCAGATGAGATGAGGAAGGCACAGGCTGAGGACAAAACACTCAAGCCATGTTTCAAGAAGTTGCCCAAATCTCATACACCTCCAGGCAAGGGAGAGTTTTATATGAAGAACAAACTGATATATAGGAAGGCTGGATCTGAATCCAATGGTCACGGACAGCTGGTCCTTCCCACTTCATATAGGACTAAAGTGTTGGAACTAGGGCATGCGATTCCCTTCAGTGGTCATATGGGAATCAGCGCAACAGGACAGCGAATAGCTTGTCACTATTTCTGGCCAGGAATAACTGAAGATATCAAACGATATGTAAAATCCTGTCCAGAGTGCCAACGAGTAGCACCTAAACATTGGACTGCACCAGCAACTCTGGGGGAAATGCCCATAGTGGGAACACCCTTTGAGAGAGTTGCCGTGGATCTTGTGGGACCTCTCACCCGAACCAAGAGAAGGAACAGCTACATTCTGACTCTGGTGGACACTTGTTCTATGTGGGGAGAGGCAGTAGCCCTGTCATCGATTGATTCAAAACATGTGGCAGAGGCATTGCTCACAATTTTCACAAGGTTAGGCTTTCCCAATCAAATCTTGACTGATAATGGCTCTCAGTTCAAGGGGAAACTAACTGAAGAAGTTTTCAGGATCTTCCAGGCCAAACACTTCCATTGTAGTGTGTATCATCCCCAAGGGAACGGCCAAGTGGAAAGATTTAACGGCACATTGATGTCGATCCTGAGAAAGTTGGCACACGAAAAACCAGATACATGGGACCAGTACCTGCACGCCGCCCTCTTTGCTTATCGGGAGGTACCCCATAGTTCAACCGGTATGGCCCCGGCAACATTATTGTTTGGAAGGCCAATAAAAGGTCCACTCGAAGCTTTGTTAAGAACGTGGACTGATGAAAAGGCAGAGGAAAACATTACATCTTCATACCAATATGTGAATGAGCTGACCACTCGGTTAAAAACTGGCTGGAAACTTGCCAATGAAAATTTGAAACAAGCCAGGAAGAAACATGCTGCCTATTATAACAGGAAGGCGAAAGACAGAAATTTGGCTGTGGGAGAGAAAGTACTGCTTCTTTTGCCCGGGAGTCAGAATAAGTTACAAATTGGATGGCAGGGTCCATATACAGTTCTAGAGAAGGTGTCTAGAACAAATTATAAGATAGATAAGAAGGGGAAAGAAAAAATCTATCATGTGAATCTCCTGAAGAAATATTTGGAAAGAGAACATCAGGAAGAGACACACTTGTTGACCTTGTCCATCGCCATGGAGATGAAAAAGGAACCACTTTCATCATTTGAATATCCATTACACCCCTGTGAGACAGCAGCACAGGTGAAAATCAGTACACATTTAACGAAAACTCAGAAAGAGAGAGTGCAACAGGTTCTAAATAATCATGCAGAGGTGTTAACAGACCGACCAGGGCATACAAACCTATTGGAATATGATATGAAACTAATAGACTCCACACCTGTCTGTATGAAACCATATTCGATTCCGTTTGCTAAGGAGAAAGCTTTGAAGGAAGAGATAGACTATCTATTGAAGGAAGGAATTATTTCGCACAGTGAGTCTTCGTATAGTTCCGGTGTTGTACTCTTAAGGAAGCCCTCTGGAGAACATAGACTCTGTATAGATTACAGGAGACTGAATGCTATTACAGAAGGACAGGTGGATCCATTGCCGGATACAAATCAGCTGTTTGCCAGACTAAATAAAGCTAAATATTTCTCAAAAGTGGATCTGAGTAAAGGATACTATCAGATTCCAGTAAAGCCTGAGGTTAGACCATACCTAGCTTTTAGTACCTCAGAAGGACACTATGAGTTTAATAGATTGCCATTTGGATTGAAGAATGCGCCTAGTGTCTTCTCTAGAATGATGAGAAAATTATTGGATCCTCTGAATAATCCCTGTATAACAAATTTTATGGATGATATCCTTATAGCAACAGAAACATTTGAGGAACACATTGACTCTCTGAACATGCTGTTTGATCGACTTAGGGAGGCAAATTTAACAGCCCGACCAACCAAATGTTGCGTTGGATGTAAAGAATTGGAATTTTTGGGACACACAGTTTATCAGGGAAACATGACCCCTGACCCAAAGAATTTAGAGAAACTACAGAAAGCCCCGAGACCACAAACCAAGAAGGACGTGAGATCCTTTGTCTCATTATGTGGTTTCTACCAGAAGTATATCAAAAACTTTAATTCCATATGTGCACCGTTAACTGAATTGACACGTAAAGGACATCCAGATCGCATTACATGGACACCACAATGTGAAATGACTTACCAAGAATTGAAGGAAAAGCTCACAAGTAAACCCATTTTGAAATTACCTGACTTAAGTCAAGAATTCATAGTAAGGACGGATGCAAGTAATATTGGGTTAGGTGCAACTCTACTACAGAAATCAGATGCATTGGATGGGGAATTAAGCCCAGTGGCATATGCTAGCAGAAAGTTGAATAAAGCTGAAATCAACTACTCAACTAGCGAAAAAGAATGTCTTGCAGTAATATGGGCAATAAAGAAATTCAATATTTATCTATATGGGAAGGCATTTAAGTTGCAAACAGACCACAAACCTTTATCGTTTCTAGCACAGGCTAGGCATGAGAACTCCAGGTTACTCCGATGGTCTTTACTTTTGGCTCCATATAATTTTAGCATTGAGTATATATCTGGAAAAACCAATTTGGGAGCGGATTTTTTAAGCCGCCATCCGTGTGATGAGAATCACCGTAAACCCCAGAAATAATAATAAATTTCTCTATGTGTATATAGAATAAAGGACTGACATATAATGTCTGTTTTAAGAGGGGAGGTGTCGTGGAATATTCTAATCCACATATATAAATTATTAGGTAAATATGAAGCCTAACAAATAAAATTAATAAAGAAAAGAGCAATGGTAAAATAACAGTGCTGTCACAAAGAAGGTACTCGAAATCCCCCTTGTTTTCTGCTTCGTCTGCAAATTGTAACGCTTTCACGTTGATATTAAAGGCCTTCTGTAACATACACGCGTTTCCCAAACACACAATAAAATGTGCTGCCTTTCTAAGAAAAACCTTGAAATATGCAAGTTGACCTAAATTTTAAATTCCATTCATGTCTTTTTCTACACTATGTTACCAAAAACAAAAGACAGATGGACTAAAGGATAGCGAGAAGGGAGAGGCAGAAAGCCGAACACTAAACACGCGTCGCGCGATACACAAATGCTGCCATCACGCGTGTAAGACTACATGCACTAACTTTTTTTCAGACGGACAGTGATAAAATACACTACCCTTCCCAGAGTTAGGTTTTAAAATCATAAAAAACGCTTATTAGGAAAGATAACAATAGATGGGTTTACGTTTGAAAACATTACAGTACCCAGACAGCACATCTTCGAAACAGGAGGTAGAAGAAATTGCATATTTTGAACGCAGCCACGTAGCTCTTTTAAATTTGGATATTTGGGTTCCTTAGGGCTTGCTGACAAAGAATATGTAAAACGTTACGCAAATAGTCCAGGAATTAATAAATTATAACCAAAATAAAATAGTGGGGATGCCTGACAACATAAAATCATTTCTGCTCATAAAATTTTTTTTATAACGTGTTTGAAAAAAACCTTACGTTACAGAAATAGCCTACCATGTAAACTCCAAATTGATTGGAGCGCAACAAATGAAAGACTAACCACGATTGGTCGGGCTATAAATACTATCTTTCGTTGTTAGGGGAGACGTGAAAAGGTAACATTTTTTCAAACACTTGTCGAAACGTGGCTCATTGGCTAGACTCGCTGATATACTCACTTAGGAGCGTTAGTTCGAGACCACTAGTGCAAATAAGCTTGATAAAGCAACAGTGCGTTGAAGCCAGCTCATATTTTGCTAAATAAAAGCCTGGAACATAAGCAGATGGGAATTTGTGCCAGAATTCATTGCTAATCAACGTATCTGTGTTTATTCTATGAATTGTGGTAAGCTTAAACCATTCAGTATCTTGTAATGAAAATTGAATGTGAATTGTTAATTTATGCCTGTATATATGTGTAGTTCAGTAGCAAACATGATGTAAAGCCTATAATGCTCCAGCCTGAACAGAAGGTGTCGGAGGAAAGTAAAACTGCATGGAATGGCCAAACAGTACACTGACACCTAGATTATTGATTAGACAGAAATAATGCTGGAAGTGCAGAGGCGTGGTAACCATTAAGGAGGTAAATACTGGTATAAAGTATTTCAGATGAAGCTGACAGTTGGCCTAACGCTCTGAACTCAATGTTTGTGATGTATTGTGCTCAGTGTAAAAAGAGAGTATAAATTAGTTATGAAGTAGAAGGTACATCCTTCTTGTTTTCAGGGACCGTGGTCTTGATGGTATTGAGCAGCACCTGGTCAGAGCTTTGCTGAATCCAGAGTCGGACAGCATACTCCTTGGTCCATTTAGCTATCAGTGAGGTGTCTCCAGAGCCCAGGGGAGAATTCGAGCAGAGGAGTCCTTTCCTGCCGCCATCACGCAAGATAAGCTGATTTGGCCAGCTGAGCTCAACATTATGTCCCCTCATCTTGAAATGACTTTGTAAAAATAACATCAGAGGGGAATTTAATTGTCTTAATATCAGGAACTGAGAACATCTCCAATACTAGTCCCAAAAGACAAACTATTGAAGTCATGATGACAAATACCAACAGAGCTTGAACAAAACAAAACCAGTATTACCTCATATTACTACTACACAACTGACACACATAGGATATTTTTAATAATATATGTCCCTACAATATTCATATTGATAAAGTCTGTACATATACTTGTAATTAAAATTGATTGTGATTCCTGGTTCCTTTGTATTTGAATCAGGACACATATACCTTTATGACAACAATGAATACATATTGTTATTTGAAAAGTTATCAGTGACTCCTTAAGATATTCTCATAGAGTGTTATATGTATGTGAGTGTCACAGTGTTGTCAAGAGTAGTGGATTAAATTAAATTGTTTATCTGTCTGTTGTTGTGACTTACACTTCATCATACACATACCCTAGACACATAACGTAGTCATCACACTATTCCAGAATAATTCTGACTGAGATATATAGATATGTGTTAGCAAGTAAGGTTATCTATAATACACTACTCTTAATAGATATAGATACCTTCACAGCTGATCTCAGTCAGTACACTAAGTCCCCTATAAATATTTATAACATCCCACTTCACCACAGTAAGAAGGGCCTTCTGTAATTCGCATCAACATTTATCTCAGGAGCCTTCACAGCTGACCTCATTCATTACACTAGGTACCATCACCACCATACAATACCATCAAATCCACTACAATATTGGGGTCTTGTCCAGGGATAATTAGATAATCATAAATATTAGAATCTCCTGGTGGGAGAACTAAACTAGTGGGGACAAATCGTCAAAATTTAAAAGGGTCCCTTAAAATAAAAGTGAAAAATCAAAGTTGGTGAATCTTCACAGCCAGTTTGTTAATTAATTAATTAATTAGAATTACCTGTCATTAAGTAATTAGATTTACCCTGGTCAGTGTTATTTTGTGTGATGGCTGAGCTGGCAATGTTCAGATCAGCTGCTGTGCTAACGGCGAAGGAAATGGGAATGGATGGTCAGGTTTTAATTCAGTTTGTAACGGCTGAATGTGACAAGTATATTGAAAGGGAAGATAGGAGGTTAGCTGAAGAGAAGAGGTTACAAATTGAGGCTGATAGAGAACTTAAGAGGCTGCAGATTGAGGCAGAAGAAAAAAGGTTGACTGCCGAAAGGGAGGCAGAAGATAGAAGGTTGCAAAGGGAGGCAGAAGATAAGAGAAGGGAAGCAGAAGAAAAAAGGTTGACTGCCGAAAGGGAGGCAGAAGATAGAAGGTTGCAAAGGGAGGCAGAAGATAAGAGAAGGTAAGCAGAAGAAAAAAGGTTGACTGCCGAAAGGGAGGCAGAAGATAGAAGGTTGTAAAGGGAGCATGAATAACGACTAAGGGAGCTGGAATTACAAGGCCATGCTCCTGAAAATGGTGCCAGCCCTTTTGCCTCAGATGCTGCAGCTAGTCAGGGAGTCTCAAACTCGGCTATGGGGTTTCATTTAGACCATTTTGTTGAGAAAGACGATGACATCGAGGGGTACCTCAGTCGTTTTGAGTTATTAGCTACTACATATGGGTTAGAGAGAGAGAGGTGGAGTTTAAAGTTATCACAGGGATTGAGAGGTACTTCTTATGAAGTTTTCGCAAAAATGAACAGAGAAGACCAAGACAATTATGACATGCTAAAGCAGGCTTTGTTATTAAGATACGAAAAAAATGGTGAATTTTATCGTAAGAAATTTAGAAATGCCAAACTGTTGTCTGGGGAGACATACCACCAATTCTCTGCCAGACTGGAAACCTATTTGGAGAAATGGACTGCTCTGGGGAAGACCCAAGATCTTAAAGAAATGATCATGATAGAGCAATTAAGAGAGTCCATGGCTCCAGACTTGAGAAAATTTCTCATGGAACAAGGTGCAGAGAGGTTGGGGGAGGTTTTAAATGTCGCTGAGAGGTATCAGGCAGCCCAGGCAGAGGTAAGTGGCACTAAAAAGAAGCACATAGAAAATTTTAAAGCTCCACAGCAATTTAATAAATTTGATAATAGAGAACAGGGTAATAAAGGCAGGACAAACTTTGATAGGCCAAGAAATGACTATCGTGACAGAAACTCACAGTTCAATGACCAAAAATATAATGAAAGAAAACCGTTAAACCAAGGAAAAAGATGGTGCAAATGGTGTAAGAAAGACAACCATAACACCGAATTTTGTAGAAGGAAACCTTCAAACATTGCTGCAATGAAGTCGGGGACTCAAAGATTAAAGGTTAATCCTAATGGACAGCAGGAACCTTATCACCCCCCAGTTTGTGAGGATGTTATTTGTAATGGGGTCACCATAAGGTGCCTTTATGATACAGGTTTGGATTATGATTCAGTTGTGAAGTCTAGCCTAGTGGACCCAAGTCAGTATACCACAGAAACAGTGGAAATACAAGGGGCGACTAAGGACATACCACTCATGACACTTCCCATCGCAAGGATAACGGTGAAAACTCGCTATGTGGAAGGAGAAATCAGAGCAGCAGTGATAGATGAACCAATCTACCCTCTGATATTGGGGTGTAGATACGTCTTCTTGGGGAATCCCGAGAGACCTGTGATCATGGCGACAGTGCAGACCAGGTCACAGAAAAAGGAGGAAGAAGGTGAACCTATAAATGCTCATCCAGAGGAGATGAGGAAGGCGCAGGCTGAGGATAGGACACTCAAGCCATGTTTTAAAAAATTGCCCAAATGCCACACACCTCCAAGCAAGGGAGAGTACTTTATGAAGAACAAATTATTATACAGGAAGGCCGGAACTGGAACAAATGGTCACAACCAGCTGGTTCTTCCCACTTCATATAGGGATAAAGTGATGGAACTCGGGCATGCGATTCCCTTCAGTGGTCACATGGGGATCAGCGCCACAGGACAGCGTATAGCTTGTCATTACTTCTGGCCAGGGATAACGGAGGATATAAAAAGATATGTCAAATCCTGTCCAGAATGTCAAAGGGTAGCTCCAAAGCACTGGACTGCTCCTGCAACTCTAGGGGAAATGCCCATAGTGGGAACACCTTTTGAGAGGGTTGCAGTGGATATTGTGGACCTCTCACTCGGACCAAGAGGAGGAACAGTTACATCCTTACTCTGGTGGACACTTGTTCTATGTGGGGAGAGGCGGTAGCCCTGCCATCAATTGATTCAAAACATGTAGCAGAGGCACTACTTACAATATTCACAAGATTAGGATTCCCGCATCAAATCTTGACTGATAATGGCTCACAGTTCAAGGGGAAACTAACGGAAGAAGTTTTTAAGCTATTTCAAGCCAGACACTTTCATTGTAGTCCGTACCATCCACAAGGGAACGGCCAGGTAGAGAGGTTCAATGGGACTCTCATTTCTATCCTGAGGAAGCTGGCACACGAAAAACCGGATCTGTGGGATCAATTCCTGCCCGCCGCGTTGTTTGCGTATCGGGAGGTACCACATAGTTCAACCGGGATGGCTCCCGCAACTCTGCTATTTGGGAGGCCAATAAAAGGTCCATTAGAAGCCTTATTAAGGACCTGGACAGATGAGAAGGCAGAAGAGACTGTTACCTCATCTTATCAATATGTGAACGAACTGACCACTCGTCTGAAAGCTGGATGGAAACTGGCAAATGATAATTTGAGGCAAGCCAGGAAGAAACATGCAGCATATTTTAATAGGAAGGCAAAGGACAGAGAACTAGCTGTGGGAGAGAAGGTGCTTCTTCTACTACCCGGCAGCCAGAATAAATTACAAATTGGATGGCAAGGTCCATATACGGTTCTAGAGAAGGTGTCTAGAACAAACTATAAAATTGACAAAAAGGGGAAGGAGAAAGTTTATCATGTAAACCTGTTAAAGAAGTATCTGGACAGACCACTCCAGGAAAGCACCCCCTTACTGACCTTGGCTATCGCAACTCAAATGCAAAAGGAACCACTCACCTCACATGAATACCCATTACATCCTTGTGAAACAGCGGCACAAGTAAAAGTCAGTAAGCACCTGACTAAAAATCAGAGGGAGAGAGTTCAACAGGTTCTGGAGGAACATACAGATGTATTAACAGATAAACCAGGACATACAAATTTGCTACAGTATGACATGAAACTGGTAGACTCAAACCCAATCTGTATGAGAGCCTATTCTATTCCGTTCGCGAAGGAGAAGGCATTGAAAGAAGAAATAGAATATTTGTTGAAGGAGGGGATTATTTCACACAGTGAATCATCTTTTAGCTCCAGTGTAGTTTTGTTGAGGAAACCGTCTGGGGAACACAGACTGTGCATAGATTACAGGAAACTGAATGCTGTCACAGAAGGACAAGTGGATCCATTACCAGACACAAAACAGTTATTTGCCAGATTAAACAAGGCAAAATACTTTTCAAAGGTGGATCTTAGTAAAGGCTATTACCAGATTCCAGTGAAGCCTGAAGTGAGACCTTATTTAGCGTTTAGCACCTCGGAAGGACATTATGAATTCAATATGCTACCATTCGGATTGAAAAATGCTCCGAGTGTATTTTCAAGGATGATGCGCAAATTGTTGGATCCCTTGAATAACCCATGTATCACGAATTTCATGGATGATATTCTCGTCGCCACAGAGACATTTGAAGAACACATTAACTCTCTGAAAATGTTATTTGATAGGCTTAGGGAGGCGAACTTAACTGCTAGGCCAACAAAATGTTGTATTGGATGCAAAGAGTTGGAATTCTTGGGACACACTGTATATCAGGGTAACATGACCCCTGACCCCAAGAACTTGGAAAAACTGCAGAGAGCACCTAGACCACAAACAAAAAAGGACGTGCGATCATTCGTGTCGTTATGTGGATTTTACCAAAAATATATCAAAAATTTTAACTCTATTTGTGCTCCTCTGACTGATCTGACTCGCAAGGGACTTCCAGATAAAATTGTTTGGACTGCGCAATGTGAATTAGCTTTTCAAGAGTTAAAGGATAAACTCACTAGCAAGCCTATTCTCAAATTGCCTGATTTGACACAGGACTTCGTGGTGAGAACAGATGCAAGTAATGTAGGCCTCGGGGCGGCTTTGTTGCAAAGGTCATCTTCACCCGATGGGGAACTGAACCCAGTCGCTTATGCAAGCCGCAAATTGAATAAAGCGGAGCAAGGATATTCCACAAGCGAAAAAGAATGTTTAGCGTTAATCTGGGCGATAAAAAAGTTTCAAATCTATCTGTATGGTAGGACTTTTGTGGTCCAGACGGATCATCAGCCCCTGGTATTCTTATCTCAGGCTAAGCATGAAAACGCAAGATTGTTGAGGTGGTCTTTATTACTGCAACCTTATCAGTTTATTATCGAATACATCCCAGGGTCATTGAATGTCGGTGCAGATTTCCTCAGTCGGCACCCCTGTGATCAAGATTAGAGTAGTGGCAGGCGTGAGGAGTAATTTTATCTATGTGTATCACTGGTTTTGGAACTTGCCGTAGTGCATGTTCTCAGGTGGGGAGATGTGTGATGAATTTACCATGATACAACGTTAAAATATCTCCAAAATTAACGATAAAATGTAGGGTTAAAAATAATGCGTAAGATACTAGGAGACATGCTCGCCCATGCCAGCCTTTCCCACCGCCATTTAAAACTAAAGAGTTAGACGTGCAGACGAAACGTTTACCCTTTGTAGACGGGAGAGAACGGAGGACACCATAAGGAAAAATATGACTGAACACGTGATTGAAGATCGCAAGGCTAAAAGACGCAATTGGTAAGAAAAAAGGAAAAAATTCACGTCACTAGTTGACAGAGGGTAAGGAAATGGACAAAAAAAACGACTTTAGCTCGTGTCAGAAACAGTCATTTCTTGGACTTTTACGATACTTGATTGTTATTTGAATTCAGCGGCAAGACGCCGTGGAGAAGGTTCTCGAACATATTTCAAAAAAACAACTAACCTTGAAAAAAGTAACTTTTTCTTAATAATAATGTTAGGAATATAAAACCTAGCTAGTTTGATAGCCCGTCTTGAGCAGAGAAATAATATACTTTAAATTATACAGACGGATAGATAATAATGAAGATATTGACAAAAGACTGTGTTGTTCATATCAGACGAGCGACTGCACTGTTAAAAAATGTCACTAAATTTTCAAAATTTGCGGCCTTGAGACTCAAGTGCTAAAATCGAGCTGTAATTAAAGAGAGGGGAAATGGTGGAGAATTGTGGCTAAAAATAACTTCGGAGGCAGAAGTGTGTAGGGTACTGCATGGAGGGGTCCAAGAACCAAGCGTGTTTTTTGTATGAAAAACAAGTAGAGACAGACGGACCAACAGACAGTAATACATACTTGACTGAGAGCTGACTGAAATTTGACTTTTGGTTGTAGATTTAAAAGTTAGGGGGGGGGGGGGAGTCGGTGATTGGATGAATGAAATCATATTGGCAGGACAGAGATGCGCATTTTTGCCATTCGTTACAAAACTGTCCAGAGACACAGTGGTGTAGTACCTGTGGTGTTGTTTCCAGAAGATAATACATAATTTTTAGTGGGACGCCATCAGATACACAGCAGCTCAGCTGAGTTTTGCTAGCATTTAACTGTGTTCTCAATTCTGAATTCTGGTAAGAATGAAAGCAATTCTTTTGTACATTTTAATATTTCGAGTGATTGATACTGCCATATCATATAAAATGATTACGACAAGTAAGTGCTCGCTCTAGATCCCCAGCCCAAGTTCAGGGTCTAGAGACAAACAAAATATATGGACGCCTACTAAAACTATGAAGGCGGATCTATTGTTGAGATCAGTGGAACATATCACCTATCCTATTGACTAGACAGAAACTATTGAACATATCTCAGATGCAAGGTAGTCTTGGGGAACTAGTACTATATGAAAACAACTAGGTAAGATGTACTGTGTGGTCAGAGAGATCTGACCCAGTCTGTGTGGTGTTGTTGTGTAGTGTTGTGTGCAGAAGTGGCTCAGTTGGTAGAGTTCTGACACATGCCACAAAACTTTTATTTCAGAATTGTGAATGCTGTTGTAATATACACAAGCGTGGACCAGTGCAGTCTAACATTGTGTCAGAGCAGCTGTATATTATCCCCCAGCACGGAGAGGAGGGGCCACCAGACTCTTGTACAAGATCGACGCAGTCGAGATAAGTGAGATCTGGCCTGCTGGAAGTTCACCAACTGATTTACCAACGAATTTATCAACTAATTTATCAACTAATTCACCATCAAATAAAGACATACCATTGTGGGAAAATAAACCATGTATTCATCCCATAAGTCAATGGACAATGTTTGGTAGTCATAGACTGGGCGTGATGATACCACCCCAACAGTACATTCAGTAATAGTCTCCTGGGACAATCTAATATAATTAATATTAACTAGACTTATAACATACCTTTGTAATCACATTCCATTTTATTATGTCATATAATTATGCATTCCATTTATAACTCCATAATATTTCATAGGTTCTGACCAACAAACGTTTGGATCAGAACAAATAAATTTACCAAAAGATTTAATATTTAAAACTAAAACAGCCTGAGTTAGTTCAGTGTGTTATACATTATATTATTATTATTATTAGACTTATTAAATATCTGCGTGTGTGTGGGTAATCTACTACAACACATTACATTTCAGTACCCTAGACTTTTAACGTAGCTACATTCATTAGAAAAAAAGATATGTTTGAGGTTGTAAGTGGTAGTAAGAAGGGCCTTCTGTAATTCGCATCAACATTTATCTCAGGAGCCTTCACAGCTGACCTCATTCATTACACTAGGTAACATCACCACCATACAATACCATCAAATCCACTACATTACCAAAGGTGGCAAGTGCAGTATTTTGAATGGTGTTCCGTAGATGCTCCCAGTTCTCTGTAATAGTATCACTATGCTGAGGGCTGCTGAGAACTTTCTTGAAGGTCGCAGTAAATTGAGCGATCATGACAGGGTCTGACATCTTGCTGGTATCAATGCGTGGTTTCCCTTCATATCTGACACGATAGAGTTTTCTTGGTTGTGCTCTGATTTTGCAGCAAACCAAGGAGTGATCTGTATCACAGTCTGCATAATGGTACGAGCGCGTGGAGAGCACAGACCTGAGAAATGGCCTTCTGACGAGAATCATGTCCAGTTGGTGCCAGTGCTTGGATCGTGGGTGTCTCCGTGACACCTTATGCTGGGGTTTTGTCTGAAAGTAGGTGTTGGTCACGCAGAGGTCATGGTGGACACACAGCTCTAAGAGCCGTTGTCCATTTTCATTCATCTTGCCAATACCAAACCTGCCCAGACTTGAAGGCCATGAAACATTATCGGCACCCACTCTAGCGTTAAAGTCTCCAAGGAGAACAAGCTGTTCTTGCCTAGGTATGCTTTTGATGACTGCTGCTAGATTTTCGTAGAACTCATCTTTAGCTTCTGAGGCAGAGTACAGAGTAGGAACATACACACTGACAAGGGTGATGGGACCTGTGCTAGTTTGCAGGCGGAGCGTTAACAGGCGTTCTGATCCATTCTCACCTGGTTCAACCATTTTAGTTAGCGATCTTTTGACCGCAAAACCTACTCCGTGTTCTCTAGTTTTATTAAGATCTTTCCCTTGCCAATAAAATGTGTAGTCCTTCTCACTCACCGTTCCAGAGTCCGCCAGGCGCGTTTCCTGAAGTGCAACTATATCCACCTGAAGTCGTTTAAGCTCATCATTAATTATGGCTGTCTTCCTTACATCGTTTACGTCCTGTAGGTTTTCGGATAGTCCAGTCAACAAAGTCCGGACGTTCCAGCATCCCAATCTGAGAGTTTGCTTATTTCTATTATTCTGATAATTGCTTGGTGCAAAATTTTCTGTCCACAGTTCGGGTTTGACCCTAATCCCCATGCACCCAATGGGGAAAGCAGACAGTGGCGGGACAACACCTTATTGACTGGGGGCTGCCCAGCTTGAAGCGGGCGGTAGCTGTCCAGTGAGATCCTAGAACCTCTCCCACTGTCGGAAGTAGCCCCTGGCGCCATGCCCTACGCCAATTTGGCAAAATGCTTATAACCGGTAACTGCTACTTCCCGTGTTTTGCCGACACCTATAGGGTGAAGCTGGAGTGTCCTCTCCAGGGCGCGAGCTTTGGCACAGTTATATGGAGATCAAGATGTTGCCCATGCAGCATGTTCCCCCTCTCCACACAGTTGGTAGATCCAAATGAAAGCAGTAGCCGATACAGTTTGGTACCAGCCACGTCGCAGGAGTTGCCAGAATAATGTCGAATCGACATTAGACTGCCTTAGGGACTCCGACTCCGGATTTATCCTCAGGGTTTACTCCCGAAGCCAATTCCATAAATGGATATTCCCGCAAGGCAGCGGTGGTTTGAATTCAGAGTTCCTTCTCTTAGATAAGCTACCAACCAAGGATCACGAGCCCTATCTCCCCGATGCTTCTCCCATGGCACCCCTACGACCCATGACGGGTTACGGGTTGAGATGAGATGATATATATATATATATATATATATATATATATATATATATATATATATATATATATATATATTATAATAATAATAATAATAATAGCCCCTTCAGTCATAACTGACTATGGGAATGCGCCCCTGAGGTGACAGCCCTCAGCTGCTTATTTTCCTGGTGCTCCTTTCGACGTTTTCTCCCCTCCTCTGCTTGTTGTGTGAGCCTCTCTTTGCCCAATCTGAGGTGGCGCCGTAAATAGCATCGCCACTTAGTGCGATCGGCAGCTTCATCCTCCCATGTTGCTGGATCCATGTCCAGTGCCCTCATATCTCTCTTGCACACATCTTTGAACCTCAGCTGTGGTCGCCCAACTGTTCTCTTGCCATCTGCTAATTGTCCGTAGAAGATATCTTTTGGGATGCGATCATCTTCCATGCGGCGAACATGGCCAAGCCAGAACACATGTACCTTGAGCAATCTGGTTTTAAGGCGCCAGACACTCGCCATTCGCCCTTCTGTTAATATTAAACGGTGCCACGACGAGAAGGCCAGGAGTTGGACTTTTGTTGTCAGAGGCTATGTGTTACGCACGCCTTAGGAGCATTTAGTCAGATATTGAGAGCTCGTCCTCAATTCCACTCCTGGCTATGACAACAATTGTATATATATACAGGGTGTCCGAAAATTTACTGAACACCTGAATATACGGCAGACTAGAGTAGCGGTTTTGATGTGAGAGTTCTCCGTTCTATCCTTGGCGTGACCTTGACAACAGACGAGAGCAATTTTTTTTATGTGAGAGTTGTCTGTTCTTCCCTATGCTTGGCAGTGTTGGCAGTCGCCCAAGCACCAGTGCGTAGCAGCAGTTGGAGTAAAGCGTTGTTGAACTGCATTCCAGGATTAATTGTCTTTTCCAAACGACGATGGTGTTGACGATTGAAGAAAGAGTATTCCAGGTGAAACATGTGTTTCGTAACGGTACTTAATACACGGAGGACGTTCAGCAAAAGTTCGCGCAGCAATTTCCAGATTCACAAGTTCCTCACCGTAATGCGGTACAAAATCTGATAGACATGTTTCTTGAATCGGGCAGTGAGCACGATGCTCCTCGATCTGGAAGGCCCTCCACTTCAGACGAAACAGTTCTCTATATCCAGGACACGATGCTCCAAGTAAGTATGTGAGACGGTTGCCTCAACAGGGCCCCGTGTCAAAGAGTACAGCTCACAAGATTCTGAAGACGAAATTAAGGTTGCATCCATACAAGGTTACCGCAGTACGTCAGCTGAAAGAAAAAGATCATCGTGTCAACTACTGCGCCTGGATTCAGAAATTGCTTGTTGAGGAAGGTGAGAAAGTCCTTGATCTTACCTTCGTCACAAATGAGGCATGGTTCCACCTTTCCAAGTACGTGAACAGCCAGAATACTCGTCTGTGGAGCAGTGAAAATCCACATAAATTTCAAGAAATGCCTCTCGACGATCACAAAGTAGGGGTGTGGAGTGCCATCAGTCGTATGCGCATAATTGGGCCCATCTTCTTCAATAACACCATAAACGCAGAACGTTACCGCACCGACATTCTTGAACCATTCCTAACCCACCTTACTGAGCTTGAAATTCAGGAAG
Source organism: Oreohelix idahoensis (assembly GCA_024509875.1). Taxonomy (NCBI): domain Eukaryota; kingdom Metazoa; phylum Mollusca; class Gastropoda; order Stylommatophora; family Oreohelicidae; genus Oreohelix; species Oreohelix idahoensis. The sequence goes on from JAMPIV010021090.1 coordinate 164,147, forward strand.
CCTGGTTCCAGCAGGATGGTGCAACTGCACACACAGCTTACTCATCACTCAATTGTTTGGAGGACATCTTTTGCAATCGCATAATCTCGCGTGGAATATGGCCTGCTCGTTCTCCTGACCTGACTCCGCTGGACTATTATCTGTGGAGTGCATTGAAATGAAAGGTCTATGAGAACAATCCGCACACAGTGGATGAGCTGAAGGTAGAAATCACCACCCACATTCAACAGATCCCACTGACAACCCGGCAGAAGGTCTTCGACAATGTGAAGAAGCCTGTTCTGACATGTCTTGAGGCCGATGGTGGACATTTCCAACATCTGCTGTAGACGAAACTGCGGCGTGGTACTGCAACGTTGTACGAGGTACTTTACTGCACAGTAAATTTTAGGACACCCTATATATATGAATATATACTAGAGATTCTTAATCATTCGTATGCCTTTCTATCTGTAATGATTAATTCAACAATGAATTTGTCAAAATCGACATATACAAATTTAATGATCAATTACTTTAACACTTGTAAATAAATATGACTAGCGATTATGAAAAATAATTAGGTTTCTTCACCGAAAAGTCTTTAGGCTTGATGAATCCAATCAAAATAAAGTTTGGTTGCTTTTGGCCTGTTAAAAATGGGACTTGCCAAAATGCTGAAATGCCGATGCTGCTTTTCCAAAGATTCGTCTCTGTGGTATTTGTTTGCCTCATATTAATCAGGCGCCTTTTCCCGCTCTCCGTCAGCCGTTTGTTTTCTCAGATTGTTAACTCTCCCTTCGCGTTTATCATATCACTCATGGCATGTGATGAAAAATCACCAGTATGTCAGTTAATTTAAGGAAAAATTTGTGACTGGACAGCAGCAGTGACTTGTGCCTGAAGGAACATATTAAGTTTACATACATTCACAAAATGATAAAATGCAACTATGCACAGGTTGATGTAATCATCACTCACTCTGCTTTTGGTTCTTCCGTGAGAACTAGCATGAAGTAATCACCGGCGCTTGCTGTGGTGGTTCATGAATGTATCCTTTTCACATGCTGAGGTTGCCAGCCTAGTATGAATCTTTAACACCACTAGCAAGTATTAACATGTCAAATTCACAGCATAACATTTATGTTTACAACTTACCCCAGCAGGATGATAGATTTCTTGCTCAGTAGAATAGTCTTGGCAACTTAACACGGATGCCTCGAACACACGTCTAGGGTATTATTTCTATTTCAGAATCCCTCTGTGACTTGTGAGTGGTCCTGTAGAATTCCGGGTTCCGTATTAATATTGGCGAGTTTTATACTGATGTACAGAGATACTCTTAATACATTTTTGTTTGTCCGGTTCTATAAATTCAAAATCCAACTCTATTCTTTTCTGTGACAAGGCCCGAGCTGTCTACGTTGACGATTTCTGGAATGCAGTGCCGACGTCAAACTTCTTCTACGTTATATCGTAGGTTCCCGGCACACGCTTCCACCTGGCGTTTTCGACAAACTTCCAATCATAGCGACTGTTTATTCACGCCTCAAATGCCAGCCAATACATTCAAAGTACATGTTATGATAACTTTTCCTCATGTATTATTTTCCATGACTCATGCATTTGAAAAATTCAGTCATCGTCCGTATATGGAGTTGTGATATTCATAAAATGTTGTCAAAGTCTACTTATATCACACTTCCTACCACTCTTCAAAATGTCTTCCAAGATTGCGTGTATCTATAATTACCTAACCCAAGTAATTCTGAAGTCTGATTATTAGACTCTGTCGATCTCTTGTATCACCTGACTTGTCGCAATCCGACTGCCTATCTAGACAAATCGTGGTCTATACAATTAAACCCGTATTGCCAGTTCCTTTCTGCTGTCGAGTCGGAAGTGATTATGCAATCTTAAGCAAACACTTCATGCTCGCATCTACCTGGAGTCAATGTGGGTATTATCACGTTTAGTGATTCAATTAATCTCTCAGAGATAGGCAATACGCTTGTCTGGCCCTGTCATGCATCGAAGCGTGAAACGGGAACAATGACAGTAGGAAAAATAGGTAACAATTCTGAGTAGAGGATAGGGACGACATTATGTGCGTTAAATATGCCGAAATAATAGATAATAAAGGCAATGAGATGAAATAACGAAAAAGCAAACAAGCCGAATCGTAACAAGGACATTCTGTTATGGCAAGGAGAATCGAATTGTGTCATCATTCCTATGTACTGAACAATAAAGTGCATTTCTTTTTGCGTCAAGGATACTTTTGAATTGTACGCTTGAAGCAGTTATCGGGACCTTGCTCTTGGCCAAGCTTAAATGCGAATATATCGTCAGCTACAATAAATTGCGAACATATCAAACTACCCCACATCGCAGATACCAACCATGACATCAGGCAGACAAAGCATGAGAATTGATCCACATCGATCACGTTGGACCCTTTATTGATCATTGTCGGCTTATCGCTGTTTTTGCATACTCAAATTACCCGTACATGTGTGGATGTAGTCTGAAGAGATTATCTGAGCAATCAGTAAGATTTTATCTGCAAGAACGGTTTTCAGAAACTATTGCATCAGACAACGGAACAGAGTTTATTGCACAGCAGTTCTATGAATATTGTCGCGCATATGAAATGTCACACTTAATGACAACCCCGTTTCACCCAGCATCTAAAAGAAGCAGAACGCTTCGTCTGCAACTTCAAGTCCGCAATAAGCAAAATACGTTGGGTAAGAAAAATAAGAAATGGAGAACTGAGTGGGGTACCCTTTGCACACAGAACTACGCCTAATCCATTTTCAGAAATGTTGCCTGCCCAGTTGCTACATTGCAGACAGCCATGGATGCAGTTCTCACTGACGATGCCTCAGGCAAAAAACGGAAGTTCACGTCTAACTGGTGAACATCTTTGAAGTTCAGCATCCGGATTTCTCTGTTTTTTAAGTAACATTTAATCTTCTTCTTCTTCCTCGTTCGCCTTCAAACTTCCACATTTATGACTCTAATAAAGGCAGTAGTCAACTTAAGGTTCCCGACATCTCCAAACAGTTTTTCGTTGACAGAAGTGGGTTGTTGCCATATGCTACTCCGTTCATTACTGTAAGTTGGGCAGAACTGCAGCAGGTGTTCGACTGTGTGGCCGCCTACGTTAACAGATGGTTACATCACTTGGCCATTTGCATGCCCAGGTTCTTTGCCTCAGTAGCTAGCGATGACATGATGAATGATTACAACAGTCACACACACAGTGAGCGATGACACAACGCCACAGTCAAATGAAAATACTATTTATGTACACTGTGTGGACCACTGCTGTTACTTGGACCTCAATAAAACTTGGTCCGTCACCCTTCCTTCCTCAAATCTCGTTCAGCATTGAAACTACACATTCAATATTATAATATCTAACCATCAATGGTTATTCAGGTGCTATCAGTATCTACCTCTTTTCTTTCTTCCCTAACAGATCCTTGTCTATTGTTCCATGTCGCTCTGGGTTCAGGTTATATATGTGATACCGGACTCCACCGGGGTTGTTCCTTTCCCTTATTGTTAGCTGGCCATTATTTTTGACGAGGAATAGGACTACTGTATATATGTAAATAATTTCACTCTACGTACCCTCTTTCCTATACCGAGTGGAGCCTAACTCGCTCCATCGTTCTTCCGTCCTAGTCAAGAATTTAAGGTTTCTATAATGTTGGGTTAATTACCACCCAATCTTGTCTCCTTGTCAGAGAATTTTCACAACACATTCTACTTGAGTATTGCCTTCAACATGGCTACCCTCGTCTATGTCGGGTATGTGCGACCTTCACTAACTAACTTACGCTTCTGACTGTCCGCTAAAAAGCGTGACTAACCGGATTTCTGTTCACCTCTTTTTTGATCCCCGTCTCATGCACATTCTTATTTGCGCATCCCCTTTTCCTACTCTATCTAGACTTTCCTATACCTGATTTTCATTATTCGTTCCCTTATCTGTCACATCTATCTCCTTATCCCCTCAAAATAAATTATTTATCCATAGGAGAAAAAATTTATTTCCATGGTTGTACCAACACTATTGTACTTTTCCTATATACAAAAAAAAATCCTTAGCAATAACTACATTCATCCACATCTCCTTCCCTTTCATACTTCTAATGGAGAACAATTTATATATTTCTCCATCTCTTTCATATGAATGAAAACCAAGTTTATTTCCTGACATTCATTCTTTCATCCCTGCTATCTCACACGCACATCATTTTGCTAACAATTTTAATGTATCACACATCTGGTGTGGTTTTCTTTTACCATTTCCTCACTATACTCATAACCTGCTCCGTGTCCTGTCTTATTGTGTACACTTTACATGTCTGCATGAGCATTTCAGTCATCGACATGTCTAAGTAAGCCATTCAGTCGTCGTAGTCTCATTCTAATGCCGTCCCCCTGTCTATCCCTGGGAGAAATGTTTACCTCCCATTTACGACCACTTATCTTCCCTTTTCTCCTCTACTATCTACTCATGTTACATGATTTTTTTGTTTTGTTTTAAAACATGCTTTTGACACGTGATTACATTTTCACTTCTTTAGTGATCTTCATTTTTCCATATCAGTCACATATCATCCATTTCTTATGTTACTACATATCGTCATACCAAAACTGGGGATTTTCTCTTTTCCCGTCACGTTCCTTAAGTGACCTTCATTCCTTTTTACACTTATGACTGTTCTTACCCTTGTCATTTGCACTCACATTCTGCACACTCTGTATATATCCATACAAAGTTTATTTCCTTTTACTCATCCAGTCACTCCTATTGTCATATATGTAAACGCATCATATTCTATTATTGTTTGTCACCACCACACACCTGTTGTGAATTGTTTGGCCTTTTTCTTCTCTCGTATAAAGCCTAAACATGTCTTCTGTCATGTCTTTCTATATACATTGTTCATGATGGCGTGAGCCATTTAACTATCATGGCAACACTGAATTGCCATCTTCCTGTACACCCTTTACTAACTAGATTTCTGTCCTTGGTCTCCTACGCGGAAATATTTGAAACTTCTTGGGTCTACCTATCTTGAACTATTTTGTCGCTTTTTCCTACTTGCGTGTTTTTCTGCTGCTGACCTGTCACTTGACTTCTTTTTCTACTTATGTCTATCTCTCGTTACTCTATTTTTACGTCCTCTCCTCATCACTTTGTTTCATGGTTTCTCCATATTTCTTCTTTTCTCATTGTCATTCTTCAGTACTCCATATCTGTATCATGTTCCTGTGCCTTCTCACTCCTCTTTTCTTCTTTGTCCCTTTCTTTTGGCTTCTCGATGTCCGTTCCCTCTCTGGAACCTCTCTGTGTGCTACCTCCTTTTCTTTCCTTCTCCACAACACTCTGTCTCCCCGTGTCTGAACTTCTTCTGTATATGTTCGGTGAGGGTTACCCTCAATAGACTCTCATGTTTAGTCTGGCAAACGCCGCACAACGTTTTTATATGTTTTTTCGTTCCCTCCCTGGAACGTTCTTAACACATGTCTCTTCTCTTCATGTATTTCGGAGGAAAAAAAATATGATTTCTCCCGAAGTCTTCCCAAGACTCCGGCCACTGCCGCAAAAATCTCTCTTTGCCATTTTCTCTATGGCTTCTCACTTCTACATTTGTTCCTTCTAGAACTATCTCTTCTATATGTCTGTGCCATCCTTCCTGTGGCTTCTCAATACTCCCGTCATTTCTCCATGGCTCTCATCTCTTATCCATTTCCCTATGTTTCTCCATTATGTTCGGTGCAGAATGACTCCACTAAAAGTCTCCTCACGACTTAGCTAACGCCGCCATTTTTATTCCTCTCTTTCCATCGTTTATCCGCCTCTGACTATTCCCTCCATCTAGTCTGACTCGATATCTCCGCATAACATCTCCACCTTTCTGCCCTGTTCGCAAGTATTTCATCCAGGTTGTATACTGGGTACTTACGTTCTCTACTCCTACTTCTATATTTTCTTCCTTCCTCCTTAACTCTTCTAGTATTCTCTCGTCCTCTGTAACTCCTTTTGCATCTGTGATTACCGCCACTCTCCTCAGATACTACACTGTCTGAGTCGGTCGACACCGATTCTGAAGACCACCTCCGTCTACTGCTATGTTCTGCTTCATTAACCGTCTGTCGACTTTTCTTCTGGTCGATCTATCCTCTTCTTTGTAATCTTTTTTCCCTGTGTCCTCCTCATACTCCTCTTCATTCAACATTTCAATCACAAGTTTGTGAACTTATTTTTCCTTTTTTGATAAGTCTGTATCAAACTTTACCTCTAGCAATTTCCGCACCTTTTTTGTTGTCAAGGTGTTGAGATCGCCTACTCTTAGGGTACTTTTTATTGCTTTCTTTAACTCATTTACACTTGGTTCAGCCTTTCTGATCATTTTCTTCGTTTTTCTGTCTGATTTTTGCATCCAATATGAATGTTCTAATTTCCAGGCCAATAACTTCTATTGCCTTCGTCGTCAAACTCGTCCGAACTGAAACCTTGAGCATATTCGTCGGAGTCTATAAGTCTATATTCCCCACTTGACGAATCGGATTGTGATTGTATGTCAAGCTGGTACTTTTCGTGTACTGTACATACTCCACCCTGACTTTTCTTCTCTACTCCTCGTGTACGCCTATAAGATGTGTCCATGTCTTGTATTTCTTGTGGATCTGTTTTCTTAGGATTCCTTCTTACTGCTGTTCTTATACGCCTGTACGATGCGTCAGTGTTCTGCGTTTCTTCTATCCTATCTTTTCTGTTGTCCGCCTTCACTGATCTTTCTTTCTCTTGCAGTAATACCTGCATCGATTCATCCTTCTTATTCTTTATCTCGGTGTTATCCTTATGACCCTTTTACACTGAGTGACATCTTAGATTGTCTCGTATTGTATAATACATGTGACTGTCACATATGGAAATAGTGCAGCAGTCACGTCCACTTTTGCCCCAAGCCCCATCTAGGTTTATATTTTTTGCTGCACGAACGACGGATTCACTATCGCAATTAACACGTGAGCCGTTTGGCAATTAAGCACGGTGGAACAGAGCGAAGTGCGCGGCATGGTGTAATCGTTCTTTGATCAGGGAAACACGCGGGCAAGAGCCCGGCGTTAACAGTTTCTTTGAAGAATCAAAGGGGTGATAAGTCTGAGACGTACCTTGGATTGTTACATTTTCAGGGGAATTAACTTACGTAGCTGATATTCGGCAAGGCGGAGATAATAAAAGAAGCCAGAGGTCGTCGGTCGGCAGAGGTGAAGAAATAACCTTTCATTCAGGAATCGAACGGCAAATTTGCCCGGCCCTGGACGTAGGTGCGACTTTCGCATTAAGAAGCGAAAAGAACGGCATCTATGGATATATACCTCGGCTCTCCAAAAGTCATTATCAGTTCCTCAGAGATTTTTCTGAATTCACTATCTCGATATCCTAAGATTTCTCGTACAGAGTGAATTATTAGATTTCGTGGAGTGTTTTCATTTTTCTGTTGGCGGTAATTTATATATTAGCCTTTAAGGGATTTAGTGTGTTAAAAGTTTTCATTTATATTTCACTGGGATTTTCTGTGTTAAATGAATAGCATATTAAATAACATATAACTAATTTTTCCAGCTGTAACTTAAATTTAATTACTCGCTATTTCCCAGAAAGAGATGTTTTAAATTGAGTAGTAAATGAATTAAATAAGTGTCTACTGACGGTATATATTATTTACTTCTATCCATTTTTATGTAATTTTATAAATGACTAGTGTTCATATCACGCGTTAAAAAACGATAGGATAAGCTAGTCACTTGTGGGTTAAAATCTAATTTATAACGGAATCGTGAAGAGGTCTTACCTTAACGCATGTTATATATAATATTGATATTATGGTTAAATGTTTATATTTTCTTTCCTAATATAGGCTGATCAAAACCTGCGAACTAGCGGTCTAACGGTCTTATGGCCATATGAACTTACGTTCTTATAGTCTTATAAGCATCCAGGGATATTTAATATTGATGAGCTTCTCGCTGTGACCTGTGCGGTCCATTTTCCTCATTTCATGAGAGAAACCAGAATAGAACCCATATTAACTGGACCAGAACTATTACCAGATTTCATTTATATCAATCTCATCAGCCAGCTGTGGCAAAATATATTGTCAGCAACATTTGTGTAACTTAATGTAGTGTCTCAGCAACCTGAGGCTAGACAACACAGGAATTATATATGTATTATTCATCCTATCTCGGCGATCACCACGTATGAACCTTACTCCAACCAACTGAAGGCAGAGATACAGTATTTTATCCAGGAAAAACTAAATCACCAACTCCAGCGACTCCCGGGAAATTTGCAGTCAGCAACTACGGCGAGTGTGGGGCTGGATTTGGCAAAACTTAATATGACACTGAATAGTCTTATTACTTAGGTTGTTACAGCCGGGAGTTGTAGTGAGGATAAGCTCTCACTGCAGATAACATACTGCTATGGCACGCGCCTCAAGCAGCCTCTGACAATCAAGTCTAGCTCCCGACCTTCACGTGTGGCTCAATATGAGCCCGGCGGAACTGTTTCCACTGACGGGAGAAGGGGCAAAGGCAAGCGACTGGCACCTGAAAACCAGCAGCTTCGGGCAGATAGGGCTCGTGATCCTTAGTTGGTAGCTTATTTAAGAGAAGGAACTCTGAATTCAAACCACCGCTGCCTTGCGGGAATATCCATTTATGGAATTGGCTTCGGGAGTAAACCCTGAGGATAAATCCGGAGTCCCTAAGGCAGTCTAATGTCGATTCGACATTATTCTGGCAACTCCTGCGACGTGGCTGGTACCAAACTGTATCGGCTACTGCCGTTCCTTTGGATCTACCAGCTGTGTGGAGAGGGGGAACATGCTGCATGGGCAACAGCTTGATCTCCATATAACTGTGTCCAAGCTCGCGCCCTGGAGAGGACACTCCAGCTTCACCCTATAGGTGTCGGCAAAACACGGGAAGTAGCAGTTACCGGTTATAAGCATTTTGCCCCATTGGCGTAGGGGATGGCGCCAGGGGCTACTTCCGACAGTGGGAGAGGTTATAGGATCTCAGTGGACAGCTACCGCCCGCTTCAAGCTGGGCAGCCCCCAGTCAATAAGGTGTTGTCCCGCCACTGTCTGCTTTCCTCATTGGGTGCATGGGGATTAGGGTCAAACCCGAACTGTGGACAGAAAATTTTGCACCAAGCAATTATCGGAATAACATAAATAAGCAAACTCACAGATTGGGATGCTGGAACGTCCGGACTATGTTGACTGGACTATCCGAAAACCTACAGGACGTAAACGATGTAAGGAAGACAGCCATAATTAATGATGAGCTTAAACGACTTCAGGTGGATATAGCTGCACTTCAAGAAACGCGCCTGGCGGGCTCTGGAACGGTGAGCGAGAAGGAGTACACATTTTATTGGCAAGGGAAAGATCTAATAAAACTAGAGAACACGGAGTAAGTTTTGCGGTCAAAAAATCGCTAACTAAAATGGTTGAACCATGTGAGAATGGATCAGAACGCCTGTTAACGATCCGCCTGCAAACTAGCACAGGTCCTATCACCCTTGTCAGTGTGTATGCTCCTACTCTTGCACTCTGCCTCAGAAGCTAAAGATGAGTTCTACGAGAATCTAGCAGCAGTCATCAAAAGCATACTTAGGCAAGAACAGCTTGTTTTTCTTGGTGACTTTAACGCTAGAGTGGGTGTCGATAATGTTTCATGGCCTTCATGTCTGGGCAGGTTTGGTATTGGCAAGATGAATGAAAATGGACAACGGCTCTTAGAGTTGTGTGTCCACCATGACCTCTGTGTGACCAACACCTACTTTCAGACAAAACCCCAGCATAAGGTGTCATGGAGACACCCAGGATCCAAGCACTGGCACCAACTGGACCTGATTCTCGTCAGACGGCCACTTCTCAAGTCTGTGCTATCCACGCGCTCGTACCATAGTGCAGACTGTGATACAGATCACTCCTTGGTTTGGGGAGCCGCGCTAGCGTAGTGGTTACAACACCGCTCTGGCGACCGGGTGATACAGGATCAAACCCGGGCGACGGCATTTGAGGATTTTTCGTCGACCGGGATTTGGACTGGATTAACTCGAGACCTGGCGAGGACATTTGAAGGAGTGTCGTCGACCAGGGACTGGCGGCTCCTGAGCCGACCCAGCTGCAATGGGTACCTCCGAAATCGGAGAGTATTTGCCTGAATGGCGAGGGACACTTGTCTCTGTACAAGAAATAAAGGGATACTCACGTAAAATCAATGTCAGGTTAGACATAAATAATAACCTGAGATTTCGCCTCGAGTATTAGCGGGCGTACGAAAAAAAAAAAAAAAAAAAAAAAAAAAACTCCTTGGTTTGCTGCAAAATCAGAGCACAATCAAGAAAACTCTATTGTGTCAGACATGAAGGGAAACCACGCATTGATACCAGCAAGATGTCAGACCCTGTCATGATCGCTCAATTTACTGCGACCTTCAAGAAAGTGCTCAGTAGCCCTCAGCATGGTGATACTATTACAGAGAACTAGGAGCATCTACGGAACACCATTCAAAGTACTGCACTTGCAACCTTTGGTAAGAAAACGGCAAAGTCAAATGACTGGTTTGATGCTTCATCAGATGTGATGGCACCTGTCATTGAAGCTAAGCGCAGTGCTATGACTTGTTTTTCACACAACATGTCTAAGAAAAATTCACCGAATCTTTTGGCCGAATACCATCACCAACCAAGATCTGCTTACTCGGAGCAAGCAAGAGGACATGCACACCATCATAGCTGGCAGACGCTGGAGCTGGGTTGGCCATGTCCGCAGAAGAGACCCCGATGTCATCACAAGAACAGCTATGCTATGGACCCCTGAAGGAAAACGTAAGAGAAGTCAACCAAAAGCAGCTTGGCGGAGGACTGTGGAGGCTGAGATGCAAAGAATGAGCCAGAGTTGGGGCACTGTACGAAGTATAGCCACCGACCGAGCAAAGTGGAATCAATTTGTTGTTGCCCTACAAGACTAAACTAGGCGTGATGGCCACTGACTGCTTTGACGGTCGGTGGCTAAGGATTAAAGAAGAAGAAGAAGAAGAAGTAGTGCTATGAATGAATACAAACGTTCACCGAGTGCCAGAACCCTACAGATCCTGAAGGCTACGAGAAGCAAAGTTCAACAAACTGCTCGACGCTGTGCAAATGACTATTGGCTCCAGCTCAGTAAGAGCATCCAGATCGCAGAGCAAACAGGCAACATTAGACAAATGTATGACGGTATAAAGAAAGCACTTGGCCCCAAAAAAAGTAAGACGGCACCGCTAAAAACCATCAGCGGAGAGAAGCTAACCGATAAGGGTAAGCAGATGGAGAGGTGGGTCGAGCACTACTCTGAGCTTTACGCTAGAGAAAATACCGTTACGCCTGCAGCCCTTGATGCTGTCAAATGTCTGCAAACTATGGAGGAGCTGGATGCCGAACCAACATTAGAGGAACTCAGCAAGGCCATTGATAGCTTGGCCTCTGGCAAAGCACCAGGCAGTGATGAGATTCCTCCAGATTTAATCAAATGCTGTAAGAGCACGCTATTACATCCCCTGCATAGAATGATGTGCCAGTGCTGGGAAGAGACAACTATTCCTCAAGACATGCGAGATCCCAAGATTGTAACACTGTATAAAAATAAAGGAGACAGAAGTGATTGCAATAACTACAGAGGCATCTCTCTTCTTAGTATTGTTGGTAACGTTTTTGCCAAAGTCATCTTAATGCGACTACACAAGTTAGCTGAGCGCATATATCCAGAGTCACAGTGTGAATTTCGAGCTGGTAGATCAACAACAGACATGATCTTCTCTCTCCGCCAGCTTCAGGAAAAATCAAGAGAGCAGAAAAGGCCTTTATATATCGCATTTATAGACCTCACAAAAGCATTTGACCTGGTTAGTAGGGATGGACTCTTCAAAATCCTCCTGAAAATAGGCTGCCTTTCTAAAATGCTGGAAATGATAAAGTCATTCCATGACGACATGAAGGGAACAGTCCAATCTGCTGGAAGCACGTCACAGCCCTTTGATATACGAAGTGGCGTTAAACAAGGCTGTGTTCTGGCTCCGACCCTCTTCGGGATCTTCTTTGCCTTACTCTTGAAACATGCATTCAGCGATGCAACTGAAGGAATATGCCTTCACACTAGGTCAGATGGCTGTCTGTTTAATCTTTCAAGGCTGAAGGCAAAAATAATTATTAGAAGGGTCACTATAAGAGACCCCAAGATGCAGCAATAGTGAATGCAGTCAGCGACCCATAGCTGTACTGCTTGCATCAGGACCAGTGAACCAGAGCTGGTCAAGACCGCACTCCACCTCCACGTGGTGGTCCTGGAAACATTCTGCAGCAGTGCAGTCTGGCTGAGCGAGTGCGGATCGTAATGGGAAGGCAAACCCGGTCCCTAAAAAATGCCGTGCTGAAGTCGGATGTGTCGACCGAAAGGTGCAGATATCACAGCTACGGCGTAAACAGACACAACGCAACCACCGTCCTTTTCACGGCGAACGAGGAAGAAGAGGAAGAAGAAGACTATAAGAAACTTGTTGTTCGCTGATGATGCTGCAGTCGTCACTCAAAGCCAACAGGAGCTTCAGAACTTGATGAATCGCTTCACTAAAGCATGCAAGGACTTTGGCCTCACAATAAGTCTAAAGAAAACGAATGTGCTGAGTCAGGATGTGGGTGCTGCACCAATTATCACTATCCATAACTATGAATTGGCAGTGGTGCACCACTTCACATACCTAGGGTCTACCATCAATGACAAACTCTCACTGGATACAGAAATCGACAGCCGCTTTGGCAAAGCTGCAGCTACCTTTGCCCGCCTCACATCGCGTTTGGGGAAACTCCAAACTCACAATGAAGACCAAAGCTGCGGTATATAATGCCTGCGTCACCAGCACACTCCTATATGGCAGCGAGACCTGGACGACCTATGCTAAGCAAGAAAGAAGGCTCAATACCTTCCATTTACGGTGCCTACGCCTCATCCTCGGCATCTCGTGGAAAGATAAAGTGACAAATGTCGAGGTGTTGTCACGTGCTGGCCTTCAAAGTATGTATACACTGCTTAGACAGCGCAGATTTCGCTGGCTTGGCTATGATCGCCGCATGGAAGATGGTCGCATCCCAAAAGATATCTTCTACGGATAATTAGCAGATGGCAAGAGAACAGTTGGGCGACCACAGCTGAGATTTAATGATGTGTGCAGGAGAGATATGAGGGCACTGGACATGGATCCAGCAACATGGGAGGACGAAGCTGCCGATCGCACTAAGTGGCGATAGTATTTACGGCGCCACCTCAGATTAGGCGAAGAGAGGCTTACACAACAAGCGGAGGGGAGAAAACGTCAAAAGGAGCACCAGGAAAATAAGCAGCTGAGGGCGATCATCTCTGGGGCGCATTCCCATAGTCAGTTATGACTGAATGGGCTATTATATTATATTATAGTCTTATTACTTATTAGTGTTTATTTCCACGAAATTCCTGCGACAACTATTTGGTAAGCGAATATGAATGTGGCCACAGTATGAAGGATCGAATGAACTGTAAGAGAGTAACATAATTTTCTGTTGTTACCACTATCATACAAATCTTTTTCTTTTGTTCTTACTAACCTGAGTAGTTACTGGATAGATTAACTAGTAACTTGTTCTTTGTTTCTTTATTGACTATTCCATACACTTATTGTTAACTTTTGATCTTTTGGGTTAATTAACCTCTGTTGGGATCTTCTTTTCTTTACCTTTACCAGAGGGGAGAACCTATTTGATTAATTTTCATTTTGTCTGTAAACCATGATTTATTGATGTATATGATCGATGTTCTAATGTTCTAGTGATAAATAAACTTAATAAACCTTAAATTATTGTGTTGGTCAGCCCCTACCCTATCTGTTATCCATAGTTTGTTTTCACGTTTGTGCGTATTTGTCACAGAATTGTGTGCATGTGGGTGTGATGCGTGATGCCATATGATGATGGATGGTATCCGCATGTCTGGTTTTGTGTGGTGTGCAGATGTGTTCAGTCAAAACAATGTTCATACACAAATAACAGGGCAATCCACATAGGACGTCAGTAAACTCACGACGTATAAAGTCAATGATTCTTGTAACAGCCGTTGACGTTTTTCTTCATTATTTATTGTGGACGCCACAGTGACAAAATGGTTACGCGAATATGTAGGCACATCAAACAGTCATTTTCACAGCAACATTCAATACAGCAATAGACGTCAGATGCATGTTATATTTCAAAGTGCTGTAAATGTAGTCAGGTGAAAAAACTCCATCCCTTTCTATAACAGCCAGGAGATAACCAGATATATGAGATCAGTTCACTCTCCTTAGTCTGACTTCAGCAAGACAGACACGTCTGCCGAAGTATAAATAATGTCCTCAAAAATATCCTCTAGATAATAAAGGTTTTTCAAACCTAGTTCATTTAACAAAGTAGCAAGTAATGGTCCTTGGAACCTGCATCAACCGATGCAGCACAATACAGCGACATGTGAGCTAGGAAAACATCTCGTGACGACGACTTTCGAAGACAGGCTATGAACCAGAAATCGTTCACGACCAAAAATCGATAGAGTTAATGAAAATGTTAATTTACCTTGCCTTCCGGAAATACACAGAAATATTATGCCTCCCGGCATGTGCAAATACACTAGAGGTATTATCTCGAATAAACGAAATATCCATAAGAGGACTCTCACATTCCTGACAGAACAAAAAAAATAGCGGAGATCCCCTCTTCAACGAGGCATCTCTTTCGCCATTCCAAATCGCTCACTCCACTAGTGGTGGGCGGAAACCGATCGACCAAGAAGCAAGACAAGTCATGCGCAGTCCAGCGCAAAATGACCACAGCTCAAACTTAACTGCATTCGATACCAACGCGAGAAGACAAATGCTTACCGAGAAAAGTGACTATAAATTTCAAGCAGTTGTTGCCCTTGCGTTATAAAATAGATATTGTAATAAAATGATGTTGCGAGAATTTATCACGCAACAGGGTGCAGTGTAACTTGTATTTTGTACAAGGAGAGAAAGTGCGTCTGATTTAAATATAGTCGTACAGATAGACTGGATTAGAGAAATTACTCAACCCAGAGACTGTCCTTTCTATTACACTATCACCTCGTGAGAAAAAAACTATTTCTTACACCTTACTTTCACATATGTATCACTATCACCTCTGCTCAGACAGGACTATAAACATCTGTTACCTATCTGATCAAATCTACGACAGTGACCATGTTTCCTTACCTCTCATGACGTCTTTATCATTTTGTGCTGGCCCCAAGTGTGACGCTACTGTATCTATCTCCGTTTGTGTTCCGATATTTATGAGTGTCTCTGTTTGTATAGCGACACTAACCATCTTCATATGATTTCCCTCTGGTTTTTCTATCTGTCTGGGTTGCATGTTATTACCAGGAGTGTGATGTGTCCAATCCGTATTCACTAAATTTACTTCTTGGTATCTGTTATCTTTCTTTCCTATCTTTTTGGACCTATGTGTGCCTTCCTTCCATCTTCTGTCGTTATGAGATACCTTTGTCCGTTCTCTAATGCCACGCTGTTTATCTCCCATATCTTTCTGTTTCTGATTTCGGCAATGAAATTCCCTACTGCCATTCTATGTCTCCTTTTATTAAGTGTGTTCCAGTGTGCCCGTCCAGCAGCTGTTTCTATGATTTTATTATTGTCATTATTTTCTCTACATTACCTATTTTGATGCCACCTTTCCCACTTGTTGTCCTGTTCCTTCCTGTTTTCATATCTTATGTGACATTTGTTTTGTGTCGCTGGCTCTTTATTACTGTCCCACGCTCTGTGGTGTTGGCGGTTACATCCTTCCTGTGCCATTCCTATTCTATGTATTTGCGGTTCTCTATCACAAGTGTGACAATGTCCTTTCCCTTTCGTATCGAATGATTTATACTCTGCTTGAAGATCTCTTTCATTGAGTAATGTGTCTAATCGCCTTCTCATAAAATCTGTGACCAGACCAGCAGACGAAAAAATCGCAATTTTAACTTTCTCAAATTCATCTGCGTTTATCAATGTCTGTAAGCCACTTACGGCATGCGTGTGGGTCACCTGTAAATATGTCAATATTACCTTTTATGTTTGCATATCTGGCGCTGTTGTCAACCTTGGTTAATGTGTCACTAATCGACTTTACGAGAGCTAAAGTCTGACCCTCTTGCATGTTATGAAGTATCTCTTCGTTCTGCGCCATGCTTCCTGATCAGGTACAATCAAAAGAGCATATATATATATATATATATATATATATATATATATATATATATATATATATATATATATATATATATATATATATATATATATATATATTCAAACTGTCTTGTACCTGTAACCAAAAGAAACTTATTATTAGTTGTTTTGGGGCGCTGCAAAAGAATGATTAATATGAAATTAATATGAAACAAATATAAAGGTATGTTATCAGGCACTCGCAGGAAATAAAGAAGTAGAACACCAGACAACAGAAAAACAACAGACATGAGTGGTTTACCCAGGATTTGAACACTGGACCTTCCGTGCGACAACCCCGCCTAGCCATGCAAGCGAATCACACTATCCGCTCTGCCATCTACGCATCATCAAAAAATGATGTTTCAATGGCAGGTCAATAGTGCGAACCACAATACACGACACCAGAAGTCCTCCATGGGCAGTTCAGCCTATTAATGACGCAATCACTTCTGTTGTATTTCTATCAAGCAGTATAGGCCGAATCCAACAAGACCCTTAGGACCTTAATACTGTGTCCAGTAAATGATAGTAGACTAGAACAGTGAGAACAGGATAGTGGGTAGGTTTGGTATTGTACAAACATTTATTACAAATAAGGGAGGGAAACCTGAGGCCTGTAAACAGTAAATTAATATGAAATTAATATGAAACAAATATAAAGGTATGTTATCAGGCACTCGCAGGAAATAAAGAAGTAGAACACCAGACAACAGAAAAACAACAGACATGAGTGGCTTACCCAGGATTTGAACACTGGACCTTCCGTGCGACAACCCCGCCTAGCCATGCAAGCGAATCACACTATCCGCTCTGCCATCTACGCATCATCAAATCCATTCTAGGAATAACATATTCCCGCTAGACCAGTATTAGAGCGGCCTTATAATACAGCTTTAAATAAGAAGTGGGGCGATAACTTACGTGACATGGCTGCTATTGGTTTCGACCTGAAGACCAATACAGATCACTAGATTTACTAGATAGGTCCGTCAAGGATATCTCTCTAAGTTTTACTGTGTTACAGTGGATAGCAGAACAAATAATAATTTCTAGCTAAACTCTTCCAGCTATAATATAATTTTATTAACTGCTAGTAACCAGTCAGAGAATATTTTAACCAACTAAGTAAATGCACTGATTCATCATGAGTATTGACGAAATATATATTTATTTCTAATTCATGATGACTGATTTTTAAATATGACTAGAATTCATTTCACGGGAGTTTAAACGATAAGACTAGCTTTAAGCTTGTAGTTTATACTTTAAAGGTAAATAACCGAAGTGGATACTATATTATATTTTACGCGGGGTAAGGATAGGATTGTGAATAATACTATATTATGTTAAGTATTTGTGTTTTTCTCCCTATACAGTATTTGGGTCAAACCCTAAACCTTACCAGCGGCTTCCATATGACACTGAGAATAACTTTATCAAAGAACATTCTGATATAATATCGGGTTTTTTTCAAGGTGACTTGTCTGGTCTCGTGTTTTACACCCAGAAAGAGACAGAGTACCAACCCTAAGAATATTAAGAATAAATTGTAACTGGAATCGTAAATATCCAGATTTCTTTTCCAAGTTTATATACCTTCAGCCAGTTGAAGTGACAAAATCAAACATTGACAGTACCTGTATAACGACCACTGTGTTGTGAAGAGTTATCCTGAACAGATATATTTACCTGACACTCGATTTAACGATTGAAGATTCCAAGCTACTGTACACTGTGAACATTGGATCTCTAATTATGTACTACCTGGACAAAAATTGAAGTGTCATTTATCAGCATCCTACTGTCAGCAGTGAATCAAGCGTTTCCCAACATTTTGATTAATTAGTCTTTGGAGAAACTGGGGCTTGATTCGCCAAGAACACCAACCTTGGATGGGCTGGGTGTACCTTAACAATTGTTCCAGCTGTTGCGAAAACACCTATTTAGGTAAGAGAGAGACTGATTTGTGATCACAGGTTGTCAGAGCGAGCGAATGCAGGGATGAATAATTCTTTTGTGGTATAACCCATGTAATAACTTTGTATTATTTGTGCAAGTTTTGCTAATGCCGTCCCTTTTCTGAATAGATTAACGTATAAACTCTGTTCTTTACTGTAGAGGGAATTTTGACCATAGTGTAAAACCTTTGACTCTTTTGGGGGGTTAATAACTTTTCTCTTAACGGGATCTTGTCTCAACAGAGGGCGGGAGGATTAAACCTATGAGTCTAACTCTTTAATTAATTCATTAACCTATGTTCATTGTATTTGATTTTGATATTCAAAGATATTGTTGTGTTGTAGTCTCTTTATGATAAATAAAATTTACATAAACTTTATTTACGTGTGTTGGTCAGCTCGTTTCAAAAGATCCATATCCCATTGATGTAGTTTTCACGTCTGTGCGTCTAACTATCGTCACTTATGTGTGTGTGTGTATGTGAGTGGTTGTGATATATATTAATATATATTCTAGTAGACTGTCTGACTAACTAAGTTCTGTTGTACAGATAGGCTGAACGAAAGAAGCTTCTCAATTTCAGGGACAAACTCTAACTAGTTTCTACCATCTCACTCGTGAAGATCTATTTTCTTTACATTACCTCTCACTGAGCTATTGTAGTAAAATCTGCGAGAATAATCGCTCATTTCAGTAAGATTTTAGTCATAAAATGATAATAAATAAACCAGCCCTATTGTGTCTGACGGTGATGCTCTCACACGCCAGCAACGCTGCCTTTTGTGCAGTGCTAAAGCTTATAGAACGATTCCACGGTAAAAATCTAACACGCGTTTTGGTTTCGGTTTCGAAAACGTACTACCAACAGTTAACATTTTGCCAGATCTGCTGCATACATTTTGCAACCTAGACTTATAATTAACGATTTTACGGAAGTGTGCCGCAAAATAACTATCTGAATTAACGTATTCTGTCAACTTTAACGCTGGTAATAAGTAGTAATCCTTACATTTCTTGGTAGTGTTACACGATACAATACAAATTATTAATGCCAATTCTTAACCCGCCACGCCAACACCCCGCTTCGCTTGATAGTCCGCCATGCATATATACACTGGAGCAAAGCCGACAGAGGCAAAACACGCAGACAATTTTATTGCCTCCTCGCGGTAATGTTTCTGACGTCACTAAAACAAGTTAGTTATTTGAAAAATACGTGCTAGCGAGATGAAAGAGAGGGGAAGTTGGCCGTCTTGTGTAAAATATTTATTTGACGATGACCGGTGACAAAATTGAAAATCTAAAACCATAATGAAACTGATTATAAAAATCATATGGTAGTATAGCTTAGAGTCCACTGAGCAAGAATGTGTTTTAAATAATATAATAGTCCCAGTATTTGCCAAGTTATTGAGAAAATACTAAATGTCTGCGGACGCACGACCAGACGGACTGTTGTTCCTGCTTGTTTTTTTCATAACGTTAGTGGGGACACCGGCTTAGAAGAGAGTCATTGAGGTAAATTCAAAATTCGCTTGGGTAACAAGAGTATAGGAGGAGAGGGGAGCGGTAGGAAAAATGTAATCCAAAACGAAACATCTTTTTGCATTGGGCATAACTAAAGCAGGCTGGCCAATCGACTACCAGACGCAGAGTATGTTTGGAATTATTTTTTTTTTCAAAAACTGCATTTGAATTCTGGTAGTCGCAAGCTTTCGATTGGCCAGTGCTACTAAATATTAGCAAAAAGCTTTCACTATTCATTGCCAGTTGAACTGTATTTTTTATTCAGATACGCTGAGAACAGCTGTGATAAATCTAAAAGTAAATTACATAACTAAATGAGTATTTCACAGTCTGGACGGAGCAGAAGAAACTGAGGCCATTTCTTTGCAAAGTCAGCGTCATTTGTTTATATTTCTTGATTTGTGGTAAGAAGGCTTTATGAATTAAATGTGTTTAATCTCATTACCAAAGTTAGATACTGCTATTGGGAAAAAGTGAAGGACGTGCCGGGAGCAGACATTGTTGAGTCCTCACTTTGAAATGTATCTAACTAATGTATGTTGTCATGATTATGTTTGAATATTATTGTATTAGAGTATATTAGTAAGCCTCCGTGTTCCATGAACACTGTTCAACAAGCCTGAAGCACACACACACACACACACACACACACACACATATATATATATATATATATATATATATATATATATATATATATATAAAAGAAAAAGATGAGAAAAATATATAAAAGGAAATGTGGTTACCCCACATTATATTATTGAGGAAAACTATGTAAACGTACAGTGGCGTATCTGCCATAGGGACCTGAGGGGTGGTCACAGCAAGGTGGGAGTCATGTAAAGCTAGGGGTGAGTGCACCTGAAATGCACGCGAGGCTGACCCCATACCCACGTATGAACTTAAATAAAAGAATAAGTGATCAGATGTAAAAGGCCAGGGTGTCCTTTTGTTGCAGAGGTTTTGTTTCCTGTTGCCAGCTGGTGACAGGAAACCTGAGGAGTGACGATAACGCCAAGAAGTCTCCGACATTTCATGTATGTTTTCAAGGGATAACAGCAGGAGCTTGGGCGTGTGATGTGATATCGATATTTCTGCAACTACACAATATCTTATCTTTCAACAAGAAACCCCAGGTGATATGTTAAGGACCTGGGTACATCTGACAGTTTCGTTTTAAATAAACCTTGGTATTTCAAGTCATACTCAGGACTTTTATGGGGTATGATGACATTTCAGCCCCTCATACACAGTGACTCTCCCTCTTAGAAGAACATAGTGTAAACTGTGAACATTCCTATAGGAAAGACATATATTAACATTGTAGTTATTTGGGCAGATTGTCCACACAATTTTAGTTAATCTTTTATGTAAACTATCTTGTCCTTATTTTCAAAGACCTGTCTAAACGATATGACTGGACAGGCAAAATAAATTGTACAAAAAAAAAATTAATTTAAAGAAAAACTTAACCACAGGTTTTATTCAATTCCTCATAGAAACTTAAAGTGTTTTTGTGTTGTGTACCATCATTTCATTTCTCCCCTAGACATTAGGTACATCATACACCAGACACTAGAGCCAACATAGTGACCGTGTGAGATCTAGAGAGGTAGCGTTAGGTTCCCTGCACATAATTCATCATCATCATTTATAGAGTCAGGGCCTACATGTGCTTGACCTCACACGGTTAATACATACACGGATTTCATTCTTTTAGGATACCATCATAACCTCCCCAGCCAAATCTAACTTAGCTACATAAATTGGGGGCTTGTCCGGGATTTGAATTTCTCCTAGTACTACATACATTGGGGTCTGGGTTTTAGCATAAACAACATTCTATTGTCCCAGGGAATCCCCATAATCATTATTGCCAAAGATTTGGGAAGTCAAGAAACTGTCAGAACCCAGAATTAATTAGATAAAATTATACTTATTTAGAAAGTTAGTTAGAACATTTTGCATTTATCAGAATGGCAGATCTGGCCAAGTTTCGATCTGCGGCTGTTCAGACTGCAAAAGAAATGAATATGGAGGGTCAATTCTTAATTGACTATGTCACCTCAGAATGTGATAAATTTATTACTAGGGAAGAACATAGGTTAGCTGAGGAAAGGAAAATGCAATTAGAAGATGCTAGGGAGACTAAGAAATTAGAGGCTGATAGGGAGGCTGAGATTAAGAGGCTGCAGTTGGAGGAGAAGAAACTTGAGGCTGAGAAGGAGGAAAAACGACTGCAGAGGGAAGCAGAAGAAAAAAGATTACAAAGAGAACATGAGATACGACTACGGGAGTTAGAGCTGCAAGGCCATGCTCCTGAAAATGGAACTAGCTCATCCACTTCCGACTCAGCTGCAAGCCAGGGGACCTCCTCATCAGCCATGGGGTTCCATTTAGATTACTTTGTGGAAAAGGATGATGACATTGAGTCGTATTTAAGCAGATACGAAATATTAGCCACTACTTATGGGTTAGAAAGAGAAAAATGGGGTGTAAAGTTGTCTCAGGGTCTTCGGGGAACAGCTTATGAAGTGTTTTCCAAAATGAGCAGGGATGACCAAGACAACTATGACATGTTGAAGCAGGCTCTTCTGTTAAGATACGAAAAGAACGGAGAGTTTTATAGAAAGAAATTTAGGAATGCCAGGCTACTGTCGGGTGAGACCTATCACCAGTTCTCCGCCCGGTTGAAGACGTATATGGAGAAATGGGCTTCTTTGGGGAAAACCCAAGAACTCAAAGAGATGATACTCATTGAACAGATGAGAGAGTCCATGGCTCCAGACATGAGAAAATTTCTCATGGAACAGGGCGCGGAGAGGCTGGGTGAGATCATAAATGTCGCTGAGAGGTATCAGGCAGCCCAGGAAGAGGTAGCTGGTATCAAGAAAAAACCAGTGGATCAGTATAAGGCTCCTCAAAACCATAATAAATTTGATAACAGAAATAAGCAGAACTTTGATAGGCCTCGGAATGATTTTAAAAATAGAACCTCACATTTCAATGACAGAAGGAATGATGAAAGAAAACCTTTTCATCAAAGTAGATTATATTGTAGCCGGTGTAGGATGGACAACCATAACACCGAAAATTGTAGAAGGAAACCTGTAGTAATGGCCACGCTTCAGGTCAGGTCGACTCCTAGAAAGGAGAAGGAACCAACAAAAACAATGTCTCGTAAACAGTGGAGAAAGGCACAGGCTGAAGATAGGTCACTGAAGCCGTGTTTTGAGAAATTCCAGAAACTTCATACCCCTCCTAGGAAAGGAGACTTTTATTTGGACGATGGACTGCTTTGCAGGGCGGATAAAGCAGGATTATCCGGGTGTGGACAGGTAGTAGTGCCATCGAAATATAGGGCACGAGTTATGAGACAAACATATGTTCTAGATGGTGAACACCAGAAGATGGGTACCACATGCCAAAGAACATCTGTTGGATATTTCTGGCCCGGAGAAGTTGAAGACATAAGAATATTTGTCGAGGACTGCGAACAGTGCAGCACGAAAAATTCCACAGGGTGGAAAAATAATAACCAAATGGAAGAGAAGCATTATGGCAAACCTGGGCCAGAAAATAAAGAGGGAACACCCACACGTGGGAAAATGAATCAGGACCTAGACACGCCACGGGGCAAACTTAGGCCTGGAAAGAAATATAATTATAATAATGTTGACCAAGGGGAATGGGAACCCCCTTTTTACAGCCAGTCTTCACTCGAATGTTTTACAATGGCCACTATGCAGCGAGTACAAAGAACTGTTATACCCCAGGATAAGCCGACAATCCCTCGGTCGGACTTATGTAAACTGGAGGAAGATAAAAGAGAGCGAAGTTATCTCAATTTGAATTTGAACCTGAGGGGAGACAACCCCAGGAAACGAATTGGTAGTGGAAGGTTCTTAGGTGAGGACAAAAGAAAGAAAAAGTCACCACCACCACACTTCCAATTTCATGATAATTACCGGGTGCCATTCCAAAAGTAACCCGCAACACTGTTATTTGGGAGGCCAATAAAAGGTTCTTTAGAAGCTTTGTTAAGGACCTGGACAGATGAGAAGGCAGAGGAAACTGTTACCTCATCATATCAATATGTGAACGAACTGACCACTCGTTTAAAAACTAGTTGGAAACTGGCAAATGATAATTTGAGACAAGCCAGAAAAAAGCATGCGGCTTACTATAATAAGAAAGCTAAGGATAGGGAACTTGCTGTAGGGTAGAAGGTACTTCTTCTATTGCCAGGCAGCAACAATAAACTTCAGATCGGATGGCAAGGGCCATATACAGTTTTGGAAAAGGTATCAAGAACAAATTATAAGATAGACAAAAAGGGAAAGGAAAAAGTCTATCAAGTGAACCTTTTGAAGAAATATCTGGACAGACAAATCCAGGAAGGAACACACCTAATGGTCTTTTCTATTGCAACCGAAATGAAAAATGACCCTCTCTCTTCATTCGAATATCCATTGAAACCCAGTGAAACGTTTGCCCAGATGAAGATCAGTAATCACCTGACAAAAGGACAGAGGGAGAAGGTTCAACAGGTCCTTGAGAAACATACAGATGTGTTAACGGATAAACCGGGGCACACCAATTTGTTGGAATATGATATGAAACTACTAGACCCAGCACCTATCTGTATGAGGCCCTATTCTATTCCTTTCGCTAAGGAAAAAGCTTTGAAAGAGGAGATTGATTATTTGTTACAAGAAGGGATTATTTCTCGCAGTGAGTCTCCTTATAGTTCCTGTGTGGTTTTGTTGCGGAAACCATCGGGAGAACATAGACTGTGCATAGATTACAGGAAACTGAATGCTGTCACAGAAGGTCAGGTGGATCCATTACCTGATACTACTCAACTATTTGCCAGGCTTAACAAGGCAACATATTTTTCTAAGGTGGATCTTAGCAAAGGCTATTACCAAATTCCAGTAAAGCCTGAAGTTAGACCTTATTTAGCATTTAGCACCTCGGAAGGTCATTATGAGTTCAACATGTTACCGTTTGGGTTGAAAAATGCCCCGAGTGTGTTTTCAAGGATGATGCGAAAATTATTGGATCCCCTGAAAAATCCATGTATTTCGAATTTTATTGACGATATCCTCATTGCTACGGAAACATTTGAGGAACACGTTACCTCTTTGAATATGCTGTTTGATAGACTCAGAGAGGCTAACTTAACCGCTAGGCAAACAAAATGTTGTATTTGTTGTAAAGAGTTGAAATTCTTGGGACATACTGTACATCAGGGTAGCATGACCCCTGATCCCAAGAATCTTAAAAAATTGAAAAGAGCACCTAGACCACAAACAAAGAAAGATGTGCGATCTTTCGTGTTGTTGTGTGGTTTCTACCAAAAGTACATCAACAAATTTAACTCTATATGTGCTCCTCTGACGGATTTAACTCGCAAAGGTCAACCTGATTGTTGCGTAGCAAAATGTGTTGCGTGTAAATGTTCCGTGGATGATGTCACATTTGCCACACAATGTTGAGGGTGTTGTATTTCATCTGCTTTCCAAAGGTATAATAATACTGGCACTTGCAGAGTGGTGTATCACCCTCAGACACCAGGGATGATGAGGCAGAGTAACATGGTGTCTTTAGTCTGGTTTAAGTGTGTGACGTAAGGGTAGAGTCAGAAAGCTACAGTATCATACATGGACGTCACATCAGACCATACAACGTAGAAAGTCAATAAAGCTTTTAACAGCAGTGATGTTTTTTTGGCAATATATATTGTGTACGCCACAATGACAAGATGCATGGACATCGTTATGCAGAAACATCACAGGTATAGTACAACAGTCATTGTATCATCGACGTAGTCGATTCAACAGGAACAGCATATAGCATCAAATAATGTAAATCATATGCCTTTTAGGATATCGTAATCAGCTGTACATGTAGTCAGGTAGTAAACTTCCCCTTTCCATAAGAGCTAGTAGATATCAACTAGGAGATTAAATCTAGTCTCCTATATTCGACCTCAACAAGAAAGGCATGTCTTTTGAGCGTCACATTATCGTCCTCTATGTTCCTTAAACAGCAAAGGTATCAAACCTAGATCCATCAATAGAGTTCAGGAAGCAAATGGTCCTAAGGACAGGCATCAATCGATGCGTGACAATATAAGTGGATCGTGAGCTGAGCAAACTTGTCATATCATAGACTCTATAATGAGGCAGGCTAGTCAAAAGTCAACATCACAAGATGGCGATAAAGTTACTCAGCAAAAAAGAATTCAGTTACCTGTTCATCAGGAATTAAATCACATAAATCACATAGATCACATATGCCTCCAGGCATTTGGAATAACGTAGAGATATATCATCTCAAAAAAGAAGGAACAACAATGATGAGGACTCCTTCCTGAATAATCTAAGCGAAGACGCTAGCACACCGCTACGTCTCGCCTTACCAGCATTTCTGCTCAGACTGACCTGGGCGGAAATCATTCAAACAGTGCCACAAACAAAGACATGCGCAGAACACCCGAATCGAATACAACTCAGCTAATTTACGAAACCCAGAATGTTCTACGATGTTCGATTAAGATTCGAACCTTAAAAGGAAATGACATCGCAAGTTGCCAACTGTTTCTATGAAAACGCTCCATACATGGTTATGACTTAAAATCGCTCACACACAAATTATCAACAACCCTAGCTATCAAGATAAGACAACTTCCTGACGATGCTATCAAGATTAGACGACTGTAGAAATAAAAGTGACTACAATTCCATGAGTTACTTCCCATGCATTAAAAAATTGAATATAGTAAAAATGCATAGTCAGAATATATAGTCAGAATAAGTTGCGACAAGTTTAGCGCAACATTACCGCCACCTCCCGATAAAAAAAAAATGTGCAACATTTTTTTTTTAAATATCCAAGAGTAAAACCAAAAGCGGTTTAACAACGCACGAATTATGCGGGGATAACTAATTGCACTGCCTAATATGAGGCTAAATTGACACATAAAGTGTCTGGTGAGAATATTTCACAACAGATAAAAAATCTGATTTAAAAAAAAATATATCGGGGAGGTGCCACCAACACACACTACGCTTGCATGAAAATACCATATAAATATGCAAGTTCATATCATTATAATCAAATAGCAGTGTCATACTCTAATACCGCTTAGAATGGATGTACACATCAGATATTGAATGTTAAATATTACATTATCTAAATGTTTAATAATATCATTACATAATGAAATTAAACATAAATGACGATCCAGGACACATCTCCTGTCGTTCCAAGGAAAGTGTACAATGTGGAACTCTCCATGTTTGACAACAGAAAGGTAGCTTCTCCGATCAACAATAACATGCTGAGAAAAAACAACCAATATAATTATATTTAATAGCCATTAAGTTTCATACTATACAATACATTATTATGAACAATTTGTGACCGAGTAAACTTTCGGCCCTTATATTAACTACTCAGTCTTCTTCTTATATTAAAGATGGGAACAGAAGAAGATGATAACAAAGCACAATAGTATGTGTTCACCTAAAGTGAGGACAGTTGTGCTAATGTATTGTAGTAATATAGGTGTGTTATGGCTCTGTCGTATATCTAGAAATAGGACAGAAGTATTAGTTGGAATCATGTGGGCATCTAGACAGAATGTCAGCCATCACATTATCCGACCCACGGATAGCTCGTACCGTGAAGTGAAAAGGTTGAAGAGCAATAGCATATCGAGTGGATCTCGAACTCTTCAAGTTCTTAGTCTGAATAGCTGTAAGAGCTTTCTGATCAGTTTCTAGAATGAAATGTGCGCCCAGGAGGAATCTTTGTAGTTTGAGAATAGACCAAACCATAGCCAACAATTCACGGTCTAAAACCGAGTAGTTCCTCTCTGCCGCATTTAGTTTTCTAGAAATGTACATAACAGGATGCAGAGTATTTGCATATTCTTGCATCAGTGCTGCTCCAATCCCAGTGGATGAAGCATCACTCCGAAGAACAAAAGTCCTATCAATAGTAGGTAATCTTAAGATGGGAGGAGAAGAAAATATATTCTTGATTTGGTCTAGTGAAGATTGGCATTCTTCAGACCAACGAACCAGATTAGACTACCCTTTCTTCAACAAAGTTGAGAGAGGTGCCATGATCGAAGATAGATTCGGGATGAATCTCCCATAGAATTGAATTAGACCCAAGAGACTACGGACTTGTTTCTTCGTTTTAGGTACAGAGATGTTCAATATTTTCGAAGTATTGTGGTCTTCTGTCTTCAAGAGACCATGACCAACACGATGACCCAGGAAAGAGATTTCACCAAAACCAACATAGGCTTTAGAGGGTTTTGCTGTCAAATTAAACTCACGTAGAGTGGACAGTAGGTCATATAAACCCAAATAGTGATCTTCCCGGGAATCACTGAAGAGACAGATATCATCTAAGTATGCGATGACGTCTGAACGATGAGAAAGAATTCGACGCATCATGCGAACGAAAGTAGCAGGGGCGTTCATAAGACCGAAAGGCATAACATTCCATTGAAATAGACCCCTAGGTGTAGAAAAAGCAGTAAGAGGTTTGGCATGCTCTGCTAAAGGCACTTGCCAATAACCTTTAGACAAGTGAAGTTTAGTGAAGAATCTAGAATTAGAAAGTCTAATCAGTAGATCTTCTAACAAAGGCATCGGTTCAGCGTCGAACTTTGTGACCTGATTCAATTTGCGATAATCAACGCAAATTCGTATGTTCTTATCTTTCTTCCGAACAATAACCATTGAAGAAGAATATGGAGAAGTCGATGGTTCAATTATGTTTAATTGAATCATTTCATCCAATTCCTTTTCCACTTGTGACTGAAAGTGTATAGGGATAGGATAAGGCCTAACTGATAAACCTCTTTTTTGATTAATGATGTCCACCAGTGTTGAATGGCTGTGTTAGGACATCAGTGTTCGTGGTTTGAATATGGAATGTCAACTCGACCTACGCAGGGGTGTGTAAGCATGAAGTGAGAGTGTAATACGCGAATGATAAGAAGAGTTCGTGGTGTTGACAATTGGTCTTTCTCTTTCACTCATGTATGGCTGGAAGTCATCGACACCAACGACTGTGTACCTTTGCTACAGTTTAATTGGACGTACACACTCGACAGCACGGATACATTGACAAATCACAGGTTGGCATAATACATCATGGTACAGTGGATAAATGGTCTTGCAATGATACATGGGCACTCATGTAGAATAATAGCATAATGGACTGTCAGTAGACAAGCACTCAGTATTGCCCATATATATATATATATCATCTGAGTTTACTGACAAAGCACGTCAGATTATAAACAATATTCAAGATGGCTTCTAGACCTAACCTCGTCTAGCGAAGATTCCTTTAAATAATGTTCAGCACATATTTTTCATATAATCATATTGAACCGCTAGTAATGGGTTCTCATGTGTAGCAGTGATCTCTGGACTCATCAAGCGATAATACGGGACATCCCTTTCTCTTCTTGAAAGTCCTTAAATATGTGAATACAAGATGGCTTCTCTCGTGAGCTGTAACTCACGTTTGGATACAACTAGTAATCTGTATCAAAGTTAGTCATTCATTAAATGTTCTCATTGCTCTGTAGATTCTATCATGATACAATTGACTTCACTTTACAATATAGTGCTGCTAGGAATGAATGTCATCTTCATATAGTTAAATCTTCCCTTATCGAAAAACGATGGCTTCGTAAGAGTTCATAAGAAGTGCTTTGTTTTACCTTGGTATCAGAAATATGATTCTGCCATTCCTTGGCAATAAGAATAAACACTGGGGTAAAGCATACACGATAGGTCTAGACGACTATCACTTTCCCTAACATATATCGATCACTTTTTCCGGCGACAAGCCGATTCAAAAAACCACAGCCCCCATCATCAGGGCGAAGCCAAATCACACCTCTCTAGCGACACATCCGCCGAATAGCCTTTGACCTCTCTAGAGACAACAGAACATATAGTTCGACTTAGATATGTAAAGATATACAGATATAAGACAGACTCGTCCTACTCAGACAAACAATACACATAAATTTAGGCCATAGATATTCTGAAGCAAGAACAATCTATTATTACCCAAACAACGAATAAATCGCAGTAAAATGGATTTATCCGCGGAGTTTGATCGAAGAGATGGCACAACTTTCAAGGGAAGTAACTCAATAATGACTTTTCCTTAAGCACTAAAAAGTATCTATTTTGTTTACAAAATATTTGCGAACATAACAAGCATACAAATGTATTATATTGTAAGATATCAAAGACTGCACGTAACAGTCTTACCACACCTCCCGGGAAAAAAAAATGGAACTTTTTTTTTTTTTGAAATACATCTAGGAGCAACGTACAATAGGCTCACAACGCATGAATAATGCGCAGATGAAAATATCAGGAATAAATATAACGCCTAATATGAGGCTAAGTCGACTTATGGAGCGACTGGTGAGAATGTGTCTCATAAACTGAGAGAAATTATTTCTCTACAAGTATATTTTTCCAGGAAGGTGTCATCAAAGTATAATACAATTCTGGCAATTACACAATGCCTAAAAAATTCATATCATCATTTCGTATTAGATATCTTAAATTTATGATTTATGAAGAAAAATCATCAAAGCACAGCGGTGAATAAACATCAATGAACCGCTATGTAGTGATACAATCATTATATTATTAAATTACAAATGTGTATCTATCATGATATAGAAAAGGAACTACTATAGAACTAGACATATCAAGAAGTCTAAGCCCTAATAGTTATGTGGAATCATGTGGGCATCTTGACAGAATGTCTGCCATCACATTATCTGATCCACGAATAGCTCGCACAGAGAAATGAAAAGGTTGAAGAGCAATTGCATATCGAGTAGACCTCGAGCTCTTCAAATTCTTACTCTGTATAGCAGTAAGAGCTTTTTGGTCGGTTTCTACTATGAAATGTGCGCCTAGAAGGAATCTCTGTAGTTTGAGGATCGACCAAACCATAGCTAATAGCTCACGGTCTAAAACCGAATAATTCCTTTCTGCCGCATTAAGTTTTCTGGAAATATACATTACAGGATGCAGAGTTCCAGAGTACTCTTGCATTAGTGCCGCTCCAATCCCAGTGGATGAAGCGTCACTACGAAGAACGAATGTCTTATCTTTAGTGGGTAGCACTAAAATAGGTGGTGTTGAAAACAATGTTTTAATCTTATCCAGAGAGCATTGGCATTCCTGAGACCAGTGGACCACATTAGGCGAACCTTTCTTTAGAAGTGTTGAAAGAGGTGCCATGATAGAGGATAGATTCTGAATGAATCTGCCATAAAATTGAATAAGACCTAACAGACTTCTCACCTGTTTTTTAGTCTTAGGGATTGAGATGTTAAGTATCTTACTAGTATTATGGTCCTCTGTCTTTAGGAAACCATGACCAACTCGGTGGCCTAGGAAAGAAATTTCGCTAAAACCAATATAGGCTTTAGAGGGTTTCGCTGTCAGGTTGTGCTCACGCAAAGTAGACAGCAATTCATCTAACCCTGAATAGTGATCTTCCCAAGTATCGCTGAAAAGACAGATGTCGTCTAGATATGCAATGACATCTGACCGATAAGATAGGATTCGGCGCATCATGCGTACGAATGTAGCTGGTGCGTTCATAAGACCGAAAGGCATAAAATTCCATTGGAACAAACCTCTAGGTGTTGAAAAAGCCGTGAGAGGTTTGGCGCGTTCAGATAAAGGAACTTGCCAATATCCTTTAGACAAATCAAGTTTAGTGAAAAAATGAGATTTGGAGAGTCGAGTAAGTAGCTCTTCCAGTAAAGGCATAGGTTCGGCATCGAACTTCGTTACTTGATTCAATTTTCGATAGTCAACGCAAAGACGTATGTTATTGTCTTTTTTACGCACAATAACCATCGGCGAAGAATATGCAGAGGTGGATGGTTCGATTATTTTCAAATCTATCATCTCATCCAACTCTTTCTCGACCTGTGCTTGAAAATGTATAGGTATAGGATAAGGTCTAACCCTAATAGGAGTATGGTCAGTTAGAACAATGTCATGTTCAATGACATTCGTTTGTCCAGGGATGTCAGTGAGTACATCCTGAAATGTTTGCAACATAGTTGAAACTTGTCGCTGTTCTCCTAGAGACAAATCAGGAGAGACAGTAACGTTCTTCCATGATTCACTAGAATGAAGTGGGATCATTGGAAGAGGAAGATTTACATCTGAAAAACTTGTTTCCTCATCCTGTATCACGGACAGTGATGAGTAATGACCATGTTGTACTGGAGAATTGTCCGTTGCTTGGAAAATGGGTTGCAAATAATCCGGACGTTCATGGAATTCAGTAAGCATATTGATGTGGAAGGTTTTATGCTTCCCATCAATATCGACAATATAGTCGACATCGGAAATTTTCGATATTATATCGTACGGACCTTTCCAAGAAATAAGTAATCTGTTTTCCCTACAAGGTAGTAATACAAATGCTTTGTCACCAGGACAAAGTTGTCGTAAGCATCTCTTCTTATTGGCAAATTGCCTTGCCTTCTGTTTCGCAAATTCAGAAGAAGAAGTTGCTAATTTGCATGCTTCGATAATCTTTTGTCTCAACGCGATGACATATTCGTAGGATGACTTTGTGTCATCGTCAATATTGTCAGATGTTATGAGATCGTGAAGCAACGACATAGGGCCACGCGGACGCGCGCCAAAGACGAGTTCAAAGGGAGAAAATCCTGTATGTTCATTGGGTACCTCTCTGTAAGCGAAGAGGGCCGCAGGTAAAACTCTGTCCCAGTCTTGAGGATGATCCTCAGTTATCTTCCCCAGTAAGTTTTTAAGTGTTCTATTAAGGCGTTCGACCATACCATTAGACATTGGATGGTAGATACTACTTAAAGATCTATCTATCTGCAGAGTAGACATTACTTGAGACATGGTATCTGATATTAGTTGGGTGCCATGGTCTGACAATATCTCTCCGGGGAACCCCAGACGAGAAAATATAAGCCAAAGAGCATCTGCAATATCAGCAGTAGTAATGCTCTTCAGAGGAATAGCCTCTGGCCAACGTGTGCACATATCAACACACGTCAAGATAAACTGATGTCCTCTGGCAGACTTGATCTTAAATGGACCAATAATGTCTATGGCCATTTTTTGAAACGGCCGAATAGGAATGTCCGCCGCCTGAATGGGTGCAGCATGCCGTGGACCTTTGGATTTAACTTCCTGACATACTTTACAAGATCGACAATAAATCCGTATGTCCTTGTTTACCAATGGCCAAAAGAAAGCCGCAAGGACTCTTGACTTAGTACGGGAAAAACCCATGTGTCCAGCACACTGAGAGTCGTGAGCGTGCTGCAAAATTTTAACTCTCAAATTCTTGGGAACCAGGATTTGAGAATGACTTGACGTAATGGAGTCTTGAACCATACGTACAAGTACGCCATTCTTCTTTGTAATCCACGATTTACGACTTGTGTCTTTATTCGGATCACCTTTAGTTGCAAGAATGAAGAATTTCTTCAGAGTGGGATCATCTTCTTGCTGTTTTATAAACGAGTCACGAGAAATTACCAAGGGATTATCTTGGTTATGCACTTCATTATCTTCAGTAGATGAAGTTTGAGGCATATTAAGAGCCTGAGCTCTAGTGACTACAGCGTTAGCAATCTGCATGTTTTGCCTTTCCCACGTGGAAATTTGTTGCGGAGTGCATTCTTTGACTCCATGAATGCGACCGATGATGAGGTCAGCGATCGGATTCGGAAGAAGACATGCGTGTACATCTCCTGTAAAGAAAGGAGTAGCAATCCTAATGATAACAGTAGAGTATTTCTCTAATGTGCCGCCAAATGTTACACATTTGACTACTTGTCCAGTGGCACGGGAAGGATCTACGAGTGACTGCCTAACACCAATTGTGGTGCATCCAGAATCAAATAGCACAGAGACTGGATTGTTATTCACTAAACCCTTATGTAAGACAGAGAACCTCTTCCATCATGCGCGACTGATGCAGGAAGAGCAGGAAGAGGATGGCCACAGCTTAAAGTAGACACTGTGGTTGGCTCAAATAACGTTTTGCATTGGGGGCACTGAGATGCTCTCCCAAAATCAAAAGCGGCACATGCCATGTTACTAGCATCATTATTATCTTTACTCTGTTTATAGGCTTCATGGGACTCTTGTTGTGCAGAGTTTGCCTGAAAATGTGGTTTATGTCTTTTGTTTTGAGATCTACCTCGGTTATTATCACCTCTGTAGTTATTGTTACCTCTATTGTAACCCCTATTTGGGTTTGAGTCATAGTTCCCTTGGTTACCATTATCATATTCATTATAATGAGTATCTCTGTAATTATGATCTTGTTGACTCCAAGACGGATAACCCTGATAGTTTCTATAATTACTTCCTCTACGGAAATTCCTATAATTATGACCACCCCTGTGTCGAGAGCTATCAGCTCGTCTCCAGTTCTTTGAAGAAGAACCCTGAAATGATTGGTTACCTTGGTTTTGATAACTATTATGGTTACCTTTTTTATCAAATCTGTTTTGAGGTCCCTGAAATCTGTGTGAATAATTGGGATTGTATGGTGTTGCTGAAGCAACTGGCATACTCTCCTTAATCTTAGTGTTGCCAAAAGTCACGTCGGGGTGTGCAGTGACATATTGGGAACAATATTCTTCCATTTCCTTTAGAGATTTGGGTTTACGCTCATGTATAAATTCAAGGAAAGGTTTGTTAACACATGACATAATCTTATCTCTGAGCAACAAATCCATAAGTCCTTCATACGTTTTTTTCTGTTTTGGAAAGCTCAATCCAACGATCAACTGTGAGACGTGCCTTTGCAATGAATTCTGAGAATTCTACACCTGTCTCAGGCACCATCGTCTTAAACAAAAGGCGATAGCCTTCCTCACTTAGCTGGTATTTTTTTATCAAAGCCGCCCTAATGACATCATAATTATCCTTATCTGCTTCTCCTACAAGGCATAATCTAGTCAGAGATTCACCTTTCAAGTTTTCTGCTAATTGATTAGCGTATTGTGATTTATCCACATTATGTGTACGACAAGAACGTTCAAATCTATCCAGCCAGAATGTAATATCGTCACTGGACTGATTGAACGGTGGAACCTTAACCTTGTAAGTAGAAGGTTTACCATTACCACTAGATGCCTGATTAACATTACTCATACTTGTCAATCTCAATTTCTCTAACTCAAATTCATGTTCTCTTATTGCTTTTTTTTCTTCCGCTTCTAATCTTCTTTGTTCAGCTTCTCTGTCTAATTTTTTTTGTTCAGCTTCCCTGTCTAATCTTTTTTGTTCAGCTTCACTGTCTAATCTTTTTTGTTCAGCAGCAGCTTCTCTTTCTAATTTTTTTTTGTTCAGCTTCAAATCTCCTTTCCTCCACCTGCATCTGCAATTTCTTTTGTTCAGCAGCAGCATCAGCTTCTTTTTCTAATCTTTTCTCTTCAGCCAGAGCTTTTCTCTCTTCTGCAGCGGCTTATTTTTCTTCTATTTGAAGTTTTCTCTCCTCTGCAGCAGCTTTTCTTTCCTCTGCAGCAGCAGCTAATGTCTTGTCATATTGAGCAACTACCCATTCTTCTAATTGTTGACCAGTCTTATCAAGGGCTTTCCCTTGTATAATGAAGTATTCTAATGTAGACATGATGTCTAACAATAATACTAATCACTTGAAACAATAATAATACCACAAGTTCTTAATGACTTGATTAATCAGCACACTATCCCAATATCTGTGGGTCACAAGCCTTAATAAGGTCTTGTATAACAGTAATAATAATCAAGTACTGGTTTTTACCATAATCCAAGTGCAGTGCACAGGCAATAGTGTCTTATGAAATATACCTATATAAAACATATGTCAACCAACAGAATACATAAAGTACAAATAAGACTGACAATACGAAAACGTTTGCAGAAATCAAATAAATCAAATAGGGAAATCAATGAAAATAATCACTGAATCGGCAAAGGAATAACAACACAAAAGACGTCACAGTATATGAATATAAATTGTGTATACAACTAAATAAAAGGAAAGGGGAGACCTACAAATACAAAGAAATCGAACAAAACTAAAGAACAGAAAAATGTTACAACAACAATGATGGGTACAGGTCATCACAGCTAACACAAATAGCAACTAGTTGTTGCAAGCAAATTTCCAATTAAGGAAATTGCACCTAAAGAAAACGCCCACAACGGACCCTCTATGACGTGGGATATTCTGTTGTGGGACACCGCCCAACCTAAACACAACCCGCTGACATATAAACTAATAAGTTATACAAACAAATAACATGTAAACATAAATATATAAATTATGTGTATGATAGTATGTGTTGCAAAATAGGCTCAGTTTTACAGTAATGGCAAAGTTATTCTTATGCAAATAAATAAACTGCCACTTTATTGAATTACAAATTCTGGCCTTAAATATCAAAGTTCATATATAGAAAACAAGAAGATCCATCGATGAAAATAGGACTTCTTAGTTCAATAATACTGTCTTCCTGTTAATATTGACAAGAAATGATCCAACTGTTCTGTGAAACTCTGTAATGTCTAATGTAAAAATGTCAACAACGCTGACCTAGTTACTGTATTCTCTTGATAGGTCACGTGACAAAGTGTTGACAAAGAGCAAACTAATACTGCAAGTGTGTCGTATCAGCCACAGGAAACGGTCTGGTATCGGTAGTCTGTTGACTTCTCAACTTCTGCGTGGTCAAACCCATAAAGCTGGTCCACCAGATGATAAACCTCTTTTTTGATTAATGATGTCCACCAGTGTTGAATGGCTGTGTTAGGACATCAGTGTTCGTGGTTTGAATATGGAATGTCAACTCGACCTACGCAGGGGTGTGTAAGCATGAAGTGAGAGTGTAATACGCGAATGATAAGAAGAGTTCGTGGTGTTGACAATTGGTCTTTCTCTTTCACTCATGTATGGCTGGAAGTCATCGACACCAACGACTGTGTACCTTTGCTACAGTTTAATTGGACGTACACACTCGACAGCACGGATACATTGACAAATCACAGGTTGGCATAATACATCATGGTACAGTGGATAAATGGTCTTGCAATGATACATGGGCACTCATGTAGAATAATAGCATAATGGACTGTCAGTCGACAAGCACTCAGTATTGCCCATATATATATATATATATCATCTGAGTTTACTGACAAAAGCACGTCAGTTTATAAACAATATTCAAGATGGCTTCTAGACCTAACCTCGTCTAGCGAAGATTCCTTTAAATAATGATCAGCACATATTTTTTCATATAATCATATTGAACCGCTAGAAATGGGTTCTCATGTGTGGCAGTGATCTCTGGACTCATCAAGCGATAATACGGGGCATCCCTTTCTCTTCCTGATAGTCCTTAAATATGTGAATACAAGATGGCTTCTCTCGTGAGCTGTAACTCACGTTTGGATACAACTAGGAATCTGTATCAAAGTTAATCATACATTAAATGTTCTCATTACTTTGTAGATTCTATCATGAGACAATTGACTTCACTTTACAATATGGTGCTGCTATGAATGAATGTCATCTTCATATAGTTAAATCTTCCCTTATTGAAAAACGATGGCTTCGTAAGAGTTCATAAGAAGTGCGTTTGTTTTACCTTGGTATCAGAAATATGATTCTGCCATTCCTTGGCAATAAGAATAAACACTGGGGTAAAGCATACACGATAGGTCTAAAACAACTATCACTTTCCCCTACACATATATCGATCACTTTTTCCGGCGACAAGCCGATTCAAAAAACCACAGCCCCCATCATCAGGGCGAAGCCAAATCACACCTCTCTAGCGACACATCCGCCGAACAGCCCTTTGACCTTTCTCGCGACAAAAGACCATATAGTTCGACTTAGACATGCAAAGATATTCAGATATAAGACAGACTCGTCCTACCCAGACAAACAATACACATAAATTCAGGCCATAGATACACTGAAGTAAGAACAATCTATTCCTACCCAAACAAAGAATAAATCGCAGTAAAACTGGATTCATCCGCGGAAATTCGATCGAACGTGACGACACTCCTTTCAAGGGAAGTAACTCAATAATGACTTTTCCTTAAGCACTAAAAAGTATCTATTTTGTTTACAAAATACTTGCGAACATAACAAGCATACAAATGTATTATATTGTAAGATATCAAAGACTGCACGTAACACTAACCCTAATAGGATTATTGTCGGTAAGAATTATGTCATGTTCTATGACATGCGTGTGACCAGGGATGTCGGTTAGAACATCCTTAAATGTCTGTAACATCGACGAGACTTGACGATGTTCATCAACAGAAAGATTAGGAGAAATGGAGACATCTTTCCAAGATTCCATGGAATGTAGTGGAACCACTGGAAGAGGAAGATCGACATCAGAAAAAACAGATTCCTCATCCTGTATGACAGACAGGGATGAGTGTAAAGACGTTATTTCTTACTACACCTGTAGTACACCACTGTAAAGTATCAGTCTGTCTGCTCTGTAAGGAAGAGTGGTGTGTTGTTGAGATCAGGCATGCTCCAGTCTACCCAGCTGTAAATGGGTAACTCACCCTAGTCCTGAGTTAGGGAAGGCAAAGGCTCCAGGGGAAGCAGGCCCTAAACTTGGTCACTTCAGCCGACGCAGGATGGTGTATGTATGAAGTAGTAGTGTAGAGTGTGATTACCGCGAATGGTGTACTGTTCGTGTGCTGACCAATATAATCACTCATACACATGTGTCTACAAGGCACCAATGCAGACTGCTGGAATCTTAGTTTACTCAATTTATTCAGACGTACACACTGGGATATACGAGTACATCAGGCTTTGTTGACATAACAATTTGTAGGTATACATAGCAGATCTGAAGTCATGACACATGCAGAAATAATGGGTAGTACATCAAAGTTCAATGTCATGATACATCATCTTATGAAACCACGAAAAGGGGGTTTCTAGCAGGATTGAGATCTCTCTGTCACTGTCCGATAATAAGATAAATAATCTGTTCTCTTGGCAGTGATCAAAACAGACGATGACCGAAATCCAACATGGCTACCTTCCTGAGTTGTCGTTCACTCATTCATAGGAAGAATATCAGCCAAAGTTAATTTACAATGGATATATAAAGGATTTCATGAATGGTTCCATGCAGCACTACGGTGATCAGGTTAGTTCACGTAGCCATAACCGCTGCAGGAAAATCTGTCATCTTCGTCGATACAAAACACGACACTAGCATATCGAAGCACCCAAAAGTCAAGCTAGGCCTAACCGACGAGAGATCATCAAAAATACGAGCTGGGTTTACCTGGAGTCCGAATCATCTATATACTGACATAAGGAGAGTCTCTAACACAAACTATCGTAGAGACACTATCTCCTCCAGAAGAAAAAACCACTTCGTAAGACATTTTTTCTTGACGAAAGGACCAGCTCTTGAAAAACGTACCCCGCCATTCTTAGCAGTACATCGGAACTCATCACGACTTGTTAAGACAACTCATACTTCCGCTAACAAGAATCTAGTCCCTCATACCCCTCCAAAATATACAATATAGGACTGATTCTACTTGTACTAATAATATGTAATACATATGAATTCAGGCCATAAACACAATAAGCAAATTAATATATTTTCTGGCCCTAAAATTAAGTACAAACGCAAGCGTACTATTCTTGCGCTGGATCGATATCCAGACCGATTACTCCTATAATCAAAAGTGTGAATCAAACATGGATTATCTCGCTTTTACAATAAACAGCATTTTCATACACAGATGGATGCATGTCTATATTTTTCCCATATTAAATAACCATATCGATTTTTTGTAATATGTGCGTCAAAAATATGCACGCAACAGATTACCACACCCCTCGGGAAAAAAAAAAATGGTACATTTTTTTTTTGAAATACATCTAGGAGCAACATACAATAGGCTCACAACGCACCAATAACAATGCGCAGATGATAAGCATAAGTTTTATGACCTTAGAGAAAGCACTTCTCTAAGTATTAATATTTCCAGAGAGGTGTCACCAACGCATACTACAATATTAGCAATGACACAATTTCCACATTAGTTTATACATAAATTCCATCTAAGATATCTTAACATCATGATCATCAAAGACGAAAAACATTGAAAAATCAGCGGTGAATAAATATCCATGAACCGCTAAGTAGTGTTACAATCAATATATGATATATTACATATGTGTACACATTTCAACATAGAAACAATTGTATCAAAGCTGTATAACAGTTATGAATCATGTGGGCATCTAGACAAAATATCTGCCATCACATTTTCTGACCCACGGATAGCTCGCACCGAAAAATGAAATGGCTGTAGAGCAATCGCGTATCGCGTTGATCTCGCGCTCTTCAGATTTTTACTCTGAATAGCCGTAAGAGCTTTCTGGTCAGTTTCCACAATGAAATGCGCGCCCAGAAGAAATCTTTGTAGTTTAAGGATTGACCAAACCATAGCCAATAATTCACGGTCTAGGACCGAGTAATTCTTCTCTGCGGCATTTAATTTCCGAGAAATATACATCACAGGATGCAGAGTTCCAGAGTACTCTTGCATTAGTGCAGCTCCAATCCCGGTGGATGAAGCGTCACTACGAAGAATAAATGTCTTATCCTTAGAAGGTAATACTAGGATAGGTGAAGTAGAAAACATAGTTTTAACCTTATCCAAAGAGGATTGACATTCTTGAGTCCAATGGACTACATTAGGAGACCCTTTCTTTAGCAAGGAAGAAAGAGGTGACATAATGGAGGACAGATTCGGTATGAATCGTCCATAAAATTGTATTAGACCTAAGAGACTTCGTACTTGCTTTTTAGTCTTAGGAATAGAAATGTTAAGTATCTTACTTGTATTATGGTCTTCTGTTTTTAGGAACCCATGACCAACACGGTGTCCTAAGAAAGATATTTCGCTAAAACCAATACATGCTTTCGATGGTTTCGCTGTCAGGTTATGCTCGCGTAAGATAGACAATAGTTCATTTATACCATTATAGTGATCGTTCCAAGTATCACTGAAAAGACAGATGTCATCAAGATACGCAATGACATCTGAGCGATGAGATAGGATTCGACGCATCATGCGTACAAATGTAGCAGGGGCGTTCATAAGACCGAAAGGCATGAAATTCCATTGGAATAGACCCCTAGGCGTCGAAAAAGCAGTAAACGGTTTGGCGTGTTCGGATAGTGGAACTTGCCAATATCCCTTAGACAAATCGAGTTTAGTAAAGAAGTGAGAATTCGATAGTCTCGTAAGTAGCTCTTCTAGTAAAGGCATAGGTTCAGCATCGAATTTAGTCACTTGATTCAATTTGCGATAATCCACGCAAAGACGTATGTTATTGTCTTTTTTCCGTACTATAACCATCGGCGAAGAATATGCTGATGTGGATGGTTCAATAATTTTTAACTCTATCATCTCATCTAACTCTTTCTCTACCTGTGCTTGGAAATGTATCGGGATAGGATACGGTCTGACTCTTATAGGACTATGGTCAGTAAGAATAATGTCATGTTGAATGACATCCGTTTGACCAGGAATGTCAGTAAGGACATCCTGAAATTGTTCTAACATAGTAGAAACTTGTTTCTGCTCTCCTGGAGATAATTCTGGAGAAATTGCAACATCTTTCCATGATTCATTAGAGTGAAGAGGAATCATTGGAAAAGGTAAATTTACATCCGAGAAACTCGTTTCCTCATCCTGTATTACTGACAGAGATGAGTACTGTCCATGTTGGACTGGAAAATCGTCCGTTGCCTGGAAAACAGGTTGTAAATAATCAGGACGTTCATGGAATTCCGTGAGCATGTTGATGTGGAAGGTTTTACGCTTCCCGTCAATATCGACGATATAGTCAACATCGGAAACCTTTGATATTATATCGTACGGACCTTTCCAAGAAATGAGAAGTCTATTTTCCCTACAAGGTAGCAAGACAAATGCTTTGTCACCTGGACAAAGTTGACGCAAACATCTCTTTTTATTGGCAAATTCCCTTGCCTTCTGTTTCGCAAATTCAGAAGAAGCAGTTGCCAATTTGCATGCTTCAATAATCTTGTGTCTAAGTGCGATGACATATTCATAAGAGGATTTTGTGTCATCGACAATATTATCAGCAGTTATAAGATCATGAAGTAAGGACATAGGACCTCGCGGTTTCGCGCCAAAGACAAGTTCAAAGGGAGAAAATCCTGTATGTTCGTTGGCGACCTCTCTATATGCAAAGAGAGCCGCGGGTAAAACCCTATCCCAATCCTGAGGATGATCTTCTGTTATCTTACCTAGTAGGTTTTTCAGAGTTCTATTCAAACGTTCCACCATCCCATTGGACATAGGATGATAAATACTACTCAGCGATCTCTCTATCTTCAGAGTCGACATTACTTGAGACCATGGTATCCGATATATATGTGACATGGATGATAAATACTATCTATAATCGACGACTATATCTCGAGTTAGTCGACGATCCTCATGAGATCATAGTATACGAGTATCCGATATAAGTTGGGTACCATGGTCGGATAATATTTCTGCTGGAAACCCCAGACGAGAAAATATTAACCAAAGAGCATCTGCGACATCAGCAGTAGTTATGCTCTTTAGAGGAACAGCCTCCGGCCAACGTGTGCACATATCAACACACGTCAGAATAAATTGGTGTCCTCTAGCAGACTTTATCTTAAATGGACCAATGATGTCTATCGCCATTTTTTGAAATGGCCGAATGGGAATGTCTGCAGCCTGAATAGGTGCATCATGGCGTGGACCTCTGGATTTAATCTCTTGACATACTTTACAAGATCGACAATAGATTCGTATGTCCTTATTCACAGCAGGCCAAAAGAAAGATTGAAGAACTCTAGCTTTAGTACGGGAAAAACCCATATGTCCAGCACACTGCGAATCATGAGCGTGCTGTAAAATTTTAACTCTCATATTTTTAGGCACAAGGATTTGAGAATGAATGGACTTAGCGGAGTCTTGTACCATACGTACAAGTACGCCATTCTTCATCGTAATCCAAGATTTACGATTTGTATCCTTATTCGGATCACCTTTTGTTGCCAGAGTAAAGAATTTCTTTAGAGTAGGATCATCTTCCTGCTGTTTGATAAAGGAATCGTGGGAAATCTCCAAGGGATCATCTTGGATCTGCGCATCATTATCTTCAGAATGTGAAGATTGTGGCATATTGAGAGCTTGAGCCCTAGTGATTACTGCATTAGCAGATTGCATATTAACATTTTCCCAATTAGAAATTTGCTGTGGAGTGCATTCTTTCACTCCATGAATGCGACCGATGATAAGATCAGCGATCGGATTCGGCAAGAGACATGCTTGCACCTCTCCTGTAAAGAAAGGTGTAGCAATATTGATAATGGCAGTGGAGTACTTCTCCAATGTGCCACCAAATGTTACACATTTGACTATATTGCCTGTAGCTCGAGAAGGATTTACGAGTGATTGCCTCACTCCAATGGTAGTGCACCCCGAGTCGAAAAGAATTGATACCGGAGTACCATCTATTAGGCCCCTATTAAAGACAAGAGCACCCCTTCCATTATGCGCAATTGACGCATGGAGAGCGGGAAGTGGGTGACCGCAGCTTAAAGTAGAAACTGTGGTTGGATCGAATAATGTTTTGCATTGCGAACACTCAGATGCTCTAGCAAAATCGAAAGCGGAATTTGCTACACTATTGGAGTCTTTTTTATCATTATTCTGATTATCGGTGTCGTGGAACTCCTGTTGTGCAGAGTTAGCCTGGTAATAAGATTTACCATGTCTTTTGTGTTGTGATCTACCTCGGTTATAATTGTCTCTATAATTATTATTGCCTCTGTTATAACCCCTATTTGGGTTTGAATCATAATATTCATGATCATAATCATCATGCTCGTTATATTGAGTATCCCTGTAATATTGTTTCTTTTGTCTCCATGAAGCACTTGGGTAGTTCCTATAGCTACTCCCTTTCCGAGAATTTCTAACATTATGGGTACCCCTCGCGTGTCGAGGACTATCAGCCCGATTCCAGTTCTTCGAAGAAGAACCCTGATTTGAGTGGTTATCTTGGTTTTGATACTTATTCCAATTAACCTTTTTATCAAATTTATTTTTAGCTCCTTGGAATTTGTGTGAGTAATTCTGATTATATTCTGTTGCCGAAGCAACTGGCATACTCTCTTTAATGTTAGAGTTACTAAGAATCATGTCAGGGTGTGCCGTGGCATACTGGTCACAATATTCTTCCATTTGCTTTATTGTACTAGGTTTACGCTCATGTAAGAACTCTAGGAATGATTTATTTACAGAAGACATGACCTTGTCTCTTAGCAATAAATCCGTAAGACCATCAAATGTTTTCTCTGTTTTGGATAATTCAATCCATCGTGAAAGTGTAATTCGTGCTTTTGAGATGAAATCTGAGAATTCTACACCTACCTCAGGTCTCATTGTTTTAAACAAAAGACGGTAACCTTCCTCAGACAGCTGATATCTCTTTATCAAAGCTGCCCTAACAGCATCATAATTGTCTTTGTCGGCCTCTTCAACAAAATATAACTTACTCAGAGACTCCCCTTTTAGATTTTCAGACAACTGATTCACATACTGTGATTTGTCAACATTATGAGATCGACAAGCCCGTTCAAATCTAGAAAGCCAAAATGTTATGTCATCACTGGTAGGGTTAAACGCTGGTACTTTGACCTTGTACACAAAGGGTTTACCATTACCACCAGATGCCTGATTAACATTACT
Source organism: Oreohelix idahoensis (assembly GCA_024509875.1). NCBI lineage: Eukaryota > Metazoa > Mollusca > Gastropoda > Stylommatophora > Oreohelicidae > Oreohelix > Oreohelix idahoensis. Next base: position 208,924 of record JAMPIV010021090.1, read on the forward strand.
CATACATGTCAATTTTAATTTCTCTAATTCAAACTCATGTTCTCTTATTGCTTTTCTCTCTTCAGCTTCTCTATCTAATCTTTTCTGTTCTGCAGCAGCTTCTAGTTTTTTCTGTTCTGCAGCAGCAGCAACTTCTAGTTTTTTCTGTTCTGCAGCAGCTTCTAGTTTTTTCTGTTCTGCAGCAGCAGCAACTTCTAGTTTTTTCTGTTCTGCAGCAGCTTCTAGTTTTTTCTGTTCTGCAGCAGCAGCAACTTCTAATTTTTTCTGTTCTGCAGCAGCTTCTAATTTCTTCTGTTCTGCCTCAAATCTCCTTTCCTCCACTTGCATCTGCAATTTCTTAAGTTCAGCAGCAGTATCAGCTTCTTTTTCTAATCTTTTTTCTTCAGCTAAGGCTTTCCTTTCTTCTGCAGCAGCTTTTTTTTCTTCTATTTGAAGTCTTCTCTCCTCAGCCGCAGCTTTTTTTTCCTCAGCAGCAATTTTTTTTTCTTCAACAGCAGCAGCAATTTTTTTCTCTTCTGCAGCTAATGCTTTGTCATATTGAGCAACAGCCCATTGTTCTAAGTCTTTTCCAGTCTTATCAAAAGATTTTCCTAGTGTAATGAAATAATCTAATGTAGACATATTGTCTTCTTAAATCAGAAACCTGAAAAAGTAAATAAATTACTCTCTTTGTTAATGGGAGACAAGTCTATACCTTAGACTTAGTCTTAGTCCAAACTTGTATGGTTTACAATAACCAATGATAACTTGAGTACCTGTGGACAACAATAATTGTATCTCAAATACTGTGGGGACAAGCCTTACAAAGGTCTTGTATACCTCACTGTAATCAAAGATCACTTGAGTACCTGTGGAAAAAAATATTTCCCTTTACCAATAACTTTGGGAGACAAGCCTTACAAAGGTCTTGTATATCTCAATGTAATCAAAGATCACTTGAGTACCTGTGGAAAAAAAATATTTCCCTTTTCCAATAACTTTGGGAGACAAGCCTTACAAAGGTCTTGTATATCTCAATGTAATCAAAGATCACTTGAGTACCTGTGGAAAAAAAAATATTTCCCTTTTCCAATAACTTTGGGAGACAAGCCTTACAAAGGTCTTGTATACCTCAATGTAATCAAAGATCACTTGAGTACCTGTGGAAAAAAATATTTCCCTTTTCCAATAACAATCAGAAAGTACTGATCTGTACTATACTATCAGTGTATACCACTATACGTCATATGTCAACTAAAGACATTACAAATGACAAACAAGAAAAGACAATCTGAAAACATTTGCAGAGATCAAATTAAATTAAATAGGGGAAATGAAAAAAATGATCACAGAACCTGTGATGATAACTGCCATAAGATAACAAGACAAATAACGCTACAGTGTATAAACATAAGGGTGTAAAAAACTGAAATGAAAGGAAAGATGAGACCTACAATTATACAAACAAATCAAACAAAACTAAGGAACACAAAAAATGTTACAAATACAAATATGAAACAGTCGTCACAACTAACCAAATATTTGCAAACTATGTTGCAAGCAAATTTCAATTAAGAAATTGCTCCCTATCGAACGCCAGAACAAGACCAATATTACTCGGTATTTCCTGTTCTAGTCACACAGAATATAAACTAATTTAATACACAACAAATAACATGTAAGCATAAATAGCATATAGCATACAATATCATTTTATGTCATGAATGGAATGTGTTGCCAGTATAGTGTTGTAAAGTAGGCACAGTTTATTTAAATAATACTAACTTGCCACTTTATTCAGTAATAGACTTAAGTTTAAACTATTACACTGTCAATTTTTTCTCTGTTGAGCATATGAAGATCCCACGATGAACTATGCACTTTATTCAGCAACACTGCGATTCTTCTGTACATTGAGAAATGTCAACAATATTGCTCCAGATATTTTCTACACTTGATACCACTGTCCTGTGTAATACTGTCTGTACAGCGAAAAACTGTCAACAAGTGCTGACCTAGATACAGCATCCTATCGGTAATACAGGTCAAGCTGTCCTACTGGTGTTGATGTGTTCAAACAAATGTTCTTTCAGCTGTAAACTGTGATTCTCAACACAAAACTGCGTAAGCTGGACCCAGGAATCTGGCTCGCCACTGTAAAGACGTTATTTCTTACTACACCTGTAGTACACCACTGTAAAGTATCAGTCTGTCTGCTCTGTAAGGAAGAGTGGTGTGTTGTTGAGATCAGGCATGCTCCAGTCTACCCAGCTGTAAATGGGTAACTCACCCTAGTCCTGAGTTAGGGAAGGCAAAGGCTCCAGGGGAAGCAGGCCCTAAACTTGGTCACTTCAGCCGACGCAGGATGGTGTATGTATGAAGTAGTAGTGTAGAGTGTGATTACCGCGAATGGTGTACTGTTCGTGTGCTGACCAATATAATCACTCATACACATGTGTCTACAAGGCACCAATGCAGACTGCTGGAATCTTAGTTTACTCAATTTATTCAGACGTACACACTGGGACATACGAGTACATCAGGCTTTGTTGACATAACAATTTGTAGGTATACATAGCAGATCTGAAGTCATGACACATGCAGAAATAATGGGTAGTACATCAAAGTTCAATGTCATGATACATCATCTTATGAAACCACGAAAAGGGGGTTTCTAGCAGGATTGAGATCTCTCTGTCACTGTCCGATAATAAGATAAATAATCTGTTCTCTTGGCAGTGATCAAAACAGACGATGACCGAAATCCAACATGGCTACCTTCCTGAGTTGTCGTTCACTCATTCATAGGAAGAATATCAGCCAAAGTTAATTTACAATGGATATATAAAGGATTTCATGAATGGTTCCATGCAGCACTACGGTGATCAGGTTAGTTCACGTAGCCATAACCGCTGCAGGAAAATCTGTCATCTTCGTCGATACAAAACACGACACTAGCATATCGAAGCACCCAAAAGTCAAGCTAGGCCTAACCGACGAGAGATCATCAAAAATACGAGCTGGGTTTACCTGGAGTCCGAATCATCTATATACTGACATAAGGAGAGTCTCTAACACAAACTATCGTAGAGACACTATCTCCTCCAGAAGAAAAAACCACTTCGTAAGACATTTTTTCTTGACGAAAGGACCAGCTCTTGAAAAACGTACCCCGCCATTCTTAGCAGTACATCGGAACTCATCACGACTTGTTAAGACAACTCATACTTCCGCCAACAAGAATCTAGTCCCTCATACCCCTCCAAAATATACAATATAGGACTGATTCTACTTGTACTAATAATATGTAATACATATGAATTCAGGCCATAAACACAATAAGCAAATTAATATATTTTCTGGCCCTAAAATTAAGTACAAACGTAAGCGTACTATTCTTGCGCTGGATCGATATCCAGACCGATTACTCCTATAATCAAAAGTGTGAATCAAACATGGATTATCTCGCTTTTACAATAAACAGCATTTTCATACACAGATGGATGCATGTCTATATTTTTCCCATATTAAATAACCATATCGATTTTTTGTAATATGTGCGTCAAAAATATGCACGCAACAATGAGTAATGACCATGAGGTACAGAAGAATCGTCCGTTGCCTGGAAAATAGGCAGCAAATAGTCTGGACGCTCATGAAATTCCGTGAGCATGTTGATATGGAAAGTTTTATGCTTTCCATCTATATCGACCACATAGCCAACATCGGAAATTCGTGAGACTATTGCATATGGACCTTTCCATGCAATCAGAAGTCTATTTTCCCTACTGGGGAGTAGGACGAATGCTTTGTCACCTGGACAAAGTTGTCGTAGACATCTGTTCTTATTAGCAAACTGCCTTGCTTTTTCTTTAGCAATTTCCGACGAAGCAGTCGCTAGTTTGCATGCATCAATGATCTTTTGCCTAAGAGCAATGACATACTCATATGAAGATTGAGTGTCATCACTAATATCATCGGCAGTGATGAGATCGTGTAATAAAGACATAGGGCCGCGCGGACGCGCGCCAAAGACAAGTTCAAAGGGAGAAAATCCTGTGTGTTCGTTTGGGACCTCTCTATAGGCAAAGAGAGCCGCGGGTAAAACCCTGTCCCAATCTTGAGGATGATCTTCAGTTATCTTACCAAGTAAAGTCTTGAGCGTTCTATTCAGACGCTCAACTAACCCATTAGACATAGGATGATAGATGCTACTGAGAGATCTTTTAATGTGTAAGGTAGACATTACTTGAGACATTGTATCAGATATGAGTTGAGTGCCATGGTCAGACAGTATTTCTCTGGGGAACCCCAAGCGAGAAAATATCAGCCAAAGAGCATCTGCGATATCTGTAGTAGATATGCTCTTTAGAGGGATAGCCTCTGGCCAACTTGTGCACATATCGACACATGTAAGGATAAACTGATGTCCTCTGGCCGACTTTATCTTAAAAGGGCCAGTAATATCTATGGCCATTTTCTGAAATGGCCGAATAGGGATGTCAGCAGCCGGGATAGGCGCAGCATGTCGTGGTCCTCTAGATTTGACCTCCTGACATACCTGACATGATCGGCAGTATATACGAATGTCCTTGTTAACAAAGGGCCAAAAGAAAGCCGCAAGGACTCTCGACTTTGTACGGGAAAATCCCATGTGTCCAGCACATTGCGAGTCATGAGCATGTTGCAATATTTGCACTCTCATACTCTTGGGAACAAGAATTTGCGAATGTGCTGACGTAACCGAGTCTTGTACCATACGTACAAGTACGCCGTTTTTAATTTCTATCCAAGATTTTCTTTGTGTATCCTTATTTGGATCACCTTTCTTCGCAAGAATGAAGAATTTTTTTAGCGTCGGATCTTCTTCTTGTAATTTTATGAACGAGTCACGAGAAATAACCAAGTTACTATCTTGGCTATGAACTTCAACGCTATCATTATTCAACGAAGTTTGTGGTGTTTGTAGAGCTTGTGCTCTTGTAACCACTGCATTGGTAGCTTGCATATTATCATCTTCCCAAGCAGCAATCTGCTGTGGGGTACATTCCCTAACTCCGTGAATACGACCAATAATAAGGTCCGCAATAGGATTAGGTAAGAGACAGGCATGCACATCTCCCGTAAAGAAAGGAGTGGCAATGTGAGTTACAGCAGTAGGATATTTTTCTAGAGTGCCGCCAAATGTGACACATTTGATAACCCTTCCTGTCGCACAGTATGGTTCTACAAGCGATTGTCTAACACCAATAGTGGTGCATCCGGAATCGAAAAGTAGTGAGACCGGAGTATTATTAACAAGACCCTTATGTAGGATTAGAGAACCTCTCCCGTCATGTGCAACCGAAGCAGGAAGAGCGGGGAGAGGGTGACCACAACTCAAAGTCGATATTGTAGTCGGTTCGAACAGAGTACTGCATTGGGGGCATTTGTTTGCTCTCCCAAAGTCAAAAGAAGAACAAGTGACAGCGTCAGAGTTTTTATTATCAGAAACCTGATTACAAGCTCCCTGAGATTCTTGTTGAACAGAGTTAGCCTGCTGATATCTCTTTTTTTTGTATTGAGATCTACCGCGACTACTATTACCTCTGAAGTTATCACTGTTGTTATTATCTCTGTAGTTATTAGTGTCTCTATTATAATTGTTATCCTGTTTCGAACTACAGTTTCCATGATTATTATCATGTCCACATTGATGTGAACATCTATTTGTTTGGTTTTGAGGTCTACGCGAGGAAAAGCATCTGTTACCATATCCTCTTCTGAAATGCCTAAAATTATTAGGTTGGAAGTAACGAGGACTGTCAGCTCGTCTCCAATTCTTCGAAGAAGAATCACCCTGAAATTGATTTCCATAATTTTGACCGTAACTACGGTTACTTTTCCTATCAAAATTTTGTTGGAATCTATGATTAGAGTTTTGACCATAAGGTGCTGCCGAAGCAACTGGCAGACCTTCTTTTACTTTAGCGTTACCAATGGTTACGTGAGGATGCGCAGTTATATACTGGCTACAGAAATCTTCCATTTCTTTTATTGTTTTAGGTTTACGGTCGTGAAGGAAAGCAAGGAAAGACTCATTAACAGAAGACATGACTTTGTCTCTAAGTATTAAGTCTATAAATCCTTCATAAGTTTTTTCTATCTTAGACAGCTCCACCCAACGTGAAAAAGTAAGACGTATCTTTGAAATGAATTCAGATAATTGCTTTCCAGTTTCTGGCAACATATTTTTAAATTGAAGACGATAGCCGTCTTCGTCAAGTTGGTATTTCTTTAACAACATAGCCCTGACGACATCATAGTTGTTCTTGTCAGGCTCATCTACCATACTTAACATACTCAAAGCATCACCTCTAAGTATTTTGGACAAATGATAAACCTGCAGTGATTTATCTATGTTATGTACTTTACATGAAGTTTCAAATCTGTCCAGATAGAATGTTATATCGTCGATGGAAGCATTGAATGGTGGTAGATTAAGCTTGAAAGTGCTTGCATTAGTCTTATCTGAGACCTTATTTGCATCATTAGCATTACCCATGTTCATCACCTTTAATTTCTCAACTTCCAAAGCTAAGAGTTTTTCTTCATGCTCCATTTTTGCTTTACTCTCATCAGACTTTGTAACTTCCTTTCTTCAGCTTTAGCTTGTTTTTCTAATCTTTTATTTTCAGCCTCTTTTTCAAGTCTTTTATTTTCAGCCTCAAGTCTTTTATTTTCAGACTCAATCTGTAGTCTCTTCTCTTCAGCTTTTGCTTCTGCTTCTCTTTTTTGTTTTTCCATTTCCATTTGGAATCTTTTTTCATCCACCTGCATCTGCAGTTTCTTTTGTTCAGCTTCCATTGCTTTATCATATTGAGCAGTTGCAAATTCTTCTAACTTATCACCAGTCTTCCCAAGCAATTTACCCTGCTCAATAAAGTGCTCAAATGTAGACATGATGAGTAATAATATGAGTCCACAACCTGAAATAATTAATTATCTTAATTCAAATTTAATTATAGCAAGTCTTAAATGAAGCACTTGCTTACTCACAACACTATATTATTATCCCAATCTTTGTGGGAAACAAGTCTTAGATCAAAGAACTTGTGTATAGACCTTGTTGAAATATCATCAATCAACTCTTGATCATAGGTGCACTTCCCATTCAATAGTGCACAATACTATATTCCCCACACTGGCCACCAAATGTTGCGTAGCAAAATGTGTTGCGTGTAAATGTTCCGTGGATGATGTCACATTTGCCACACAATGTTGAGGGTGTTGTATTTCATCTGCTTTCCAAAGGTATAATAATACTGGCACTTGCAGAGTGGTGTATCACCCTCAGACACCAGGGATGATGAGGCAGAGTAACATGGTGTCTTTAGTCTGGTTTAAGTGTGTGACGTAAGGGTAGAGTCAGATAGCTACAGTATCATACATGGACGTCACATCAGACCATACAACGTAGAAAGTCAATAAAGCTTTTAACAGCAGTGATGTTTTTTGGCAATATATATTGTGTACGCCACAATAACAAGATGCATGGACATCGTTATGCAGAAACATCACAGGTATAGTACAACAGTCATTGTATCATCGACGTAGTCAGTTCAACAGGAACATTTATACGCAACACACATTTTGCTACGCAACACTGATACAATAAATTGATCAGCACAGTGTGAATTGGCTTACCAGGAGTTAAAAGAGAAACTTACAAGCAGGCCAGTATTGCAATTGCCTGACTTGAATCAAGAATTTATCGTGAGAAGTGACGCAAGCAATGTGGGCCTAGGCGCTACATTGTTGCAAAGATCCTCCTCACAGGATGGGGAATTGAACCCAGTCGCTTATGCAAGCCGCAAGTTGAACAAGGCGGAAAAAAATTATTCAACAAGTGAAAAAGAATGTCTAGCTTTGATATGGGCTATTAAAAAAATTCCAGATTTATTTATATGGCAGGACATTTGTGGTCCAAACGGATCATTCACCACTCGTATTCCTGTCACAGGCCAAGCATGAAAATTCCAGATTATTGAGATGGTCCTTGTTATTGCAGCCATACTCATTTCTGATAGAATATATTCCCAGCCCTCGGAACGTAGGTGCAGACTTTTTGAGCAGACATCCTTATGATGAAGTTCAGAAAAACGCGTAAGACTTCATTGAGCTAAGTTATCTCGCAGATTATAACCTGCTAATGATTGCATGTTTTAGGATGGGTGGTGTGTAGTAAAGTCTGCGAGAATAATCGCTCATTTCAGTAAGATTTTAGTCATAAAATGATAATAAATAAACCAGCCCTATTGTGTCTGACGGTGATACTCTCACACGCCAGCAATGCTGCCTTTTGTGCAGTGCTAAAGCCTATAGAACGATTCCACGGTAAAAATCTAACACGCGTTTTGGTTTCGGTTTCGAAAACGTACTACCAACAGTTAACATTTTGCCAGATCTGCTGCATACATTTTGCAGCCTAGACTTATAATTAACGATTTTGCGGAAGTGTGCCGCAAAATAACTATCTGAATTAACGTATTCTGTCAACTTTAACGCTGGTAATAAGTAGTAATCCTTACATTTTTTGGTAGTGTTACACGATACAATACAAATTATTAACGCCAATTCTTAACCCGCCACGCCAACACCCCGCTTCGCTTGATAGTCCGCCATGCATATATACGCTGGAGCAAAGCCAACAGAGGCAAAAACGCAAACAATTTTATTGCCTCCTCGCGGTAATGTTTCTGACGTCACTAAAACAAGTTAGTTATTTGAAAAATACATGCTAGCGAGATGAAAGAGAGGGGAAGATGGCAGTCTTGTGTAAAATATTTATTTGACGATGACCGGTGACAAAATTGAAAATCTAAAACCATAATGAAACTGATTATAAAAATCAAATGGTAGTATAGCTTAGAGTCTACTGAGCAAGAATGTGTTTTAAATAATATAATAGTCCCAGTATTTGCCAAGTTATTGAGAAAATACTAAATGTCTACGGACGCACGACCAGACGGACTGTTGTTCCTGCTTGTTTTTTTCATAACGTTAGTGGGGACACCGGCTTAGAAGAGAGGCATTGAGGTAAATTCAAAATTCGCTTGGGTAACAAGAGTATAGGAGGAGAGGGGAGCGGTAGGAAAAATGTAATCCAAAACGAAACATCTTTTTGCATTGGGCATAACTAAAGCAGGCTGGCCAATCGACTACCAGACGCAGAGTATGTCTGGAATTATTTTTGTATTTTTCAAAAACTGCATTTGAATTCTGGTAGTCGCAAGCTTTCGATTGGCCAGTGCTACTAAATATTAGCAAAAAGCTTTCACTATTCATTGCCAGTTGAACTGTATTTTTTATTCAGATACGCTGAGAACAGCTGTGATAAATCTAAAAGTAAATTACATAACTAAATGAGTATTTCACAGTCTGGACGGAGCAGAAGAAACTGAGGCCATTTCTTTGCAAAGTCAGCGTCATTTGTTTATATTTCTTGATTTGTGGTAAGAAGGCTTTATGAATTAAATATGTTTAATCCCATTACCAAAGTTAGATACTGCTATTGGGAAAAAGTGAAGGACGTGCCGGGAGCAGACACTGTTGAGTCCTCACTTTGAAATGTATCTAACTAATGTATGTTGTCATGATTATGTTTGAATATTATTGTATTAGAGTATATTAGTAAGCCTCCGTGTTCCATGAACACTGTTCAACATGCCTGAAGCATATATATATATATATATATATATATATATATATATATATAGATATATATATATATATATATATATATATATATATATATATATATATATATATATATAAAAGAAAAAGATGAGAAAAATATATAAAAGGAAATGTGGTTACCCAACATTATATTATTGAGGAAAACTATGTAAACGTACAGTGGCGTATCTGCCATAGGGACCTGAGGGGTGGTCACAGCAAGGTGGGAGTCATGTAAAGCTAGGGGTGAGTGCACCTGAAATGCACGCGAGGCTGACCCCATACCCACGTATGAACTTAAATAAAAGAATAAGTGATCAGATGTAAAAGGCCAGGGTGTCCTTTTGTTGCAGAGGTTTTGTTTCCTGTTGCCAGCTGGTGACAGGAAACCTGAGGAGTGACGATAACGCCAAGAAGTCTCCGACATTTCATGTATATTTTCAAGGGATAACAGCAGGAGCTTGGGCGTGTGATGTGATATCGATATTTCTGCAACTACACAATATCTTATCTTTCAACAAGAAACCCCAGGTGATATGTTAAGGACCTGGGTACATCTGACAGTTTCGTTTTAAATAAACCTTGGTATTTCAAGTCATACTCAGGACTTTTGTGGGGTATGATGACATTTCAGCCCCTCATATACAGTGACTCTCCCTCTTAGAAGAACATTGTGTAAACTGTGAACATTCCTACAGGAAAGACATATATTAACATTGTAGTTATTTGGGCAGATTGTCCACACAATTTTAGTTAATCTTTTATGTAAACTATCTTGTCCTCATTTTCAAAGACCTGTCCAAACGATATGACTGGACAGGCAAAATAAATTCTACAAAAAAAAATTAATTTAAAGAAAAACTTAACCACAGGTTTTATTCAATTCCTCATAGAAACTTAAAGGGTTTTTGTGTTGTGTACCATCATTTCATTTCTCCCCTAGACACTAGGTACATCATACACCAGACACTAGAGCCAACATAGTGACCGTGTGAGATCTAGGGAGGTAGCGTTAGGTTCCCTGGACATAATTCATCATCATCATTTATAGAGTCAGAGGCCTACATGTGCTTGACCTCACACGGTTAATACATACACGGATTTCATTCTTTTAGGATACCATCATAACCTCCCCAGCAAAATCTAACTTTGCTACAGCTATCACCTGTTCTAGGTCTGTACAGAAGGGACCAATCTATGTCTTAAATTCCTATAAAAAAACTACGACACCAAGATGGAACGAGAAGAGGCAATAATGGTCCCACGGGCTGATCACCCGTTTGCCAGTCATTTTGATTACGGAAACAACAGCAAATGGATTTATTTGCCGTTGCCCTAAAGACGCCAATAGGCGTGATGGGAAACAATGGCAAAGAAAACCTATCTGCTGTTGCCCTAAGACGCCACTAGGCGTAATGGCCACTGACTGCTTTGACGGTCGGTGGCTAAGGACGGAAGAAGAAGAAGAAAGTTAAGTGCCCGCTCTCCACCCATCACCTTTTCAAAACAACAACAACATAATTTAGCTTTTCAGGCTTAACAACAAACTGATCTTACGGAGACACTTGAAACACTTGCAACTGGGTAGTATACTAAAGGATTGTCCATCCAATCCAAATCTCTGAGACGATTTTCTATAAAGCTAAGACGTTCTAAATTAGATCAACAGAGCAGCACCAAACCTGAAGGATACCGTTCTATACAGCCTCCTCTGTATCCTCTTCCTGAGACCTCTTCAGAAGTTCCTAGACGAAAATGTAAACGTCAGCGGCAGCCACGAAAGACTATTCGATACATCCACATTTGCATTCATTTTCACATCACTCGCTATATGCCTGGGCTTGTATTTGTTTACATCTAAGATGTATTTGTACGGAACAACAGTGAACTGTCATAAATGCTATAACCAGGAATATAAGATTTTGCATTCATTGTGAAAACACTTCTTTCATACAATAGCCTATTTACTCAATAAGTATTTAACTTCAGTCATTTTGTGGATTAACATTACTGTCTCTAAGTGGTTACAGCTTTCGTGTTGAATTACTTACAATGGATACTCTGTATTAACGAGGTCGAAATGCCTGATTGTACATCCTTTAACTAGTGAGATCCAGCATCGTCATGTTTTCATGGAGAGTGGGTTTATTTTTTTTTTAAAGGGGAAAAAGGTAATGCGTCTTGCTCGGACAAAAGACAAAACACATTGCATACGTTGCGGCCATAAGGCCTTCGTCGTAGAAAGAAGAGAAAGCAAAAGCTAAGAAAGAGAAATGAGAAAATAAATATATAGAATATCTCCCCGTCAAAGCAGGCCGCTGCGCGTTGATTAAGCAAAGCTATTTCGTTTCCGGTTGTAAGAAACTATTGTGTTTTCAATAATTTGCTGTAAAAGCTTTAATAATCAGTCATTGAGATAATCAGTGCCTTTGGCTTCCACATATCAGTGACTACACAATTTCATTCATGATGCCTCTCACCACTTTGTCCTTCTTTCTCTAAGATATTCATTTTGTAATAATTTATATTCATTGGGTAATGATTTCTATTGTGCGACCGCGTGCATATTATATGTACTTGTACTTTGTGTGTTCTGTTTGAATATTGTTTCTAACCAGCAGCTGTCCCTTCTGCTTGCAATTAAACATTGTTAAAAGTCCACTTTACTTATTATTCACATTGTATCCTGAGCCCACACGACTACCTTTATCACCAACACAATTTAAAAGACCATTAGTCATAGATTCAGCATACTTTTCCTTTTAGCTATCTCGTGTTATAATCCATCCTTATTTCTTCTTCTTCTTTGTACGCTCTCAGACGTCAACTTGAATCTGTTCAAAGAACGCCGTGGTCAGCTTGAGGCTATGTGTATCTCCATAGAGCGTTTGCAGGAATGGTACTGGTGACGACCATATGTATTTTCTCTGTTGGCCATATGTGCTTTCTCTGTTCCTCATGTGTCGGGCATCTTTGAAGCAGATGTTCAGCAGTCATTTTATCGGTGCCACATTCACACTCATTGGTTGCTCCTATACATCCTTATATAGAACCTTTCTTCATCTCGGATATTGGTTTGATATTGATTTGGTCTCAAGATTTGAGCTCGTTAAGAATTCACAAGATGGAATAGCCTGCTTAAAGGCTAAACATCTTTAATCGACCTCCATGACCTGCCTGGTTGGGCACCGTATTTTATTGTTAGCTTCTCTGAATCGAGCCCAGACACCTGCGGAGGGAACACGCAGAACAAATTTAGAAAGACTAAATTTAAACTGTAACGACAAAACAACACAATTACAAATACAAACCATGAGAGAATTACTAACGCTAATAAACTACTGTAAATGCAATAACAAAGCGAAATAAAACAAAGAATAATAAATACAATGAAACATAAATATGTATATTAGAGTAATCCAGCTAATCGTAATTATTAATATTATTATTATGAGAAAAACAACTAAAACACATACATTAGAAAATCCCTTTGAGACAACCTACACATTAAAAGATTCGGTAGTTCATTTTTAATCATCATGACATTATGTTAACCTCCAAACCTCCTAAAAAGCCACCCTGTATATTTACCAGTCTACGGATTCGGAAGAGCTGCTCCAGATTCTGAGGTCTCAACGGAATAAACAGGCGGTTGACGTGTCACGCAAACCTCTGCGATAATACTAAGCTATCTCATGTGTGTTTTTCAATTAAAAATCATAAACACAATAATTGAACAGAATTTGAAACAAATTTGTTGATCAGAGTTGAAAAAATACGTGTTTTGTTTGTTTTTTCATGTCATTAGCTCACTATTTACCAACAGACGCATGTTTTTTTTTCTTTTCATAAAGGGATTTTCTAATCCAGGGGTAAACAACCAGTCGATCTTGATCTACCGGTAGATACCTAAGCGATATAGAGGAGAAAACAAAAGAATGTTTAACCTAGGTAAGTTTCGGACTAGCCCTTTCCCAACGGCACATAAAAGCACTGTGTTCCTCGGGTTTAACGGTAAACATTTAATTTACGACCCCTTCCTAAACCTGGTAAAGACCCCACACTGCTTAGCAGCTATTGAATCATCACATTACAGAATGTCTACGGCAAATTAATTGAGAAGATAGTGGCGAGACAATTAATGAACTACCTTAACAATGCACACATCCTCCCTGATACCCTGGGCAGCTATAGACCAGTGAAAGTAACATTGGGTACAGCTGGAACATTTGCGTACGATGTATATGAGGGTTTCCAAGGTAAACAAGAAATGATGGCTATGGCTATTGACTTGGAAGATGCTTACAACAGTATGGAATTTGCAACCTTAAGTGACTGTAATATGGCATGTGGTGTAAACCGTTGGCTAACAAGGTGGAAAGCAGCTGCCTTAACTGAGAGATCAGTTGCATTTCGTTTGGGAGCATGGGCATCACAACCAATGCGCATTTGCCCAGGATTACCCCAGGGTTCTCCACTGTGACCTGTGCTTTTTAACATCTATACAGTAAAAGTAGCTGCAATTCAACCAACAGGTTTGGGACAAACATTAACTTTTGCTGATCGCATACTCATTTACATGACTGGCACAGACAGACAAGAAATGGTCAGAAGTATACATGAGACTCTTCAGACGGTTTCTGAATGGTGCGAGGAAACCTAATCCAGAATCAATCCTAACAAAGCATGTGTGCTGCGATGCTCTTTGAACAACTCCAAATTGAAAGCAGATCTCACAGACATTACTCTCAGAGGGCAGAAAATTGAAAGGCATAACAGGATAAAATACCTTGGAGTTACATTCGATCGTGGGCTATCATACAAGTACCTTGTTGATCACATCATACTGAAATGCAAAAGAGGCTTAGCAGCCCTAAAAACAATGGCCAAAGCGCACCAGGAGCAGAGACTACTGTTTCTCCTGTATCATCAGCTAGTCATGTCAGTAGCCGATTATGACCTGGGAATACTCACGCTGTCTGTATCGCAATGTGAACGACTGGAACGCCTTCAAAGTGAAGGGATGCGTTTAGTCTTGGGCTCTACGAGAGATACCCCCATTGTGACGACATGCTTGGATTGCTGTCGATTAAATCCAGATGTGTGATTGCTCTGGTAAAAGCCCATAAGCGAGTAACGACAGACAATAGGTACTCCATAAACAGGAACATAGCTGACATAAAGTGAGCAAGAATAAAGAGGCGGAAGTCATGGATGGCGCAGGCTGAGCCAACAATTTGACAGGTTACAACAGTTAAAAATATATTCAACGGAGGGGGAAGAGTGGATTAAGTCAGGTGAGAACTTGGCGTCCTATACACATGTCATCATCAGCCTTGGCAGAGAATGCAGAGCTTGGAGCAATGAGAAAGCAAAGCTGGAAATTGATCAACTGATAAATGAGAATGCTGGGAATAATGATGCCGTTGTGTACACTGACAGGTCTGTAGTCCCTGGTGAGAAATCAGGATGGGGCTTCTCGGCTAAAGTTAAGGGCAGGATCGTCGCTGAACATAGCGGAGCTTACATGACAACAACCTCCAGTATGAAAATGGAGGTAGAGGCAGCTACTGCGGCTTTAAGGTGGTTGCCTGAAACTTCATTAACTAGGGCAGTTATTGTGTCAAACTGGCCGTGCTTCGGAAGATCCAAACTGGATGGCTACGGCATGAATGGGAAACCTCCATAGAAGCCTCGAATCTTCAAGAACTGGTATGGATCTACTGTCCTGGTCATGCAAGGGTACGCGACAATGAAAGAACTGATAGACTAGCTTCAAAAACACCTATAGTAGGTGCATTTGATATGGACAAGGAAGAGATACCGAGGACAATTAATGATCGCGTATTAGAGAATGACACTGCAATCAATGAATCATCAAGGCTAAGATTGTTGGAGTTTGGCACTAGGCATAAGACTGGCAGGGATAAACGTATGAGAGGAGGCATCCGCTGTGTATACAACTAGCACGCAGCGGGAACAATTAGCATTCATACCCTGCGATGTTTGCTGAGGTAGAGTGAGCACCTATGGATTTGCTCGGAGTGCAATTTTGTCGATTCTGAACAACAATAACAATAACAAAAGTAATTTCACCGCATTCCCAGTGAAAACCCGTAAGTTAGCTAACTAAGAATTTCTTCATTCGTGAGCTGTACAAGATAGAAAGTTATCTTTTCTTTGAATTGAAGTTAACATTCGGTAACATATTTAGTTTTAAGTTTCCACGGCTCTGATGATGGGATTGCAAGAAGCAGATCATGCGGCAGAGATAAAAGTTATTTATAAGTTGAACTTATTCCTAATTCCGGACACTCTGAAACCCGAAAACAGACAAGATTTTTTTTCAAGGTAGATCTTTACAGAACACAGAGTTCCCAAAGTAGATCCCAACAGCTCCTTTGTTACCGACCCCTGCTCTAATCCTATAGGATTAGACAAAGATAATCCCACAGGATTAGATTAAACAAAACTATATATTATTTCCAAATCCAGTGTTAGTGTTGTGGTGAAAGATTTTTATGAGTATAGTTGTCAGTAGTAGTTACTGATAGACCAGAAAAGAATTCTGTCTGAAAAGAATATATTCCCAGTGTCAGAGAAGAGCATTGGTATCACAGGATAGTCACGGCTGTGAAAATCTCTACTTCAGATAGTAATCAGATTAAAGTTAGTGCCTAAGATGCCACCTTCGCTAGTAACTAACCTTTGATAATCAATAATTCAGTAAAACTCAAAATGCAACAATATAAAATTGATAAATCGTAGGATTACAATTACTGAATCATTTATTATGTACATCTATCTATCTTCGGTTTTCTTCTTGTGCAAATTATGAATGATGCAAAATGATGAAATTTGATGAATAAAGATTAATTACACAATTATTCAAAAGTTGAGTTGAAATAATTAATTAATTGGAATAATTAAATTAAACAGAATGTTCTTTTAAATTTCCATTAACACCTTAAATGTCATATGTCTTGCCTATCTTCCAGAACAGTTTCTTCATCTTGACACAATAGTTTAATTCTCTGTTGACCACTCACAATGGCTGTTTGAATTGTCACACTGAATACTTAACACTAGGTTGGTTCTGTGAATGACGTGGTTATACTTCACAGCAACAGCAGTTGTAGGTCTTGTACCAGGCCACCAAGCACAGATGGGGCAGGTTACATGAATAAAGATGGCAATATATGGTGCTCCTGCGTTGGTCCAGGAAGGCACTTTTGATCTAAAATTCTAGACCTCTTTCTGGAGTATGACAGGACTGAACCTGGAGACAATGTGTGACAAGTGGCTAGCCTTTGGTCATATGTTCCACAAGCCTACGTGTCCATGAATGAGAGTGTTCAGAATGTTTGCATGTATATGAATGATACATGGATCTTTTCTGATCAGGAAAGCGAGACAAGACAGGTGTCTATCTGCATAAACATTCTAAAACATTACCTGAATAAAATACAATACATTTTATACATAATTTTGATGCTACCTTTGCCTTTCCCATTCTGGAGTGCCAAGTCCATTATTCAGTATAATAACTTTTAATTGACCACTCCAAATGACAATCATGATAATCGTTGGTATGCATCGAATTCCTTTACACATCCACAACTTAAATTCAGTTCAGTCCTCTGGTCGGATCCTGATACAATTCTATTAAAATAAACTGCAATAAACAATTATTTATTCATAAATTTACATACCCTCTTAGGATAGATGCAAAGTACAGAACATACTCAGTTTGGAGAGGTAGAGCTGCACGGCATATAGATGGTAAAAGGTTTTAGCCTTCGCAAGCGTCTCCTTGCTTCAGTCTATCTGTCTTCTGCCGTGTGTGTAAAGTTTGAAAAGTCCGCTGCTGGCCTTTTTATAGGGGGAGAGCGGGCGTCTCGGAGGACAATACACCGTCATAGTTTCTCAGACTGCGTATGTTAGTGTTATGCGTGCAGTCTCAAGTGAGTTGTGTTAAGTTTGGTCCAGAAATCTTCTTCATGCTTCTCAACCCTTTTATCCATGACTTTTATCTATATCTCCTTTTACTTTACATAACTTCTGCTTTCCTTCTATATGAACTTTTCCATAGTTGGTTCTGATTTAGATTTATACCAAATTGTGAAAGACGATTGACACAGCAGTTTTCTTCATGCTGACGCATTAACCTTCAATTTTCCACAAAAGTAATGCACACAGCAACTATTCCTTTGGAATGAATATAGCTGGTCTTATCTCTCAAAAAAAATTAAATCACTGTCACTACTTTCTGTCACTTCATTTAATTGTATGACACACGAATCTATTGTATACTAACACACTTTCCCTTCCTCTGCAGACCGCCATTATAATACCGGTTCGTCTACAAGCGAGCTTCGCGGCGCTTGATTGGATGCCACTTTTCCCCTTCTTTCTATCATAACAATGCATTTGTATTTACATCACGCTACAAGTGTAAAGCGAGCTTAAAGATG
This sequence comes from Oreohelix idahoensis, assembly GCA_024509875.1. Lineage (NCBI taxonomy): Eukaryota > Metazoa > Mollusca > Gastropoda > Stylommatophora > Oreohelicidae > Oreohelix > Oreohelix idahoensis. The sequence continues at coordinate 227,094 of JAMPIV010021090.1, forward strand.
ATGAAAAGAAAAGGAAAAAAAACGTCAATATACATCCATTTTTCTGAGACATTGATTGGAAACGCTCGACGATCAGGCAAAAGTGAATAATCTCATCGAGGACTTGAGATGATGTTATTGTCTCAAATTGTTTTCGTGTAGTAACTGCTCTTGGCTTGTTTTGCCGGAACTATTCAGAACTGTTCTGTCCATTATTTATTCGTTCCTTAAGGAGCATGGAACCGTGATTGCCGTTTTTTCTCACACAGGAAACATGTGTCATAGTATGTTGCGTGCATTTAGTGATGCAGATTTCTGTTACAATCTGTTTTGTACGTTGCGATTGTTAACTCCAGACACAGCCTCAATTTGGCTGAATTCTTACGGATATGACTTTTATTGAGCAACTACCTAATTTTTTCTTCGGCTACTCAGAGGACCATGTGAACCACTTCTTAATGCAGATTGTAACAAAAAAAACATAAACATACAGATCTTAAACAAAAGTAATTCTTTTTTAAAAACTACTTTTTAGAAGCATTAAACGGTTGAAAGTCTAACAGAGTAGGTCCCAGACTAGCAATCTCTTTATGATCATCGAGTTCTTAATTTTTTTTGCTTTTAAACTGAACCATTGAATTATGTGTGACTTGGATCTGTATGACCGTGGTCAATCAGTTATACTGGAACAACACTTACAATTGCGAATTAATATATTTCACTTCAACATAGTCACCGATCCAGTTCTCATCGCAATGTGTTTCTTGGTCTACCAAGAGAATTTGAGGCAGAAGTGAAAATATGAGACAAACGTGGAAAAAGCTTGAGCTGATGGTATCACCCAAGAGGACTTAGCATATGTTTGTTGAAAGCCTATCTTCCCAGGGAAGCTAAAGGGTATTGATTGAGTGATTAATTTCCACCGAACATTTCTCTATAATTTGATTAATGTGTCAGTTTTATTACTTCCGCAAGTTAATTCAGTGGATTAGATTGTGCTGCCTTTTGATTATCGGGCTCTTACATGAAAAGTGAATAGGTGCCCAGGGCTCCTGTTCCCATTGATTTCTTTCGTTCTGTTACGGGATTTGCCTCCCCTTTGCTCTGCAGTAGTGGTCCACCAGTGGCCAAAACTCAAGAGTATCTAAAATGGGTCGTCAAAGGTGTCTACCTTCGCACAAGATTACTCTTGGCAGAGTTGTAGATAGAAGGATAATGACGCTTCTATCTCGAGGCAGTGTTCACAAGATAATTCAGAAGTCAAGAACAATGCTGCATAGGGCAGAGCACTATTAACGTATATCTGATCCGGCACCTTTTATTAAGTTTGAAGCAATGGTTCGGCTTGTTTGAGCCCCCAGCTGAGTTAATTCAGCGAAATTCCTTTTACAGTTACTTTTGGCTATATGGCTGTAAATATAAGTATATATATATATATATATATATATATATATATATATATATATATATATATATATATATATATACATATACATATACATATATATATATATATATATATATATATATATATCTATATATATATATATATATATATATATATATACATAGATATAGATATTACAGATTGTCGATTATACACGCGGTCTCTTATCTATAAGAACTGAATCAACTTTGAATTTGTAAAATAACATATAACAAATTTAATAATCTATTAGTCTTTAACAAATTTAAACAAATATGGATGAAGATGATTTTATGAGGTTTTAAAATTTGTCTTCACTGAGACTTAATTGGGAACTGATGGTTTTTAGTGCCTTTTGCGTGCCTGTTACAAAAGACTTAGCTTGCTGAGTACTGCACTAGGTCCTTGTCAGGTTTTTTATGATGAGGACTCTTTTCTAGAGGCGTCTAGATGATTTTTACTCCTAATGTCAAGGTTGGTGTCTTCACACCGTGTCCACTGTAGGTAGTAGGTTGTGAACACAGCTCTTGAATCATAAAGATGGTGGCAAAAATTCTTACTTCAGACTGGTCTGGTCTCAGAACCGTCTTGTAGCTTCGAACCACAAACTTTAGGAAAAATAAAAGAGCAAATGCCTCTGCTAAGTACATTTGTGGGCTGCAAATTAACAGGCGCATTGTATCGCTGTTCACCTACCAATGTTAGCCTCTCTGAATAATTATTCTCCCTGAGTATGCATATAACTCCGCCTATGCCGATCCCAAGCCCGGATGAAAAAGGAGGAGGGCGGCCTGCATGGAGGCCGTAAGGAGGCAGCCCCTCCACCATGCAAAGGCACAACAGGCCAATCACCTGTTTGCTTTAAATCACGATTACGAGCAATACAAGAGAGAAAACTGGACTGATTCTTAAGGCGACGAACTGGAACGGACTACGGACTACGACTTATGGAACTTGGAACACAAGAAGTATAAATGGGAAGGAAGAGGAGCTGGTGGAAGAGATCAGGAAAGCACAATTAAGATGGTTTGGCCATGTCTGCAGAATGGGAGAAGATCGGATACCACGACAAGCATGGGAAAAAAGAGCCAAGGATCCAGACCCCGAGGACGACCCAGAGTCCGCTGGGAGGACAACATTAGACAATCTTTGAAGGACCGAGGACTAGAATGGAACCAGGCCAGGAGGAAGACAGCCGATAGGATAGTCTGACACTCTCTCTTCCAAACCTCTACACCTCACGGTAGAAGGGGAACGACTAAGTAAGTAAGTAAGAGTATGCATATTATAACTCAGGGAATGTAATTAGAAATCACCGTTATTCTTCTGGTTACTTTAATGGGGAAAATGTGTCTGGACAGCGCGAGTGCAATTAACAAGGTACATATATCTCACAAAATGATATTATACACTTTAGGCACATGTGATGTAATCATCACTTCTCACTGCTCCATTCGGAGTCTGGGGTCACATCTGCTGTCGGTTTTCTGTACGACTAGCAAGAAGCAATTACCAGCGCTTTCTGTAGTGGTTTATGAATATACTATTTTATATGTTGAGGTTGCCAGCCTCCTATGACTGGTATAACAACTTAGCAAGTACAGACATGTCACAATTCACATTTTAAACTATATGTTCACAACTTACACCAATGGGATATACAATCTCCTGGCACAGTAGAATGGATAAAGCAACTTTGTTTAGATGCATTGAACACTTGGTCTGGGGAATTTTAGTATTCCTCTTATGACGGGTGCTCTGATTCCTTAAGTTTCCAGCATTTAAAATTGCGGGTTCTCTTTTACGTTTTACAGACGCCCGAAGACTTTGATCTGTCACTATTAATTCTGGAATACTTTGTCCCATCCTTCTCTCCGGCTACTGGGAGTTGCTAATTTGACGCTGTGAAGCAGTCTGATTCGTATCTCCGATTTCGCTAGATTATATCTCTCATTTCTCAGTTCAAGTCACAGATTGTACTTTTAGACCAACTTGCCAATGAAAGCCAAAGTCTATTCCGGCTCTCAAATTAAACCAATGGTAAGCTCTTTAGAACTATGTGGGTCGGGGTGTTAAATCCTTACTATCCCGCGCGAATTATAAAATATCAATTTAAAAATTAAACTCGTGACCTCTTTCAAACATGTCAGTAATACTTCCGACTGTATGTGTACAAACTCACAAAGACATCGGTGAACCTATTTCCTGGCTAATACCTTCCGCCCATCTTGTCTCCTCTGACAGGTTAACTGTAATATTGATACAGAGATGGTCCAGCGGAAGCGATTACATATATCACCTGTGTTTACACGTACATCTCCCAGACGGATTTCTTTCTGTCGATCGGGCGAGACTACCTGTGTCAATAAGGATCGTCTCTATCAAAGGTGGCTAGACGACTTAAGTGATAAACGTATTATGCGCTGACCTGTCTAATTAGCCTTGTATTATTACGTTTCACCTGGCGACACGTAAACAAGTCTATGGAGTGGTCAGTGCAAAAAATGTAAGTGCATAAAATATGCCAAATAATAGGACGATCGGTGAGGAAATTGAAGAAGTGATACTGCCGGAGAGAAATAAAGTTATGAAAAGTGCACAACTGATTTCGTCATACGTTCATTACCCTTCGTCTCCTCAATGAGCCTAGATCTTCAACACATGCACGCCGAGTCATTCTGCCTTTGCAGTCTGTTAAAGATCTTTCAGTGCAACGCCGGACTATTCATTAGGTCCACTAGGCGCGGGCCTAGAGCCCTTGGCTTACAGGGGCCCCGCGAAAAAAGCAACACAGAAATATTTTTTCGAGAAAATGTTCACCCCGTGACCAATTAAAAAAAATTCAATGCGTCTAATTTTTTGTATCCGTTCTAAAATAAATAGTTAAAGTTCGATAATGATCAAATAGTTTTTTAAACGGAATTGCTTCAAAAATTTTTTTAATGCGTTTTAATGCTTTTTTGTTTCACACCTAGTGCTATTCATAACGTTCAAGTTATCAACTCTGTCAGAAATATTAGTTGTTGACGGTTCTGATAAATCCCAAAATGTGCATTTGTGCAAATGTTTTTGTATTTTTTTTTTTTTTTTAAATAACGTGAGGGATTAGAATTTTAAATTTGCATTCTTTAATTACAACCAATCCATATGTTTATTAACCCTCATAGGTCAAACATGACTCATGAAAAACTACGTTCCCTTGATTTACTGTATGTGGAATCGGACAGGCTTCATTGTGTCGATTTCGATAACATAATCAAAGATTTTGCAATAAAAAGGTCAAGAAAACGGTTATTCTAAATATTTCTCTATCATTTTCTGATGTTTGCATGGATTTATTAATATTTTCTCCATTTTTTTTACATATTATTTTATATTAATAATGTTGATATTTACCGTTGTGTATAGTGAATGTTGTGATCTCATTACATTCTGTAGGATGTACGTGGTAAGGCCCCAATCTTTTCCACTGTGGCTAGCCGTTGTCTTTTTCTATGCCCGACACGCCTCTAGTGCACCACGCACTTTGCTGTTCCGCTTTGCAAGCCGTTGATCTTCTTAGATTCCTCCGCCTCACTCACCTTCTCAGTCTTTGTGTACTAGGGATGAACATTCCCTTGAGTAAGATTACTCCTACTCCACTCATGTAGTTTAGCCAGTCAGCCAAGACTGTTGCCCGGGATGTGGCCACTGCCGCACACAAGCGGTATTCGTGGAGCCATACATGAGCTAGATAAAGAGAGGAGAACCAAATAGGATCCTGACTATCCTAAAAAGGACACAGGGGAGGTCCTAGAAAATCTAGGTATGAAAAGAGAACTAATGAGGGAGATCAAAGTTCGGCAGCTAAAATACTTTGGCCACATAAAAAGGCATAACACCTTGCAGAAGACCATAATAGAAGGGAGAGGTGAAGGCAAACGTGCAAGGGGAAGACAGCGCTATAAGTGGGAAGATAACATCAAGAGATGGACAGGAAAGAGTCTATCAGAGTGCACCACCAAGAAAAGAGACAGAAGACGTTGGAGATCCATTACAGCCAACCTTCGTTGTGGAAATGGCAGCTGATGATGATAGTGAATGTTGGTAAATGTAATGAGACGTGGCTGGCTGTCAAACAAACCTCACATAATAAAGCATAATCACGAAGCTTGAACACACTGGATATAACTCGAAACGTTTAATCAATCATTTTATTAGAAGCAGAGAACAGGGAAGAGGAAGTTAGCATAGGGACGTAACTCTAGTAGGAAACAAAGTAACCATGGAGACATATATACAAACGACCACATCAACATCCCCCCTTCTTTATGAGTGAACAAAGTCATTCATCCAAGAGGGTTTCTTGCGATCTCTTTGAGGTCTCTTAGGGCTAGATGGTACGAGAGAATGTTTCTGTTCATTGTCAGCTTTCCCAGGACTAGAAGTAGCTGTGGTTGAATGATTAACTTCTGGAGGATTGGAACTGTTTAATTCACTAGTGTTCTCTATGTCTGGCAAAACAACCTGTTGCTCATGTAGAACTGGAGATGAGAAATCAATTTCCAGGTCTGCGAGATCAGGTGTGACAGGTGTTGTGTTAGGTCTTAGGTGGATTCTGTTTCTGACATAGTGACCTCCATTCTCCCCTTCAACTAAATAAGATCTTTCAGAGAGCCTCTTACCGATCCTTCCGGGTTGCCAGTTTGGTTGTTCAGGGCCTTTATAGTAAACTGGCTCGTGAGACAAATAGGGCAGATGATGAGCAGTTTTATCATAATAGGTCTTCACTGATCTGTCTCTCTTGCCTCTACTTTCAATAACTATACTGTGAGATGCAACAGGTCTCACCGCAGAAGATATCAATGTACGCAGTTTCCTGTTGAACAGTACTTCTGCTGGACTTTGATCAAACCCTTGTCTTGGCGTATTACGAAATTCAAGTAGCGCCGCATATACATCTGCATTGTTTTGAATAGTCTTTCTCATCATACCCTTGATGAGTTTCACAGCAGATTCAGCTAATCCATTGGCTTTATGGTGACCTGGCGCTGATTTAACATGAAGTATTCCTCATCTATCAGTACATGATCTGAACTGTGCAGACGTAAACTGAGTAACTGAGTCAGATACAATAACTTTGGGAAAACCATAAAGAGCAAAATTAGACTTCAATTTCCTGATGACCAACTGTGCTGTCATTGTGGGTAGAAAGTCTATTTCAATGAAGCTGGAAAAGTAGTCAATCAGAACAAAATAATATCGACCTTCTATAATAAAGATGTCAGTGCCAACTTTCTCCCATGGTGATAAACCTCTTGAGTGTTGGTTTAAAGGTTCTTTAGTATTACTTGCCTTCGTTTCTTAAAATTCAGGAGAACTGTCAGCTATCTGTGAATCTCAGCCGTCATGCCGATCCAAAACAGACAACTTCTGGCCCTGCGCATCTTGCTGTCAAATGCAAGATGAGCAGCGTGTAGCTTCTGCTTGATTTCAGGCCTCAATGCTTTTGGGATACGAATACGCTCTCCTTTAAGTATTATGCCTTGTTCTGTTGTCAGGGTGTCACGAATGTCAACATAAGGCATAAGCTCAGCTGGTACATCATACTTTTTTGTAGGCCGCCCATCCAAAATGGTCGACCAACCTCTGAAGCACGCTGTCTTTGAGAGTTTCAGCGTTAACCTTTTCCATCATCACATCTGGTATTTCAGGTAATCTTACAGGTGCATCAGCTCCTGCATCGCTCTCTCCATCAGTTGAAAAATCCAATGTGACATTATGAATACAAACTCTGGGCAGTGTGTTGGCTATAAGAAGATCGGAACCTTGTACCCATTTGAATTCAAAGTCATATCGATGGTTTCGCTTCAGTAAATTCTGCAGTCTCCGAGGAATTTTACTCAGTGGTTTCTTAACGATGGCTGCCAAAGGTTTACGGTCATTGATGACTGTAACGTTCCTTCCTTAAGTGTACTGGTCAAAGAGTTCCAAACCATATACAACAGCTAAGAGTTCCTTCGCAATTTGAGTCCATCGTTGTTCAGTTTCAGTTAGAGCTCTTGAAGCAAATTCTATTGGATGACCATTTTGTAGGAGGACAGCTCCGAATCCATGGCTTCTACTATCAACTTGAATACACAAAGATTCATCAGGATCATAGTATGCACGTGCTGGAGTAGAAGTAATCAGCTTCTTAATTCTCTTGAAGGCCTGTTCACATTCAGCAGACCAGATAAAGGGAGTATCCTTACGGGTAAGTTCTCTTATTGGATGAAGAACTTCTGAAAGATTGTTGAGAAACTTTGCTAGATACTGTACCATGCCACAAAGTCTGCGAATCTCATGACAGTCCTTAGGAACGGGCATGTTTAGTATTGTCTCAAACTTTTTCTTGTCTGGTTCAACACCTCGAGCACTCATAAGATGACCCATGAAAGTAATTTCTTCTTTCTTCTCTTGAGCTTTAGCTTCATTCAGTTTGATGCCTTTCTCTTTACACCTATGTTACAGTGCTTTACGTTTCATATCATGGTCCTTAATTGCTTGCTGTCTGTTTGATCCACAACCTGCAATAACTATGTCATCAGCAACATTGATACATCCATGAAGACCTTCCAGAGCTTGTGCTAGATGACTCTGGAAAATTTCACTGCTTACATTCAAACCAAATGGTAATCTAGACCATCTGAACCTACCAAAATGTGTAATCATTGTTGTACGTTTACTAGATTTCTCATCAAGCTTGATGTGCCAGAATGCTTCCTTGACATCCAGCTGTTTTAAAATCTTGATATTATTGAGCTCAGGCAATACATCATCCAAAGGTGGTAATCTGTAATGCTCTCTCTGCAAGGCCTCATTCAGGGGTCTAGGATCAATGCATATTCTTAAAGAACCATCAGACTTTTCAACAACAGCCATTTGATTAACCCATTCAGTCGGTTCCTCTACTGGTATTAATATACCTCTGTTTATTAGATTTTGAAGCTCAGATTTGACCTTGCTCTTAAGTGAAAATGGTATTTTTCTGCATGGCAGTGCCTTTGGGCGAACATTAGGATCAACATGCAACACAGCTTCACCCAGGACACCTAGGTGGTTATCAGAGTTATGACCATTATCTGAACTGTCAGTAGCCACCTTAGCAATACATTTGTTTGTGTTGACTGTCACAAACTATAGATCCTGCAGTGTGTTGTTGCCCAGTAAACATGTGAATCTATTTTTCACAACAGTAAACCTTATATTGTGTTTTATCCCAGTCTTGGGATTCTCAGCAGTCAATAGAACTTCTCCCGGTGGAGTCATCTTAGTACCATTCCACATAACAAGCCTCTGATTAGTGGGTAACAATTGTTCTTGCATCACAAAGTGTTGACAGACTGTATAACATCAGCTGCTGTGTCTAGCTGAAACTTTACCATTTTCCCATTGACAATGTTGTACAGTTGTAAAAGCTTTGCTAGACTTCACACAAGCAAGAGAAAGTGTGAACAGTGTGAAATTTCTTGCATTTCACTTTGAAATGGTTTCTTCCCCCACAGTTTGAGAAAAACTTCCCCCATGCAGGACACTTTTTCTTAATCAATGGATGTTTCTGTCTACAGTAATGCACTCCTTTCTAGTTTGAAAGTACCAACTGTCAGTGTTACTTTGAGAGGCTTTACCAGCAGCATGCCTAGTGTCTCTCTTGGGAGGTAAATGGTTGAGTGGTTTTTTTCTGTACCATTTCAACATTTCAGGTCGTACTGTACTATTCATCTCTCTTATGTCTTTTCCTGTTTGCTCAAAGACTCTGCAAATATGAATGGCTTTCTTTAGATTGAGGTCAGCTTCTCTCAGGAGCTTCTCTTGTAACCTTTTGTTGACAGTAAAGACAATGTTGTCTCTTATCATACGATTCTTGTCGTTAAAGTTGCACAAGTATGCCTTAGTTCTCAGCTCAGTCAAAAAGGAATTAAATGGCTCTAAGAGGAGTGTTGCAGAATCTAAACGTATGTAATACTTCATTGCTTCGTGAGCTGCAATGGTTCTGGAGCAAGTCGAGAAGTTTATTAGGATTAGAGCGGTTTCCTTCCACTGCAAGTAGATCAAAAACTTCAACGGCTTGAGGTCAGGCACAGTGAACGATGATGGCCGCCCGAACAGGATCAGGTTTCGAGGCAACTTCTGCGGCATCCATATACAGTTCTAACTGTCGTCTCCATTTACGAAATGTGTCTGGTTCGACGTTATTTATGTCTAGGCAGGGTGGTAACCGAAACATGGGCCGTTCTGCCATGACGAAATGTCTAATAATGGTATGCAAGCAATAACCTACCAACAGAAGAGTTAAACTTTGTTTTACCAGTTTATCGTCCCGTCACCTCAAGTCTATAACGTCAGCACACGTGTTACAAGATATTCAGCAGAACAGTTCGAATTTTGTAGACACAAACACCGCTGCCACTATGTTGATATTTACCGGTGTGTATAGTGAATGTTGGTAAATGTAATGAGACGTGGCTGGCTGTCACATAATAAAGCATAATCACGAAGCCTGAACACACTGGATATAACTCGACACGTTTAATTAATCATTTTATTAGTAGCAGAGAACAGGGAAGAGGAAGTTAGCATAAGGGCCAGTAACTCTAGTAGGAAACAACGTAACCATGGAGACATATATACAAACGACCCCACCAACAAATAAAAACATGTATCTGAAATCCATTCGTTCTATTTTTCTAGTTTTTACCTTTTAAAAGATTGGGGCACCAAAATATCTTATTACCCTAGGACGTCAGGTGTTCTTAATCAGGCCCTGTCTCTGTATCATCTTTACCTCTGTCCTTTATGTCGCATGTTCTATTATTCATTATCTTTTGGTCTCTCTCACTTTCCCTGGGGATTACAGAATAAGGATGGCGTGTAAATCTATCAACAGATTTCCTCAGCGTGTGGATTATCCAACACCGTCGTCTTCTTCTCATCTCTTGTTCCACTGGCACTTGTCTGGTTCATGTCATCAGTTACACATTGATGATCTTTTTATACAATTTCAAGCCTCCTATTCTACGCACAAACACATTTATTAAAGTCTACAGCTTCTTGGTTGTTATTGTTGGTTTCTTTCCCTGTTTCACAGCCATACGATAGCATTGTCCTGACATTTGAGTAGAAGATTCTTAGTTTTTATTTATTTAAAAGAAATCAAGTCCAACACCTAATAAAATCAGAATAACCTGTTCCAGTTCTGCAGTGATAAATTGTACGTATGTTACGGTATTTTAATTGGCATCGTCTGCTAGAGGTTAGCAGCATACGATTTTAGGGGTTACAGCATTTAATGTAATGTAATATATTATTAGACTATTGAACGCTATGACGTATCAGCGTTGGTAGGTCACGCACCGTGACCAAGAGACGGGACCCTTTCTTGTATGACCGTCGAACTGAAGAGACGTGTCCTTGTATTCTTATAGTGTCGGGCATGGAATGCCACACAATTATATTGTATTTAAATATGGACATGGGTCAGTCCGCTGATTCTATGAAAGAGATGAACGTTTTCAGGTTAGTAATTGACTAAACCTAAGTTGGAAGGAATTAACAGTCCATATTGATTATATTTTGCCAGACGCGTAATCTCACTGTCGGCCGTTGGAACCACCAACTGCGCGTACATATAGTTACGACGTTCTGCCTACAGTAATTCGATTATTGGACAAGGACTGGTAGTATATCTACATATATATTCAATATATGATCAAGTTATAATATGTATTTTTGTGATCAACATGCATGGATTGGCTTGATGTGTACAACTGTGAATTAAATGTATGGACTCAATGAAATGACTTATCAAGTCAATCGTATTGCAAGGTTCAAGTATTGTTCGAAATCTTCCACCCCCGCATTCGCTTAATTTTCCATCGAAAGGCACGATGCACTAAACTGAATGAAAAGACTAACATATCAAAAGAAAAGCAATGGCCAGAAATTTATAATTGTTTTATTCATACTACATGGAATATTGTTCAGAGCAAACAACCACCCTTGCAACAGTGGTGCCCGGTATGTGGGGACGAAAAACAAACAAAAACTAAAAATTTTTTCATGACTTTCGAATGAATTATTTACTTTCGATAAACAATCACGTGATTTCATAAATATGACGTGGCACGCGTAACTACGAAGGTCAACCTGACGTCACAACACCGTGCGTACATGCTAACGCTCAAGGGACAAAGTCAGCGCATTCCAGTTTTGATGAAAAATACAAGATCACAATAGACCAAAAGATGGAAAAGTCGTTATCTGCCAACGAGGAGCAAGCAGTTCTAGACCCTGGTCTAGTCTGTTGGTGAAGATCGCATCGGACGACGTGTTAAAAGATAAGTCTAGTTTTGTGACTTTTGTCATTGAGATAACACAGTACTAAGTCCATTTCGTCTGTACAGGCATGTCTATTCTATTTTTCATATATCTATGTCATATCTGTTTTCACCGTTTGTATTGTTCCTACTTCGTGGGATGGTTGGGAGGAGAATTGAAACCAATTTCATGGCTCCCTGGATGTCCAAATTGGTTTTAATCGCACTATAGGGCCGTCAGTTAATTGCACTTAACGAAGGAACCCATCGACGACTTTCCGATGATTACATCCGTTCGTATCTGCTATTAATTAACCTTGCATGTTAGATGTCTAGTCTAGTAATAACCAGTGTATTCTAGTGTATTTAGTTCCAATTTTTATTCATTTCTGTAATTTGTTCGTAACTATTTCGTATTTTCTCCATCTTTCTATAATTTATTTGAATTGTTAATATATGTCCGTTCATGAGTCCTATGTAAGGTGACCATATTTTCAAAACCCTAATCCGGGACAAAATAGTAGATTTGACCTATTTCAATGCAAAAAATCGGGACAAAAGGGTAAAGAAAAGGTCAAAAGTCGGGACATGTCCCGGAAAAATCAAGTTGATGTCAATTTAAATAATATACATTTTATATATACATTTGAATAACATTGAATAACATACATTTTACTGTATAAGTGTAACTACTTAAACTAATAAGAGAGAAAAACATCAATAATCCTTACTTAAGGTGAAGCTGAGTTACTGTACTTTTCAGATGAGTGGATTTTTATCAATAGGTCCTTCTTTGCAAGCAGCACCTTAAAAAACTCGACACATGTTTCCTCACAGTTCACTTTGGTTGTCAACATAGCTTTCAAAGTTTCAAAAACTAGCTGTGTTTTATCACTTGCCCATAAGCTGTTCATCAAAGAAAACACTCTTTCTGTGGCAGCATTTGTTCCAGGTAGACAGAAAAAAAAACTCTGCCAACTTCAAAATATTTGAAAATGTCACATTATTGTTTTTGAAGTGGGAAACCATTTCAATCCAACGTTGTAGTGTCAATGTTTTTTTGGCACTCCATTCATTAATTTTCTGAGAAGTAACAAACTGCTTCATATAGACATATTCGTCATAAATTTCAGTTTCTGTAAAGTGGGCTGAAGGTAATGTTTGAATCACTAGTGATGATGATATCTCAATATCTGCCCAAATTGGTATTCTGTTCAGCGTTACCCAGCTGTAGGATTCTAGGTCTTGAAAGTTTTTTGCAGTCCATTTATTCAAATAATTGAAAGCTGTTTCATAGAACGAAGAAACGCTAGCATGAAACTTTTCCACATCCTCCTTTGGAAGTCCTTACATTTCCAGCTTTTCAAGGATTAGCTTAACCCTAGATGGCAAGAAACAATCTTCCAGTTTGGACTTCAAAATAGTTTTCAACCTGTTGATGCTGTCAATGACTTCAAACACAGTGACCGTCTGTCCCTCTATTTTTTGCACTGCTTCGTGGAATGTAGAGGCCTGACTGTGAACAAAAACAAGCCATGCCTCAGATAGAGGATTTTCAAAGAATGTCTGTATAAAAAATATCGGCATCTGTCTTGAGATTGAAAATATGATTTTAGAGGCAGGAACATCTGAAGAGCCCTTTCAACAGCAGGCAGCAGAGCAAGCCACCTAGTCTGAGCATAACCTAAGATCATCTGGAAGTCTGTTTCCACAAACTGGCAAAACTCCTTGAGTCTTTCAACTCGTACTGTGTATGATTTGAAGAGTAGATAAATTTTAGCAATAATCAGCTCGAAATCAACAGGCAGTACATCTGCAGCTGTTCGAACAGTGTTGTGGAAAATATGACCTGCACACCCAACCCCTATAAGACCATGTCCAAGGTTTTCTTGCAGTTTTTTGAAAACATTGTTCTATCCTTTCTTTTCAGCACCTCCAAAATTGGAATTTGTGTTGTCTGCGCATAATCCAACTACTTTCCTGTCTAAACCATTTCAGTTATGCAGTCATTAAGAAAACTACTTACAATATCAGATGTTTCACCTGGCAATGACTTTAACTCTAATATTTTAATTTTCACTCCATTACTGTGATCAAAGTTTCTGACAAGCAAAGGAAAAATCTTGAATTCTTTGTGGTTGGATGCATTTGTCAGTACGGAAATAAATGTAGACTTTTCTAGGTCACACCTTAACTCATTTAGAATATGGGGTGCCAAGATATTTCGAATAATGGCTTCTGTTTTCGTACGTGCACATGCAAATTTTGGCTCTAAAGTAACCTGAAGTAATTTTGATGTGCAATCCATAGACCTGAAAGTATGATTGTGTAGCACTGTATGGTATGCAAAGGCGCCTTCTATAGCAGCTAATTGCTCTTCTTGGTCACCAATTTTATCAGCTCTGAAGAAAGTGGTTAACGACGAGCTTGATGCAGATGTAACGACGGCTCTCTTATGTTTCTCACTGCTTATGTGGTTCTTAATATCACCACGTCAACTATGGCTTATCGAAAACCCGGAGGCACATACATATATTGCATCGTACATTGAAGTTTGATGTACTCTTTTTAATAAACGGATATTCCTTTTGTAAATCTTCATTGAAACTGCATTTACGCTTTAGTACCATTTTCTTACAATAATAACAAAATATGCACAAATAGTTCACCGTTTAAATTAAATAAACGTATACCGTACGCAAAATCTTGGTACTTTACCACTACCTAAAATTTCAAATAACTGCGAATATCACATTGGAACTACAAAACTAATTCGCGGTCCTGACAACCTCTTGTGCTGTTTCGGCGCCAGTTCACTAATAATTAAAAATTCCCTCAAGTCAGCCACGGAATAATAATTTTGTTTTTTAATCTGTGAGATTTATGCCAAATTGGCAAATTCGTCCAAAACCGGGACAAATTGGCGTCCTGGATTGCATCAAAAATAAGTCGGGACAGATTATCAAAAATGGTCGAAAACCGGGACTGTCCCGGAAAAACCGGGACGTCTGGTCACCTTAGTCCTATGACGTCATTACTTTTTGCAGTCAATTTTTTTTCTTGTGTTCTGTCATAGATTGAGTTCAATCTCGCCTCAGGTCAATCCGTGACCTTCCTTCTTGCTTACAGTACTTCCACTTGTTCTACTTAGTTTGTAAATTCATTTTTAATTGTGAAAATGTCCTTGTCGTATCGTACTACTGTTTCGTAATCCTTGGTTGACTAATTGTCTTGTTGTCTTCATCTCATACATTTATCATATAATAATAATACTATAATTTAGTCAATAACCAGAGTGTAAATGAATTTTATTAATTTTTGTGAAATTTGATGATGAATTAAGGACTTTGCACCAATTTGCAGTGGTGGTTCAAGAAAGTGGCAATGCACTTTATAGCTCATGATTAAGGCATAATAATATATTATATATTGATAATTCAATATAAATTTATGGTCTGACTTAAATGACAGACATATTGCATGTTTATTAGTACATTTTCCCAGTACTACATTCTGACTTAGCACATATAATTAATTAAATAAATTAATTATGAAGGGACAATACTCATAATTATTGAAGGATAAAATTAGATGCGTGATATAAATTAGGCATCTTAAATAAATAAATAGCATAACTACTTCTGACTTATATTAGTGGGCACACATAATATTATTACAAAATATTATATATTGGTGGAACTTATAAATACAAGTTCAATAACATTGTAATTATTTAGTGAGTATTCATACGTTGAATAAGTACAATAATTACCTAGATTTTATTGTTGATTACTATAGATCACTGATTACTTACAACTAATAGTACTAGAATATTGTGGTTGATTATATTGATTATTAATCTATTTCTACACACACACATATAATTACTATGGATATTTTTAATCATTTTCTCCGGGAGGGAGATAGATTACGTTTGGGTGGATGTAGTTGTGAGGAATATGCCATAGAACATTTTTTAATTCAAATGAGCGAGGATCTTAAGGAGTTCGCTTGGCATAGGTGTGGATATAGCCCTTCACAAGAGAAAGCAGTGAGGCTTTATAAATTACTATCCACTATTTTTTATAACGAAGGTAAAATGACTACTCAGGACGGTGGTAGCATGGAGTTGGATGAGTTAAAGAAAACCATAACGAAGCATAAGGGTAGGGAGATTACCCTTACTAATGAGCTGAGACAGCAAAAAGGGGAATATGAGAAGAAGTTGACAGCAATGGATTTTTGATAATGCTGTATTGAAAAATAAAGTAACCGTGTTAATGGAGGATAATAAGAAATTGGATGAAGTTTCTCTTAGGCAGAAGAAAGAACTGGAGATTATTGCCAGTCAAGAAAGGACTATAAATGACTTGCGAAATGAGGCGAGTTTACTCAAATGTCAGACCAATACTGATAATTCGAGATTGAGGACACTGGAAGTGGAGCTTGCAAATTCTAGGACCTCATTAGAATCCACTATAGAAAAAAATAAAGCGTTAGAGTCTGAGGTTGAGAAACTCACATTGAAAATTTCACAAGATAATGCCGCAGCCTACCAACGAAAACTACATGCACAGGGTGCGCACATTCAGTCGTTGTTATCTGAAGTTGGTCGACTGAAAACAATTGATCAGACAAATGTAGCTTTAAAGCTAGAAACTCACACACAGAGTGTTAAAATTCAAGAGCTTACTTCAGAAGTAGCTCGATTGCAACCAATTAAGGAAGTTAAGAAAATCGCAGATAATAAGATTGATACTGAGTTAAGAGCAGATGGTCATACAGATCAGGCCATCCAATGCGAGCTGATTCTCACTGATGATGTGCAGTTAGGATCCATTTACTATGATAAGGAACAATATAAACAGTTCTGTCTAAATAGGGGCATTAAATCTAAGATTGAAATAGAAATAAGGAAAAATGATATTGCATCATTTGATGACATTAATGTAATGGATGTATGTCATACAAATAATGATAAATTTCATGAATTTTGTTTTAGACAGGAAAAAGAGTTGGACGACGAGGTAATCTTAGTGAAACAGCTGCTGAATGACCAGATGGGTAAAGTGAAATCTTCCACGCATGACTTGGCATTATTGCGTGAAGATAATAATATACTTATGGTTGATTCCCATAAAGATAATGAAACTTGCGTGGAATTAATGGATGAAGTGCGATCAGAAAATGAGGAAGATAATACAGAATCTGGCATTAGTGTTACATTATCTACATCGAGTGATGATTGTCTCATTGATGACAGGGTGACTGCATTAGAAGCGATACTCCTGGATGAGAAACATAGATATGCTGACCTGGAAAAGGATACACGACAACAAATCTATGAACTTGCAACAGCATTGAACACACTCGATCTTTTACTTGCTAGTGAGAAGCAGATAAACATTAACTTAGATAAATTAGATAAGAAACAGAGGCAGGAGATTGCTTTCCTGACTTCTGAAAGGAATAAATTAAGAAAGAGGGTCGATTGTCTACTGGATGTACTGGCAGATAAAAATATAGTGATGAACAACAGAGTGGATAAATGTATTTTACGACATGCAGTCAGTACTAAGTGTGATACTAAGGTGTCTACGCACCCAGTGAAGATTATTAGATCATTCCGGGGAAAATATACTTTCCCTCGACAAGATACTAAGGCTAATTCGGAAAATAGATGTTGGAGACAGGATCAGGCTACAACTGATCCAAAGAAAATTGTTGATGATGTCGACATTAAAAAGAAGAGTACTAAGAAGAATAAGATGGTGAAAAATAATGTTGGAGTTAATAATAACGGAAAGATACCTAATAAAATTAATACCAGCACATTTAAACAAAAGAATGTAGGTCGTTCTTGTGATCCTTCTACGACTACACGTGCTACAAATACATTATTACAGGGTAAGGGTCATTATACTCAGGCCCAACATACTATTCCAGTCTATGGAAAGAATAATACTTATATGAGGGACATACATGGCAAGGTACCTCAATTAACTCATGTTGCACATCAATCTTTTTCCCATGTTAGTGACAATGGTCCTACTTATATTGGGAAGGGTACATATTCTCGTACCGTATTAGTGAGCAATCTGCCACAAAGTACTACATGGCAGACACTTGGAAATTTTTTTCAATACACGGCAGACGTTAGGTTTGTGCGTCTGTTACCACCTTCCAATAACAGGTATGGTGAAGCTCTGGTTACACTTCGTAACAACAGAGATGCTCGAAAGGTTATCGAGCTTGACAATGGTGTTTATTTTCACCACCATTCTTTGAGATTGAAATTAGTACCTGATTCTGCGTCACGCATATAACAGGTTACGGTAACACTGTTCGTCACAACTTTGATGACTCAGCACTAGTCAGTCATCATTTCTTTTCTTTATTGGTTACTTATTCTTATATGACTTAGATCTTGTAGGCTTGTCTATTAGGTGACACTTGTGTTGTCTTATCTACGATAACACTTCGTATTTCTGTCTTATTTGTTTTACTATGCCTACAAGAGACAGTAAGTTGTTTAAATGTTTCAACTATGCTCAGCCCCATACAGCATAGGTTTATTTGTCATCTAACACGGTTGTCTTGTCATCTTTGTTAAAAAAAAAAGACAGGCCAGTGAAGGTGACATGGACTGGTGAGTTTAATAGAATATTCCGTCAAATAATTGATATTTTTTCACACCCACCTATTTTGAGACTACCTGATGCTTCCAAAAAGTTTATACTCCGTACAGATGCGAGTAATTACGGAATTGGCGCATGTTTGCTCCAATATCATGACGACGTCCTCCATCCCACACTGTACGTCTCACGGAAACTTAAGCCACCAGAAATCAAGTACTCAACAGTTGACAGAGAGTTATTATCCGTCATTTGGGCGATCACAAAGCTCAAAAAATTCCTATTAGGAGCACCATTCGTGGTACAGACGGATCAGAAGGCGGTGGCATCACTACGTCGTGCTAATCACAAGAGCCCGAAGCTGACAAGATATGCCATTCTTCTTCAGCCTTTTGACTTTTCTACCGAACACATTAAAGGATCAGAGAACATCTTGGCAGATACTCTCTCTAGAAACCCTTCTGATGTCGATTCATAAATAATGATACTCTTCGCAGAAACTTACCCAAGAGACATAGTACTAACGGTACATTTCGACATGGAAATGAACCATTGACTACATGCCAAGTATCTGCTTACTATATACATACGTTTTTTGAAATGAACTAAATCAAGAGACAATGTATTCGTGTTTACGCCGGGACTTTGGTTAGTGTCCGTTCCGGATAAAACTGGTTGAAACAACGTTGAAAATAATACTTGATGACATTTCGAACTAATTGCAGTTTGTGATAGGAATTCTTGGACGTTAAGAATATCTATATTTATTCTGAATCAGAACACTTAAACAGTCTTCTCTAATGGAAATTCACAAGGATCAAGACTACGGATGGATCGTCACATCCAATGTTAATTAATTTTAACTTAGCTGTTGAATTAATGGAAATTAAAATGAAATGTGAGAAAAAGATGAAAAGAAATGGAAGAAAAAAATGAAACATGAAAAAAAAAATGAATAAAAGAAAAGAATCTCACATAATTCTAAGTAATATTCTTAGATATAATAATGAATTACATAATTATATTACATATTAGTTTCTTATTTAGTTAGTTAAGTTAGATAGGTATTAACCACTTAACACATATGATTATTGTCAAACACACATAACCAAGTTAAATTTATACGTTATTTTCTTTCCCTACTTTATTTCTCATTTGGTTTTTCCTCTCTTTTCTTTTCTCATAACATCGTTTTTAATTTTCTTGCATTAGATCTTCAATAACTTGATTCTTAATACACACTTAATATAATTAATTATTTTAATTTTAATTAATTAGTTTAGTCTTGACATGACATTTCATTACGACAAACTTTAAGTTAATTAGTTAATTAAATATCAGCATTACACATTTTCTTTTAGTTAATATAACATTTGTGTATAACAATTCTGTATAACATGATCGTTAATAGATTATATGACTGTTAGTTAGTCGACATGACCACGACACTGTTCTAGACAGAACATCGTAGGCCATATGTCGCATTTTTGTTAAATTTTTGAGATTATTCACTTAGATAGGTTTTCCCAAAAAAAAAATCTATCGAATAGATTTTTTTTCCCCGGTAAACAGGGAATTGTTACGGTATTTTAATTGGCATCGTCTGCTAGAGGTTAGCAGCATACGATTTTAGGGGTTACAGCATTTAATGTAATGTAATATATTATTAGACTATTGAACGCTATGACGTATCAGCGTTGGTAGGTCACGCACCGTGACCAAGAGACGGGACCCTTTCTTGTATGACCGTCGAACTGAAGAGACGTGTCCTTGTATTCTTATAGTGTCGGGCATGGAATGCCACACAATTATATTGTATTTAAATATGGACATGGGTCAGTCTGCTGATTCTATGAAAGAGATGAACGTTTTCAGGTTAGTAATTGACTAAACCTAAGTTGGAAGGAATTAACAGTCCATATTGATTATATTTTGCCAGACGCGTAATCTTACTGTCGGCCGTTGGGACCACCAACTGCGCGTACATATAGTTACGACGTTCTGCCTACAGTAATTCGATTATTGGACAAGGACTGGTAGTATATCTACATATATATTCAATATATGATCAAGTTATAATATGTATTTTTGTGATCAACATGCATGGATTGTCTTGATGTGTACAACTGTGAATTAAATGTATGGACTCAATGAAATGACTTATCAAGTCAATCGTATTGCAAGGTTCAAGTATTGTTCGAAATCTTCCACCCCCGCATTCGCTTAATTTTCCATCGAAAGGCACGATGCACTATAACTGAATGAAAAGACTAACATATCAAAAGAAAAGCAATGGCCAGAAATTTATAATTGTTTTATTCATACTACATGGAATATTGTTCAGAGCAAACAACCACCCTTGCAACAACGTATAAAATTCCAGTCGCCTACCTTAAGATTGCTACAATGTGAGTTTCTGAACAGGCGGTACTCATCTGTCCAATAGTGGGAGAGTACTTCTTGAATCCGGTGCTCAGAATTATTCTATGAAATAAAAGATGGTTACTGCAGTAAACTAATATCAGCGGGTAAATTATAACACAAAAATGTTGTAAGTAATTTTATGGAAATCGCAACAAAGAAAGTTCCTATGTATTTATACGTAAGACAGAAATGCACTATTTTCAAGAAAGGGAGCTTACAGAATAGTTAAAGATGAGAACTACAGTGCCGCAAGATGCATGAGAACTACTGAGCCGCAAGATGCAGTAGAACTACTGTGCCGCAAGATGCATGAGAACTACAGTGCCGCAAGATGCATGAGAACTACTTTGCCACAAGATGCATGAGAACTACAGTGCTGCAAGATGCATGAGAACTACTGTACCGCAAGATGCATGAGAACTACAGTGCCGCAAGATGCATGAGAACTACTGTGCCGCAAGATGCATGAGAACTACTGTGCCGCAAGATGCATGAGAACTACAGTGCCTCAAGATGCACGAGAACTACAGTGCCGCAAGATGCATGAGAACTACAGTGCTGCAAAGATGCATGAAAACTACAGTGCCGCAAGATGCATGAGAACTACTGTGCCACAAGATGCATGAGAACTACTGTGCCGTAAAATGCATGAGGACTACTGTGCCGCAAGATGCATGAGAACTAAAGTGCCGCAAGATGCATGGGAACTACTGTGCGGCAAGATGCATGAGAACTACTGTGCCACAAGATGCATGAGAACTACAGTGCCGCAAGATGTATGAGAACTACTGTGCCGCAAGATGCATGAGAACTACTGTGTCGCAAAATGCATGAGGACTACTGTGCCGCAAGATGCATGAGAACTACAGTGCCGCAAGATGCATGAGAACTACAGTGCCGCAAGATGCATGAGAACTACTGTGCCCCAAGATGCATGAGAACTACAGTGCCGCAAGATGCATGAGAACTACTGTGCCGCAAGATGCATGAGAACTACAGTGCCGCAAGATGCATGAGAACTACTGTGCCGCAAGATGCATGAGAACTACAGTGCCGTAAGATGCATGAGAACTACAGTGTCGTAAGATGCATGAGAACTACTGTGCCGCAAGATGCATGAGAACTACAGTGCCGCAAGATGCATGAGAACTACAGTGCCGTAAGATGCATGAGAACTACTGTGCCGCAAGATGCATGAGAACTACTGTGCCGCAAGATGCATGAGAACTACTGTGCCGCAAGATGCATGAGAACTACAGTGCCGCAAGATGCATGAGAACTACTGTGCCGCAAGATGCATGAGAACTACTGTGCCGCAAGATGCATGAGAACTACAGTTCCGTAAGATGCATGAGAACTACTGTGCCGCAAGATGCATGAGAACTACTGTGCCGCAAGATGCATGAGAACTACTGTGCCGCAAGATGCATGAGAACTACTGTGCCGCAAGATGCATGAGAAGTACTTTGCCGCAAGATGCATGAGAACTACTGTGTCGCAAGATGCATGAGAACTATTGTGCCACAAGATGCATTTTGTCACCATTTTTTTTTCTTGCTGGGGAATGGGTTGTGCAAGAAAAAAACATCACAAATCAATGGTGGTGCCATTTGGATGGTCCTGGGTTCGAGTCCCCAGTAAGCCTATCTGCTGTCGTTTTTTTTATGTTGTCTAGTTTTCTATTTCTTTATTTCTTACGAATGCCTGCAACATACTCGTTTATGTGCGTTATTTATGTACAGTTATCTACAGTATGAAACTTATGTAGTCAAAAATAATAATTAGCACGGATTAGTTTTATGTTTTAAATAGTCTCCAGAAGTTTTTTCCTATATGTTTAAAGTCTTCTTAGGCACTTTACCATTATCCTCTTTACAACTTTATCCGTTTGCATCATTTTAGTCCTCATATTTTCTCTCTTTTTCTCTCACCTCCCCCGACACTCCTAGCTCTGCACTTGAAATATAGTGCGAAGTTCTGTGTCAACTATACATTAAAATGATAATATGCAATATTCACAAATTATAAATTCCTCACGTCAAGTTAGAATAGCTGGGCCTGAAGATTTCTTCTCATCCCATATATTTTGCACGCGTCACGAGCGACCTTTCGTTCCGCCGGCAGCCAGGATGCTAATGTGGAGTGTAGGAATTAACACAAACATCCCTTTAACATGTTAACGATGTTTGGACTCAATCGGGGCGTGATGATAAAAGGCAGCTTAATTCTCCTGGGTTGGTCGTATGTTTTGGCACGTCCCATTGAAGTCTGAGCTCACTTTCTCCAATAAAGAGCAAAATCATGCTGCATTTTTCTGTCGGTGCAGCCCGTGCAAATCAAGCACTCACACTGTATTTTTGTTTTAATCTGAAGTATACTGGTTCTGTATATTTAAAGATACTTTCCACTTGGTTTAATAGCACTGTTTGTGTGAATGCAGTAAATTACATTGCTGTGAATGTTAGAGCAAACATGTATGCTTTTATTTGTGTTAGATGGCACGCAGCGTTTCGAGCGTGTCTAATCGTGAACCATAGAGGTAAGGATGGGTTCCGACTCTGTGCCAGTATTTGAATATTGTGAATACTGGATTCAGTGCCAATGTGAGGATATGGTGGGGGAATTTATGCATGTGGACGCATGGGCTGAAGTTGTGAAGATGAGAATAAAAACATGACGACAGTCTGTTAAGAATAATGCCACTAGAAATACAAAATAAGAGCAAATAATTCACTAACATTTATTTCTTGTTTCGCTCCTTGCCGAGCAGCGATTCTCCACTATAGCTGACATACTTAAAGGAAGTATACGTCACAGCCACGTGCTCTTGTAGCGGTGGCTTCTGTAGCAGTTAGTTTTCCGTCGTGAGGTTTCCTGCCCCATGTTAGTCGTTTCCTGCCCCATGTTAGTCGTTTCCTGTCCCATGTTAGTCGTTTCATATCCCATGTTAGTCGTTTCCTGCCCCATGTTAGTCGTTTTTTTTTCCGACATGCCTGAGGATGCAGCAATTCTTTTCTTTATGTGTATCCTCGGAGCCCACAGAGAACTACAGGGGGCAGTAACACATAATTACACCGTAAGTTGCCTTCAGGAAGAGTACATAAAGGAAAACATGCAGAAACAAAAGCTAACAACTATTTAGAGCAGCAATAACTAGTATCATGAGGAGACATCACCTGTGTGTAACCGCGGCCCGAAACAGGAGCAAAGAATAGTTATACTGTAACCTCCACGTATGTCATAAGAAGCGACTAAGGAGGGCTGGACATGTGGCCGGTTACTCCAACAATTAGAAAATTTTAAACCAGACAGAAACCAGAACAAACAACATGGACAGGTCAGCTAAAGTCAGTTAAGCCATTCAAGACAGAAGAAGGTCCTCCCGTAAGGAGGCTCATGATGCAACCCAGAGAAAGCCAAAAGGAATCTAGGTTACTGACTCGCCTTTTCTCTTCTTGGAAAATCTCCAGATATGGCAACTGGGATGTTCTTATGTTATTTGAACTAGGGAAACTGCACATGTGGCAAAGGGAATGACATATTACAAGATAGATATCTTGGGACTCTGCGAGACAGCCCTAGAGTAAGAGGTAGAGGGAGAACAAGGGACACATGTGTCACGAAAAGACCGTACTATTCATTTTATCTGTGTTCAACCTGTCTTTTTCTCTATCTTGTGCCTTCCATTCAATTCTTCCTTCCCCGTAATTTCGCTCATATTGGAACGCATGAATCTGGTTTCGCGTTGTTATTTTTGCATGATCTATCCTGGGTAGAGATAACGTGAACAACACCATATGGAATCTGACAGACAAATCTGCCTCACCTGTGTAAAACAAACACCGGCGTGAACGTATCTCGCTCACACCAGGCTTGACACCCATATTTCTCGTATGGTTAATCAAAAAATAAACTGCGAATGTATTTTTGGTGCGGCAGAAATGTTATGCAACATTACCACGGGTTGACTCATGTTTGTAAGCAATTATCATAACAAATTAAACTGAGAGTTTGTTATGAATTACAGACATGAGTCATCTAAAAAGCAGTAGCGTTAATACCTTATATGGGAGGATTTTGAAATTGCCTGTGCAATGCGGAATTTCATGAGAAGCGTGGGAGACTATAAAATACTAAAGTCCAACAATCAAATCTGCTAGGTCTAGGCAAAATATATTCTTTTGGGCCCGTGTTCGGACGTGAGCTGATGTATCCTCGTCGGTATGAGTTCTGAGATATATATATGATGAAGACAGATAATATTTGATCGTTAACGAAGTGAAAGCGACGCTATTGTAAATCTATTGGTGTCACGGATTGCCTCACCTTAGCTCTGCCTTAGTGGTCAACCAGTGTATCTAACACTGTGTCACTCAAGAGTATCTAATATGGGTCTTCAAAGGTGTTTACCTTCGCACAAGATTACTCTTGGCAGAGTTGTAGATAGAAGGATAATGATCTTCTATCTCAAGGGAGTGTTCACAAGATGTTTTCAAAAGTCAAGAACAATGCTGCATAGGGCAGAGCACTATTAACGCATATCTTATCGTCGCCTTTCGTGAAGAATTAAGCAATGGTTTTAGCCCGTTCAAGCCCCCAGCTGGTGTAAATCCAGCGAAATCCTTTTATATGTATTTGCTCTATAGATGTAAATATATGTCTAGATGCATATATATAAAAGAGTCTTGCTCATACGTTTATTTTCATACCTATTATAATTGAATCAACAATGATTGTTTTGTGTTAAAGTAACTTGTAACAAATTTAATAATCAATTAGTTTTTAACAGGTTAAAATAACGATGGAATGATAGTGAATTTTAGATGTATAAAAAATTGTCTTCACTGAGACTTGGGTGAGGATTTATAAAAATATTGTCCTTTTGCTGTTTCCTTTAATAAGAACTTAGCTGATCTAAGTGAGTCCTGCAGCCGTGATTTCGTCAATTCTTTTGTAATGAGGGTACTTCTTCCCACAACTCGTCCAAGGTAGGTGGTCAGTGTTGAATCCCTGCTCTTGACTCACAACTAGTGGCGTAGAAACTTTAGTCTTGCAGCTTCGTACCACGAACTTTAGACAAAATAAAAAGAACAAATGCCCCTGCTAAGTACACTGGGTTGGAAGATTAACAGGCACATTGTCTCGCTGTGCACCCACCAATGTTAGCCTCTCTGAATAATTATACCTTTTAAGTATACATAGCGCAACTCAGGAATTATGATTAGAAATCACCGCAATTTTTCTGGGTATTCTAATGGAGAAAATGTGTCTGGACAGCGCGAGGGCAATGGCTTGTCTGAATTACAATTAACAAGATACATATATCTCACAAAATGATACTATACACTTGATGCACATGGGATGTACTCATCACTTATCACTGCTCTATTCGGAGTCTGGCGTCGCTGCTGCTTTCGCTTATCTGAGCGAATTAGCATAAAACAAACACCAGCGCTTGCTGTAGTGGTTTATGAACATACTATTTTCATTGGTTGAGGTTGCCAGCCTCATATATAACCACTTAGCAAGAAAAACATATCAAATTCACATTTGTAAAATATAGGTTCACAACTTACCCCAAATGGGATCTACAATCTCCTGGCATAGTTAGAATGGACACAGCAACTTAGGTTAGATGCTGTCACAAGGTTAACCCGAGGATTAACCAGGGAGAGTTATCTTTGTGGTGCAGGCGTTGTCAATGGCTCAGATTTGCCTTGCAACCGGGTAAAGATAGACAGCAGGAGTGGGAGAAGGCGAATTTGAGACTTTGTGATAAGTTTCCAGCAAATAATCCCAATGATTCTGGATCTCGTGACACTGTCACTCCTACCAATCTATCTATCCACTCCTATAGCTCGCGAGCCTCCAACCCCTCTACACTCTTGAGTGGACAGAAGAGTAAGAAAGAAAGAACTGTATGTCTCTCGCACACTTTCTTTCCTTGTCTATAGATAAACTAACTAGTTGGTAACGAAAACCCGATTACCACATTTATTGAATTACTATATGTAGCACAACAACCAAATAAAATAATACAAATACAATGACACCTAATAATAACTATACCTGGAAAAAAAGGGGGTAATTAATTGTTACGGTATATGATATTAACGCCGTCTGCTAAAGGTTATCGGACGTGCAATTGTAAAGGTTAAGGCATTTAATATATTGCGATAGATGTTTCAATTATTGAACGCTCCATACACGATCGATTATGACGTGTATAGCGTTGTTTGGGTCACAGTCGGTAACTAGGAAACGCTACCCTTTGCTACTTGACCGCCAAGCTGAATAGCTGCGTTTTGTTAACCTTCCAATTCAATGGCATGATATAGCCATTTATATGTGCATTTATGATGGACCAGGGTCAGTCCCAGAACTCTACATGAGAGGAAACTTATGGAGGTTAGTGATTAACTAAATCCTTGGAAGGAGAAAGATAATCGTCTACTTTATACGAAGTAATTAGACTCACAGTCTCACTGTCGGCAGGTAGCCATTCTATCTGCGCGTGCATATAGCTGTGATGTTCTGACGACAATTACTGCATTGTATCCTTAAACGGACATTGACACGTAAAACAGCAGTCTACGCTATTGATTGATTGATGCATGTACCTCATGTGTGAATTGAACTGTTTATGTATGTGTGTAATCCATATTAAATTGTGAAGGACTCGAACCGGAGGCATTATTGATTGAATCACGTTACACCATTCAATCTTATGAATTATGCATTTTATATCAAGTTGCTGAGTTAATAAGATGAACAGTTGTTTACATCTTGATGCCAAGTTCAGACATTACGACAAACCAAAAATGAGGTTCACCCCATTCGCGTACGAATATTAGCACGATCAGAATTCAAGCAACACAACCAGTAACCACACACGAAAGTCCTTCAACAAAAGTGGCGGCCGAATGCGGGGAACGACAGAAAAAAGAAACAAACTTCTGTTCCTTACGCACAGATTAACCATAATATTTACGATCAAGTTTCGATCACATGACCATTACGAAGCTGACGTGACGCACGTGATCATGAATAGCAACATGACGTCACTGTTGCATTGTCGCCGTGAAGAAGACATCTTTTCAACGCCTTTCTAGTTCGCTTCAAATTTATCAAGATGCACAAGATGGACTACCGTTGCCTGCCCATCAGGAGCAGACAGTCAAAGGCACAGGCCTAGCTGTTGACGACCTCTAGCACTGATATAAGCAACGGAAAAGATAAGTCTAGGTGTTTAACTGTTGTTATTGCAAACAGTGCTAACTGAGTCCATGCCCTCTGCCTACATCGGCATGTTTTTACCTATGTTTAATGTACTTTTTGTTGTCTTAATGTGTTGTTAATTCGTGGGAGGTAGGGAGGATGAACCGAAATTAGATTCTGTGGCTCTCACGATGCCTGAATTGATTTCGGTCGTTTCTTAGGGCAGTTAAACGATTGCACTTTTGGAAGCCCCATTGAGGTTTGCCATTGGACTATCTGTCCAAATCTGCTGTCGTTTGACGATTTGTGTTAGCTGTACCGTTCCGTAGATAACTGGTGTATTTTATTCGTACTCAGTTAACAATTTTATTCAGTTTTGTATCATGTTCGTTAACTATTTCGTCCAGATTACTCTCACTATAATTTATTTTATGATTGTTAAATGTTCGTCCGTTATGAGTCCTGTGATGTCATCATTTTTTGCAGTCATTTTTTTGTGTACTTTGAATATTAAGTTGACCTCGGGTCAGACCTTGACCCTTCATTTGGCTTGTGACACTTCCGCTTGTTTTATTTAGTTCATAAATTCATTTTTAATTGTGAAAATGTCTTGTTTGCGTCTTAACATTGTTTGTACCCTTTAGTTGCATCATTGTTTTGTTTGTCCTCATGATATATATTAAATACTACATTAATAATATGATATTATATGCAATAATACACTTGTAATTTAATTTAATTAATTTTTTCTGATATTTAAGGTTAATATGGGACATTGCATAATTATGCAGTGATAGTCCAAGAAAGTAGCACTACAATTTATAAGAGATGCCTAGGGCATAATAATATATTATATATATTGACCAAATAAAATAATCTTATAGTCTACCTTTGAGGTAATAGACCCATTGTATATTATTTAATATACTTTTCTGGTACTAAGAGAGTGACTTAGTACATTGAACAATATAATTACTAGGAATCATACCCAACATTATTGGATATTAAGATTAATTGTGTGAAGTAATTACATAATAGTTAACAGATATCATAACTATTTATGATATAGTATTATTTAGATACAATATTGTTACAAAATATTGTCTATTAGTTGAACTTAGACATTAGAGTTCAGTACTATTGTGATTATTTATATTGAATATTTCTAAGTTGAGTAAGTATAATAATTACTCTGAAGCTACTATTGACTATTTTAATCAGTAATTATCAATAATTACTTACAGATAAAAGTCAAAATGCTTACTATAGACCATTTCGTTAAAATTGGTAGGGAATATGGTTATAAATCTCAAGAACTTCGTCAGTTTGCTGAGGCAGAACTGGAAAAACATGAAAGAAAAGAAGCAGAGAAAAAGGCTGCATTAAAGAAAGAGGAAGAGGAACAAAAGGCTGCATTAAAGAAAGAGGAAGCAGAACGTGAGATGAAGCAAATTGCCAAGGAAAATAGATTAAGAGAAATTGCTCAACAGGAAGAAGAGAATAAATTGAAACGAGAGGAAATTATTTTACAACAAGAAATGGAATTGGCGCGTATTAAATTGGAGACAGCAAGATTACAAGCACAAAGTGCTGATGCAAACCAGAATAATAACGCACAAAATGGATCATCATCCAGCCAAACTAAACATTTCTACAACTTTAAATTACCCACTCTCAACTTAAACGTGGACGACCTTTCATCGTTCCTGTCACGTTTTGAACAGACTTGCAAAACAAATCATTTGCCTGAAGAGTCATGGGTACTCAAGTTAAATGAATTCTTGGTTGGAGAACCATTGACGGCTTCTCAAAATGCTGACCCATCAATAGCAAATAACTACGGTGCTATTAAGTCCTTGCTTTTACGAAGGTTTCACCTGGACGAGGAACACTGTAGGTTGAAATTTAAGGGAATTTTACCTGAATCTCCAAAAGATTTTGCAGGATTCATTGCGAACATACGCAATACATTTAATAGATGGGTTGAACTGGCAGAAGTCAACAAATCATACGACAAATTAGTTGATTTACTACTACGGGATAAGGTATTATCTTCGGTTAGCCAGCCATTTTTTGCATATTTGCAGGAGCGTAAACCAGGTACTATGGACGAGTTAGAAAAAATTTCTTTAAACTACTGTTCGGCACATCCGAATGCAACCATTTCTAACTCCTCATTAAGAGAACCTCTACCTGTGGCGTCTAATATGGCCTACAATCATAATAACAAACAAAGACATCACAGTGTAGACAGAAGCAGGTTCCAAAGAAATCACAATGTTAACTTTCAGAAGGGACATAATAATGATTTCAACAATAAAAATGAGTTCAACAGAGGTAGATCACGAGATAGAAATTATTCACCTCAAACAAACTACCACAATGGTCAACATAACACTAATTATAATCGATCACATACTCCCAATAATAATAGTAACTGGAATGGTAATAATCATGGCTCGAGACATCGAGATAATAGTTACTATAGAGGACGACGAGATAATTCTAACAATTATACTCGGAATCGATCTCATTCTCGGGGATCATCTCATTACAACCATAATACAGGGGCGGCAGTTACAAATAATACTACCCCTATAGCTCAGGTCCCACTTGACAATAATACAACACAGTCTTCTGCTGCATGTTTTGCTATTAATTATAATGTGGCAAATAGTTGCCAACAATGCAATCTTATTTTTCAGAAGGCGAAAGAAACAGTGCTTAACTGCGGACATATTACACCAGAGGTAGGTCTTGCAGTCAACGATGGAACAGGCCTACTAATTTTTAACAGGGGATTAGTTAATGGATCCGTCGTCTCAGTGCTGAGGGATTCAGGATCCACAACGATTGGTGTACGACAGTCGCTGGTACATCCTAGCTGTGCAACGGGGGAATATGTCCGTTGCATGACTTTTGGGGGAACTATTGAGTTTTACCCCACAGCTATTATTCATGTTAACACACCTTTTTTCACAGGGAACGTAAAAGTATGTATGCTAAAAAAGCCTATAGCTGATCTGATGGTTGGTCGTATACACGGCAGTAAAGATTGTACTCCAGATGAGATCATAGAATGGGAGAAACATAACCTATGCACTGGAAACGCCGTGACGACTAGAGCGCAGACTCAACTCATGGAGAAAGTTGATGATAATAAAATGGATGCAGACAACCAAGAGGAGTTTGTAGTCAATTCACCTATTGACAGGGAAACATTTGCAACCAAACAAAAAGAGGATAAATCTTTAAAAAAAATTTTTAAGCTGGTTGATAAAGTTGACAATCTATCCTCAGGTAATAATAACAAACATTGGTTTGTTATTAAAAATGACATATTGATTAGATGTTTTAATGACAAATCACAAATGAAACAACAAGTTATGGTCCCGTATACTTTTAGACGGTACATTCTTCAACATGCACATGACTCACATTGTGCTGGACATATGGGATATACTCGAACACGATCTCGAGTACTGTCTTCATTCTTTTGGCCAGGAGTGTCAAGAGATATTTCGCAGTATGTACGTTCCTGTACTACATGCCAAGAAGTGAAAGCACGTGGAGCTTTTCACACGGCGCCTATTCAGGCTTGCGATATCTCAGTAAGACCGTTTGACAAGATGGCAATAGATATTATTGGTCCATTGCTACCATCGGCCAGAGGACATAGATTCGTCCTTACGTGCATTGATTTGTGCACACGATGGCCAGAAGCTATCCCATTAAAGACCACCACTACCACAGATGTAGCTGATGCACTACATCTCATCTTTTCTAGAATAGGGTTTCCTAGAAAACTTTTATCAGACCATGGGTCACAGTTTATATCTGACACCATGAAGGAAGTCATGAAAACTTGGAACATTGATAGGAATTTAAGTAGTATTTATCATCCGATGAGTAATGGTGCGGTTGAAAGACTTAACCGTACACTTAAACAACTACTACATAAGGTTACTGCTAAGCACCCTCATGACTGGGACAGAGCACTCCCAGCTGTTCTATTTGCTTATCGGGAGGTACCGCATGAACAAACTGGCTTCTCTCCCTTTGAATTAGTTTTTGGTGCTCCCCCAAGAGGTCCTATGGGACTAATAAAAGACTTATTAATTGACGCGGAGATGACTCAGGACACTCAGTCATCTTACGAGTACGTGATTAATCTTCGGAAGAACATTATTGAGTCTTGCCAGTTGGCAACAGCTTCTTCTGAGGCTGCAAAAGCTAAGGCTCGATCTCTACAAAATAGGTCTCGACGATTACGCCAATTATTCCCAGGCGACGAGGCTTATGTGTTACTTCCTCACAATAACAATAAATTATTGATATCTTGGAATGGTCCTTACAAAGTCATTGATAAAATTTCCGACGTTGATTACGTCTTAGATATCAAGGGACACAAAAAGATATTTCATATTAACATGCTCAAGCAATTTCATACACGTCCTGAACACTTACAGTCAATTTTTCATGAACTAGATGACAACACAGTATCTACTTGTTATTATTCTAACTTATCTGTCATCCAGGAAGAAGAATCTTCTTTTCCTGAGGTACAGTTACCGTTACCGGTACCAGTAGTTCAACCTACTGAATCTTGGCGGGATGTAACCATCTCTTCAACGGTTACACCGCAACAGCGTCTACAGATTGCTAATCTATTACAATCTTATCCAGATGTATTGACCGACGTCCCGGGTCGCACATCGGCTATCAGTCATGACATTACTCTCAATGATGATACACCTATTCGTGTACATCCCTATTCTGTTCCTTTACATTTCCTTGCTAAAACTACTAAGGAACTTGAACAGATGTTGTCTCTGGGAATCATTGAGACTAGTAATTCGCCATTCTCTTCTCCATTAGTGATTGTCCGGAAGAAGGACAATAACATCAGACTATGTGTTGATTATAGAAAATTAAATGCTAAGACTATAGTTGACAGCGAACCACATCCACTTATCGACGACTTACTGCCACGTCTATCCAACGCAACTATATTTAGTAAGATAGACTTAACTAAAGGTTATTGGCAGATACCACTGACCGAAAAGGCTAAGTACTACACCGCATTTTCCACTCCACAAGGTCTATACCAGTGGAATGTGATGCCTTTTGGGCTTGTTAATGCGCCAGCTACCTTCATTCGCCTGATGCGACAAATTTTATCAGGTAGACCAGACGTTATTACATATATTGACGACATATGCTTGTTTAGTTCGTCGTTTGAGGAACATGTTTCGGGACTTAGATATGTTTTCGACACTCTAAGGAATTATCATCTAACTGCTAAACCTACAAAGGTGCAAATCGCGTGTAATGAGATAACCTTTTTGGGACATATCATTGGATCGGGATATATCCGAACGTTACCTAGTACAGTCTCCAAAATTCTAAACATAGCAGTTCCTCAGACGAAGAAACAGGTCAGGAGTTTGTTAGGACTTGTTCAATATTACAGTAGATTCATACCAAACTTGTCATCCATCACGGCTGTATTGTCTTCATTGTTAAAAAAAGACATGCCGGTGAAGGTGACATGGACTGGTACATGCAATGAAACTTTCAACAAAATTATAAATTTGTTCTCGCATGAACCAATTTTAAGACTTCCCGATGCTTCCAAAAGATTTTTCTTACGAACAGATGCTAGTAACTACGGCATTGGTGCATGCCTGCTCCAGAACCATGATGGCATTCTACATCCTACCTTATATATATCAAGAAAGCTAAAGCCGGCAGAAACAAAGTATTCCACAGTGGACAAGGAACTTTTATCAGTGATATGGGCAATAACTAAACTTGAAAAGTTTTTGCTTGGTGCTCCCTTCACCATACAGACGGACCAACGTGCTGTAGCATCTTTGCGTCGATCTAATCATAAGAGCCAAAAACTCGCCAGATATGCAATCATCCTACAGCCATTTGAATTCTCCATTGAACATATTCCTGGCACTGAAAACATTGTGGCGGATGCGTTGTCACGTAATCCTATTGACGACGAATAATCAACATTAACATTCCTAAAACATATCAACTATAAGGGAACTAACCTTGCCTTCAATTTAAACTTTATAAACACTATATGCATCACAGAATTGAACTAAAAGACAATCAAGGTATACATATTGACATTGAAACTTCGTCTAACGTCCATACACGATATATGAATATTCGTTGAACAATCATGGAACAATATCTGACGACAAGTCGAACTTATTATCCTATGTGCACTTAATTCTTGGATGCTGGGATAAATGACATTTCTTTCCAACGTAAACGTTTGAACATTTTTGCCTAAAAGAATTCATCAGGATCAAGACTACGGATGGATCATCATATCCTATACTAATTAATTAGTTAACTTAACTTCTTAATTGAATTATTATCAATAAAATGAAATGTGAGAAAAAAATGAAATGAAAGAACAAAAAAAGAGAACGAAATATAAAAAGAAGAAATTATGAAAAGAGAAAATAAATCTCACACAAGTATTAGATTAATATTTTTTTTTAATGTACCTATACATTATTTAGTTAGTTAAATTAGATAGTTATTATTCACTAACACTTAACACACACAATTAAGTTAAACTTATATTCGAATTTCTTTCTATTTCTTCTCACTTATTTTGTTTTTTCTTCTCTCATAACATCGCGTTACATTAGAATCTTAATAATTTATCTCTTAATTTAATTAATTAATTTAATTTTAATTAGTCAAATTAATTCCTATATGACATACTAATACGACAGACCTTACTTTAATTTAATTCTATCATTCACTATTAACATTGGACATTTTATTTAGTTGATATAATAATATGTATAATATTGATATATAATGTGATTAATGTTAGATGACTATGACAAATAGTTAGTTGACATGACCGCAACACGGTTCTACTCAGAACATCGTCGGCCATATGTCACGATTGTGTTAAATTTTTTTTTTGAAAAATTGTTAAGTCGGATAGATCTTGAAAAAAAATCTATCGATTTTTTTTTTCCCCGGTGTACAGGGAATTGTTACGGTATATGATATTAACGCCGTCTGCTAAAGGTTATCGGACGTGCAATTGTAAAGGTTAAGGCATTTAATATATTGCGATAGATGTTTCAATTATTGAACGCTCCATACACGATCGATTATGACGTGTATAGCGTTGTTTGGGTCACAGTCGGTAACTAGGAAACGCTACCCTTTGCTACTTGACCGCCAAGCTGAATAGCTGCGTTTTGTTAACCTTCCAATTCAATGGCATGATATAGCCATTTATATGTGCATTTATGATGGACCAGGGTCAGTCCCAGAACTCTACATGAGAGGAAACTTATGGAGGTTAGTGATTAACTAAATCCTTGGAAGGAGAAAGATAATCGTCTACTTTATACGAAGTAATTAGACTCACAGTCTCACTGTCGGCAGGTAGCCATTCTATCTGCGCGTGCATATAGCTGTGATGTTCTGACGACAATTACTGCATTGTATCCTTAAACGGACATTGACACGTAAAACAGCAGTCTACGCTATTGATTGATTGATGCATGTACCTCATGTGTGAATTGAACTGTTTATGTATGTGTGTAATCCATATTAAATTGTGAAGGACTCGAACCGGAGGCATTATTGATTGAATCACGTTACACCATTCAATCTTATGAATTATGCATTTTATATCAAGTTGCTGAGTTAATAAGATGAACAGTTGTTTACATCTTGATGCCAAGTTCAGACATTACGACAAACCAAAAATGAGGTTCACCCCATTCGCGTACGAATATTAGCACGATCAGAATCCAAGCAACACAACCAGTAACCACACACGAAAGTCCTTCAACATTAATACATAACATACACAATCTAACCTTAAGTCTATACTAAGTGATGATGATAATGAATTTAATCTAATTCATTCATAACCCTCCACTCCCAAAGGAACATAGGCCATTCAATCAACAAACACATGCCAAGTCCTCCTGTCACGTGCCATCATCTCAAGTTCTTTCCACGTTCTCCTCATCATTTTCACCTCTGTTGGTGAAAATTGGCCTCTCTTGCCCTGGGTGTTCCAGAACAAGGACTGCCTTGTAATGCTATCAACAGGTTTCCTCAGTGTGTGTCCTATCCATCGCCATCGGCTTCTCATCTCTTGTTCCACTGGCACTTGTCTAGTTCTTGTCCTCAGTTCCACATTGGTAACCTTGTCATACCATTTTAATCCCTCTATTCTACGCAAGCACCCATTTATGAAAGTCTGTAGCTTTTCGGTTGTTGTCTTTGCTGTTCTCCATGTCTAAGAGCCATACAATAGGACTGACTTCACATTTGAGTTGAAGATTTTTATTTTCGTGTTGGATTCGATTTCTCTTGACCTCCATAGTCAGAGTTCACTGGATTCCATTTCTGTTGTGTGTTGTCGATGATCTCATAACCCAGTTTATTGCTAGTAAGAAAAGAAATGGAGACAAGAGGCATCCCTGTTGCACTCCTGTTCTTATCCCCAACGGTTCTGTAAGCTGTCCTTCGTAAAGAACTCTGCATCTCATGTGTTCATATGTTTTATTTATTAAATTAATGATCTTCAGGGGAACTCCATAATGCCTCATCAATTTCCAAAGTGATTCTCTGTCTACACTGTCAAATGCCTTTTCGTAGTCCACAAATCCGATGTATAGTGGTGAATTCCATTCCAGACTTTGTTTAACTATTATTCTCAAAGTGGCTATCTGGTCTGTACATGATCTGTTTTGTCGAAAACCTGCTTGTTCATCTCTCAGTTTCTTGTCTATGGACTCTTTTAATCTCTCAAGGATAATCATGTTTAATACTTTTCCTAGCACTGATAGTAACATTATTCCTCTATAATTTGTGCACTCTTGTAAATTTCCCTTCTTAGGCAACTTAACCAGATATCATTCCTTCCATTATGCTGGTATCTCTTCCTTTTTCCAGACTTTACCAAGTAATTTATATAACATCTCTGTAGCCGTGTCGATATCTGCTTTGATGGCCTCTGCTGGAATGCCATCAGGTCCAGACGCTTTTCCATCTATTAGAAGCTTTATGGCTTTCTTTATTTCTTCCTTCGTTGGTCTTTCGCCGTTAATTTGTAGCTCTTCTTCTGCTGGCTGGATTCCGGGGGGTTTGGTGGAGCTGGTCTATTGAGAAGGTCCTCAAAATATTCTGTCCACCTGTTCATTTGCTCTTGTATATTGCTGAGCAGTTTTCCATTGTTGTCTTTTATGGGGCAACTTGTTTGCTTGTATTTCCCTGTTAGCTTCTTTGTGCTGCTATACAGTTCTCTCATATTTCCTTTGGCTGAAGCATCTTCTGCCTCTCTTGCCAACTCCTCAATATACTTCCTCTTGTCTCTTTTGATACTTCTTTTTACTTTTTTGTTTGCTTCTGTGTACACTTCTTGAGCCTTGGCTTTGGAACTTCTGGTTTTGCTTGTGTTTAAATCTGCTTTCTTGTTTTTTTTCTGTCTTTTATCTTATTGCTGGTTTTTGTTGTTATCCATGCTTTTTGTTGTCGTTCCCTTTTCCCCAGTATTTCTTCACATGTCTCATTCCATACAGTTTTGATTTACTGCCAATAGTCTTCTGTATTCTCTACATCTTCCAGCTGTTGGAGCGCTTGGAATTTGTTGGATATTGTGACCACAAATTTGTCTCTTGTTTCTTGATTTCTTAGATGTCCTACATTAAATTGTTGTCTATAATTTTGCATTGTTGCATATCTCTTGAGTTTCATTTTTACTTTGGCTATCAGAAGGTGGTGATCTGATGCCACATCTGCTCCTCTATATACCTTTACATAATGCAATGATGATCTAAACTTCTTGTTTTTGCATATATGATCAATCTGATTTTCTGTTCTATGGTCTGGTGATATCCATGTTACCTTGTGTATTCTCTTATGTGGAAACATGCTTCCTCCTATAGCCAGTTGATTTGAAGCACAGAAGTTTGTGAATAGTTCCCCATTTTCATTCATTATTCCTAGCCCATGTTTTCCCCATGACTTCTTCAAATCCAAATTTAATCTTCTTCTTCTTCTTCCTCGTTCGCCCTGAAAAGGACGGTGGTTGCGATGTGTCTGTTTACGCCGTAGCTGTGATATCTGCACCTTTCGGTCGACACATCCGACTTCAGCACGGCATTTTTTGGGACCGGGTTTGCCTTCCCTCTGCGATCCGTACTCGCTCAGCCAGACTGCACTGCTGCCGACTGTTTCCAGGACCACCACGTGGAGGTGGAGTACGGTCTTGGTCAGCTCTGGTTCGCTGACCCTGATGCAAGCAGTCAAGCTATGGGTCGCTGACTGCATTCTCTATTGCTGCATCTTTTGGTCCCCAAATTTAATCTAATACTAACTACTACAAAAATGATATCTTGTTTCTTGGCCTCTTTCTGAATGTCAATAAAGCTCTGGGCGTTTGTACCAAATAGGCCTGTATTTTGTCTGTATTCATGCGCTTATAGGAGGAACACGATCCGGCATGGACAGTCGACGGTCGGGTCTTTTGTTCTTCACCACGCACGAGTTTACAATGTAACGCGCGGCTGGGTTGGTGTGTTCATAGGTTGTGTTGAACGCAATGCCAGGCTGCAGAGCCTTCGTCTGATAGGCAGATGTCCGCTTGTTGTGATGACGTTTACTCATGTGGCACTTGATGTAAATATGTTATATATTTTTATGTGTTGGCGCAGCAGTTTCACTTGTAGAATCTGTCCATCACCGCAGATAATTTAGGATCTCAATAATTTTCGTAGGCATTGGTTGTAAAAGATCGTCCGTGTGCTCCTGCTCACTTCTGATCAAGCTTTCTCGTGGGCGGCTAATTGTAATTCATCCATTACTGTGTAATTTCTGATTACTATTCTGTGTGGGTAGTAAGACTAAGGCTGAGTTATCTCAAAGAGTCCTTGTCTCTACCACTTGGTTTCCATATAAAGAATTCACTGGACACAGGTCCCTGAATTTCCTCTTGACGAGTGGAATATTAAGTCGCTGGCGGATTACTATTGTAATGCTCCAGGATGGTTTGTCTTTGGGTTATATGCGGGTAAATTGCCTTCTAGTGATTCCTGTGTTCTCTTCTGATGTCATGCGAAGTTTTCCAATCCTTTGAAATGTCCCCTTTCATATTTGTCTTAGTTCTGACAGTATGTCTACATTACTCTAATATTTACCCGTCGATTCCGTGAGAACTGTTTATCCAAATTTTCGTTCCTCCAACATATTATGCTAATCCCGTCTCAGATCTTATATTGCTTTGAAGTTTCTAAACAAAATATCACTTCAGTGTTATGGTCAGTTCCTTCTTTGTTCCTCTACTCGAGTACACAAACCTGCGCCATGTAGTCTGTCTCGCCGAAGAAGTTTCATTGATACTTTGTAGTGCTATTGTGTTTCCCTCGTGTGATCGCTTCGGTCTGAACAGTCTCTATGGTAAAGCGAGTGGTTTTCCCAGGGGTTGAAGAATAACATGGCAGGTCCTAACTCCATAAGTACACGCAATCGAATATTTTCTCAAGCCCTGTGATGTTTCGGCAACTATTAGACAATCGGTTTAGAAAGTCAAAATACACGCTCATTTGCCTCGTGACAGATGCTTCGAATCACTTGTCTAGGTAATTTTAGAATCCCTCTTATGACTTGATTCTGATTCCTTAAGTCTCTAGTCTTTGTATTTAAAGATGCTGGTTTACTTTTAAGTTTCAAAGTTGCCCAAATACTCTGTCCTGGTCGTTTCGTATGGAATCTAATTCCCATTCTCTTCTGGCTCTCTCTCTCAGGAGTTGCTATTTTGACGTTTAGCAGTGCCGTGTGTCTCAGTCTCAAATTGTTAGATTATAAATCTAAATTCTCAGTTGAAACCCCAGATTGGTACAACCTTGCCAATGAAAGCCAAAGTCTATTCCGGCTCTCAAATTAAACCAATAGTAAGCTCTTTGCAACTTTGTGGGTCGGGATGTTAAATCCTTACTATCCCCTGCGTGTTTTAAAATATGAATTTTAAAATTTAAACGCGTGACCTCTTTCAGATATGTCGGTAATACTTCCGATTTCACCTTTATGCAAACTCACAAACACGTCTGTGAACTCATTTCCTGTCTAAATGCCTTTGCCACCATAGTCTCCCCAGACGGGTTATCTGTATTATTGCTACAGAAATGGGCCAGCGGAAGCGATTATCTCATCACCTATGTTTTCGTGCATCCGCCAGAAGGACAAACACGGATCACCGACATCTTAGACAAACAATATGGCTTTCTTTCAGTACTCTGCAGGGTCGTATTGTTATGAGGAGTGGTCGGGACCACCTTGGATCAACAGTGACCGTCTCTATCAAAGGTGGCTAGACAACGTAAGTGATAAAAGCATTATCCACTGACCTGATCAATTAGCTTTGTCATGCTTTGATTCACATGGTGAAACTTAAATAATTCTGGGAGCGGCTATGCAAAAAATGTAGGTGCATAAAATATGTCAAATAATAGGACGATGATGGAGAGAGAGAAGGGCGCAAAAGTTCATGCACAAAGAGTTTTGTGACAATTGGAGATCTTTTGAGCATTTATTGAGGACAAGAGCGGACGTGTCTCCGCTAGTGTGAGTCTTATGATATTTGTCTGTGAAAAAGCAAATAATCTTTGACTGTCATATGCCTGTCATTAACTTGAAATATATAAGTAATGGACAAGGGATCAAGCATAATTTTGTGACATGCAGTATAAATTGTGAATATAAATATCATGACACATTTAGATATATTCCTGTTGGAGATTATTGACATTTCTTCTGTGTCTGAGTTGGCGTTGACCTCTTGTAGCGAATCATACTTTAAAGTTTAAAACAAAATATAATTGTCAACATTAACATGAAAAAAAAAAACCGCCAGATAAAAATAAAAAAAAAAACCTTCCAACATAAACGTCGATTAAAAAATGAATGCTCTAGGTCAAAGGTTCTCAACCTTTTTTTCTTTGCTCATGCCCCCCCCCTCCCCTTTTCTGAGCCTCATTTGCCTCTGTAGCCCTCTCATAATCACTGTTAGTTGGAAAAAGGTACTTTACCATCTTACTGTGGCCCCCTAGAAGTATGTCAAGGCCCCTTGGGGGCCATATGGTCCAGGTTGAGAACCACTGCTCTAGGTCCTTTGCATTTCTTACGGAGCATGGAGCAACCACTGTAGCTGGTCCCCTTGTAGGAAGGCACCACCACGCCTTCACATGCTATTGCAGCTGTGACTTCTGAGGCAATTTGTTTTCCGTGATGAGTTTGCCAATCACACGTTTAACCTCATGTTAGTTGCATTGTACGATAAGCCTGAGGGGCCATTTGTCAAATTCTTTCTTTTTATTATAAGATATCCGCCAGGAGTTACAAAGGACAATGCTTGATGTAATTATGATATACCAACATCAGACATTTTTTTTCTTTCACACTTTAATTCTCACCAACAGATAATAATGCCTTTATAAATAGAAATTGACTTTTCAATCACCTGTGTATAAACTTAAGTATAAACTACTTGGAGGCGCCACAAAAACCCTCTGACGTTGGGCGCCAAATACTCTGTTTACCTTGGACACCAAATACCCTAGCGCTGAACCTGTCAGAATTACTGTAATAAATAAGTCAGTCCCATAGCAGATACTGCCTTAGGGGAATGAAGTGTTAGAGACTTCACCATACTAGGTCCAGCATCGAAAGGCGGGGGTGACCAGTTCTCTTCCTCGCTGCCTTTTCCTTCCCTTACTCAAAGTTAGGTACCCATTTACAGCTGGGTACACTGGAGCGTGTCGGTACTGTGCTTCGAACTCTGCACTTTTTTCCGGAGGGGCCAGCGCTCTAACCACGCTGTCAATCGTTCGCTCACTTTAATAAGTATTCATCTTAAATTACTTAAATTTCATGCAAAATAATTTCAGAGGTTTTCAAACTTTTTTGGTTCGCGGCTCCCTTGACCTGTGCATAAATCACCGCGGCTCCTCTCTATACTATATATTATAAGCAGCTGTTCGTAACATAGTC
Source organism: Oreohelix idahoensis (assembly GCA_024509875.1). Classification (NCBI taxonomy): domain Eukaryota; kingdom Metazoa; phylum Mollusca; class Gastropoda; order Stylommatophora; family Oreohelicidae; genus Oreohelix; species Oreohelix idahoensis. The sequence goes on from JAMPIV010021090.1 coordinate 269,171, forward strand.
CAACACTTTTCCCAAGCCACCGCGACGCCCTTAGCCGAGGGCTGCGACGCCCCTGGGAGCCACGACGCACAGTTTGAAAACCTACCCTAGTAAAAGTAGGTTTGTGACAACGATAAGAATTGGTTTTATGGCTTCCTTTTCCTTCCCGGCCCTCCCTTCTCAACGATGACCCTTGAATGAACTTTACCTACTTATTAAAGTACTTCTGGTAGGGCCAGCGCTAGAGTATTTGTTGTCCAAGGCAAAAAGAATATTTGGCGCCCAACGTTACAGGTCTTTGTGGCGCCTCCAAGTAGTTTATAAATAAGTTTATACATATGTGATTTGAAAAGCCAATTCCAATTTATAAATTCTTATTTCTTCAAGCCTGTCAAATAAATTTGTATGAAGCAAACGTTAAAATTTAAAATAAAAATATTTTCTCTCATTTTATTACGCAAAATGTTATGTCACATTAACATTACAACGCAGTGTGAAATCCTCTTTGTTCTACAAATGATTTTATAGTCGGGCATCAATTTTTAGCTATCTCTCGTAACGTCTTTGTATCGATCATTTCAGATTTTTTTTTTTTTGTGTTTTTTTTTTTTTTGTTTCTCGGAATGAAAAATAAAACTCATTTGTCAAACGGCAGGGACTATTCATTATTTTGACATTTGTTTCATAGGAAGTAACTCTCTCTCTCTCTCTCTCTCTCTCTCTCTCTCTCTCTCTCTCTCTCTCTCTCTCTCTCTCTCTCTCTCTCTCTCTCTCTCTCTCTCTCTCTCTCTCTCTCTCTCTCTCTCTCTCTCTATCTTCTCTCTCTCCTCTCTTTCTCTCTCTCTCTCTCTCTCTCTCTCTCTCTCTCTCTATTTTATATATATATATATATATATATATATATATATATATATATATATATATATATATATATATATATATATATATATATATATTCCAGGTTCTCTGAAGAAACGAATAAAGAATAGTCTTACTATACTCTCAGACTACTACGAGGTTGTGTATGGTTGCCGTCTTAACAGCATTGTAGGCCCTGGGCAAAGTAATGTACTGGGCCCCTACCAGCACTACCCACCCACGGGAATAAAAATGTAAACGGTCAATAAAATTAAACCTATAGATTTATAATTTAATGGTACTTTCAACAACAATTTCGTCAACTTACCAACTTACGTTTGATTTGAATCCCAGGCCTTTCCAGCGAGAGATCGAGTAATTATCCACTCTGCTAAGAGATATCTTATGAACAATATGGCAGCATCCCAGCATGGGGCCCCTGGAATCGTGGGGCCCCTGGGCACTGCCCAGTGTGCCCATGCCTTAAGACGGCACTGGTTTGCAAACCCATCATGTAAAACAAATTGCCTGAGAAATCACCACTTGATTGCCTGGTGAATGCAGCTTGCAAGGTGACCAGATGCAGTGGTGTTTCCATGATCTGTAATGTGTGCAAAGGAACATGATTTTATATATATGTGTGGGTGTGTGTGCGTGTGTGATAGGAAACTCTATACAGATTGGTGGAACAGGAAGCAATCTGATCATCAGAAGGCTCACCCCGTTTGACATGTTTTTCAGCACTTTAACATACTTACATCGAAGCACGAAATATGTCATATTACAAATGTATTTATAAACGTATATTGGAATTATCCCCCCCCCCCCCCCCTCGTAATAGCGACCTATTTCGAGCTTAACTAAGTTTTTAGTTCACTCTATTTTATGCCCTCCTTTCCCCTTCCCCCTCTCTGGGTGAGCACCGAATGGTTGAACCGGCCCTACTGCTTACTAGACAGCCTTGAGATAACTAATAACACAGCGGTAGGTCACTCTGACGTCTGTTAAAAACTAATTATTCGATAATTTACTATAAAGACTATTTTGCTGCTTCAGTTACCACCATTCCTCCTTTGTTTCATTTCTTTCAAAAACAGAAATGCCATAAAAAAAAAAAAATTAAAAACGAAAATGTGTTTCTGTGTCGAACGAAGGTCAAGGACATTGACTTCTTTTTAAGGCGGAAATTCGGAATTCATTATAAAAGTTAATTGATCGAGTTTTGCCATCTAGGGTCGTTTTATAACTCGTGTTTGCTGTCGTATGTTAAACAAGATTCAAACTGTCTGCTAAAATCTTGATAAGAAGTGACGGAAAAGCTGCTCAGTGAAATCTTTTTAAAAATCGTCTGTACGTAATGGATATACTATTCCCCCCTTTCCCAAAAAAAAGTGGGGGGGGGGCGGGGAGGGGGGGGGGGGCGCTGAACTAGGGTTCCCATAATGTTTTGTTTAAAAACCGGGACATTTCCAAATTTTTACTTAAAAAACCCGGGACATTTTGTAAAAAAACGGGACATGTTAAAAATTAAGGTAAAGCACAAATAAATCTATTATATATTATATGTTGCACTTAAAATAAGATACTGGTATAAAAATACACACATTAACTAACACAACTTCCACTTTAAAAAAGAATTCTAAATTACAAACATACTTAATTAGAAAAGTCGCACCTTTAAAAAATACACAATAGTCAAGTTTATATTTCAGATTCATCAGAATATTTATCAGATTTATGGGCCTGTTCAAGAAGTTTTTTTTCTTCTGATATTTGGACATAGAACTCAGCACAAGAGAAATCCTTAAAATGGGTCTTTATAATGGTTAAAGCTTTCACTGTCTCAATTTTAAGTCTGTTTTTTTTTTCGTCTGTCCAAAGCGCAATTATTAATGAAAAAACACGTTCAACAGCTGCATTGGATCCTGGCAGTGCCAAACAAAAACTAACTAGGCATTTCAGGTTCTCAGCAATTATATCCTGCTTTGTAAAATGAGCGAACATCTCACACCATTTTTCACTGACACTTTGATCCGTCAGTTCACTCCACACATAAAATTTGCTTTCACAATATTTTTTCACACATGCAAACTCATCAAATAAGTCCTCTTCATTCACAGTAAAATTTGGTGACACTGTCTTCATGAATATGTAGCTTTCTTGGATGTTCTTCCAAGTCACAGACTCCTTTCCCTTCAAATTGATCCAATCCATAGACTGAAGAGGCGTAAGAAATGGTGTACACCACTCCTGAATAATAATAATAATAGTTGCCTATCGCAAGCGAAGATGGCGACAGCTTCAGACTTGAGTTGTGACACATCTGTGCCGTGATCTCATGTGACTAATTAGTCCTATTTTGGCCCTACAGGCCCTGCCACATACGGGGCACACATGGTTAGAGTCGATAGTAGTGTTGCTGTGCATTCTGGCCTTTCAACTCCTGAATATATTCAATGCAGGTGTCACATAAATCTACTGCATAGCTTTGAAACTTTTCAACTGTTATGTGTCCTTTTTTTTCTAATTCTTGCAACTGATTTCTCAAAGTAGTGGTAAGAAAGTTTTCTGCCTTCCTGTAGTTTAATTTTTCCACCAGTTTGTTTACTTCATCCTTCACTTCAATTACTGTTGTCTCTTGCTTTTCAACACATTTGATGGTATCAGAAAAGGTTTTTAACTGGCTGGCAATGAAATGCAGGAGTGTAATTGAAAGTGGATTTTCAAAGACATGTTTGATACTGGTAGAACATTTGTGAATGGAAAGGAAATATGACTTCAATGCAGGGAAAATGTCAATAACTCTCTGGACTGCAGGCAAGAAAGAGAGCCATCTTGTCTTGCTGTTACCCAAAACAGTTTTATATTCTGTATTGGTGAATTCGCAAAGTGATTTGAGTTCCTCAACTCGTACACAATAAATGTGGAAATGCTGGTAAATCTTGTTAATTATTAACTGAAGATCAATAGGTAAGCAATCCGCAGCAATCTGCACAGCATTATGTATCACATGTGCAGGACAACCAATACCAATTAAATTGTTCACAGTGTTTTCTTGCATTTTGAAGTACAGATTATTCTGTCCCTTTCTTTTCTTTCCACCAAAGTTTGTATTTGTATTATCTGCTGATATAGCAATAACCTTTTTAAGGAGATCTGACTTCTGTAACACTTCCAACACATAAGAAAATAACAGTTCTGAAGTTTCACCGCCTAAATTAACTAACTCCAACACCTTCACCTTCACACCTTTTGCTGCATGATAATATCTCACGACCAGAGGCATTAACTTCTTGTCCAAGTGGTTTGATGAGTCGATTAATACTGATATGAAACGAGCTTCTTTTAGCTCTTCATCAATCTGCTTTGTCGCAAATGGCGCAATAACATTGGTGATTATTGCCTTGCACTTTGTTTGCGAACATCTGAATTTATCGTTGAAAAGTTTTTTCACGATGGCTGTTGTGCAGTCCATGGACTTAAAGCTGTGGTTATGCACCGCCGTGTGATAAGCGAAGGTTGCTTCCTGTGCTGCCAATTATAACTGTTTTTCCATTTCCTTTTCACTCTGGGTTTTCGCATTTAAGAAATGACTTACACTGCTGTTGGAAGCCTTACTTTCAACAGCACCTTTATGTTTTTTCGTTTTCACGTGGTTGACTACGTCTGACCGACCACCATGTGAAATGCAAAATTTAGAGCTGCATAAAGTGCATTCCACGATAAAAATACTGTATAATAATGCTAATACGCATTAAATCATCTGGTAGATGCTCACTGAACACTGTTTTGGTCGACTTTCGAATTTTTGTTCGAGATTTAAACCGAAGGTCCACTGTAACCAGAAATTGATAAAGTAACACTACTACGAGTAAAACACGGAATAAAATCCGTTACCCAAAGGTTTTTTTTTTCAGGAAGGACCCTTAAAAAGCGGGACATTTGGAATAAATTCGGGACACCGGGACATTTTATTAAAAAAGGGGACTGTCCCGGGAAAAACGGGACGAATGGGAACCCTAGGCTGAACACACAAGCTCTTGTTTGAATAAACATGTCAAGAAAAAGGAGTTATACTCCAGATGTCAGTCATTTTGTGTGACTGAAACATGGAGATCAGCTAAAACAATAACCATAATCATAATTGGTTGATTGCATTGAATAAAAGGACTGAAATGTTATGGCAAGATCACTAATGTAGAACTGATGACTCGAACCAGATAGTGCCTGTAGAACCAGAGTTGAGAAGAAGACGCTGGAGATGGGTACAGCCAGGGCCGGATTAAGGCCATCTGATGCCCTAAGCACAGCCCAACAATGGTGCCCGCCACCCCCCCCCCCCTTTTTTTTCAGTGCCTAACTGACGAGACCTTAAGACTCCGTAAGTGCTCATGGTGAAATCTTCTTCTTCTTTGATCCTTAGCCGCCGACCGTCAAAGCAGTCAGTGGCCAATACGCCTGGTGGCGTCTTGTAGGGCAACAACAAATTGATTCCATTTTGCTCGGTCGGCGGCCATCCTTCGTACAGTGCCCCAACTCTGGTTCATTCTTTGCATCTCAGCCTCCACAGTCCTCCGCCAAGTTGTTTTTGGTCGGCCTCTCTTTCGTTTTCCTTCAGGGGTCCATAGCATAGCTGTTCTTGTGATGGCATCGGGGTCTCTTCTGAGGACATGGCCAACCCAGCTCCAGCGTCTGCCAGCTATGATGGTGTGCATGTCTTCTTGCTTGAATAGTTTTTTTTTTTGTAAATGTTATTTAACACTAAATAGCAGTAAGGAATATAAGCAAATTATTTACTTATAACTAGGGAAACACAGCCAATAAAGACAATTTTTTTAAAAAAATCGACTAAAGTCACGTGGGCCAGGGAAAGAGTTGCGAGTTAGGGGTATAATAGCTAGGGGGAAAAACTCTGTGGTGCCCCCTTCACATGCTTATTTTGTTTAATGGTTAATCCAGCTCTGGGTAGAGCACACACTGAGGGAAAAAATTGTTGATTAGTAGTACATGGCAGTCTTTGTTCTGGAATCACTGTGAGAGGTAGAAGGGTATCAAAGAACACAAGAAGCAGAGAATTGGAGACAGACATGATAAGAATTGAGAAAGAGCTTGAGCGCACGCAACGGGACAGGAAGACATGGCAAAAGTTTTTTGAAGGCAAATTCTCATTGTGGAGCTGAAGGGGCGTGAATCAACGAACTGGTGTTGTCATTTCGACAAATTAGTTACGTCCCTTGTCGTACGTAAGAATTTAATTGGCAATTGCTATTACGATGCAGGAGATAACAACATTTATCAGTAAAACATTGTGAATGTTTCTTTGGCAGTGATAATAACAGTAAAATAACAAAACGTCTTAACTCTTCGACAGATACATCTTCATCAGCAAACGAGCGGAAAGAATTGGAAACAAACGTACATAAAGATAAAATATAAATCGCAAAGATATTTACACACAAAAAAAAAAAAACGGGCTAAAACATTAACAGGAATATGGGAGGGAACGAAGAATCATGAGACAATCCACATGAATATCACGCCTGATTTATACAAAGAAATTAATTTTTTTGTCATTTTTTATAATAATAATAATAATTATTATTATTATTATGAGTATTTATTCATTTACGTTTTTTTAGTGTCATGAATTAAGCTGGTTGTATTCCGTTTCTTAGCCCTGACATTTTGTAATGTGAGCTAAATCAATGGTCAATCAATCAATACGCTTTAGCTTCCCCCAAAGACAAAAGGCCTTCATCAAACGCATGCCTAGTACTCCTGTCACGTGTCATTCAGCTTTAATTCTTGCCACGCCTACTCATTATTTTAACTTACGACTGCAGTTCTCTTCTCTATATTTGTGTGTGTGTGTGTGTTTTGTTTTGGTGTGGCCTACCTCTGTCTCTCTCGCCCTACGGGTTCCAGAACAAATATTGCTGTGCAATGCTTTCAGCAGGTTTCCTCACTGTATGTCCAACGTCTTCTGATTTCTAATATTACTCTACGCTTTTTTAATTAGTTTTTACATTATATATATATATTCGTTTGTGTAGATTAAATAGTATTATTTAGACTACCTTCCCCTCTGCCCCAACTTATCTTAGCCCGGCTGGGGTACGCCAGTAATACCAATTTCTCCAAAGGGGTACGCGATTACTGTCCATTTGAGACACACTGTTCTACAAAATGTTCGATTACGTCACGTGAACAACTTGGATTTAGCCATGAATTGTGAAACGTTCTGAACTTTACATGTGCGTCTAAAATGAGTCCATGTATTAATATGTGAGCAGCTATCAATCAAGTTTGTCGTTATTAAGTGACTGCTGTTTTTTGCTAGTCAGCACTGTGTATCAGTAGTATTTCGTAAAATTGTGATTTTGTGCAATTATAATTAATGCAGTTATGCAAAGTTCATTCAAATGTTGTTGAAATCGTCTTTGAGTTTAACTTTTACACAACATACTCATCAGAAGGAAATATCTAGCTTATAGGCATGGGTCAGATATGAAGAAATCAACCTGAGTTAACGGGATATTCTTACAAATATAAAAGAAAAAGAAAGTATTAAAATTAAGGAAACAAACAACAGCCAACGCGAAAAAAGAACCTAAGAAAGAAAGAAGGAAACAAACACAGGAAAAAGAAATAAAGACAGAAAGACAGACATACAGACAAGCACGGGGTTCAGGTGTCAGATAAAGGTTATAGAGTACAGTACTTCAATAGGAATGAGCAACACAAAGAATTACTCACACAGCATACGTGGAGTCTTAGAAAGAAAAACATAAGAGTCAAAGACTGTGTAAAATACACGATGGAAAAGCATGACTGCACATACTGATAAGAGAGCAAGAAAGTAAAAAATCAGTATAACCATGGGGAAAATGTATGTGTGTTGTGTGTGATTTTTTTTTTAACGTGAAGATCGAAGGGTGTAATATTTTTAAGAAATTCTAAACCAGAATCAACCCATCAATTTAAAGAAACCAAATGAAAATTAGAATAAATAATAGGCAAATAGACACAAATCTATGGTCAGCTCATTTGAAAAAGTATACATCTTTATCTACGTGGGAATTAAAAAAAGAAGGATAGAAACAAATCAGGATGGCAGTGCCAAGATAAATTAAGTTTCTTTTGCCATGATCTCTCTCTCTCTCTCTCTCTCTCTCTCTCTCTCAGTTTCTCGCTCTCTCTCTCTGATCAAATAATTTGCAATTTTTTTTTTCAAAAGCAGTGGGATGTTATAAATATTTATAGGGGACTTAGTGTACTGACTGAGATCAGCTGTGAAGGTATCTATATCTATTAAGAGTAGTGTATTATAGATAACCGTACTTGCTACCACATATCTATATATCTCAGTCAGAATTATTCTGGAATAGTGTGATGACTACGTTGAATGTCTAGGGTATGTATATGATGAAGTGTAAGTCACAACAACAACAGACAGATAAACCATTTAATTTATTCCACCACACTTGACAACACTGTGACACTCACATACATATAACACTCTATGAGGATATCTTACGAGTCACTGATAAATTTTCAAATATCAATATGTATTCAGTGCTGTCATTAATGTATATGTGTCCTGATTCAAATACAAAGTGAACCAGGAATCACAATCAATTTTAATTACAAGTTATATGTACAGAATTTATCAATATGAATCTTGTAGTGACATATATTATTAATAGTATCCTATGTGTGTCAGTTGTGTAGTAGTAATATGAGGTAATACTGGTTTTGTTTTGTTTTTTCAAGCTCTGTTGGTATTTGTCATCATGACTTCAATAGTTTGTTTCTGTTGGAACTAGTATTGAAGATGTTCTCAGTTCCTGGCATTAAAACAATTAAATTCCCCTCTTAATTTTATTTTACAATGTCAGTTTAAGATGGGGGTACATAATGTTGAGCTCCATGGCCACACTTTCTTAACTTTCGTGATGACTGCAGTAAAAGACTCCTCTGCTCGATTACTTTAATGAGTTCTGGAGCCACCTCACTGGTTGCTATATGGACCAAGGAGTATGCTGTCCGCCTCTGGATTCAGCAAAGCTCTGACCAGGTGCTGCTCAATAACTTTAAGACCACGGTCCCTGAAACAAGAAGGTTGTACCTCCTACTTCAGAACTAATTTATACTCTATTTCTACACTGAGCACAATACATAACAAACCTGAGTTCAGAGCGTTAGGCCAACTGTCAGCTTCATCTGAAAGACTTTACACCAGTATATTCCTCCTTAATGGTTACTACGCCTCTGCAATTCCAGCATTATTTCTTTCTAGTCAATAATCTAGGTGTCAGTGTACTGCTTGGCAATACCATGTAGTTTTACTTTCCTCCGACACCTTCTGTTCAGGCTGGAGCACTATAGGCTTTACCTCACGTTCGCTACTGAACCACACATATATACAGACATAAGTATCAATTTACATTCAATTTTCATTTAAAAAGATATCAAATATTTCAAACCTACCACAATTCATGGAAATAATACACAGTGACGTTGAATGGCAATGAATATAGCACAACTCCGATCTGCCGATGTCCCAGGCTTTTATTTAGAAAAAATATACCCTGGTGCTCAACGCACTGTTTCTTAGTAGGTTTATTACAAGATGTGGCCCGGAACAGACGCCCTGAATTGAGTATATTCGCAGCTCTAACCAATCAAGCCATGTCTACACATCTTTTAAAAAAAGTACCCCTTCTCACGTTTCCCCTGACAACACAAGATAGTATTTATAGTCCGACTAATCGTGTTTAGCCTTACATTTGTTGCGCTCCAATCAAATAGGAGTTAACATGGTAGGCTATTTCCGTAACGTAATGTTTTTTCAAACAGGTTATAAAAAAATTTTATGAGCAGAAATGATTTTATGCTGTCAGGCACCCCCACTATTTTATTTTGGCTATAATTTGGTAATTCCTAGACTATTTGCGTAACGTTTTACATATTCTTTGTCAGCAAGTCCTAAGGAACCCAAATATGCAAATTTAAAAGAGCTAAGTGGCTGCGTTCAAAATATGCAATTTCTTCTACCTCCTGTTTACTTCGAAGATGTGCTGTCTGGGTACTGTAATGTTTTCAAACGTAAACCAGTATAATGTCATATTTCCCAATAAGCGTTTTTCAGGATTTTAAAACCTAACTCTGGTATGGGTAGTGTTTTTTATCACTGACGATTTGAAAAAAAGCCAGTGCTAGTGGCCTTACACGCGTGATGGTAGTAATTGTGTATCGCGCGACTCGTGTTAGTATTGCCTGTGTCCCTGCTTTCTGCCTCTCCCTTCTCTCTATCCTTTAGTCCATCTGTCTTTTGTTTTTGGTAACATAGTGTAGAAATGGAGTACATTTTTTAGGGTGTTTGGGAAACGCGTGTATGTTGCAGAAGGCTTTTACTATCAACGTGAAACGTTACAATTTGCAGACGCAGGAGAACACAAGGGGGATTTCGAGTACAGTCATTGTGACAGCACTGTTCTTTACCATTTTTCTTTCCTTTTATTGAATTTATGTGTTTGGCTTTACATTTACGTTTTAATTTATATATGTGGATTAGAATTTCTCACGACAAAAGACTGTAAAAAACACGATGGAAAAGCATGACTGCACATACTGATAAGAGAGCAAGAAAGTAAAAAATCAGTATAACCATGGGGAAAATGTATGTGTGTTGTGTGTGATTTTTTTTTTAACGTGAAGATCGAAGGGTGTAATATTTTTAAGAAATTCTAAACCAGAATCAACCCATCAATTTAAAGAAACCAAATGAAGATTAGAATAAATAATAGGCAAATAGACACAAATCTATGGTCAGCTCATTTGAAAAAGTATACATCTTTATCTACGTGGGAATTAAAAAAAGAAGAATAGAAACAAATCAGGATGGCAGTGCCAAGATAAATTAAGTTTCTTTTGCCATGATCTCTCTCTCTCTCTCTCTCTCTCTCTCTCTCTCTCTCTCTCTCTCTCTCTCTCTCTCTCTCTCTCTCTCTCTCAGTTTCTCGCTCTCTCTCTCTGATCAAATAATTTGCAATTTTTTTTTCAAAAGCCATAACCTAAGAATTATCAATGCAAATGTAGAATCTGTCCTAAAATGTGGTTGAGAACCCTGGTGTATATCCCAAAGCCATAAGATAAGAGTGACGATTGAATTAACTTTATAAATACAATGATAAGCACTATCACCCTCACACTTCAGCCCCCCAAGGAGCATAGGCCTTCAACAAACGTATCTTCTTCGTACACTATCAGATGTCTACTTGAATGTTTTCAAAGAAAGCAGTTGTCAGCTTAAGGCTATTTGCATCTCCGTAGTTTTTCCACGAATGGTACTGGTGTCGGCCATATGTGCGTTCTCTGATCCACATGTGTTGGGCATCTTTGAAGCAGGTGTTCAGCAGTCATTTTATCAGTGCCACAGTTACACTCATCAGTAGTTCCTATCTTTAGCTTGTTGAATAGATGGTATCTCAATCTGTTGTGGCCCGTGCGGAGTCTGAAGATTACCACTTATTCTCTTCTGTTCAGCTGATAGTATGCATCATTTTGTGTGCGACCTGATGCTCTACATCCCATTTGTTTCTGTATCTGATTCTGATAAAACTCTTTGCCTCCTCGAAAGTTATTCCTGCGTCAGGCTGATGTAGCTTTCCACCTTCCTGTGCCAATCTGTCAGCCTTTTCATTTCCGGTGATGTTACAATGAGAATATTTGACATAGTTTGTGGAGCACTGCTCTTAGGTCATCTAGATCTGCATTATTTTGACTTTTCAACATTGCAATTACTGACAGTGCATCGGTAAAGAAAGCAACTTCTCTCTCTCTCTCTTTGCTTTCCTCTGTCATTACAACCTCTGCTGCAGTTGTCAAGGCCTCTGCCGCTGCTCTGAAGTTACATGAGAATTGCCCTGTTGCCACTGACGGCTTTTTTGTGTGTGTGCACTAGTGCTTAAGCTCAGAAAGACCTCCATGTTCTGTTAAATTGGATGCTGATCAATCTGTGTATGCATGGGTCCAGGTGTTGCTTGGGTAATGTTTCTCTATGTATTTTGTCGCTAGGATTTTCTCTCTGTTGCAATCTGGCTCTTTTTTCTTTCACACGTATGACAAGTCTTCCTTTTTTTCTTTCACACGTATGACAAGTCTTCCTTTTTTCTTTCACACGTATGACAAGTCTTCCTTTTTTTCTTTCACACGTATGACAAGTCTTCCTTTTTTCTGTCACACGTATGACAAGTCTTCCTTTTTTCTTTCACACATATGACAAGTCTTCCTTTTTTCTGTCACACGTATGACAAGTCTTCCTTTTTTCTTTCACACATATGACAAGTCTTCCTTTTTTCTTTCACACGTATGACAAGTCTCCCTTTTTTCTGTGCCATCAGCTCAAGATCTTACCATGTCTTCTTCATCTCCTTTATATCTGTCTCCAGTTCTCTTCTCCAAGTGGTCGCCCTCGTCTTCTCTTATCCTGGGGATTCCAGACCAAGGACTGTCTTGTAATGCTATCAATAGGTTTCCTCAATCTGCATCCTATCCATCGCCAGCCTCTTAGCCTTCAATCAATCAATAGCCTTTAGCTCCCCAAGCAGCATAGGCCTTCAACAAACACATGCCAAGTCTTCATGTCCTGTGCCATCCGCTCAAGTTCTTTCCATGTTTTCCTCATCATGTTCACCTCTGTTTCCAGTTCTATGCGCCTCCTTTCCAAAGGACCTTCTTCTGTCATGGGCGGCTGAGTTGATTTATATTCTTTATTTGACTTGTCCATGTTTGTTGAAGTTTTTGTGGTAAAAAGTTTTTTACGGGATGGGGTAACCAGCCCAACCCTCCTTAGTCGCTTTTAACGACATGCCTGGTAGGGTACAGTGTTACTATTCTTTGCTCCCCTTTCGGGCCCCGGTAACACACGGGTGCTTCTTAGCCTTGGTGGGCATTTTCTTCCTTGTATTGTAAGTGGTTCTTCTTTTCCTTCATGACATGTTATGAGTCTAAAGAATACAGGGTAGACAGACAAATAAATAGGCTAATGACACAAAAGAATGGAAAAATTATCCGTAGTGTAACGAAAATAACAATCAGCAAAGAAAAGCGGTGACTTTAAGTCAAGCTCGCATGAACTATTGTGCCCTTAAGGTCAAGTGTTACGGGACTAATGAAAAAAAGTAAAATAAGGTTCTTAAACTTGTTCATAAACCTCTTCTCTCTAGCTTCCGGCGATCATCTTGTTTACTAAATATCTACGATTCGCCTCCGCATAGAACATAGGTTCTATGTAGGAATGGTGAACTAATTTTTTTTTTTTAAACTTCCTTAAATAATAATAAGGGTTTCTTCATTTGCTGGAATACTACTTTGTTTATACTGTCCTGTTCCTTGTATTCTGGGACACGCCTTTCATTTGAATCGTGTGTACAGCTATTTAAATTTATAGACATTTTAAGATTAGCCTTAGTGTGCTTCGCTGTATTTCGTCTTCCGCGCGGCTCAGTGAAGTTGTTGTGTCCCCATAAAGGTCCTACTTAAAACCCGAAGCATTCAATGATCCATAAACCTCCGAATACGCCTTCAACAAGCACATGGGACCTAAGACGCGTCAACAGTGAGAAATGCAGTTATCGATCCATAGCTAGACTGCTTGCGTCAGGGTCAGCGAACCAGAGCTGACCAAGACCCTACTCCACCTCCAAGTGGTGGTCCTGGAAACAGGCTGTATCACTGCAGTCTGGCTGAGTGAGTAGGGATCGAAGAGGGAAGGCTAACCCGGTCCCAAAAATGCGGTGCTGAAGTCGGATGTGTCGGCCGAAAGGCGCAAATATCGCAGCTTCGCCGTAAACGGACACAACGCAACCAACGTCCTTTTCAGGACGAACGAAGAAGAAGAAGAACAACAACAAACACATGCCAAGTCCTCCTGTCACGTGCCATCATCTCAAGTTCTTTAAACGTTCTCCTCATCATTTTCACCTCTGTTTCCAGCTCTCTTCTCCTTGTGCTTCTTGGTCTACCTCTGCCTCTCTTGCCCTGGGGGTTCCAGAACAAGGACTGCCTTGTAATGCTATCAACAGGTTTCCTCAGTGTGTGTCCTATCCATCGCCATCGTCTTCTTCTCATCTCTTGTTCCACTGGCACTTGTCTAGTTCTTGTCATCAGTTCCACGTTGGTAACCTTGTCATACCCTTTTAATCCTTCTATTCTACGCAAGCACCCATTTATGAAAGTCTGTAGCTTTTTGGTTGTTGTCTTTGTTGTTCTCCATGTTTCAGAGCCATACAATAGGACTGACTTGACATTTGAGTTGAAGATTCTTATTTTTTGTGTTGAATCCGATTTCTCTTGATAACCATATATTTCACAATGCAATGAAAGCACCTCTTGCTTTGCATTAATGCCGCGTAAAAAAAAATAACATAAAATATTTATAGCATGTAATATTTTAATGTCACGTCAGTCCTAATGACTCTGAAACATGGAAAATACCAAAATAACAACCAACAAGTACCAGGCGTTCATAAAAAGGTGTTTGAGTAGAACAGGCGGATCGAAATGACATTACGAGATCAACAGTGTGGAACTCATGACAAGGACCAGACAAGTACCAGTAGAACAAGAGATGAGAAAAATACGCTGGCGATTGATAGGTTTAGGGTTGTGGGGGTCGAGTCGGTTACAGGTTCCCCAACTCCTCTCATACTGTTAAGATTCCCCAATGCAGGGAAAAATTATGGGTATTTGTCGAGAAATCTTGATTTCTTTTCCTTTTTTTTTTTTTTTTTTTGAAACATCGACTTTTGAAAACTTCACCATTAATCACTCCGCACTGCGGACTGACATTGGTACAGTTAAAGTTTACTTAAGTTTACAAACGTTTGTTTTAAGCGGATTCTTCCGTTACCCGTTTACTATTTTATAATTTTTCTTGTTAATTTTATATCCACCATTAACCAATGTTTGATTTGCACAATCCTCTTTATTTAATAAATGCAATTTTTAACTTTTTTTTTTCGTTTTTTTTTTTTTTGCAGGCAATGAAGATAAGCTCTTAATATTTACTGCTTTTTTTTTAGTTTTGTAACAGTTAGACCATTGCAGTTTTCAACGCTATTTAACAAGCGATAACTGTTGATGTTAAAAAAAAGACTTACTTAAAAAAAAATTCACCTTGCATATAATTTACATATGACTCACAAGTATATGTCACCAACATTCATGTAAAGGAATTTTCTTAAAACCAAATGGCACATAGGTTGCAGTATCGATACGATGTTTATTAGTTAGCCGCTTTGCACTTGTATCAAATATAATGATCATACGTGATGCGTTTAATAATTGTTAGAGTCGGTGTTGGAGTCGTACTTATTAAATTACTGGAGTCAGAGTCGGAGTCGAACACATTCTTTTTCCGACTGCACAACCCTGGATATGAGAAATATTGAGGAAAACTGTTGACAACATTTCGGGGTAGTTCTTATTCTAGAGTCCTCAAGATAAGAAAAATCAGAGATCGATAAATCATATTAAGAAGAGAACGGAAAACAGAAATGAAAGTGATACAACAGTCATGACAGGGCTTTGAGCAGACGGCACAAGACAGGGGAAATTTGCATGAATTTCTCGATCGCCTGTGCTTCTTGTGGACTTGAAGAAATGTGACGATACTGCTGACGCAGTCATATTTTACATATTTATTTACATTTTTGTTTCTGGGCTGGTTTGACAATGGAGGATTAACGCTCAACCACAGCTTTATTCTATTAACCTCTGGCAGCCACATCTGCATTATGAAACATTGTCGCATTTATTAACTAAACACCGACAGTGTCGGCTTATAATGAGCGCCTATTAATATATCTTGCTAGTGCATCACAAAATGCATAAATAAACATAACAAAAATAGCATTCCGTGAACTACATATGTCCGTGTTTTAAATTTGGAACAGCACAATATTTAGTCTGGTGGATCGCCACTAATCGAATGTTGTCAGGTTAGATACGGCTTACAGGAAGAGTCACGCAGAACTAGGTAAGCTATGAAGAAACGATCGAAAACATAGTGGCTCTATCAGGATTCAGGAGTCCAAACTGGAGCGCACGTCATTCTTCAGAGATACACTTTTGGCTTATCGTTATCAAACTTTAGCTGCTCTGGGAGCTCCAAAAAAAAACAGCTCATTATAAAATTGTAACAGGAGGTGTATTAAAAGATGTAGTAGCAATCGGGGACATAGCTTTTGGAACATTTTTTATGATTGAAATATATGCAGCACTGTGACGAGATGGTAAATAAAGGTGTATCTAGATGATACCAGGTGATAGTGCCAGACAAGAATTTTGGACTAAAAGAAATACACCAGTCTCAGAAAAGAGCACTTGTGTATGGATGGCACATGTTATAGTCAGGCTGTAAAGTACTCTTGTCCAAATAGTGATGTAGCAGATCAAGAGCCTATAGTGCCCTCTCGTTCAGACTACCCTATTATCAATACCCTTTAGCTCCCCGAGGAGCATAGGCTTTCAACAAACACATGCCAAGTCTTCCTGTCCTGTGCCATCCGCTTAAGTTCTTTCCATGTTTTCCTCATCATTTTCACTTCTGTATCCAGTTCTCTTCTCCATGTGTTTTTGGTCTACCTCTGCCTCTCTTTCCCTGTGGATTCCAGAAGAAGGACTGCCTTGTAATGCTATCAACAGGTCTCCTATCCATCGCCAGCGTCTTCTTCTCAACTCTTGTTCCAGTGACACTTGTCTGGTTCTTGTCATCAAGTCATCTGCAAAATCCACATCATCAAGCTGTTTAGTCAGATTCCAATGGAGTCCATTTCTGTTGTGTAATGATGTTTTCATAACCCAATCTATAGCTAGTAAGAAAAAAAAATGGAGACAAGAGGCATCCCTGTCTCACTCTCGTTCTAACCCTAAACGGTTCTGTAAGTTGTCCTTCATGAAGAACTCTGCATGTCATGTCTTCATATGTCTTCCTTATTAAGTTAATGATCTTCATGAGAACTCCATAATGCCTCATCAATTTCCAAAGTGATTCTCTGTCTACACTGTCAAATGATTTTTGATAGTCCACGAATCCGATATATAGCGGTGAATTCCATTCCAGACTTTGTTCAACTATTATTCTCAATGTCTGATCTGTACAGGATCTGTTTTGTCGAAAATCTCCTTGTTCATCTTTCAGTTGCTTGTCTATGGACTCTTTTAATCTCTCAACGATGATTCTGTTTAATACTTTTCCTGGCACTGATAGTAACATTATTCCTCTATAATTTGTGCACTCTTGTAAATTTCCCTTCTTAGGCAACTTGACCAGATAATCTACCTTCCATTCTGCTGTTATTTCCTCTCTCTCCCAGACTTTGCCAAGTAGTCTGTATAATATCTCTGTAGAGGAATCAATATCTGTTTTGATAGCCTCTGCTGGAATTCCATCTGGACCAGCTGCTTTTCCATCTTTCAGAAGCTTTATGGCTTTCTTTATTTCTTCTCTACTTGGTCGTTCACAACTGATTAATAGCTCCTCTTCTGCTGGCTGGATGTCTGGGAGATTTGTTGGAGCTGGTCTATTGAGAAGTTCCTCAAAATATTCTGTCCATCTCTTCATCTGTTCTTGTATATTACTAAGCAGTTTTCCATTCTTATCTTTTATGAGGCCATTTGCTTGCCTATATTTCCTTGTTAGCTTCTTTGTGTTATTGTACAGGTCCCTCATATGTCCTTTGGCTGCAGCTTCCTCTGCTTCCCTTGCCAACTCTTCCATATACTTCCTCTTGTCTCTTTTGATGTTTCTTCTTACTTCTTTGTTTGCTTCTATGTATACTTCATGAGCCTTGGCTTTGGAGCTTCTGGTTTTGCTTCCGTTTAAATCTGCTTTCTTGTTTTTCCTGTCTTCTATCTTGGTAATGGTTTCTGTTGTTATCAATGCTTTGTGCTGATGTTCTCTTTTTCTCAGTACTTCTTCACATATCTCGTTCCATATATTTTGTTGTTGTTGCCAGTGGTCTTCCGTATCTGCTTCATCTTCCAGCTGTTGGAGTACTTAGTATTTGTTGGTGTCGTAATTTTTATGATAGGCTTGAAAGATATTTATGGTCCCGCCTGAGTAGAGTGGGTGGTGATACGTACGTGAGAAATAAAGGTGTGATAAATATATTTCACGAGTGGATAGTTTAAGAAGAAGATCTGTCTCTGGAATGAGAAATTTCTCTAGTCCAGCCTATCTATACGACTATCTTTTAGTACAAGACAATCTTGCCCCTCCCTATACCTAGAAATATAAGTTTAACTACCCACACACACACAACTATGTGACAACAAGACACACAAACGTGAACAACTATGGTTAATTGGGTATGGGTCTGACCAACACACAAAGGTAAGTTCTTTTGTTGTTTATTATCATTAAACTTGACAACACCAAATATATAAGAAAGATCAAATAAAATCAGAATTACATACATAGAAAATTAACAGAATACATGTGCCCTCTCCTTATTGAGAAAAAGAACCCAACAAGTTAATAACGCAAAGGTCAAAGGTTAGCACTATGTTTTAGCATACACAGTAAAGAAAACAACAAAGTTCCTACTAAAGCTATGCAATAAAATAAACAATATTTAAGTAGAACCCAGATAATACAATTTTCCTATAACGAAGAAAATTCACTCTCTCTGACATACGTGGCCACTCACTCGCTCGGCTTACCTACTCTTGGTGAAAAAAATCTCTTGGACGTACAAGTCCTGAGTATATAATTTCCAGTGTTTTTATCTTCCAAATTGGCCTCAGTCCCTCCTTTAATAATTAAATTTTATAAGGGGGACGCCTAATTTGGTGGTTGATTCATGTGTAGACAAATGTCACCTCGAATTGTTAATGTAGAAAGACCCGAGATCGTGTTCACAGTAAACAGTAGAAAATCCTTCCAGCATAGGGAAAACATCTGGTTGTTTAAAAAACACTGTTATTTATGATGGTGATGGTAAATGCTATCGGCTGGCTCTGGGGTGAGTGCCGATTTTGAACCAGCGTAACTTGCTGGATAAACCCGCTGAAACGACTGTTAAAAGTCAGATAGTAATGTTATTTGTGTTACGTCACAGTGGGCTGATAAAATTGAATGAATATCTGGGTATTGGTAAGTCCAGTTAACTTTACTATTTAAAATGTTTATGTGTCTCTTTGGCCAATCCTGTTCACAAATGAACTTGGGGATACGTAAGCCAAGAAAAAGACAACATTCACCAATCAGTAAATGAAGAAAAGGACCAAAATAGACCGCTGGTCGCCCTTTGATCAGGTCATGATTAAGAATAGAGAAACATTATGAAAAATATGCTACTAATATGTATCTACATATATGCACATGGAAGGGGACAAGATGATCTCTTAACCTCTCCGTCAGTCCTGATTAAAGTTAAAAGGCACACGGTGTCTCTAGCCTATCCTATCACGTGTCGTTTAGCGTGTGCGGGTTGGGTTGAGGTATGCAGCCTTTCCCCTCCTGCTCCGGTCACGATCAGCGCACAATGTCAATTATTATTGAATTATCCATACGCGCACTTAACAAATATCGCCTGTCATTAATAGCTATTAGATGTCGGCATCTGTGGGTCGTCGTATGGTTATTAGATAACAGTCACTTACTAAAATTACACACAATGAAATATAACGTGAATTCTATTCTGTCACTTATCAGTCGCGCCTAGTGTATTAATTAGTCAACTAAAACGTCTCTTCTTGTGTGATCGAGCGCGTGGTACTGAAAAATTGGTAAACAAATAGCTACGCATTATTTTCCACTGGTCTTTAACAGCTAGACTTTAAGTGAATTATAATGGTAAACTTTAACAAGCTTAAGCACAAATTTATATTACCAGAAAATCAGAATGAACTCCCCGCGAAGGCTATTAACACATCTTCCACAATATTTCTAGACTACGTGTTTAGACTATCCGAAAAATTCTGAGCGACAACTGATAACGGTTTTTGGAAGACACATTATATATACCATCCCGGTTATCTGCTCTCCAGAGGATGCTAATTTTCACACTTGTGCATAGCAGAGAAATCAGAAACCAGAAACCTAAATTTCCCAAGATAAAAGGTTTCCACGGTCGCTCTGTCGGCGTTGCTAATCGATAATAGAAGAATTCTCACGTCTAACGGGGTTCTCGGAGAGTTTTGCCCGCTTCTTGAGATCAAAGCCACTCGGGAAATTCCCGGCTCTCCTAAATACGAACTTCAAAGAATCTTCAGTTTCTTCACGTGCCGTCTGTCCGTTATCGTGTGATTGACAGATAAGCTCGCGTGAGAAACTAGGTAAACAAACCTAATTCGTTACCTATTATGACTGGCAGGTCGCGAAGTTTGCGTTTACAGAAAAAGAGGCGTGGATTAAAAGGTGAGTCAGACAGGCAGAAAAATGCAAGCTTTTGTTAACAAGTCATAGAACGCCATGAGGTCACGAAAGACTGTCGGACACTGTATGCTATATTTCCATTATACGTCACAGTAGGATACTGTGATTGAAAATCAAGGAGTATTAAGGAGGTCCACTACTATGAAAACTGGATTTTACGTACAAAATATAGATTTTTTACTTTTGAGCTTATTTTATTAAATAATCATCGAGGAATCGATTGAGCAAGGTTTTATAACATAAAAAATGCATTTGATGTATCAAAAAGCATATTGTCGGCACCACCCCCATGCTATGATTTTCAAATTTGTGCCGAAAATGCACGATTTCTCACTAAAACTATCAAACAGAGGAGTCTCAAATTTGGCATGCATGTAGTACACATCCATATCTTTAAAAAAAACACATCTGCATTTTTGATATTTTGGTAATTTTCTTTTATAAATTTTTTAAAAATATTTTAAAAAATATTTTTTCACACAAATATAGTTTTTTTTTTTAAATCATTAAAAATATAATTTAAAACTTATAAAAATAATCATGAGTAGTACACATCTATATCTTTAAAGTAACACATCTGCATTTTTGATATTTTGGTAATTTTCTTTTATAAATTAAAAAAAAATATTTAAAAAAATATTTTTTCATACAAATATAGTTTTTTTTTTTTAAATCATTAAAAATAGAATTTTAAACTTATTAAAATAATCATGAGTAAAATTGTTTTAATTTTCAGTCACAACATGTGGGTGCAATTTGATAAAGTTTGGTCAATGGGAAACAAGATTTTTGTTCTTGAAAATTGGTGAAAAACCCAATATAGCGGTTGTTTTTTTTTTTGGTTACCAGGGTAGAAGGAAAGAAGAAAAATTAGGCAAGACAAAGGCGAGAGGAGAAGCTGCAGGAAGCTGAAGGAGGGGCAGCATATAGTGCTGGACAATTTTAAACACATTCAGCCCCCCAGAATGGAGTATATTGGACAAGACAAGTCACTCGATGACTAAAATGCATTTTTCTCAAAACTAACATTTTATTAACAAAAAATGTTTTTTTTTTACAAACTATCCAATAGATCAGTCTGAAATTTGGCATGCATATAGGACACATATATACCTTTAAATTGACAGGGGCTTTGTTTGATATTTTGGTAATTTCCTTTGATATATTTTTTTAAATATATTTTTTTCATTGTTTTTCATACAAATATAGTGTATTTTTTTTAAAAACTCATTAAAAATAGAATTTTTATCTTATCAAAAAAAGCCCTAGACAAATTGTTTTAATTGTCAGTCACAACATGTGTATGCAATTTGATAAAGTTTGGTCAATGGTAAACATAAGATTTTTGCTCTTGAAAATTGGTGTAAAACCCAATATGGCGGTTGTTTTTTTTTTTGGTTACCATGTAGAAGGAAAGAAGAAAAATTAGGCAAGATAAAGGCAAGAGGAGCAGCTGCAGGAAGCTGAAGGAGGTGCAGCATATAGTGCTGGACAATTTTAAACACATTCAGCCCCCCAGAATGGAGTATATTGGACAAAACAAGTCATTCGGTGACTAAAATGCATTTTTCTCAAAACTAACATTTTATTAACAAAAAATGTTATTTTTTACAAACTATCTAATAGATCAGTCTGAAATTTGGCATGCATGTAGGACACATATATACCTTTAAAATGACAGGGGCTATTTTTGATATTTTGGTAATTTGCTTTGATATATTTTTTAAATATTTTTTTTTCATTGTTTTTCATACAAATATAGTGTATTTTTTTTTTTTAAATCATTAAAAATAGAATTTTTAACTTATCAAAAAAAGCCCCTGAGAAATTGTTTTAATTGTCAGTCACAACATGTGTGTGCAATTTGGTAAAGTTTGGTCAATGGGAAACATAAGTTTTTAGCTCTCGAAAAGTGGTGAAAATCCAATATGGCGGATTTATTTTTTTGGTTACCATGGTAACCACATGTTTTTTAACAAAATAAACTGTAGAATTTGGTTCATGGACATACACTGTGTCTATTGAGCACATAAAAAGTTTGAAAATGTTATTAGAACAAAAGTTAGTTTTCACTGTAGGGAAACCCCTTAAACTTGGTATTGTCTGCTAAAGAGCGAGAAGCTCAGCGGCCCTAGTTAAACAACAACAACAACTGAGACGAGCGACGTTAGGAAGAAGTGGTGGGTTAGGGTTTGTTCAGGCTACGATGTCCTTTCAAGTGTTCACGTCAGAGCCTTATATAATCAACTCGTTTTTTAGATGTAAGCGTTAAATTAAGTAATGTTGTTGAATTGAACCGAACAGATCCTCAACCACACAATTGCTACTGGACGCCCCCCCCCCCCCTTTTTCATCCCTTTCCTCTTATCGCTCACTTAGGTCTTCCAGCCGCCGGTTGGGGGGGGGGGGGCAGTACTGCCCACATTTGGAACCACTGCTACAAATCAACTTTTAATAACCCCTCAAATTGGATCAAATGAAACAGGGCATTTTATATTAAAGAACAAAGATGGGGATACACTACATTATGGGTTCTCAACCTTTTTCTTTTCTCATGGCCCTCTTCTGAGCCTTATTTACTTCTATGCCCCCCCCCCCCCTTTCCACCTTTATAGTCGATGTTAGCTGGAAAAAAGTACTTTACCAGACTTACGGCACTTACTGTGGCCCCTTAGAAATATGCCATGGGCCCCTGGGGGGCATATGGCCCACGTTGAGAACCGCTGCACTACACACATTAGGAAGCAATACAACAAATTCTAGAGGACTTGTGGAGTGAAAACACCAAACAAGATACACAACAATGGTAAAGTTCTTGTATAAAATAAAGAACACCATATACCCAAATTATAATGCCTCTAGTTTAATATTACTGCATCTCCAGATCTTTAGTTAATGGCTTACCGTACCGTCTTAGAATTACCAGGTCAAATGCACGATAGACATTTGAACCTAATCCAGCAGTTTTCCCCCATATTGTGTGATTCAACCCAAATTAACCACCACAGTTTGTTGCAGTAAGATATCTATTGAAATAAATACCAGTTTTCATGAGCATGGACCAAAAAACGAAACAATTCACTTTCTACTTCTTTTGCTTCTTTACTTCTTTTCGGGGTTTTTTTTTTTTTTAACGTGTTAGCTACTTTTCTTCATAGCACGCACATTTCAACCATTTACCATATACATGGAAGTGTTAGTTATATTGGGACGCATTTCATTTAGTGTGATATTTTAGTTATTATGTATATTCTACGCTCTGTGTTGTGTTATTCCTCTTGATGGTGTTTTTAAATTTTTAGTTTTAGTTCAGACTGCAGTGTTGTTCAGAAGCTTGGCTGCGTCTATACTGGCATGCATTTGATTTTGGTTGTAGGTTTATTTAAATGTAAACAAGTAATTTACCAAGGCATGAAGGTCTTTTATATTTGGACATGCGCCCTAATATAACCGACTAGGTTGAACGGGACGCGCATCGCCAAAAACGAGGCAAAATTTTTTTTTTTTAAAGTGTATTTATGTCAATATCTTTCTTGGGATGCTTACCCCAGTGGAGCTACTGACTAGGCAAGCAGGTGGGTCTGCATAGTTTGGGGTGAATCCTTATTTTTAATGTTTGCTTTTGTTTTTGTAACATAGTGTTTTTTTTTATTTTTATATTTCTCTTGAGGTTTTAATGCCTGTAAGGTTTCCTATTTTCTTTTCTACATTGTGGTTATTGCAGTATGTCTTTATGTTTTGCCTGTGCTGTTAATTTTTTGGGTCTGGTTCTTCTGATTCACATTCTCTTCTATTCGTGGTTGTGTTACTTTCTGTGATGCAGTCCTTCCTGATTCAAACATTTTTTTGTTTTTAAGGCAGTAAAGAAGACTAAAACAACTTCTTTCTTTCCAAGAGCGCTTGTTTCAGACACTTGTCTAAATCTATGAACAATGATTTCCTCAGATTTTCTAAGATTGTTCTCATATTTTCCTATATTGCTTTATGAAGAAAAATCCCAGATGGTTCACAATTAGGATATATATATATATCAGTGGCGGCTTTCTTTAATGAGCTGTAGAGCTGCAGCACTCCCAAAGAAAAGGACTGCATACTGCTGTCTCTACTACATTATAATACATAATACGGACAGACCAAAAAATTGAGGTTACACCGGAGGGGTTAAATAAATTTTAAAAAAATTATCTAACACCGTATGTGCTGCGAACGATTTCAGCTCAAGTGACCTTGACCTCTTATAAGCGAATGCTTGTCATACACACAGCTAGAGACGAATTACGATTGGTTTGAATTTTTTATCATGAGCTGCAACGGATCGCAGCTCGTGTAAATTATCTCTAATTAAAGAGAAGTTACAATGAAAATTTTAAACACGAGAAATAGTGCATACAAGTCTGTGTAACCGATTTGAGACTCGGGAAGCTGCTACGACTGCCAATGATTACTCCTAGTTGCTGTAAACTTTTAAAATAACTTTTCAGAACTTCTTGACAGATTTTAGATGAGATAAGACACTAATCATTTGTGTCTGGGTTGATATTTCACATGGTGGTCACAATTTGTGACTATGATGTATAGTATTTGAAATGAATGAACAGTGCAGCACCCCCAATGACAACCCCCTGGAACCGCCACTGATATATATATATATATATATATATATATATATATATATATATATATATATATATATATATATATATATATATATATATATATTTTTTTTTTTTTTTTTTTTTCCTCTAACCAGCGGCACTCGAGCTTTCCAGCTCTTTTGGCCCAATGACATGTCATTGCGAGGCTGGGGGGTCAGTGGACTTTCCTTCCCATCCACGCGGGATTTATGTGCAGGAGCCGTTCAGGTTATTCAGTCAAACATTCCTTCAAACGCTGACGCCCGGGTTTGAACCATGAAAACCTGGTCGCCAGTACAACGCCGTAGCCATTACACCAGCGCGGCTCCCATAACATATATATTTAATGGTATTATTTCTTCTTTGTAAAAGGTAAAGGATCCCGTTAAACGCCCATTGAGGCATATTGGGAATATGGTGTTAGGCCCATATTTTCTTGACCATCGGCACACTAGGGGTGATGTGGTCAGTATCACGCCGGCCGCCTTAACCTTCCCAGAGTTGCTCTGGTACCCAGTTAGAGCTGGGTCGACCCAGGAGCCGTTTGCGGCCTAAAAAAATCCCACCTCATCTGGGGATCGAACCATAGACCACTGAGCTAGGAAGCCAGTGCACTAACCACTATGCTACCGCGGCTTCCTTTCTTCTTTGTTATTATCGTTAATAGAGTAGATTGGAAACGCCAAATTTTGTGGATGTGCGTGTGTGTGTTTTTATTTTCCTTTCTCCTAAAATAGTAGTGTCCTCGGATTTGTCGTGGTGTTTATAACAAGCAAGTGGTTGAAGGGTGTGTAGGCCTTGGCAGTTTGGGATGATACCAAAGTCACTATTGCATAATTACAAAAATCCAATTCTTTTCTCAGAAATGAATAGATTCATCATTGGTCATACTAATTTGAATATTATCTGACCTTATTAAGTCTTGGTAGCGATCTCCTGACATCTGTGGGAAAATTGCTTTCTTGATCTGCTGTTAGAGAGTTTCCACACTTCTTTTTTTCGAATTTCATGATCTCTTGTGCTGAGAATAGGCCTATTACTTTTTATTTTACTTGTTCCTTCCACTTCCCATGGGACTGCTACGGTAGTCATGAGGCCGGAACGGGTAAACTTGAAAAGTTGCTTGACAACGGGGATATGACATTGCTCTGACTAGCCTAGCAAGGCGCAATGGTTATTTTATTCCTGAGAAGACAAAACGGGAGCATAAACCGACATATTTGTGCTGAGAATCAGTGTTGTCACAGCTGGGTATTTTTTACTAGATCTGGGTTTTTTGGCTTCCGTCTGGGTATCTGGGTATTTTTTTTCCAAATCTGCATTAATCTGGCACGGCTGTTTGCCAGCGATCTTTTAGTTTTTTTTTTTTTTTTTTTTTTTTTTTTTTAATTAATGTGTTTGCTACTTCATTTTGTAGCACGCCCCTTTCAACCATCTACCATGTACATGGATTTGATCTTTTAGTTTTCCCTGACCGCGCTATTTATAGCTATCGTGACAGAATTCACGTGGTCAACTTCGTAACGGGAAAAAAATGTGGCGGTGTTTACTTTTGATAGGGCTTAATTAATGCTTTTAGGCTACTTTATTATTATAAATACCGGCTTTAATTTTGCGTAAAGCTAGACTAGATATGTTAGAGTAAATTTTAGAACAAGAACAAACCTTTTATCACAATTAGAACAGAAGATATAATAGTCTGAAATAGTGTAAAATTTACGTTTTTTTAATATTTTGTTATGGTTTGTTTCTAATGCAATTTACACTAAAACGGTCACAATCAACATGCATAACAAATTACAGAAATCAAAAGTAGAAAACCTGCAGAAAATGGATATCAAAGTTTTGTTTTGGTTTCATGCGTCAAACATTAATTATTGAAACATTAAATTGCAAGTCCACATTTATTACCTTAAAATAACACACCCAATTGTCCCAAAAACATGAGAGCTAACAATTATCTCAATCATACATCACGATGGTCATGTAAAAATGAGTACGGTCATGAGTAAAACGAAATGTTCAATTTAATAGATAAATAGGTGTATTTAATAAATACATCTATTAAATGATTTCCTCACTCTGTTAATTCTGTCACTCTCACGCAACAACTGCCATAATTTGCTCTAGCCCCAAAATTTCGCTCAATTATCATTCACACTTCCTTTTTTTTATAGGATGAATCTGTACATTCACAGATGGAGAAATTTGTAACAAATGAGTTTCCGTTATAAATTTTAATTGTGAAGTTATATTTTTAATACCGCTGGCGCGTCTTTCAATTTTGGAAATAGTGGAATGTACAAACTCTCCTCCTTGCTCTCCATGCATGCCCATTCCAAAGCCATAAGTTCTGATCCAGTCTGCGCAATGTTTTTCTAATATGTGCTGTTTAGGAATTGTCTTACTGGGGAATAGCTTTCCGAACAAAGACATATAAGTCTCTATTAATGCTGTTATTGATTCTTTACTAATTGGTTTACTGTGTGATATTTTGTTGTGTACTTTCTCAAATGCGTCTTTCAGTGAGTTGAATTGTTCTTGGGCAATAAAAGCTATGTTAGTTATATCTTGTCTGTAATTTTCAGTGTTTGTGTAATGATTGCTCTTGTAAGATCTTTATAAACTTTTTGTGTGAGATATATGTGGCAGTGATTCCCTATGAATGCTTTGCTATGATATGCCTGTGGTATGATTTTGTGTTTGGCTAGTACCTTGTCCAAGTGTGAGCAAACTGGACCAGACCTAGCACACAGATCTTGAAACTGAAGTTTGGCCAGCGCATCTTGTGTATTTTCAAGTTTAAATATAAAACTATCTGTTTCCTCCTTATCCTCACAAAGTTCAATACCTGCCTGAAAAAAATTCAATTTTAGCTTCTAATTCTTCTGCCTGTTTCCAGTTCCAACCAAATCTCTTCAAGTTCTTAATAGTACTAATGTTTGCATGTATCTCTTGCGGATTCTCAAATATCTTTGCGTCTATTGTATCGGCTACCTGTTCTAGAAGTCTGTGGTGTTTCAAAACAATGCCTAATAAAATATGAAGGTAAGGAGGAGCTACATTTTCAATTTCAATCTCTAACATTGGTTTGTGTAAACAATTATGGTAACGTGCCATTTGCCTTTTATTCCCTTTCCCACATTTCATATATCTATTGTAATCTCTTATTAACATTGCCAAACTTCTTGGTTTGCAAGTTGTATGCTCTCTGGGTGTCTTTATTTCCTTGTTTTGCTGGAGACATCATAGACATGGGTATATTCCTTGAGCTCCAGACAAACCAAACATTTTCATCAAAAAGTCATAATCCCCGAATAAGAAAACAACAACTTTTTTACCATCCCACTCTATATCTTTTAGTGACTCTATCTGAGCTTTCATGCCATTCATAAATATTTCTAAATTATCATATGTATCTCTGACTCTAGCCATTGATAAAACGATGGTATTAGATTAAGAATTTGGTTTCTCTAAATTTACTACCTGCATTGTAACTTTGAATGAAAGAAGATATACAAACAGTTACTTAGAATTCTTTGGCAGCCGTCGTGTACACAGGATTGTCTACCAAAGAACACTAATGGAACAGTCCTTATCTCACACACAATAAAAAAAAGACATTCATATTATAAATACAAGATTAACAAGACTTGAAAGATAGATCAAAGTATTGTGGAAGTAATTTATCTATAGCATTACATGTTTTCTGACGCTTACATACGCAGCTAAATATCATTATAAATGAATGAAAATGCAAAAACAGATGGTGCTTTACAAAAAGTTATTTTTTTACAACCTTATTTAAGATTTGCGAGTATCAGGAATGCGTTTACGGTGATTTAAATGTTATAAAATCTGGTGACAATATGCTTGTTCTTGTAATGCCAAACTCACAAAACTGACTACCACACATTCTCAAGATATGAAACCAAAAAAAAAAAAAGTATGTGGAAATAATCTTTAGCTTCCCTTCAAGAAGTCTTTATAATTATAAACTCAAACGAATGGGCCGATTTTTAGATATTAAATTAATAAAAAGATTACTTATTTTATTAATTTCCTCAAATGATGACGCTGTTTTCAAAAGTCTGTAACTCCGTCAAAACTAATTTCAAACAAATAAAAATGCAATCAAAAATAGAACACAGAACAAAGTTATAGTACACAAAAGAATTTTAGCGCTGTGTTTATCCAGAACGAGTGTGTAATGATTTATATTTTACTGATTTTACACACACATCAGCTGATTTTCCCCGCCAAAACCCTCAGTAGTTTTTTACGGTGCATATGAAAATGTTATACCCGGTATCAGAATTCCGGTCACCGAAACTAAAAGATCGTTCGGGTATAAGGCACAAACAGCCGTGTAGCTGTGTATATTTAACAATTTGCATTTACAATGTTTCTGTATTCTGTGCACTGAGCATTATACATTATATTTATATTATAATTAAATGTAAAACAGTATGTGCTATATATTTTTATTCCACTTAAATTTGATTCTTGTGTTCAACCACATCAATGACGTTGTTTGTTTACTCGTTTACTTCAGCTATCTATTTCCTGTTATTCTGTTAATGGCTGTCATCTACAATACTCAGTCATTTTTGCGATGTGTTTTAAAGTATTCTTTTTAAATTTTAGACTTAAGCGATGATGAAGGTACGCAAGGTAGTTGTAGCAGCTTGACGACACACACGTCACAGCGTAATAAAGTGAAGCCATGGTATCAGGAGGCTTTTTGTGAGAAATAGCTAACAGACAGCGAACTGAAGGATTTGATAAAGCCGGACTCTGCCAATCGCTATGCGGCGATGTGTACGGTCTGTTCCTGTACATTAACTAATGTCAAAAAAACTGCTTTATTGACACATAAAAGCACACAGAAGCACATGAAAAACATCGAAGCCAAAAGCAAAACTCTGAACATTAAAACAAGTGTTTCATCAAACCAAAAGAACCCTGTTTCAAAGACAAAATTGCTAAAGTGGAGATACTGTGGTCGGCTTTCATGGCAGAAAATAATACTCCGTTTTCGCAAGCTGATCATTTGATTGAATGTTGCAAGCAGATGTTTACAGACAGCACAATTGATCAAAAAATGTCACTGAAGCGCACCAAGGCTGCCTATGTGACGTAGTACGGCACTGTTCATTTTGAGTGGCTTGAAGTTATAAACATTTGCAGAAATCAGACATTTTTATATAATCGTTGTTGAGAGTACTGATGTCTCTACGATTCAGATGTTGGCAGTCGTTGTGAGATTCTGTGACACAAAAACAAGAAAAGTAGTTGATTCACTGTTAGACCTCATTGAGGTGGAGGATGGGACTGGTCTTGGCATGTTTTACAGCTGTTAAGAAATTGTTGAGCACGCATGCAATCCCGCTTAGTAACGTCATTGGTTTTGCTGCAACAACTGTGCCCCTATGATGGGGACTGCAAGTGGTTTACATGCACAGCTGAAGAAAGAGATTCCACATGTCTTTGTTCTCGGCTGTTTTTGTCATTCATTTGCACTTTGTGCAAATGCTGCCAGCAACCACCTACCATCTTGGCTTGAAATTTTCATAAAGAATGTCTGCTTCAATTTTTTCGCGTAGTAGTAAAAGAAATCTCCCGTTCCAATTAATACAAGATGTAGTTGAGGCCCAGAAACATAAAGTGTAGAAGCTGTGTGAAACACGCTGGCTGTCCCGTGAAGCAGTCATTGAGAGGATCCTTGAGCAATGGGATGCTCTGCACTTGTATTTCCAATCCGAAGCTTCAGTGGACAACGTCGACGGTGAGGGGCAAATCCTGCAGACGATGAACACTGTTGTCACGAAGCACATGCTTCTATTTGTCGGCTACATACTGGGTAAAGTTAACGTCATGAACATCGAATTCCAGTCCGAGAACTTCCGTCTTCACAAAGTGTACACGAGTGTAACAAGAGAGTATCGTTTTCTTCTCAGTATGTTTATTAGGCAGGAAGTATTGCAGCATGAGCATCACACTCTTGCCGACATTGATCCTTCGGATGTACATGTGCACAAGAAACTGAATTACATTGAGCTGGGTGGACAATATGAAGCGCAGTTAATCCGACAACCGTTAGGAGATAAAGATGTCCAGTTTCGCAGGGATGTATTGGCATATCTGATTGAACTTTGTACTCAATTACGACGCAGGTTCCCACTTGGACAAAACAGTGTTCTGGCGCAAATGCAGCTGTTGAATCCAAAGCAAGCTCTCGAGATCAATACACCTTCTGTCATTCCATTAGCAGCGCAGTTCCTAACAGTTGTTTCAGAAGAGAGTCTTGATCGTCTGTCTGATCGATGGCGAGAACTGGTATCGTACCGAAAAGATCTTGGACATCTGGTGGATGAGGATCCGCCCGCATTCTGGCTGGGACTGCAACACGTAACAGATGCTAATAACCAGAAGAAATTTGATGTTTTGGCTGACCTCATGTGCACGCTTATGGCACTACCTCACTCCTCAGCATGCGTCGAAAGAGTGTTTTCGAAGGTTAACTTATTTAAAACTAAACAAACCAACAAGCTTTTGTGTGAAACAGTTTCCAATCGAATACTAGCCAAGCAAGCAGTTGCCAAAGATGGAGTTTGTCATAAGTTTAATCATAGTAAAAGCGTGGTTGAAGATGTGCGTGAATGACGTTGTCGGCAGAGATATGCAAAGATTTTGGAACTCCACAATCAAGATTACACGTTGTAATTTCATGCATATGATCTTGACGAAGGAGAAGTTGTCGACATGGATGCCGAGTCGCTGACAAGTCACAATTTTCAACAGTAACAAGTTACAACTAACATTTTATATTTGATTTGAGGAACATTTTGTTAATGACACTACTGTAAGTTTGTTACTGTTAACATATCTCATTTTCAAGAGTTCATATATTGGGGTGTTAATAAAATCATTTTTATATAATTGTAAATGTTTGGTAATTAAAAACTAAAATAAAAATGAAGAAATAAATAAAAAATGGTAGCACACAGCTTATCTGTGCTAAAGTTGCACTAAAAGATTGTGTAAGCGTCGTCTATCCCGTGTACTTGAGGCATAAAATAATGTGGGTATTTCTTGGATTTTTAAAGAAGAAAATCTGGGTTTATCTCTAGAACTTGAGTGGCAACCTTGCTGAGAATATTTGCTTCTCAAATTTTAATTATTTTTGTTTCGTTTTGTCGTCATCGTAGACAAACTTCCGGTATCAACATGGCTGACAGTCATAAATTTTTAACGAAACATTGAAGTGACACCGCCTTTATACAAACTGATACAGATCTAATATGAATATTTTACTTGTATATTCATAGACCCATCAGATATGAGGAACATACATTTTGCTCTAATTTTAAGGCAAGCGTAGAACAAGATTTATCGTATGTCTGTCGTGTTATCGTTATCCCAGCGAAAATAAGTGTCGTATTGTTGTGAGAGTGGTGATTCGACTTTCATAATAGAATAGATCTTCTCATCGTGTTAGGTGATTGGAATGCTAAAATAGGGCCAGATGCATACAGTCAGTGGGCTGGCATAGTGGGGAAATTTGGGACAGGAGAAACCAATGATCGAGGACTAAGGCTACTAGAATTTGCCAGCAACTATGAACTAACCCTTGCAAATACACTATTTCCTCATAAGTTATCAAGAAGAACAACGTGGCATGCCCCGAAAACTGAGATACATGGCCAAATTGATTTTATTCTTGTATCCAAAAGATTCAAGTCCA
This sequence comes from Oreohelix idahoensis, assembly GCA_024509875.1. NCBI lineage: Eukaryota > Metazoa > Mollusca > Gastropoda > Stylommatophora > Oreohelicidae > Oreohelix > Oreohelix idahoensis. Next base: position 301,836 of record JAMPIV010021090.1, read on the forward strand.
GTATTAATAAAGCCAAGACTAGGACTTTTCCTGGCGCCGACATTGGTAGTGATCACGACATGGTATTGATGACGCTCAAGCTTAAACTCAAAAAGAACTATAATCAAAACAGATGTTCTCAGTTAAGATTCAATTTAGACAAACTGAAAGATCCAGAAATCGTGGGAATCTTTGAGGCAACTGTTGGAGGAAAATTCGCAGCTCTCAACTTTTTGGAGGATGATATCAACTCAATCACAGAGAACATGAAAGACGTGCTCATTGAATCAGCAACAGAAATACTTGGTAAAAGAAAGAAAATAAACAAACCATGGGTTACAGATGACATTCTGAAGTTATGTGATACATGGCGGGAAATGAAAAAGGTTAAGAAAGAGGTTCCTGAAGTAGCATGGCGATACAGTATGGTGAATAAAAATATTAGAAAGAAAATGAAACAGGCCAAAGAAAAATGGGTAGCTGATCAGTGTAAGTCCATTAATACGGGGGCTAATAAAAGGTAACAGCAAGGCAGCATTTGACACATTAAGAAGACTATCAAAACCCCAACAGCCCAGGGTAACTGTCATAGAAGATAGCAATGGGGCTCTGCTCAATGAAAAAACAGCTGTAATGAGAAGGTGGACAGAATGCAGGAGGCTCTTTATGATTATAAAACAACCATATTGATTGGAGGCCGACCTCTTTGCAACCTACGTTTTGATGATGATATCGATCTGATAGCTGGATCAGAATCAGAACTTCAAGACCTTACCTCTAGACTGGAGAAAGTAACAAGAACATATGGGATGGAAATTAATATAGAAAAAAGCAAGATATTGGTGAATAGCCATAAGAAACATGTTCCGACCAACATTACGTTAAATGGGCAAACGTTAGAAGAAGTTAACACCTTTAAATATCTCGGGTCCACTATATGTAGTGATGGAAGATCAAGTAAAGAAATCAAGACAAGACTTGAGATGGCCTCAGCTGCCATGACGACTGAATGTGATCTGGAAAAGTAACATCAGTTTTCCTGTGAAGATCAAATTATACAAATCACTTGTATTATCTATTCTCTTATATGGGTGTGAGAGCTGGACACTCACTGCAGATACGGAGTGAAGGATTCAGGCTTTCGAGCATAAATGTTATAGAAGAATTTTGCGCATTTGCTATAAAGAGCACAAAACAAATGTCTATGTTAGAGAGAAGATAAACACCTATGCAGGCCACTAAGAACCACTTTTGTCAGTAGTGAAACGTCAAAAGCTTGCCTGGTTTGGGCATGCAACTCGTCATGACTCCCTTTCGAAAACGATCCTCCAGGGAACAGTCAAAGGTAAACGGAGAAGAGGAAGGCAAAGAAAATCCTGGGCTGATAACATCAAAGAATGGGCAGGACACGGTTTTTCCACACTTGTACGCATTGCTGAGGACAGAGAGCAGTGGAGGACCCTGTCTGCTGATGCTTCCACCATGGCACCCCTACAACCCATGATGGGTTACGGGTTGAGATGAGATGATGATGAATAGAATAGGGTGACCATATCGTTTTTCACAAAAACAAAAATAGGACACTTTCTAACTTTGGTAAGAGGGAAGGATAGTGGAACAAGATCTGCCATTTTGCTGGAACGTTATCTATACGGATAAGTAGGCTAATCGTATCACTTCGACACATTGCAAAATCCCCACTAGCCTATTAAACTAAACAAAATCCAACTAAAATGAACGAAAAATATCAATTTCAGCATCTTATAGGTTACAATTATGATATATAACACCGCAGATTTCTGATTCCATAATAAATCACGCGCACGAAATTTATGTTAAGCGCAAACAGTGCGCTCTACATGCAAACACACCACACGGAGTCACATTATGGCAACGTCCAGTTCACCGTCCTTCCCCTCGGCCCTAACTTTTTTGGCTAACATAAGAAGACAATGCGAGACAAAAAGAGTACTTATTAATTTCAATCTATTAATTTATGATTATGATGATTAGAGCTAGTTTTATAAAGGTTAAAAAAAAATTGAAATGAAGTGTCTTTCAAAATTTTTGTTTTAAAATCATTTTGACATAAAAATTAACTTTCCATATGTTAATAAATATTGATAAAATTATTATGGTCATTATTATTCAATTATCTTATTCAATAATTCAGCATTTTCTTTTAAATAATCATGAAATTGAGAGCATGACATTTCTTTGAAGTTATATTTCAGAAACTACATTTCATTGATGGAACCCACATTGAGACTGTTATTGTCCATTGTCCGGTGACTTTCAGTCAATGAAATAAACCTGCACATGTTTGCAGTGTGATCAGGCACCGCAAACAAATATTGTGCGGTCATTAGAAGTTCAGAATGAAATTCAACATTTACTGATTGTTTTGAAAATGTTGGTTAATTTCTCATGTCCCAGCAACTGCATGAATTCTTTTTTCATTGATGTTGCTTTCAACAAATGTTGTTGGATTGTTAAGTTGATCACATAACTTCATCATCAAATGCAACATCTTTATCAATTAAATATTGTCCAGTAGCATGCACATCTTCCCATGTTGGTGCTCCCTGTAAGGTCATCCATGAAAAACAAGTGAAATCTAATGGTCTCATCCATATTTCTAAGTATTCTAAACAACTGATGTAAAGGCATTTATTACCCTCGTGAAACATGTCACACAAACTACCAAGTCAGTCTCTTCATTTTTCAACAAGCATATTCAGAATCTTCAATGGCATAAAATCTTGACACATGTGGTGCTTGAGAATGTCTTATCACAGATTTAACACAGTTCAGAACTTTAACAACTTACCTACATTCTTTTGCAATTCGTTCAATAGTTACGTGGAAAATACTCCTTAAAGAATATACTTGCATAAGATAGACCTCATCAAAGTCATGTTCAATCTCCGGAGAGAAAAAGCTGGGCAAATTTCATTTTTTGAAAAAAAGCCGTTACTGATGCTCAATCAAAAAGAGGACAAATCATAATAGAAAGTTTGGTAATGGTTCTCTTTAGACTTTTATATTATTGAAAGACTTCCCCATTTAATGTCGGTACTCACCTGCAATACATGACCAAGACAAACATTATAAGGGAGTGTCACTCTATAATATAAAAGTCTGAAAACCAAAAAGGCATTTTCATTGAGATATGTGATTCTAATAACTGAAGAACAAAAAAGGCATTTTCATTGAGATATGTGATTCTAATAACTGAAGAACCAAAAAGGCATTTTCATTGAGATATGTGATTCTAATAACTGAAGAACCAAAAAGGCATTTTCATTAGCCTGCCCCTTCATGTGACTATAGCATATAATGTCCAAGTTTGATGTTGAAAATTTTATATACACTACTTACTTCCAAGCTTTCCTTTCTACTGGCATATACTTACAAAATGACACACAATGTGAATAGGTGTGCCCCGCGTGACTCCCCAGGGTCTTAGAAGAAGCAAAGAAAGAATAGGACAGCTTCACCCTCAGGTATGTCGTACAAGGTGACTAATATGAGGTTGTCCATGAGGTTGTCCATGAGGTTGTCCATGAGAGTGGTGACTTCATCATGTAAAACAAATTGTTGCAGAAGTTACTGCTGCAGGAGCATGTGTCTGCATGGTGCAGAGTTCCTGCAAGGGGACCAGTGGCAGTGCTGCCTCCATGCTCTGTAAGGAGTGCAAAGGAAAATGATGAAATAAGATCACGTTTTATTCTGGTCGTGGAGCAGAGTTTACTGTGGAAACAGATGACAAACACCGTATTATGTTACAAGTGGAATGTCAAATACACAGCTGTGAACTCATTAATATTCAGGCTTGGTGACTAATACTGGCATAAATTTGGTTTCATTTGGGAACAGTTAACGCAAGCATCAGTGCTAGACTAGTTTTTCTAGTATTTTGAGAAAGGGGGGAAAGTGAATTTGGCTTAAAGGCACTTTTCTCTTAATTATTTTTTTAGGACAGTGTGTGCTAACATACAGCTAGTGTTACTGACATGCTGACATATAGCCAGTCCATCAGCGTGTTAAATATAGCCGTAATTAATCGGAACAGTGTTGTGGGATTACAGCTAGCTAGGCCAGAATGTTAACTTTTAATTATTCAGGACACTTTGCTAAACTGCAACTAGTTCAAGGCAGAATGTTAACTATTTAGTAGGACTGTGTGTTAGATTACAGCTAGCCAAGGCAGAATGTTAATTTTTATTTAGTCAGGATAATGTTCTATGCAGCAGCTAACTCAAGGCAGAATGTTAACTTTTAATTAGTCAGGACACTGTGCTGTACTGCAGCTAGCTTAAATTAAGGCAGATTGTTAACTTTTAATTAGTCAGGACACTGTGCTATACTGCAGCTAGCTTAAATTAAGGCAGATTGTTAACTTTTAATTAGTCAGGACACTGTGCTGTACTGCAGCTAGCTTAAATTAAGGCAGATTGTTAACTTTTAATTAGTCAGGACACTGTGCTTTACTGCAGCTAGCTCGAGGCAGCATTTTAACTATTAATTAGGGCAGTGTGTTAAATTATAACTAGCCAGAGCAGAATGTTACATTTTAATTAGCCAGGGAACTGTGCTATACTGCAGCTAGCTTAACACATTAACTACCGAATTGAAAAACACGCTGTGGCCGAATAAAATTTTTTTTCCCATTTTCATCCTGTAGGTGTTTGCACAAAATAAGCTGTAGTTTTCGTAATTGTTTACAGATTTGTATGAATTACACGTCATTGTAAAGATAAATTAATGTACTATTACAATAAGCACCATTTGTAACTCTAATAGAGATTGTTGCTATTTAACTGATGGCCGAGGACTTGCAATATTTTCACAATTATAACTGCTTGCGCCCCATCTCTATCAAAATCACTATTTCAAACAATGTGCACACCGTTTTCACTCTTGTCCTCGTCGCTAGATCTATCAGTCAATTGTTGAAACAAATTTCTAGCCTATTCAGCTGTTAGACGAGATGTACACGCATTTTTTGTGGTCCTATCACTAGTTGCCACGGTAAACAGTTTTACACGATTTGGTAACTAACCCAAAACGCTGAAAAATATGAACATAATATCAATTTTCCAGTGTTCTACAGCAACCATGCTTTGGGAATTTGTTGTTGTTGTTGTTGTTTTGATGAGGTGATGGGTGGAGAGCAGGCACTTAACAGCTGACCATTATTGCCTCTTTTCGTTCCATCTTTGTCTACCCTGTTCAACCTGGAATTTGGTTAAAATTGGGGTATTTAGTGTCATTTTATTTTTTTAATTTTGTATTCAATTTAAATAGCTATTGTCTTTAGCAGTTGCTGATTTTAATTTATATTAGTATTTGTCTTTTTTATTTTCTCTTTTGTATTGTTTCTTCATAACTATTGTTCTTTACACTTGGTTTTACTTTGTATTAGTATTTGTTCTTTTTGAGTTGTTTTTTTTTTATACCTTGTCTTTCCTTGTCCTATGAGTAGTTAGTAGGTTTTTTTTTTAAAAATATTTTTTGTTTTTGTTTTGTTACTACCTTATATGTGTTCCTTTGTTTTATGTATATATCTTTTAAGTATTGATTGGGCATCTCTTGGGGCATCTATACTTAAAACCTTATCACCTGTCAGGTCTATATTGTGATTTCTATAGTAAGTTTTTAATTCTAACCTTTGTTGTTCATACTTTTTACAGTGGATCAGGTAGTGGTCTATGTCATTCTCTTCCTGACATTCTTGGCAGTGTGGTTCTTCTATCATAAAGTATGCTGCACCGAGACGCCATAGTTTTTTGTTTGATGGTATCTTTAATTCTTCTCTGACCTGGCACGTCCTCGTTGGTTCTTTCAGCAGTTTGAACGCATGTCTGCCTTTTCTACTTTTCTTCCACGTTGTCTTCCATTCCTCGTTTATAGTTATCTTCACTTGACTCTTAATCTCCGACCTTCCCAGTCCTGCTCTTATATTGTTTTTACTTATTCTTCCATTCTTGGCGTTCTGATCTGCCAACTCGTTACCAGCAATACCTATGTGTGCTGGAACCCACACTAGCCTCACACTACATCCTCTGTTCCCTAGTGATGTATTAATTGCTAGAATTTCTTCCTTTATGTCTGGCCGGCTACATTTACCTGGGTGTTCTAGTGCTTGTAGTGATGATAGTGAGTCTGTAAATATCGTAACAGCTTCTGGTGGGTTATCTTCGATTATTTCTAAACTTTTAAGAATTGCTACCATCTCTGCGGTAAAAATCGAAGCCCCTTCTGTGGGAATTTGTTTTCCGGTGGCAACTTAAAATCTCAAACCAGATCAGAAAGTGTTTCAGTACATTTTTCATTCATTTTGTTACTAAAATTAGATTGACGCTCTGAGCAGCTCGCGGTCCAAATGATAGGATTTCAAAAGCCAGTCCCATCGGCTTGCGGTAGTTAATTTGTTAAGGCAGAATATTAACTTTTAATTAGGACAGGGTGTTCGATTACAGCTTGCCAGAGCAGAATGTTAACTTTTGATTAGTCAGGAAACTGTGCTATACAGCAGCTAGCTTAAAGCAGAATGTTAACATTTAATTAGTCAGGACCCCTTGCTACTGCAGCTGGTTTAAGGCAGAATGTTAAGTTTTAACTAGTCATTAATGATGTTCTAGACGAGAGCTAGCCAAGGCAGAATGTAATTTTTTTTAAAAACTAGGGCTGTGTGTTGAACTGCAACTAGCCAGTGCAGAATGTTAACTAGTCATGATGGTGTGTTAGATTACAGTTAGCCAAGGTGGAATGTTACATTTTAACTAGTTAGGTCAGTGTGCTAGACAAAAACTAGCTAGGACAGAATTACATTAGCTGGTCAGAATCAGTCAGGGTGACATATGAACTGTTAACCAGTAGACCAGTGTGTTAGTCAAAGTAGAATATTTACTTTTAACTCTTTCCGGTAGCAACATATGGATGTGAATCATGGACCATTACTCAAACATTAAAGAAAAAAATTGAATCTTTCAAAGCAAAGTGTTACAGAAAAATTCTCAGAATATCTTGGACCAAGAAGAAGAAAAATATAGACATCCTACACGACCTGAACATCGAGGAAAACTGGCTCATAAACAATATCATGTCCCGGAAACTGAAATATTTTGGCCACATTAAACGCCATAGTGGCTTAGAGAGAGCAGTGATGGAGGGTATGGTACCTGGAAGGCGAGGCAGGGGCCAACCAAGACGACGGTGGACACGGGACATTGAAGACACCTTGAACATGACATTGGAAGAGGCAGGAGGGCTGGCTAGAGATTGAGAGTCTTTCAGGCGGGCTGTGATGAGAGCAGTGTTCTGCAAAGGACATGCTACATGATGATGATGATGATGATGAACTAGCCAAGACAGGATGCTAGATCTTTGTAGGTCAAGGCAGAATCATCATCACCTTTCATCTCCCCAAGGAACATAGGCCTACAACAAACTTATACCAAGTCTTCCTGTCCTGTGCCATCAGCTCAAGGTCTTTTCCTGTCTTCTTCATCCCCTTCATGTCTGTCTTGAGCTCTTTTCTCCATGTGTTCCTTGGCCTCCCTCTACCTCTCCTACCCTGGGAATTCCAGAACAAGGACTACCTTGTAATGTAACCAACAGGTTTCCTCCTCAATGTGTGTCCTATCCATCTCCAGCATCTTCTTCTCATCTATTGTTCCGCTGTCACTTGTCTGGTTCTTGTCATCAGTTCGATATTAGTGATCTTGTCATATCACTTCAATCCTTGCATTCTACGCAAGCACCCATTTATGATAGTGTAACTTTTTTATTGTTGTTTTTTTTTTTGTTCTCCATGTTTTAGAGAAACATGGCAGAATGTTAACATTTTATTGACCACACTGGTGTGCTAAGAAGACTAGTCTAGGAAGCATGTTAACTTGTAAGTAGTCAGGTCAGTGTGCTAGACAAAAACTAGTTAGGACAGAATTACTCTAGTTAATCAGAACAGTCTACCAAAGTAACTAGTCAGCGTGACGTGAGCTGTTCCCAGTAGATCAGTATGCTAGGTTACAGCCAGTCACAGCAGAATGTTCACTTTTAACTAGCCAGGACAGTGTTCTAGATTACAACAGGTCAAGGCTAAATGTTAGCATTTAAATTGCAAGTAAAAAGTGCTACAAAGATTAGACAGTGTGTCATGTTAACTTGTAATTAGTCAAATCAGTGTATTTGAAAACTACTAGGCAGGACATAATTACTTTTGTCAGAACTTTATATGCTGTTGTATAACAAGTGAGGACATATGCTAACATACAGTAGGAGCACATGACCTATTGGGACAATTTATGACCTAACATTTCGGAAATACAGTCTACATATATATGTGTATATATTAGCCTTTTTGTCATTGGAAACCAAAATGGAGATTTCAGTAAAGAAAAATTTTATTGAAAGATGGCTGGTGAGTGAAAAATCCACAGGCATATTTGAAAACCTCTTTTCAGCAGTAGAATATATTATTGTTGCTACATATCTTTGTTCAGTTTTATAAGGAAAAAAAAATCCTTTTTTCATTGAAAGCATTTTGTTCATTTTCAGTCTTTGAATTCTTTAAATGGCAAATACCGCAGAACTGTAAAATTGTGTTCCCAGGTAAAGGCAATATAGTAGTAATGTAATTGTGTTTTCTTTATGATTGATTATGTGTGGTTGCTGTTTCTGACTATATTCTTCTTCGTACACGATTATATGTGGTTGCTGTTTCTGACTATATTCTTCTTCGTACACTCTCAAACGGCAACTTGAATATGTTTAAAAAAAGCAGTGGTCAGCTTGAGGCTGTTTGTATCTCCATAGAGCTTTTCTAGGAATGGTACTGGTGATGGTCATATGTGCTTTCTCTGTTCCTCGTATGTTGGGCATCTTTGAAGATGTTCAGCAGTCATTTTATCGGTGCCACAGTTACATTCATTGGTAGTTCCTATCCAAAGGTATTATTAAATCAAGTTATATAATAATCTATGTCTAGTAAATCTGGACAATTCTGTCATAACATATGGTTGAAGTTTTCTTGTTTCTCAAATTTTATTCAATGAAATTTTATTCGATGTAAGCAGTTGCTATAGAAGCATAACTATGATCATCATTATTTTCCCTTGTCGCTCCTTATGGAGCATGGAGCCACCGCTACTGCTGGTCCCCTTGCAGAAAGCCTGTACCAAGCAATCACATGGTTGTTTATGTTGCTCTCTATGTCTCAGAGCCATACAATAGGACTGACTTGACATTTGAGTTGAAGATTCTTATTTTTCGTGTTGGGCTTGATTTCTCTTGTTCTCCATATGTTTCCCAGTGCAATGAAAGGCAGAGGTAGACCAAAAAACACATGGAGAAGAGAACTGGATACAGAGGTGAAAATGATGAGGAAAACACGGAAAGAACTTGAGCAGATGGCACAGGACAGGAAGATTTTGCATGTGTTTGTTGAAGGCCTATGCTCCTCGGGGAGCTAAAGGGTATTGATTGATTGAAGCAATCACATGCTCCTGCAAGGGTGGTTTCAGCGACAGTTATTTTTCTTACATGATGAGGTTACCAGCCCCTTGTGCAACCTCGTATTAGTCACCTTAGTACGACATGCCTGTGGGGGGCAGTGGTTTTATTCTTTCTGTTTCTCTTCGGAAGCCTCCGGGAACTACACACAGTGAAACATGCTATATTCACTATTTTATCTTTTATGTAACACGGTTTCAACATTGTGTTAAATTTGTCTTTTGCTTTCCCCATGACACAGCTGGTGTATGACACATCTCATCAATCATTATTTATTAATTGGGTTTTTTTTTTGGTTTTTCAATGCAGGAAAAAAGGAAACAACGAATAAAACATTTTGCAGATCTGAAGATCAAACCACAGAGAGAGCCAAAGACTGTGCCTGCCAAAATGGACATGCTCAGTCGTTTAAAAAGTGCAGTGACTAGCGTGATACCAGGCAATCCTTTGGCACGAGACTTTGACATACAAGGGCAGGTGGCAAGCACTGGGCCAGGTCTGCTGTGGAAAGTGTATATAGCAGTGAAAAAGAGCACAAAAGAGGTAAGATTAATTCACTTGGTATTCTGATTATTTAGTAGATCATAAACCTCTACACCTCAAGGTAGAAGAGGAACGACTAAGTAAAGTAGTAGATCATAGTAGCTGAAACCCGTATGGTGTATGTTGTAATTGGTACATTTAATGATTGCATACTGAGTGTATTACAACGATGTCACCAATGTGGAAGTGATGACAAGAACCAGACAAGTAGAAGAGGAGATGAGAAGAACATGCTGTCGATGGGTAGGACACACATTGAGGAAACCTGTTGATAGCATTACAATTAAGTCCTTGTTTTTTAATCCCCGTGGTAAGAGAGAAGAAGGCAGACCGCAAAAACAGACTGAGAAGAGAACTGGAGACAGAAATGAAGGGGATGAGGAAGACATAGAAAGAAGTGGAACTGATGGCACAGGACAGGAGGTCTTATGTTACTTGAGCAGCAACATTTTGTTGATTATGATGATGATGATATTGAATGTGTGTTCCCGAGTTGTATACAAGTCAACACCTTTACTTGTCACCTAGGAACCAAGGATTTGAAGCTGCTAAGAAGTCACCAATGACTGAACTTGCATTTCAGCTGTGTACACGTAACTTGCTAATTAAAACAGTAATCATTATTACACTAGTCATCTCCAGTACTCATTATTATTGCATTTGGGTAGTTTATTGTTCAGTTTCGTTTCTTAACTTCTTAGCATCTACTGTTTACATTCGGAATTGGCAGCCATTTCATTTTCTCATGGCGCGCTCTTTCTTCGGCAGGCGTGCTAGATCTTAGCCGCCTTTAGGGAAGTATCCAGTTTTTATACTTATTTTTTTTCAGATTCTTATGTGTCCTACTTGACCCTCACTTTCTTTCCTTTCCCTGACGAAGGCCTTGTGGCCGTAACATTGGCTGTTTTCTGTGTCTTTTGTCCTGATAAGACAAATCGCCTTTTTTCGAATTTTTTCATACCTATCCATCAAACTCCACATCTTACTGCAGTACCCCCCATCTTCCTCGACTCAATAATTAAAACAATAGAAGCCATCTGTGACAGGATTTGCATGTCAGTAGAATAAATTAAGGGCTAGTTAGGATGGAGTAGGCGCCACCTGTGTGTCATAAGAGGTGACTAATACGAAGTTGTATATGGGTCTAGAAGTCTCATCATTTAAAACAAATTGCTACAGATACCACTGCTGTAGGAATGCATGAATGCTTTTATGCAGGCTTCCTGCAAGGTACTAGCTGCAGTAATGGCTTCATCCATCATCATTTTCCTGTGTGCTCCCTTTGGAGAATGGAGCCACCACTGCAGCTGGTCCCCTTGCAGGAAGCCTTCACCAAGCAGTCATATGCTCTCACAGCAGTGGTTTCTGTGGTTTGTATTTTTAAAAATTTTTTAACGTATGCCCGCTATTACTCAAGGCAAAATCTCCGGTTAATATGTCTAACTTGAGACTGATTTTACGTCTTCTCTTCTTCGATCCTTAACCACCGACCGTCAAAGCAGTCAGTGGCCATCACGCCTAGTGGCGTCTTGTAGGGCAACAACAAATTGATTCCACTTTGCACGGTCGGTGGCCATCCTTCGTACAGTGCCCCAACTCTGGTTCATTCTTTGCATCTCAGCCTCCACAGTCCTCCGCCAAGTTGTTTTTGGTCGGCCTCTCTTTCGCTTTCCTTCAGGGGTCCAAAGCATAGCTGTTCTTGTGATGGCATCGGGGTCTCTTCTGAGGACATGACCAACCCAGCTCCAGCGTCTGCCAGCTATGATGGTATGCATGTCCTCTTGCTTGCTACGAGTAAGCAGATCTTGGTTGGTGATGGTATTCGGCCAAAAGATTCGGTGAATTTTTCTTAGGCATGTTGTGTGAAAAGAGGACAATTTTGACATTTCCTTCTCTGTGACTCTTCAGTATTCCGCACCATAGAGAAGCACAGAAAGCACGCAACTCTGGTATAATCTTAATTTTGTGCTTGTGCTGTATTGGGAGGACTTCCAGATGTTATTTAGGCTAAAGAAGGCTGTTCTTGCCTTATTCATTCTGATGTTGATGTCTTTGCCTGCCCCACCGTCTGGTGTTACTATGCTTCCTAGGTATGTGAAGGTATCTGTCTGTACCAGTTGCTGATTCCTTACTGATATGGGCTCAGGGTTGCTCACATTGAGCGTCATGACCTCAGACTTCTTTAAATTGATGTTCAAGCCCACCTGCTGGCTAAATTTATTAAGTCTATCCGTTTTTTCCTGGATGTGTTGATGTGAATGTGCCAGCAGTGCAATGTCATCTGCATATTCCAGATCTTCCAATGTGATTTTACGTGAGTATCCCTTTTTTCCATGTACACTGACGTGGTGTCCTCTCGCCATTCAGGCATTTACTCGCCGATTTCGGAGGTAACCAATAGAGCTGGGTTGGCTTAGGAGCCATTCAGGTTATTCGAGTCCGTGGTCGACGACACTCCTTCAGATGTCTTTGCCAGGGCTCGAATTACTCCAGTCCCAAGTCCTGGTCGACGACACTTCTTCAAATGTCTCGCCAGGGCTCAAACCTGAATCACCCGATCGCCAGCGCAGTGTGGTAACCATTACACCATCGCAGCTCCCATTTCTGTGGTAATTTGTTTTACATGATGAGGTTGCCAGTCCCATGCACAACCACATGTTAGAGGCTTGTACGATATGCATGCGGGCGCCGTAGTGTTGTCTTTCTTTGTCTCTTCAGAGACCACTGGCAACTACTGCTCCATTAGGAGCAAAATATGAATGAAGACGCCACCTGTTACAGAAGTCCCATGTCAGCAATGTTTACATAAATTGCTAATTAAAATGGAGTATACAAGGTGTCCCTAAAGTTTTGTGCAGTTTGAATCTTTCTTTAATAACATCACCCTATGTAAGATATACTTACTTACTTAGTCGTTCCCCTTCTACCGTGAGGTGAAGAGGTTTGGAAGAGAGAGCGCCAGGCTATCCAATCGGCTGTCTTCCTCCTGGCCTGGTTCCTTCAAAGATTATCTAATATTGTCTTCCCAGCGGACTCTGGGTCGTCCTGGGGGTCTGGATACCTGGCTCTTTGTTTCCTATGCTTGCCATGGTAGCCGATCTTCTCCCATTCTGCAGACATGGCCAAACCATCTTAGTTGGGACTGTTCTACTTGGGTCTGCAGAGGGTGACATTTTAGGCCTTGACGTATCATCTGGTTGCGGACCATGTCTCTTCTTGTTACTTCAACCACCTTCCTCAGATAACAAATTTCTGAGGTTTGGATCTGGCTTTTCTGGGTTGTAGTCATTGCCCGTGACTCGCATCCATATGTCAAGACTGGGACATAGGTGGAGCGGTATACAGCCATCTTCGTTTTCTTACCAACCTCTCTCTTGCTGAGGAATCCTCGATTTATGGCCTGAAAAAGTTTCCAAGCTGCTGCTTTTCGAGTGGCCAACTCTTCTTTGATGCCTCCCTTTCGGTCTATAATAGCTCAGAGGTATTTAAAGTGGTCGACCTGCTCTAGGACCTGTTCTCCCAGCTTAATCTGATGTCTTCTTTCTTCTCGTGATATCACCATGGATTTTGTTTTAGAGCTGCTTATGACCATCCCTCTCTTCCCCAGCTCTTCCTTCTAGACTTGCAGGTTGGATTGGAGATGTGCCACTGATTTAGCAATCAAGGCAACATCATCAGCAAATGCCAGCTCTGAAATACAGACCTGTCTCATCTTCCAGTACCCCACTGAATACTTTCTTGTTCTCTCCTTACATGCCTTGATAACATCGTTCATGAGGAGTATGAAAAGATAAGGTGATAGGATATCACCTTGTCTTACACCAGTGGTGGTCCTGAACATTTCTTACTTATGGTTTGCTGTCCTCACATAATTTCTGCAAGACTTGTAGAAGCTCTGTATAGCATGAATCAGAGGTGCTGGAATATTCTTCCTTGCCAAACAGTCCCAAAGTTTGCTCCAGGGGACCCAGTCAGACGCTTTTTCCAGATCTATGAAACAAAGATGGATCTCACTCTTATACTCAAGAGCTTTTTCACTCAGCTGTCTGAGTGTGAAGATTAAGTCTTGAGTACTTCGGTTAGCTCGGAATCCGCACTGGACCTCATCCAATTGTGGCTCAGCTAGGCGTCAGAGTCTCTGCTCTAGGATTTTAGAGTAGATTTTACCAGGGACACTGAGAAGGGATATGCCTCTATAGTTTCCACATTGTCGATTGTCACCCTTTTTGAAAATTGGTGTTATGATGGCAATCTCCCAATCCTTTGGTATGGTCTTGTTGCACCATGCTGCCTGTAGGACCCTTAAGAGTAATAGGTCGCCTGATGCTCCCATGTACTTAACCATTTCTGGTGTTATACCATCATGCCCTGCTGCTTTGCCCATCTTGATTTTCTCCAGTGCTGCCTTCAGTTCTTCTATCTTTATGTCATCTTCATCACCATTGGTTTCCTCTTCTGTGCTAGTGGTTATCATTTCTGATGCTTGACCTTGCTCACCATCAAGGAGTTCTGAGAAATATTCTTTCCATCTTTCCATTACTTCCTTTGGGGCAGTAAGCAATTTGCCTTGCTTGTCCTTTATAAATTTGAGAGGGCATTGTTTTTCCTTCCTCATGTTCTTTAGGGTTTTATAGAACAATTTCTGGTTTTCTTGCGCATTTTTTTCTAGCTTTTCTCCAAATTCTTCCCAGGCCTTCTGTTTTGCTGCTAGCACCTTGTTCTTTGCTTCTGTTCTGAGTGTCACATATTCTCTATATTTTTCTATTTGTGCTGCTGTGTTTTTAGCTCCTAAGTATTGTTTTCATGCCATTTTTTTCTCTCTTATTCTCTCTTTTTCCTCTGTCCACAAAGGTGTCCTCTTTCTCTTGTTCCCAGTCGGACTTCACCACATGCTTCTGCAGTAGCTGTCTTTATGATGTCTTTGAATTTAAGCCAGAGGGTTTCCAAGTCATCAAGTTGTTCTTCTGTGTTTCTCACCGCTGCAGCAATAAGCCCCTCATTTATTTTCTGGCTCTCTCAGCTTGTAGGTCTTAATGCTCATTTCTCCCGTTTGTTTATTTGGTTTCTTGCGTGATGTTGGGCAGTTCCTAGGCTGAGCAACTCTTTCAGTTGTTCTTTTGATTGTAAGCAGGTAGTGATCACTTCCAATCTCTGGCCCTCTCCAGACTCTAGTATCCCGGACATATTTGAATGAGCTCCTCCTAACAATGGCATGGTCGATCACTGACTTCTCATTCTTTGTTGGTTCACATCTAGTGTATGCATGTATGCGCTTATGGGGGAACTTTGTGCTTGTAATGATCAGATTCTGCTCCCTGCAGAATCTAAGGAGTTGCTTTTCATTGTCATTGAGAATATCTTCTCCATATCTTCCGATAACTCCTCCCCATCTAGCAGGGTCATTTCCAACTCTGGCATTGAAATCTCCGAGCATGATAATTTCATCTAGGCAGTCATCCACTGTCCTTTGAAGCAGCTCGAAGAATTCCTCCTTGACCTCTGCTCTCTCATCCTCATTTGGCCCATATACTATGACCAGGTTGACTATGGTTTCTCCTTCTTTTAGTTTTACAACCATAAGGCACTCTGAGACAAAGTTCCATCCCCTGATACTATCTTTTTTGGTTTTTGGCCACAATGCAACCCACACCCCCTTTAGCTCTTTCAGATGTGGGTACACCACTGCAGAGCAGCATGTTGCCATCGAGATCCATGACTCCTTGTCCCTTTTTCTTTGTTTCCGTTATAGCCAGGATTTCTAATTTTGCTTTCCTCATCTCTTCCACCAGCTCCTCTTCTTTCCCATTTATACTTCTTGTGTTCCAAGTTCCATAAGTCGTAGTTCGTAGTTCGTTCCAGTTCTTCACCTTTAGAATCAGTCCAGTTTTCTCTCTTGTAGTTCGCGTAATCATGATTTAAAGCAAACAGGTGATTGGCCTGTTGTGCCTTTGCATGATGGAGGGGCTGCCTCCTTATGGCCTCCATGCAGGCCGCCCTCCTCCTTTTTCAGCCGGGCTTGGGAGCGGCCTAGGCGGAATTTATAAGATATAAACAGTGTGTAAAATGAAAAGAGTGGGGAATTTATTAATAATTTAGCATATTTAATTGTAAGAATGTTAAATTAAATTTTTAAAATTAGAAACCTACCCACCAAATATATTTATAGAATTTGTGATTCCTATATATATATATATATATATATATATATATATATATATATATATATATATATATATATATATATATATAAATATATATATATAAATATATATATATATATATATATATATATATATATACAAGGGGATTGACATAAGTCTTGGGCCTGACCATGAAGGAGTCACAGGAGGAAGATGAAACTTGGCACATTTAAAGTTCATCATATTTGCACTGAATGTGTAAAGTACGCTTTTGTTTCTTCAATTGGTTTTCCCGCTACGGTGCATGGCGCAATGTACCCTATTGACCGGATCTGCTGCTCCAAAGATTTGACAAAACAATGGAAAAGGAGGCCAGAGCTGTGATAAAATTTCTGATGTTTCAGGGGAAAACACCTACAGAAATACACAGGGAGGTGGAACCAGTGTTTTGTGATTCTTGTCCTTCATATACTTCCGTAAAAAACTGGTGTCAACAGTTTAAGTGCGGCCGCTCAAATGTTGCTGATCTGCCAAGATCTGTTAGACCAGCCTCAGAGTGCAACGATGAAAATGCAACAAGAGTGAAGAAAATCATTGACCAGGATCGAAAAATGACAATTGTGGAGATAGCTAGTAGAGTAAAACTAAATGAAAGAACAGTTTATAGAATTTTACACAACAGACTGAACATGAGAAAAGTGTGTGCATGCTGGGTTCCGCGACTGTTGACACGTGAACAGAAGCAAACGAGGGTAAATTGCTGTCAACAGTTGCTCAAAAAGTGTCAGTCAAAAAATTTTTTGGAGACCATGGGGACAGTCTGCCATCAATGGTACCTATACCTTGTAACGGTATGGCAGCTTGCGTACCCTGACAATCCCCAGAGCTATGCCAGTGGGAGTTTTACTCCTGGTAGGTTCAACCAAGCTGGACTGGTCTGTGTGGGTAGGGGTCAGACAAAAGCTGGTACCCTGGTCCTCCAGGTTGGGGGTTTTAGCATAGGGCTGACACCCCTGTCTGTGTAAAAAAAACAATGAAGTTACGGAAACAACAATAAATGAACAAACTTTGCTGCGGGATGGACATTCGGAGTCTGTGGCTCGTATGACTGTCAGTGGTGAAAGCCGAAAGGAAGCCACTGACATGAAAACAGATGTCCTGACCGCAAAACAGGATACAAGAATAGGTTTTTGGAATGTCAGGACAATGTACGAGACAGGTAAACTAAGACAGGTCACGGCAGAAATGAGAAACTATAGGTTACACATTCTAGGGATAAGCGAGAGCAGATGGACAGGGGCAGGAAAAGTTAAAACAGCAACAGGAGAAACAGTACTTTACTCTGGAAGAGAGGATGGACAGCACAATGAAGGTGTAGCCATTATTCTACAGAAAGGAATAGAAAGGACATTACTGGAATGGAAACCCATCAACAACAGACTGATAAGATTAAGATTGAGAGGGAGATTCACCAACACTACAATAATACAATGCTACGCACCAACGAATGATAGCGATGAGGAGGTCAAGGATGAATTCTATCAACAACTGCAGAAAGAAATGGAAGACACACCTAGATATGATCTTGTTATAGTAATGGGAGACCTCAATGCGAAAGTTGGTACACACAATACATATAATGAAAGAACAATGGGGAAATGCGGCAGCGGAACAGCAAACGAAAATGGGGATAAACTAATAAGTTTCTGTAGCATTAACAACCTGGTCATTGGAGGAACACTCTTCCCACATAAAGAAATTCACAAATTAACATGGGAATCACCAAATGGTCGGGACAGAAACCAGATAGACCACATCATGGTTAACGGTAGATGGAGACATGCATTACAAGATGTGAAGGTAAGAAGAGGTGCAGATGTGGGAAGTGATCACCATTTAGTAGTAGCAAAACTGAAAGTGAAACTAAGAAGGGCTGCACCAACTGTAACTACACAGAAAAGGTTTGACATCAGCAAATTGAAGGACTCCCTTACCAGAAAAGCTTTTGCGGCCGACATAAAGAAACGATATCAATTTGCCAAAAGTCAGGAAAAGACATTGACTGATGATATAGACCAGAATTTCAACACCATTTCAACAATATAAAAAGAAAGCAGCAAATCATGCTTGGGATTCCAGGAAAGGAAGAAGCAAGACTGGATAACTCCAGAAACATTAAACACCATAACGATGAGAAAGGAAATGAAAAGAAAGAAAACAGAAGCGAAGTCCCCCAGGTTAAAGCAACTATATAGCGAACAGTACAGTCAGCTGGACAAGGAAGTTAAACGCCAAACCCGAGCCAACAAAAGGAATTTCCTAGACGATCTTGCAAGACAGGCAGAGGAGGCAGCACTGAGAAATGAACAAAGCACAGTATACAAAATAACTAAATTCATCAGCGGAAAACGAGGTGCAAACAATATTACATTAGTAAGAGATAAGCAAGGTAATCTCATCACGACAGCAGAGGGACAGGAAACAAGATGGGCAGAGCACTTCAGAGAAACTCTGAACAAGGAACCACCAGAGACACAATTGAATGTTCCTGAAGCTGAAAACGATCTAGATGTGAATACAGACATTCCACGAAAAGAAGAAATCATCACAGCAATCAAAGGGTTAAAGAACGGCAAAGCTCCGGGCCATGATAACTTAAATGCAGAGCTATTTAAGACAGACCCTGAGCTAGCAGCAGAACTATTAGAACCACTATTTGCACAAGTCTGGAAAACAGGGACAACACCATCAGAGTGGAACAAAGGAATAATTGTCAAATTGCCCAAGAAGGGAGATCTTGCAGACTGCAATAATTGGAGAGGAATCACTCTTCTCTCAGTTCCCAGCAAAATACTAGGCAGGATAATTATACAGAGAATTTCAAAGGCAGTAGACCACAAACTGAGGAAAGAACAAGCAGGATTTAGAAAGAACAGAAGATGTGTAGATCATATATTCACTCTCAGGAACATTATAGAGCAGTGCTCAGAATGGCAAAGACAGCTTTACATTAATTTTGTTGATTTTGAAAAGGCTTTTGACAGCATACATAGGGACAGTTTATGGAAAATACTGAGGGCTTATGGAATTCCAAGCTGCATAGTGTCAATCATAAAAAGCCTCTATGCCAACTTTACGTGTAGTGTTGGGCAGAGCAACTTAATCTTTGAGGTGAAGACAGGAGTACGACAGGAATGCCCCTTATCAACCACTCTATTTTTAACAGTCATAGACTGGGTGATGCGCCAGACAACAGAGGCCAGTCCAAGAGGAATAAGATGGACTACATTTTCTACATTGGAAGATCTGGAATATGCAGATGACATTGCACTGCTGGCACATTCACATCAACACATCCAGGAAAAAACGGATAGACTTAATAAATTTAGCCAGCAGGTGGGCTTGAACATCAATTTAAAGAAGTCTGAGGTCATGACGCTCAATGTGAGCAACCCTGAGCCCATATCAGTAAGGAATCAGCAATTGGTACAGACAGATACCTTCACATACCTAGGAAGCATAATAACACCAGACGGCGGGGCAGGCAGAGACATCAATGTCAGAATAAATAAGGCAAGAACAGCCTTCTTTAGCCTAAACAACATCTGGAAGTCCTCCCAATACAGCACAAGCACAAAATTAAGATTATATCAGAGCTGTGTGCTTTCTGTGCTTTTCTATGGTGCGGAATGCTGGAGAGTTACAGAGAAGGAAATGTCGAAATTGTCCTCTTTTCACACAACATGCCTGAGAAAAATTTACCGAATCTTTTGGCCAAATACCATCACTAACCAAGATCTGCTTACTCGTAGCAAGCAAGAGGACATGCACACCATCATAGCTGGCAGACGCTGGAGCTGGGTTGGTCATGTCCTCAGAAGAGACCCCGATGCCATCACAAGAACAGCTATGCTTTGGACCCCTGAAGGAAAATGAAAGAGAGGCTGACCAAAAACAACCTGGCGGAGGACTGTAGAGGCTGAGATGCAAAGAATGAACCAGAGTTGGGGCACTGTACGAAGGATGGCCACCGACCGAGCAAAGTGGAATCAATTTGTTGTTGCCCTACAAGACGCCACTAGGCATGATGGCCACTGACTGCTTTGACGGTCGGCGGCTAAGGATCAAAGACAGTGGACGGTAGATGAGACTTGGGTACACCATTATGACCCCGAATCCAAAATTGCCAGCATGCAATGGAAAACTCCGGGCTCCCCAACACCTGTCAAGCCGAGGGCGCAGAAATCTGCAGGAAAAGTGATGCTGACTGTTTTTTGGGACGGCAAAGGTGTTCTTTTGAAAGATTATCTGCCTCGTGGCAACACAGTTAATGGACAGTACTATGCAGATCTTCTCACAAAACTAAGAAAGGTTATGACCAGGAAACGAGGGATAACACGCACTCAAAATCTTCCTTTGCTTCAAGACAACGCGCCCTCTCACAAAGCACGGCTTGTGCAGCTAGCAGCCAACGATTTGAATATTGAAATTCTTCCACACCCACCATATGCTCCAGATTTGGCTCCATCAGACTTTTTTCTATTCCCAAATCTTAAAAAACAGCTAAAAGGAAATCATTTTGACAGTGATGAAGAGGTTATACTGGCATGTGATGGCTGGTTTTGTTTGAAAAATAGGGTGCTCTACTCCCAAGGTCTTTTCAAGGTCAAGCAGAGATGACAGAAGTGTGTCAATTCAGACGGTGGCTATATTGAAAAGGAATAAACACTATACAAAATTTCAGCTCTCTGTGACATGTCCTTCATGGTCAGGCCCAAGACTTATGTCAATCCCCTTGTATATAGATACATATATATATATATATATATATAGTTTGGGATTCTCGACGGTGCTATGGAGTTCATGCACTGTGCTGAGATCCTCCTTATGTGATTTAAGGGAAGAGATCACAGCACTGATGGAGTTGTCCGTGTGCAGTGTAGATAGTCCTTACAAACCAAACCAAACCAAGAATGTTAACTTTCAACATATCCACCATTATGATGAATCCAGAGTTATTTTCCAAATTCACACCACTTCTTTAGGAAAACTTCAAAATCGCCTTCAGCTTTGTATTGGACATGATGAACATATTAAAAATTAACATTCTCACAGTTAAATAATGCTAAATCTTGAATAAATTGTATCTTATATAGAAGTGAAGTTATTAAAGATTTAATGCACAAGTACTTTATGGACACCTTGTATTTCCCTACTACATTTCATAGAAAAATGGAATGAAAATATCTTATATTTCGTTTTTTATTTGCTCTTATATTTCATTATCTATTTGCTAATGACTAGGCTGCAATAGAAAGAGTGATGTTTTGATGTAAGAGCTGTTTGTAATTATGATGTGAAACTAAAGCTGTTTTTGAAGTGATAATGTTTAAAGCTGTTAAAAGTTGTAATTTTGTGAAGTTAGAGTTTTTTTTAGTAGTAGTAGTAGTTAAGTTGAAGCTGATTTAATTTGTAATGTGATGTAACGAGCTGTTTCAGTAATGATGTAGTTAAAAAGTAGTTTAAATAAATATGTTATTTCTGTACACAGTGCTTTGTCAGTGATGGTGTGAAGTACGATCTGTTTGTAGGTTGTGATGTGACACTAAAGCTGTTTTGGAAAGGTGGCATTAAAGCTGTTTTAAGATGAGATGTGAAGTTACAGTTGTATTAGTAGTAATTTAGTTGTGGCTGTTTTTATTTTTGATATGATGTGATGAGCAATTTCAGTAATGATGTAGTTAAAAAAACTGTTTAAGTAATTATGATATTTCTACATACTGTGTATATGCATGGAGGCATATCTGGAGTCATCCTTATTTGACCACGAGCAATGCACAATGCTACAATATACATATGTGGAAATGAACCTCTGTCTGTGAGGCTAATTACACCCTCATTGACTCTTGAAATCATCCTCACACTTCCAGGGATTCCCCCTGTGGTGAAACTTGTTGGGAACCCAGAATTGCACTCTAAGCTTGGAGAAGTCACTTGAGCCCCAGATGTAATTCTTTGGCTTTGACCTGGTTGACTGCATGCAGGAGGATCTCACTATGGACCCAGTGATAGGCAGGGGGAGTTGAGAAGTGGCTCTGTGCAGGAGGTGACAATTCCTTGGGAGAGTTGAGAACCAGAGCACAGTATTTTAGTTCTGCATAGTCAGAGAGCCCCGTTGGTTGGCTGGGAATGTACAGTATGCCGCACACTCCTTACTCCTAGCTTGGGATCAGATGTGACGACCCTTTAAATGCAAGCCAAGCTGGAGAAACTGGAGCTCATAACTTCAACTCAGCACATTTCGAAATGGCAGAAAAGCCACAGAAAAAGCCTAGATCTACAGTGTAGGTATTACAAAGGGGTCTTCAACTTGGTATTGACTGCAAAAATGCGAGAAGCTCAGCAGCCCTAGTTAAACAACAACAACAATACTGTGCATCTTTTATTGAGGGTTTGCATCTGGAAATGCAAGAGCTGTATTATATCATTTTAAATTCTTTGCTCTTCATGTTTAAATTTCAGTTTTATTACAGAATAATTACTTATTAAAGTGTAAGTGCCTTATTCATTCATTCAGCTTCCCAACAAATTCATGTCATGTCGTCCTGACCCATGCCATCAGCTGAAGGTTTCTTCAGGTCTTCCTCATTCCTTTAATGTCTCCAGTTTTCTTCTCTATGTATTCTTCTGTCTTCCTCTACCTCTCGTACCTTAGCGGTTCCAAAACAAAGACTGCCTTGTAATACTATCAACAGGTTGCCTTTTAACAGTTAGAGCTTACTTCTGATGTTACCTTTTTAAAAGTTCACACAGCTGTGCTTTTTTTTAATGTGACATCATTCTTTAAAATCAATTTCTCACAGGTTGCATATGGGCACCTTTCTGTGTGAAAAAAACACAACCCTGTATATGTCAATGTCTGTGTATGCTCGTGTAGCACCACTTCTATTAAAACTTACAATTATTTTTATTGCTTTAAAAGGTAAAACAACTAATTTGAAGTTGTGCATGAGACTCGCAACTTCAGCATGTAAAACAAATTACTACAGAAACCACGGCTTCAGGAGCATATACTTTGATGCTGACTATATGCCACGGTGGCCGGCTGCGGTCATGACTCTATGCCATGACACTTCACACACACACACACACACACACACACACGCATATATATGGCACAGACAGACACGTATGTACATATACAAGTGTCTGTGTGCCTGTATGTGTTTATTAGCAGCAAATGTTCCAACGTTGTTGGCAAAGACTGCTTTTTTTTTCATATCTCTGTCTTTCTGCAAGCCTTCAATTATGAAGCCTATGCAGTGTAATTAGATATTTTAATCATGTCCGTTTCTACATTTTATCATCACCAGGAAGCTTCTGTGTTTTACTTTGAAAAAAAAAGTATAGAGAAGCATAATAAAAAAGACAGAGAAATAATCGTTGAATCCCTGCGGAGGGGTGTTCAGCAGTTGACCAGATTGAGGCACCCAAAGATCTTATCTGTCATTCATCCTTTGGAAGAAACACGGTAAAGGGAAAAAAACTAATTTTTTGTTTTTCAAATCTGTTGTCATTTTGATAATTATAAAATTTGTCACTTCCTCTAAAGTTTCTTGAGGGCCTACTGCAGTAATGGTGGCAGCTACATGCTCTGTAAGGAGCGGACAGGAAAATTATGATCTCAGTTTCTTGAGAATCAGTTTGAGTCATGTTTGTTTGATCCTAAATGAATTCCTGTTTCTGAAATTGTATTGAAAAGTGGATTCTTTGTTTCTTGTCATTACTGTTACCATTTCTGCTGCTGTTCATCATAATTTTTCATCAGCTCCCGAGGGAGCAATGGCCTTCAGCAGACTTATGTCAGGTCATATTGTTGTTGAGGTTTTTTTGTGGCTTAAAGTTTCTACAGGATAAGGTAGCTGCCCACCCGCCCAACCCTCCTTAGTTGTCATTTATAGCATTCTTGGTAGGTTACAGTCTTACTATTCTTTACTTCCCTTTCGGGCTCTGGTTATATATGGATTTCTACAAATATCGCTATAACAATAATTATTAATAATACTACTGTATAAGTATTGTTGATAATACTGCTATTAATATTATTATCGTTCTTATTCTCACATATATAATTCAGGTTAAGTATTCCTTTTATTTTTATTTTTTTTTTTATTGTTACAGAACAAACTTTATTTTCCAAGGGTTAAGAGTGGGGCGCACAGACAAGATATTAAAAGGTTATCATTGTAATATATCAGTACATATATTTTAAACATGCTTTTGTTATTTGAGCGATATAGAACAGGTTTATTTCTTACTCTACTTTTTTTAAATAAGGGATTTCCTGTATCACTTAGCATTGCAACAGCTATCCTTTCATATTGTTTCAATTTCTTCAGATTAAAAAATGTACAGTGAATTTGTATTTTTGTTCAAAGTGAGGCTCTGGCATTTGCCACAGAGCCAGTTTTTGCCAGCTTGGCCAATGTGTTGGGCGCTGTTGATAACATAAGTGGGCCTTCCAAATTCCTGACAGATTTTCAGCTGTATGAAGTGGAGATAAAACATGGATTGCTTCAGGTTGGTATTTTGCTTTACATCATTTTCGTTTCTTTCTTTGTTTTATTTGAGTCACATTTTAAAAAAAAAAGCCAAACAAAATATACATTTGTTATGTGTTTATAAGAGCTGTGGTAGCACAGTGATTGGTGCACTGGCTTCCTAGCTCGGTGGTCCATGGGTCAATCCCCAGTTGAGGTGGGATATTTTAGACCGCAAACGGCTCCGGGGTCGACCCAGCCTCATGAATTGGGTACCAGAGTAACTCTGGGAAGGTTGAGGCGGCCGACATGATGCTGACCACATCACCCCTAGTGTAATGATGGTCAAGAAAATATGGGCCTATCACCATATTCCCAATATGCCTCAGTGGGCGTGTAACTGGATCCTTTACCCCCTATGTGTTTATATTTAGTTGGTTGCTAAGTTGCACACACAAATAAATTATTTTAAAAAAAAAAACTTTCTGTATTAAGTTAGTTGCAACTATTTGCATAGATGAATAAATTCTGTTAAAAAAATCGTCATTCTAGTAGGTTAATAATTAATTATATGTGTACACCATATACAATATTTGAGCCACTAAATCCAGAAATTAGACATGAAAATCAACACAGGCACATTATAAATCCTCTGTTAGAAGATGGCTAGACACGTAGATATATTTAAGAAAATGTTGTTGCATCTTGGGACAAGATTTGGAGAAGCTCTTACTGTTACTTAAGTTACCCACTACATTCCTCATTATAGGAAAAGAAGGTTGAAAATGGCTTAGTAGGAGAATCTAAAAAGGTGTGGCTTTACAAAACAAGAATAAGCTTTGACAAGTTCCAGAAAGGAGAGTTTGCAAATTAATAATGAATTCTTGTGCTGCTGTGTGATACCTAACGTGATCTTTGTCATTGAAGAGTGAGTTATTTGTTTTTGCCTGCATTTTTTGCAAGGCCTTGACTTCTTTATTTTACCTTCAAGTTTTAAAAAGCCCTTGACTATAATTTTTGTTTGCTTCTTACAGATTTGAAATGACTTAACATTTTATTTTTGTTTGATGTCACAGGTTTTGGAAGGCCTTGGCTTTCTGCACCATGATGCCAAGATGATACACCGTAACATCTGCCCCACATCGATTATCCTAGCTAAAACTGGCACATGGAAACTTGCAGGTTGTGAATTTGTGCAGCAAGTTGTTGACAGTCAGGAGCAGAAAGTGAGCCATGACTTGTGTATTTAGTAGTTATCTGTCATAAACCTGTGCCTTACATTTAGAATAAATATCTGGATTTTTTTTTTTTGGTCCTGTAAAGGTTCTTTTATGGAATAAACTAATCCTGCACACACATGATTCTGCTATTGTGTTATGGGTGGCAAAGGCAGCGAGGAAGGTAACTGGTCACCCTACCTCATAAAGTTGAGCTCTAGTATTGGTAAAGTCTGTAATTCTTCACCCCACCTCATAAAGTTGAGCTCTAGTATTTGTAAAGTCTGTAATACTTCACCCCACCTCATAAAAAATTGAGCTCTAGTATTGGTAAAGTCTGTAATACTTCATCCCACCTCATAAAGTTAAGCTCTAGTATTTGTAAAGTCTGTAATACTTCACCCCACCTCATAAAGTTGAGCTCTAGTATTGGTAAAGTCTGTAATACTTCACCCCACCTCATTAAGTTGAGCTCTAGTATTTGTAAAGTCTGTAATACTTCATCCCAACTCATAAAGTTAAGCTCTAGTATTTGTAAAGTCTGTAATACTTCACCCCACCTCATAAAGTTGAGCTCTAGTATTGGTAAAGTCTGTAATACTTCACCCCACTTCATTAAGTTGAGCTCTAGTATTTGTAAAGTCCGTAATACTTCATCCCAACTCATAAAGTTGAGCTCTAATATTGGTAAAGTCTGTAACACTTCACTCAACCTTATAAAGTTGAGCTCTATTATTGGTAAAGTCTGTAACACTTCACTCCACCATGATAGTAGCTCTATAGGACTACCTTTACCATTGTAACTTTAAAGTGTAATGCTTGAATAAGTGGACTAGACTCCAATAACGGTTTCTTTCTTTTCTGTTTTGGAGTTTAATCTCCATTATGGCTTACTGAAAATTTATTGCTTAAGCCACTGTTAATCGGCCATGTTCCAGACTTCTTAAAATAGTGTTCCATGCTTTTTTAAAACATCTTGCATCATGCTGTTTAAAATGTAATCTGGGAGCCGCTCTGGCATAATGGTTACCACACTGCACTGGCGATTGGGTGATCCCGGTTTGCGCCCTGGCGAAGACATTTGAGGGAGTGTTTTTTACCAGGACTTGGACTGGATTAATGCGAGTCCTGGCAAAGACATTTGAAGCAGTGCCTTCGACCAGGGGACTGGAATAACCAGAGCGGCTCCTGAGTGTCACGGAGTGTTTTGAGGCTATTTTTATGTGTGAATGTTCCCATGCTCCAGCGGGAGTTTATTAGTCATGTGAGTTGTTGTGAGCTGGGAATGCGTGCATGGTAATAATTTAGCTATAGGGTTGTGAGCATTGCTTGAGACAAGCTGTTAGCTTTTGTGATGCGTGAATGAAGATCAGTGGAACGTGAAAGGGTTTCACGGGTTTTAGGGAATACGCATGAAAGGGGCAGTCAGCAGGAGGAGTGTGTTGGTTGGAGACGTGTGTTGAGTTAGTAGAGAGTGAAGTCAGGAGACAGCATAGAGTGTAGAGCAGAGAAGGGTGGATGTTGCAGTAGTTGTTTATGAAGAATCCTAGTTGCTGTGTGTAGTGATTCCGAGAAGCAGAGTGCTTATAGAATACTCGGGATTGATGAGTACATTATTCGTAATGGCCCTGCGTCCATTGTGATTTATTGTTCATATAATATATTGTGGAGATTGACATAGCTGTTGGAGTTGTTTCTTGGACAGTGAGCTAGGACGAGTGGTGTATAAGTGTTTAACCTTCCTACATCCACCCACATACACCCTACCCGTCACACTGAGCACAAACCCTCTGTGGATGGGAAGGAGCAAAGCTCCTGACCAGGTTGGAAGGAAAGTCCATAGACTCCCCAGCCTTGCAATGCCATGAAATTTGTTTCATGTCATTGGGCCGAAGGGCTGAAAGCCCAAGTGCCGCTGGTTAAGAAAAAAAAAGAAAATGTAATCTGTAGTTGCTTTTTAATAAATATAGTTCTTGAGGCACTTTGAACATTTTTAATGTAATAGTCAGGACACTTAGAAAATGTAATACTTCTACAATCTTACAAAAAAAATAATACATTACGCTCATTAGAAATTTGTGGGAGGTAATTGCATCACATGAAAGATGCATCATAGAAGTATAGAGTAGAATAGCCCAGTCAAAAGCAGCGTTCATTAAAATGAAAAGTGTTTTGTGCAGCAGATCTTTGTCAATGGAAATAAGAAATAGAGTTTTTCTTTGTTAAATAAAGCCATAGCTGATGAATGGAAGTGAGTCATGGACAAGTAATAGACATGCAGGAAAATCCCTGGAGGCCACAGAGATGTGTTTTACAAAAGAATGTTAAGATTACAGTGGAGTGCTAAAGAGAGAGATGAGTGTCGTACAGATAGGTTGTGAGTTATTTTTTTTTTTGCCTGTCTGAGTAGAGTGGATGGTGATAGGTACGTGAGAAAGGTGTGAGAAATAGATTTCACGGGTGGTAATTTAAGGAACAAAATATGTCTATGGAATGAGTAAGTTTCTCTATTCCAGCCTGTCTATACGACTATAATTTAGTACAAGACAACCTTGCTGTCCTCATTCATATAAATATAAGTTTAACTACACACACACAGCTATGTGACAACAAGACACACCAACATGAAA
Organism: Oreohelix idahoensis; assembly: GCA_024509875.1. Lineage (NCBI taxonomy): Eukaryota > Metazoa > Mollusca > Gastropoda > Stylommatophora > Oreohelicidae > Oreohelix > Oreohelix idahoensis. The sequence goes on from JAMPIV010021090.1 coordinate 330,404, forward strand.
AACTACGGTTAATTGGGTATGGGTCTGACCAACACACAAAGTTAAGTTTCTTTGTTGTTTATTATCATTAAACTTGACAACACTAATTATCTAAAGAAAGATCAAATTACAAAAATCAGATTTACATACATATGAAATAGCAGAATAAATGTCCCCCCCCCCCCCCCCCCCCTAATGGAGAAAAGAACCCAAAAAGTTAATAACCCAAAGGTCGAAGGTTAGCACTATGTTACAGAGTAGACAGTAAAGTAAACAAGTTCCTACTATATGCTACCCAGTAAATTAAACAAGTAGCTGTGTTGTAGAAACATGAATTTTTCTTATTTATAACTTTACATTTTGCCTATATATGTCAAAATGTTCCTTGGTAAGAGAGAAATCAAACCATATGAGTGATTGCATAATTATGCTAATTAGCTATTCAAAATGGCCGCCGCAGTATTAAAAATGCAGGGTTATTTTAAACCCACATAACATAATTATTTCTCAACATATAGAGTTGAAATTCTGCATACAAGTCCACAAGTGGGTGCATTATGTCCTAAACCAAAAATATTTTGGATATAGCATGTCCTATGTGTGACCATTTGTAAAAAAAGTAGAATTGGAAATTTATCGAACCTCATTAGTATGCAAAACATCTCTACAAATAAAACAAATTGAGAAAGCAAATCAAAGTTTGGTTCAGGACAAGGTTTAAGATATTAAGAAACACTCTGCAAAGTTTCAGAGCATTCCAACAATTCATTCTTGAGATATCGCGTCTCAAAATGTACCTGTCATGCTAAATAGGGAAAGTGAGAAAAAGAAGAAAAAAGCAGAAATTTTTTTTAGCAAACAGTATTTTGTGCACTTACCTTATCTTAATGACCTCCTGGAGTATATATATCCCCTTCCTTTTCTTCTGCCTTGTCAGTAAACCCTTTTCTGATGCCTCTCAAAGTCTTTCTTCTTGCTTTTACTTTGTCAGAAGACTTTTTGATGGAGTTGGTAATTCTGTGTTGTTCTCCAGCTTTGCACATATTCACACTAAATGTACTCACTGGTACTCCAAGTTTTGTCATGAGCTTGAGAACTGATGAGTATCCATCATTAAAATAAGATACTGCATTCCACACAGCCTCTTCTACTGTGAATCTATCCACAAAATGTTCTTTTGCACATCTATCCCATATTAATTTGTTGAGACTTTCATTGTTGTTTTGTGTCCTTCCGTGGAGACATTTTGACAGTAGGGACTCATCCGACAGATCATCAAACACTGGTTGAATACATTCTACCACTGCCTGCGGTAGGCCATTCTTGTGCTTATAAGACAGTGGGTCCTTCTTATAGCCACACCAAGAATTATGTCCTTCTGGGCATTTTTCATGCATCAGCTTATCCTTTGTGGAAGCGACTTGAGGCAAAACTGCTTTGACGGCAGCTTTCATATCCTCAAGGTTTCCACTGTTCTGTCGAATTGCTAGCCCATAATAGTTTTGAAGGGTACTTCTCTGGCTCTCCATCTTTCCTTTTGTCCCATCATTTGCATCCATCACAAATGTTCGACAGTGTCTCCACATCTAGACACATCCCGCTGTCTATCAAAATGGAAGTTGCTACACCATGTTGACTGGCATGACCCCGTCATTGCCAAGTTCCGTCCATTGAGACACCACACATGACTGTTCCATTGTTAGTTGCTTGTTTTTGCATTTTAATTTCTTTAGCAGCCTCAGACATACTTTCTTCAGCCACTGCTTTGCTAGCAGCATGCACATGCATAAAAATGTCTCTATAATTATGTCTTGTCATTGGTGGTGGGGCACCAGTGTGCAAGCTAAACTTTTCAAGCGCTGCATGTCCTCGGCCAAGTGATCGTACAAACATTACCATCCTTACATTGATTTCCTTGTTCTTTTTTGTGTTTATTCCTGTCTCCTCTACATTTCTGTATCTCCTGATGTTGTGAAAGATGTTTCCCACAAGCAGTTGCTACATTTGACAATGATTGTGTGACAGAAACCTTGCTTTGAATCTTCACTGAGCCTACACAACACCATAAACCCACAACATTCTACACATCTCATGTTTGCCGTTATGAAGTTATTCAAGTGCTCCATACTCATAAGAATAAAAGCATTATTTGTTTGTCCATCTTTTGTGTGGGTTGAGAGGGTGCTTTTCCTCAATTTCTTCACAAAAGAAGGTTTAACTTCGTTATCAATAACAGCTGCTTCATTATTTTCGGTTGTGCTAACAGGGCGCTGGTTGCCAAAAAACTTTCGTTTTCTTAACTTCCTACTTCTTTTTTTGTCACCCATTTTGTTCTTATTTAATTGATTTGTAAAGCTTACCACAAAAACGTAACTTTTTCACTCAAACAGGTGTAATATGAATGGTTGAACTCAAGATCTTTCGGAATTTTCAGCCAACGTTTTTCACATTAGAACATAAAGAACTGACTTAAGGAGAGTAATTTCCCTTCTCTTAAATGGTTCTTTGGTGTTTTTCTGGTACAGAAGAGTTATGGAATTATTATCATTTCACCTTTTTAGTGTGCGCATCATAATGTTTTAAAAAAGTGGTTAGTAACCAGAGGTAAACAATGCGTTGTCAAGGAAAATTAAGATCACCCCTGGTCACTTATCCTTTAAAAAGTAAAGAACTATGCATCACTGGACAATATAAACCTATGTATTGTGGAGATTGTCAAGCTTTCCTTCTCCGTTTAGAGTTCTAACATTCCATGTTCCTATTTTTAGGCTTCTCCTACTAGTTTTTAGGTGGTCTTTCTCAGAATGCTCCCTTTCAACAGAATTTAAGGAACACTCGTCATTATGTACTTCCTTACTCATTAGAGGAGTTGCCTCTTCCCTGTTAATTTGTACAGTAGATTCTTCCCCAGGGGACAGAGAGTTCTCTACATATCGGTTCTTATCTTCTTGTTGTGATCCCATTACGTTCTGTAGGAAGTACGTGGTAAGGCCCCAATCTCTTCCACGGTGGCTAGCCATTGTCTTTTTCTATGTCCGACATGCCTCTAGTGCGCCACACACTTTGCTGTTTCGCTTTGCGAGCCGTTGATCTTCTCAGATTCCTCCGCCTCACTCACCGTCTCAGTCTTTGTGTACTAGGGATGGACATTCCCTTGAGTAAGATTGCTCCTACTCCACCCATGTAGTTTAGCCAGTCAGCCAAGACTGTTGCCCGGGATGTGGCCACCGCCGTACACAAGCGGTATTCGAGGAGCCATACAGGAGCTAGATAAAGAGAGGAGAACCAAATAGGATCCTGACTATCCTAAAAAGGACATGGCTGTCTCTCACCGTGAAGTACTATCCCTCTCTCTTTATCCTACATCCCCACGGAGAAGGAAAGCTTGACAATCTTATATTAGAGGCAACAGACATGAAACTCGATATACTGGGAGTTGCAGAGGCAAGACTTTTGGATACAGGCTACATAACAAGAGACCAGTACACTCTTATACACTCAGGAGGAGAAAAACATGAAAGAGGGGTAGGAATGTTGATAAAGAAGGAGTTAGAAAAATAAGTATGTGGATACTGGACACACAATGACAGAATGATGTTACTAAAGATGAGAGCAAAGCCATTTGACATATCAATCTTACAAACTTATGCACCAACTAAAGATCACAGTGAGGAAGAAATAGAAGAATACTATGAAGAGCTACAACACACACTTAAACCAGTCAAATCTACAGATGTGTTGATAGTAATGGGTGATATGAATGCAAAAGTAGGAAAAGGAAAATACAAGAAAATAGTAGGACAGTATGGATTAGGGACAAGAAATGATAGAGGAGACAGACTTATCCAGTTCTGTGAAGAAAACCAGCTGGTCATATGTAACACCTTTTTTGAACACCACCCAAGGAAATTATACACATGGAAAAGCCCAGGAGATGTAACATGAAATCAAATCGACTATATCATGATAAAACATAGATTTAAGAACAGTGTCACAAGTGCAAAGACACATCCTGGTGCCGACATAAATTCAGATCACAATCCAGTCGTCATCTAAGTAAATATAAAGCTGAAAAGAGCAGGAAACAGAAGACAGGAGGAACCCCAGATAGAAATATCAGCACTGAAACAACCAGATATAAAACAGAAATATTTAATCGATGTCAAAAATAAATATCAACAGTTATTGACAGAAAGCATGGAGCAGTATAGAAGAGAAAACCCAGAAGAAAAAGCAACCGCAAAATGGGAATGCTTAAAAACAAGCATACAATCAGCAAATGCAAATTTACCTAAAAAGGAGTCTAAGAAAAATCAAATTTGGATGACAGATGACATCTTGAATAAAATGGCAGAAAGAAAGAAAGCAAAAAACACTCCAGAATATAAAACAATAGTCAATGACATACGTACTATGTGTAGAGAAGCAAAAGAACGGTGGATAGAAACAAAATGCAAGGAAATAGAAGACTTGGAAGCAAAGCACATGACAAGAGATATACATGATGAAATAAAGAAATTATCAAATCGGTCGCGGTTTGCACAAGGAGGAAGCTGTATTAAGAACAAAAATGGTGCAATATTATTTGATGAGAAAGACATATCAAACAGATGGGCAGAATACGTAAAAGAACTATTCGAGGACAACAGAGGTAAAAAACCATCACCAGATTCTAATGAAGGCCCAAACATTCTCAGATCAGAAGTAGAGAATGCCATTCATATGATACAAAAAGGAAAATCAGCAGGCATGGATAACATAAAAATTGAAATGATAGAAGCTCTGGAGAGCTTTGGTATAGATACAATCACAGAAATATGCAACGATATATACAATACAGGATATATACCACACGACATGAAGACATCAGTTTTCATAACATTGCCCAAAAAACCAAATGCAACAGAATGTTCAGACTTCAGAACAATCAGCCTGATGAGTCATGCAATTAAGATACTGCTCAAAATCATACAGGAAAGAATAAAAAGTAAAGTAGACAGCGAAATCCAAGAAGAACAGTTTGGTTTTAGACGGAACAGTGGAACAAGAGAGGCAATATTTTGCCTAAGAATATTAGCAGAAAAATATACAGAGGTCCAAAAAAAGTATGTTTATGTGCTTCATTGACTATAAGAAGGCTTTTGACAGAGTCCATCATGAGAAAATAATTGAATGCCTCGAAGACATAGGTATTGATGGAAAAGATATAAGAATACTCAGTAACCTTTATTGGGAGCAAACTGCCACAGTAAGATCGGGAAGGAATTATTCACCATACATAGACATAAAAAGAGGTGTCAGACAAGGTTGTGTGCTGTCCCCTGCCTATTTAATTTATACACCGAAAAAATTTTCAAACAGATACAGGAAATACCAGGACTGAACATCAGTGGAAGGTCAATAAACAACCTTAGATATGCAGATGATACCGTGTTGTTAGCTGAAAGCGAACAGGAGTTACAAGAACTAGTGAAGCAAGTGAACAGTATAAGTCATGAATATGGACTCGACATTAATATTGAGAAAACAAAAACTATGATAATTAGCAAAACAGACGATAAACCCACATTAAAGATAAGCGTAAATGGGAAAATCCTGGAACAAGTCAAGAGCTACGTATATCTTGGTCATATAATAACAGAAGATGGCAGATGTGAAACAGAAATCAAGAAGAGAATAGGAATGGCCAAAGCTACATTCAACAACATGAAAAATATACTGACATCCAGTTATCTCACAAATTAAAACTGAGAATCATAAAGTGTTATATATAATCTGCATTTCTGTATGGTGCAGAAACATGGACGATGAATAAGCGTTTGGAAGAAAAAATTGAGGCTCTTGAAATGTGGATATATAGAAGAATGGGGCGTATCTCATGGAAAGAGATGAAAACAAATAAGGAGGTCCTAGAAAATCTAGGTATGAAAAGAGAACTAATGAGGGAGGTCAAAGTTCGGCAGCTAAAATACTTTGGCCACATAAAAAGGCATAACACCTTGCAGAAGACCATAACAGAAGGGAGAGTTGAAGGCAAACGTGCAAGGGGAAGACAGCGCTATAAGTGGGAAGATAACATCAAGAGATGGACAGGAAAGAGTCTATCAGAGTGCACCACCAAGACAAGAGACAGAAGACGTTGGAGATCCATTACAGCCAACCTTCGTTGTGGAGATGGCAACTGATGATGATGATGATTGTGGAGAGAAATGGTTTGGCTTCATAAAAACATTAAAAAACAAAAATGCAGTATTTCATGAAATGTGATGAAATTCTGGGGCACAGCTACCTTAATTAAGCAAATCCAATGTTTGTAAATTCCCTGTAACAAAGAAAAATATTCACTCTCTCTTGCATACAGTGGCCACTCAATCACTCTTACCTACTCTTGGTGATATCCCTTGGAAATACGATTATCCCTGAAATATATGTAATGTCAGGTTCGCTTCCCAAATTGGCCCCAGTTCAACTTCTAACAAACAAAGACTAGTGAGGTGAACGCCAAATCTGGTGTGGGTTTTTCCTGGATGAACACAATGTCACCACCAATAGTTGATGCAACGTGATCTTGGGGTTCACAGTTAAAAGAGGAAAATACTTCCAGTATTGGGAAACATCTGGTTGCTAAAAATGTTACAATTGATAAATGATGATAATCCTGTTGGCTGACTCTATGGTAGAGTGCCGATTCTGAAACAGCGTAAATTCTGGATGCTATGCTTGAATATGTCTGTCAGAAGTCGGGAATAAATGTTATTTTTGCACACCCCAGTGGGCTGAAAAAATCGAAAAAATATTGCTTGGTTTGAAGTCTAGTTAAATTTATAAGTTAAAATGTTTCTCAGGTATCTTTGGCAAATCTCGCTTACAAATGAACTTGGTGACGCACAAGCCAAGAAAAAAAGACGACATTAACCAATCAGAAAAAAAAAGACCGCTGGATGCCCTTGTGATCAGGTCTGCTAGGGATATAAGAAAAACAATTATGGAAAAATGCTACTCCTTCATATAGCTATATATATGCACACAGATGGGGACAAGACGATCTCTTATCCACTTCGTCAGTCCTGATAAATTTAAAAGGCACTCAGTGTTTTTCTTTTATGCCTACACTATCGCAAGTCGCTTAAGTAGCTATTAATTTGGTCGGCGACTGATAGTTTAATCGTATGATATTAAATAATCGGCACTTATAATAAATACATGCAATGAAATAAGCGTGAATTCTTTTCTGTCACTATCAGTCGCGCCTAGCATATAAATCAGTCGACTAAAACCGTCTCTTCTTGTGTGAGAAAGCGTGTGGTGAAAATTAACATTATAACTGAAAATCTGGTATGAAAATAGCTATGCGTTATTTTATTTCACTAGTTTTACCAGCTAGAAAATCTAAGTGAATTATAATGGTAAAAGCTAACACTTTTAAACACGTAAGCACTAACTTCTATTACCAAAAAATCAGAATGAAAAATCCCCACGAATGCTAATAACACATTTAGCAAAATGGTTCTAGAACTGCTTGCTTAGACTATCCAAAAATTCTGATTGACAACTGATAGCAGGTTTAAGAAAACACAGTTTATATATCATTATATTTCTCTGATCTATCAATGATGTTACTTTTCACGTTACCATGTAGAATGAGAATCAGAAACAGAGATTCAAGATAAAAACTTTACGGCCAGTCTTTCGTCGAGGTTTCAACCGACATCAAAAGACTTAAGTTCCCTAATGGTTTTCTCTGTACGAATGTCCACTTCTGAAGATCAAAGAGCCCAGGGGTTTCTGGCTTCCCCTGAGTACGAACTTCAAAAGATTCTATGTTATTCACGTGCGGTCTGTCAGGTATCATATGATTGACAGATAAGCTCATGTGATAAGACAAGGTAAACAAACCTGATTTGCTACCTGTTATGACGGGGAGGTCACGAAAGTTTGTAAACACTTCGTTTGCTTATGTTCAAAGAAAAGAGGCATGACGAAAAAAAGTACACTTGTGTAAGTAAAGACAGGCAGTAAATGCATGGTTTTGCTAGCAAATCATAGAACGCTAACGGGATTACAAAGACTGTCAGATTACTGTAGGCTCTATTTCCATTATACGTCACAATGAGGATGCCCTAAAGAAGCCCGTTCGCAAAGGAAGCTTTACTTATATTCAAATTAACCCACTCTCTTTTTGCATGCTATGAGAGGAGGGAAACTGGAATATATTGTGAAATTTGAGGATAAAGAGATAGAGGATGACATATTTAGAAGATACTGGACAGTGACATTGTGGCATGGAAAGAAGTCAACAACTTAATTAGTAAATAGCACTGGGGTTAGGAGACAGGAGGTGATATGGAGAGACATGATCACCTATGCCAACTGGCATCATACTTGAAGAAGAAGAATGCTCATTAAAATATGACATATAATGCAGCATGCAGTTTGAGAGTGCTAAAGTTCACTGTTAATGAAAGATAAAAGAAGACAGGCATATTTCATAGGATATAGAGCTAGGTCGCGATAAGTGCGAGTTCGAATAATGCGAATTTGATTTAGTGTGAATTAGTAAATGATGCCCAGAATTAATGCGAGTTTTTTTTATAGAATTTTCAAACTCTTCACATGGTGCACAAAAATGACAAGCGAGTCGAGTTTATAAACTAGCGTTGTACATGCCACTGCATCGGTCTGCACTTGCCTATCTTCACGTGTGGATGTGCTGCTGCCTGCTGTACCATATTACCAAATACAGTTGTGTAATGCTTTTTTAAGTGCCCTTAACACAATGGACAAAAGGAAGAATACTTCAGATGGAAACACTGACAGCGCAAAAAAAAGAAGAGGCTTGTTATTACATTAGAATAACAAATTTGATGTAAATTTGCACATGGTCATAGTAACTCTAAAATAGGATGAGAAGTCATATGCCTTACTCTACGATAAAGAATATTATAAACTCACTCAAAATATCAGAGTATGTATTAAGATTTAAAGAAAGAGAAGACAATTCAGTCTTTAAAAGACAGTAGTGACGTTTTCATCATATCGTCAGGTACGATATTCAGTAATTTTTTAAATTTTGCTTTCTATAACTATTCTTTTACTGTTTCTGTAAAATGCTTGAATCAGAAGTAGAGTTTTCTTATCCTTTGCTGTTAAATTACCTTAATAGATACAAAAACTTATGTTTACAAATTGTCTTTGCATGGTTCCTTTGGGCTAGAACCAATTATCATATTTTACATATAATTGTAACTGTGAACAGTGCGAATTCGACCACTACACAGGATTCATTATTCGCACTAATCACGACCTAGCTGTACTTTGGGTGGAAAGGGGGAGGGGATCTGAAATAGTTGGTGACAGCAGGAAAGGTTGAGGGTAAAAGTAACTGAAAAGATGAAAAGAGAAGATCTTAGATGGCATGACACATTGAGTAGAAAAACAATGAGTAACTGACATAATGAAATGCTCTAGAGGCAGTTGTGAGAGAATTAGATCCTCAACTCTGCAAGCCACTAGACCTGACAGATGATGATGATGATGATATGAAATGTAAACATACAGGTCCTGATAACTTTGAGCTATTTATCCATTTTTTGTGGTGTCATCTTCCCTGCGGTATATTGTCAGTGTGTATTTGCTACATATTATGCAGTTTTTAATTTTAGTTTAGCCTTTAAACTCATCACTGTTTCCAATAAAGCAAATACGTCAACTATTTTCAGATTACTTATTTTGAAACAAGAATAGTGTTAAGATACTTTTTAGTGCTGTACTTCTCATTTCATATTAGACAAAATAATTATAAGTGAACCATGTCTATTTTTTACAATCTCATCTATGTCAGCTTTGAATTACACAGTTTTCCAGTGGTACAAGTCAATCTACTTTCTATGAAGAATAGCTTGTCTTTATGTGTTTCTCATACATAGTTATGTGAGGGTAACTTTCACAACTGATTTTGAGATTAAACTCCTTACTTAACTCTTTGACTCTATAATTATTTTCCACCCTGTGCCATAATAATTTTTTGAAGAATTCTAAACGGTGAAGTGTACTGTCTTTTAGTGTAAATTTTATGTTAATCTTTTTTTTGTGAACATGTACTTATTATATACCAAACTGTAGGGAAATGGATAGAGAATTGTAATATATAAAGTCTTTGGTAGTATTAACACAAGTGTGTTCGGTATACTTAAAACATTTTGCATGTAAAATTGAAAAACACTAAAAAGTTAACTGTAGATTACGATCTTACTAAAGACAAATTACTGTTGTAGACAATAAAACTTTCTTTTTTAGTCTTCAAACATCAAGTTACTGTGGTCCATTGTAAGAATAAAAATAAATTATGCAATCGTGCATTATGTAATTTTCAAACAAATAAAGAAGAATAACGTCATATAAAAACTTTTTTACACTTGTTTAATGTTTTAATAGTATCCCTAGCTTCATCTTCTACCTAGGACTAGTGATTAGATGTTACGGTAGGTCTAGTTTTGTTGCTTTTTGATCGGCCAGAATATGACTACGCCCACTCATCAACTAAATCTAATGTTGTCTAGCTTTTCTGCACCGATTCCGTATTTTGACAACAAACTGTGACTACCAAACAATCATCATCAATGTCAGCAATGTTTCAAAGTAGTTTGACACAATTATTTGCTTAGGAGACTTAGAAAATGTTAATATAAAGCGTGACATATTTCTCTAGCAATAACAACGAAAAACGCAAACACGCAAATCGTCACACAAATTGTGATAATAACATCAAAACATGCACATGTGCTGCTAAACTACAATCAAATTAGTTGTTTAAATAGTAGCGGAAGTCATTCTATGAGTTTTAAAATATGAACTGCATTAAACGGGAGATTTTTGGGGTTTATTCGAGATAAACTAAAAACGGCGCGTTGAATTTTGCAACGCTCAGAGCGTTGGTCTGGAGTCAAAGAGTTAAGCTTTTGCATGCATTGATGCTAGTGTTTATTGGATATGGCTGGGCTGTAAATAGTTACAAAATTGATTTCCATCCGTGAACACATCTTGATGCCTTTCCCTTTTGTATGCATTGAGCTAGTGGTCACTGGATATGGCTCAGCTATTAATAGTTACAAAACTGATTTCCATCCAAGAACACATCTTGATGCCTTTCACTTTTGTATGCATTGATGCTAGTGGTTATTGGATATGGCTGGGCTATCAATAGTTACAAAATTAATTTCCATGCATTAACACATGCTGATGCCGTTCCCTTTTGTTAGGCTACCTACACCTGCATAGAGTGGAAAGATGATCTACCGAGGGAAGCCCAGCCCAATTTGGATTTTATGGCCCCAGAGTATGAGTTAACCCATCAGTGTTCACCCGCCAGTGACATGTTCTCTTTTGGCATCCTCATGTTTTCCCTGTACAATAAAGGAAAACCACTTTACGAGTGCAGAGGAGAACTGAGAACTTTCAGGCAAAATGCTGAAGAGGTATGAAAATTAATATTTCATTTGTAATGCATGCCCACCTCATGAAGAGACAAAGAAAGAAAAGGACTGCTGCATCCTCAGGCTTGTCGTACTAATATGAGGTTGTTCATGAGTCTGGTGTTGTGAAACCCTGACAGTTGACGTTTGACACTTTTCACAGGATGGACTGATGTACAGATTTACACAACATGGAGTCAATGATTAAACTCGGCTAGGATGATCCAAGGTTAATTCCATATGATAAAACAACGGAGCAAACAGTATAGATATCACATCAGGCTTCACTACCTGACATTCCACATCCAGCATCTCCAATCATTGCCCTTTTCATTCATATTGCCCATATTTCCGTTGTCAACCATTTCTAATATAAACTGCAGATAAATTGCATGTGCTTTAACTTTGATCCCCACGGATGCCTGAGAGGCCAACCTGCCTCGGAAATACACAATTCCTGAATAATATTAAATCTGCACACAAACGTCCACTCTCCAACTGACGTCACACTTTCACTCTGATGTCATCCTTAACAACACATATTTTGCTTCTTTCATAAAGACTGCGCAATGATAATTGAAGAAACCCTCTATCGGGAAAACCTGAAGTCTTCAATGACCGTGCGCAGCTCTTCAACATCTGGTGACCTCATCATGTAAAGCAAATTGCCACAACAACCACTGCTGCAAGAGCGAGTGACTGCTTGGTGTAGGTTTCCTACAAGGGAACCAACTGCAATGGTGGCTCCTTACTGCACAATGAATGCAAAGGAAAATGATGATGATGATGTTGAATGCATGTTCACAAAATGTCTGATTTCATGAAAAACATTTTTTATTTAAAATGCTGTTTTCAAGATTTAATGTTACCGGGGGGGGCGGGGGGGGGGGGGGGGGGGGGGAAAGTTGACGCTATTCTGCTTGTCAAGTGAAATATATCATCGGATTAAGAAATTGTAAGAAGCTGGAGTGCCTTTCTCTCACAGCACAGATACCGGGTTCTGGGATTAAAACCTGGTAGTATCACACTTTAGTCTACCAAGCTATAAATGGGTATCTGACTCATTTCTTGAGTAAGGGAAGGCAAAAGCAGGGAGGAAGGTAACCTAATATAGTTAAGTTCCTAACACCTCACTCCCCTACTGCAGTATCAGCTGTTTGGCTACCATGACCTTGGTGTATTTTTTAAATATCTGAAAGTGACAACTCGACTTTCATAAAAGCAATTTATCTTTACTTTGTATGACACATATACTTTCTTCAAACATGTAGATATTCACTAAACCATCACACTTTACTAAATGTTTGTAATTGAGAAGGCTTTAGAAAGACATTTCTTATAGAACCACTATCTAGTATCTTGAGGTTGCTCTTAGCTATCGTGACAGTCCCAATTCCACGTAGAACGATGTTTTCAAATTTCGTTACCAATACTATCAAATATATCACGAGTTTATGGGATGTCAAGTAACAGTAAATGACTTGAACTGTTGTGAGGTTGAGGGAAATGAAAGTAGAGAACTATAGCAAGGATGTAAAAAGTGAAGGTCATTCATTCAACCATTTTTCTTTGCGCTTCTAACGGACTGTTATAGACCGGAAGGGAGGCATCAAAGAAGAGTTGGCCACTCGAAAAGCAGCAGCTGGGAGACTTTTTCAGGCCATAAATCGAGGATTCCTCAGCAAGAGAGAGGTTGGTAAGAAATCGAAGATGGCTGTATACCTCTCCACCTATGTCCCAGTCTTGACTTATGGATGCGAGTCATGGGCAATGAAATGAGGTATCTGAGGAAGGTGGTTGAAGTAACAAGAAGAGACATGGTCCTCAACCAGACGATACGTCAAGGCCTAAAATCCCACCCCCTGCAGACCCAAGTAGAACAGTCCCAACTAAGATGGTTTGGCCATGTCTGCAGAATGGGAGAAGATCGGCTACCACGACAAGCATGGGAAACTAAGAGCCAAGGATCCAGACCTCCAGGACGACCCAGAGTCCGCTAGGAGGACAACATTAGACAATCTTTGAAGAACTGAGAACTAGAATGGAACCAGGCCAGGAGGAAGACAGCCAATAGGATAGTCTGGCGCTCTCTCTTCCAAACCTCTACACCTCACGGTAGAAGGGGAACGACTACGTAAGTAAGCTTCTAACAGAGCATGGAGCCACAACTGCAGCTGGTTCCCTTGCAGGAAGCCTGCACCAAGCATTAACATGCTCTTGTAGCAGTGGCTGCTGTAGCAGTTAGTTTTACATGATGAGGTTGCCAACCCCTGTCACAACCTCATTACTATTCGCCTTGTACGACATGCCTGAGGTGCAGTATTCCTGTTCTTTCTGTGTCTCTTCAGATACCTTTGGGAACTGCACAAGGTCAGAGGTGAAGGTGGTAGTTGTCAAATTTGGAATATAAATAAATGTAAATAAAATCCTTTTTAATTAAAAAATATACTGTTAAATATATTGTTGAGGTTTATGAAATGATTATACTTGATGAGAGATCACAGCAATGAGGTTTGAAAATACACAAACAAAAGACAAAGATTATGGGGATACATGTAACTAACGATGACCAGATGGCACTGGTAGATACATCCCTACAAGATGTGGGATCATACATACAAGTATATCTTGGCAGCAATACAAACAGAGTTGGAGGAACAGATAATATCAAAATAATAATACCAGAAACATGAGAAGTTTTCACTGCGTTGGGAAATATATAGACATTTTTAAAAAATCAAATCCAACACAAAATTAAGACTCAAATGTCATGTTGTAAGTCCTGTTGTATGTGGCTCTGGAAAATGGAGAACCAAGACAATTGTCAACCAGAAGTATACAGACTTTTATTTATGCAGGTTAGAAGGATTGAAATGATATGACAAGGTCACTAATATAGAACTAATAGACAGAACTAGACAAACACCATCAGATCAGGAGATGAGAAGAAGCTGCCATTGGTTAGGATGGGCATTAAGAAAACCAGTTGATATCATTGCGAAGCAGTCACTGTTCTAGAATTCCCAGGGTAGGGGGAATAGAGGAAGACCAAAATAATAACACGGAGAAGTGAATGGGAGGCAGACATGAAAGGGATGAATAACACAAGGAAATGCTTTGAACGGATGGCACAGGACAGGGTGACCTTTTCTCCATGAAGAACTGAAAGGTTTTAATAATGATAATGATGATGACAGTTGAATATATGAAAAGATGATTGCAGTTATTTTTGTCCATGTCTTTGTCGTGTCAGCAATAATTTAATTTGCCTTGACATTTCAAAAAAATCTTTTAGGAGAAAAGTAAATGTACCATGTTTCTAATTTGTGTTTGCTGTGAATGTTTGCAGCTGAGCAGCATACGAGGTTCATTGTTGTCCAGCATACCAGCAGAACTGGCGGACCATGTGAAGCTGTTGCTTAATATAGAACCGACAGTCCGCCCAGATGCAGCTCAGATGATGAGGGTCAGTTGCCATACGTTCATTATGCAAAAAAAAAGATACTTTTAAAAATAGTTCTGATGTATAATCCCCAGGGTAAGAGAAGCAGAGGTAGACTGAAAAACACAAGGAGAAGACAACTGGAGACAGAAATGAACATGATGAGAAAGACATGGAAAAACCATGAGTTGATGGCAAGCATCAGAAGGCCTAAGCGTATGTTTCTCGAAGGCCTTTGCTCCTTGGGGAACTGAAGGATAATGAATAAATAATGTAAAATATGCATAATAATGAAAGAGATCACTGTAAAATTGATAATAGAAAGTGACAAGAAAATGAAAAATGGTATCGGTGCCAGTTTTACAAAGGGACAGCACGCTAGAAACATGTGATGTTTCATGATAGCCTTTCACACGCTACAGCCAAACAGGAAACTCAGACAAGAAATACAGAAAGGCTGTGAAAAAATGACATTGGAATACAGCCAAGGAAACAAAATTAGTCAACGAATAAACATACTAAACAATAAAGGAAATATCAGCACAGAGACTCAGACTACAGTAACACGGCACATCATAACAAATAAACTAAAAGAAAAGTATTCCCTTATATAGAAGTAATCTCAAGTATTGAACAAATGTCAGTAGGAAAATGGTGGTTGTATTCCAAAATACAGGAACAGGAAGTGAATTTCCAATAGTCATGCATCAATATTGTGATATCTTTACTTTTCTTGTCATTAATATTTTGAAGTCTGATGTAAAATCCTTCTTTCATGAATTCTTCTTTGCATTAGTTCATGCACAACACTGGCTGATGTTAATTTTTATTTTCTTGTTGGAAGTTTTGAGTGTTGCTGATATTAGTCCATTATTTCCCATATTATAAAGCCTTCTGCGCTTCCCTTTGACAGCATTAGAGCCACACCTTCACTATGGTGAATGTTTTCTTCCTGGTGTCCTAAGAACAGCACAGTTTCTCCATTGTTTAATTTCTTCCTATCTGATCCCCACCATCTTATTTCTCATGATGTCAGTTTTATAGTTGCTCATTTCTGCTGCAATCTGTGCTGTTTTTCCTTGTTAATTGAGTGCTCGAACATTCCAGGTGCCTAATCTGGAGATTTTCCTAGAAGAAAAACGGTAAGTCGACAGCCCAGACTCCTTTTTGTTTTCTCTGGGTTACCTCATAATCCACCTCAGAAGAAGGTGTTTTACCATCTAAGTTGGATAAGCTGAGTTATATGAACTACTTGCTTTGGATGATTTATTCATGTCGTTGTTTTTGAAGTTTTTTTTGGGCTTTAAGTTTCTGCAGGATATTACCCCATCCCCAGCCCTGCTTAGTCGATTTCTCTGACATGCCAGGAAGGGTACAGTGTTCCTATTCTCTGCTCCCCTTTTCAGGGCCTAGTAACACAAGGACGCAATCCTGGTACAAAAGGGTCTAAACAGGTTTTACTTCACATTTTTGTTTTATATATTCTTCTACTTTATTGTCTAATCTCATTACTGCAGTCTGTTCTTAGCACATATTCTTGATCATCATTATATCTTTTCCATCTGTCTGGAGGTCAGCAATCATTTTGACCCCATCTGGATGATGTCAGATGTCTTTGTGTAGTAAGTGAAACAAATTTAGCATCAACAGTCTCCGTGCCATACTTTTGATTTTTGCGCATTAGAGTCATCAACAGTCTCTGTGCCATACTTTTGATTTTTGGGCATTAGAGTCATCAACAGTCTCTGTGCCATACTTTTGATTTTTGGGCATTAGAGTCATCATCATAGTTTTCCTTTGTGCTCCTTATGGAGCATGGTGCCACAACTGAAGCTGGTCCCCTTGGAAGAAGTCTGCTCCAGGCATCCACATGCTCTTGCCGTGGTGGTTTCTGTGGCAGTTTGGTTTACATGAGGTTGCACAACCTCATAAAGTCACCTTGTATGACATGCCTAAGGGTACAGTAGTCCTGTTCTCTGTGTTTAATCAGAAACCCCTGGGACAAGTATTATATTATGCTCTTGGGACAAGTGTTATATACTGAAGCACATTAAAAACGCACCACTATTATATATACTGATGCCGAGAAGCTGGAAAAAAAAGTGTGGGAATGGATTTTCCCCGTGTTTGTCATGAGGTAGAGAGCGAATGGCTGCTGGAGTGGAAAGTGCATGATTCAACCCACGGGTTTGTGTACAGACTACATGAAAACAATGAAAGTTACACGTGCAACACGATTCCCAACAGCTATGACCCTGAAAATGTGTACGCGTTGTGGCAGTATACTCGGTATAAAAAGGCCATTGAGACAAAACACCCAGTACATGTGCTTGAAATGCCACGACTATCTGAAAACGACCGCCAACGAGCCATTGGTATGTTGGAGACCGGAATGAGCTCACGGGCCATTGCCAGAAGGATGAATTGCCACCACAGCACTATTGTACGTCTCAATGAACGTTACGGAACCACTGGCAGTGCCCGGGCTAGACTTCGGAGTGGCCAACCACAAGTTACTACCCCTGCGCAAGATCATCATATTGTGCTGAGTCACCTAAGGAATCATTCTCTCCCGGCAAGTCAAACAGCAAGAGCAATAGTGGGTAGACGTGGGCAAGTCTCTCGAATGACAGTCATACGACGACTCAGAGATACAGGCCTTACTGCAAGACGACCTTATGTTGGGCCAAACTTGACTCACATACATCATCAGCAGTGCCTGCAATGGGCAGAGCAACATGTCAGATGGACTAGACTGCAGTGGAATGCTGTCCTATTCACAGACGAGAGCAGATTCAACATATCCTTTGCTGATGGGCGTATGCGGATTTGGCGACGGTGTGGAGAGCGCTTTGCAGATTGCTGTGTTCGTCAGCACAACCGATTTGGAGGTGGCAGTATTCACATTTGGGGAGGATTCAGTTTTCACCATCGCTTGCCTCTTCACGTCTTCCGTGGAAATGTTAATGCTGTGACATATCGAGATGAGGTTCTGGATGCATTGGTTGCTCCTGCGTTCACAGATTATCCAGACTTGCAGCTTCTCCAGCAGGATAACGCACGTGCGCACACCGCATGCATTACGCAGCAATATCTACAGCAGCAGATCATTGTGACGATTAATTGGCCTGCCCTATCACCAGACATGTCCCCTATAGAACATCTGTGGGACGAGCTTGGACGCAGAGTCTACAGGCAAGGTTCTCCAGCTAATCTGCAACAGCTCGAAGCTGCTCTTACACGTGAATGGGACTTGATTCCCCGGAATTTCCTTCAGAGACTTGTGCATTCCATGCGGAGCCGCTGCCAAGCTTGTTTGCAAGCACACGGTGGACATACCAGATACTGAGGATAGTGTGAATGAATTTTTTTATTGGTTGCATTTTTGGTTTTCTCCCTTGCCTGCACAGAATGCAATGAATTTCATAACAATCAAATGTACACATTAATGACCAGCATGGATTCATAGGAAAATGAATAAAGATTCCAAATATGTAAACTAGTAAACACTTATATTTACATTTCACACTCTGTTCCTGGATTATACAGATGGTGCGTTTTTAATGTGCTTCAGTATATTATACTCATACTAATATATTTGGTTTCAGGTTTCAAGAAATAAAACAAAATCAGTAGTTAAAGACTCTAGAGCAACACAAGACAGTGTGATGATGCTTTCAAGTTAATGACAGCAGTTGGCCATTTTAATATGGCTATAATTTTTTTTTTTTTTATCACAGTTATAACCCTATTTGGAGTTAAATGCCTGAATAATAGGAACTTGTCTCACATGTGTATGACCAGAGGATAATGTGTTTTCCTCAGATTCGATTCTTTGAAGACATGGCATGCATTGCACTACAGTATATTGATTCCTTGTATCAGCGTGAAAACATGGAGAAGTCCAACTTTTTCAAAGGCCTTCCAAAAGTCATAGAACATCTTCCAAAGGTACTGTGTTTTTCTTTCACTTATCTGCTGTTGATCAGTGTTTACTAAACTGTTTTGCTGCACATGAATACTTAAGGCAAAAAAAAAATCATTATTATCATAATCTTGTTAGCTCCCTAGGGAGCATGGGCCATCAACAAACTGATGCCAGGTTCTCTCGTCCACTCCATCAGGTCAAGGTCTCTCCATGTCTTCTTCAATCCTTTAAATGTCTGTCTCCAGTTCTAGTCTCCATGTGTTCTAGTCTCCATGTGTTCTAGTCTCCATGTGTTCTAGTCTCCATGTGTTCTAGCTAGTCTCCATGTGTTCTAGTCTCCATGTGTTTTTTTTTCAATCTCCCTCTAGATTTCTTGCCCTAGGGATTCTAGTACAAAGACTGCCTTTTAATCCTGTCAACAGGTTTTCTTCAGTGTATGTCCTATCCATCGCCAGCATTGTAGTAATATGAGAGGTTATTGATGTTAACCTTTAGCACGCTGCATTCTTTTCCCAAAACAGTGGTCCTGCCACTGCATTCTTTTTCACAACGCCCCATTTTTATAGTGGGTGACTTGTAAATTCTATAGGTTTTTTGGTCAATTGCTCTAATTTTTGGACTGTATAGAAATGAATGAATGATGAATCTGATGATATAAAATTTGTTTGTGTACATGTTAGATGTGTTAGGAAGAGAGGAAAGGAAAGATGAAAAAAACGAAAAAAAAAAATTTTTTAATAAAAATTTTTTTTTTTAATTTTAAAATTAAAAAAAAAATTTTTTTTTAATGACCAACAAACGAATAGTCCATATCCCTTGCATCTCAATGAAAGTCATTTGACCAATAGACCAATACAAATCAAATGACGATCTTTTCGTTACACCCATCATCAGTAGCAAAGCAACAAACGCCCTTGTCAGCAGTGACATTCGGCCGTAACCCTAAACCTTTCCGATAAACCTAATCCTAACCCCTAAAATTATACATACTAGCAATGCCATTCTACTTTCGTTTCCATCTCGGCCATCAAACATATTCTGAGAACCGATATCAGCGCTTATAAAGACAAAAATCTCATCCCCACCGCATGGCGTCAGAATCCAATAAAATTAGAGCGAAAATGGCCGTGTGTTCGATGCCGATTCATTTCTATTTAAAACATTCACAGAAAATAAACCCGAATACATCCATTACTATAAAAAAAATCGGAAACGGAAGCTAACTCTCTCCCAGATAAGTTTAAAACTTAACATCCGGGGGTGATATCACGTGTACACACATCCTATAGCTTGAAAACGAAGATATCCACAGGCGACATATGTCGCCTCCAGCTGTGAGAACATGGGTTTCTGTGGGCGACACATGTCGCCCGCAGCGTGCTAAAGGTACACTAAGGGTAAACAAAGTGAGGTCCAGCTGTGTAAGTTCCCTGAGTCTAAATGATGATGATGATGTCAGGGTCCCTATCCGCTACCTCTATAAGATCTCACTCTGTGTAAAATAATCTCTATGATGTTGTGTGGCAAGTGTCTAGGGTAATGTATCTATTGTGATGTATGAACAATGTCAAACATAACCTTAACTCAATAAAAGTGAAGTAAGTAAGACTGTTGGTAAATTTATATTAATATATTACAATTTTTTATTTTCCTGTACCTCAATTCTTTTGGGACAGGAATGTTTTCAAATCAAGAAAATTTTATTTACAACATATAAATAAATAAAGAGGACCCTTTGTCCATAACTGGTATAGTAAAGTGTCACTATCTGTGTATCCCACAGTCTGATTTAATACTTTTTATAACAGTCAATATTTGAGGGTCTGTTGGTATCATCACGCCCACAGGAATTTCTGTTCTGGTTGTGGAAATTGTTAAAATGAGATATCATATGCCCATGTGAAGGGACTTGACCTGACAGCCTGTCTGAGGTGGATGACTGTAGACTATGCAAGGTCAACACAAACGTCTTCTGACCACAGATGCAGCATGCAGCTTTACTGAGGCTTCAATGTACACAAGGTCTGCCTGCACCAGGTTTCCTGCCACCACTAAGTAATAGGCAATATAACCCTGAAAAAGAAGGATATTCCCTCCCTTTTATATGCTGGTTATAACAATTCCACAACTAATCAATACTAAGATTACCTGGGGGTCAGTCACATGTGCGAACCATTTGCACCAGACCCCATTTTCTTTGACTTCACTCCGTCCTGTGTTTACATTCTTCTTCCCATATGGCTGCAACGCCCCTGTCACCCTAAGTATTGATTGTCCTCCCTAAAATCAGCTGGGGTATACATTTTTCTTCTTGTGACCTGTTAAATTTTTTGTTCAAACATCCTAGGTATGTTTTCATGTGTCATTAGAACACTGTGGCACTGCAGAAGATTGCTAGTGGCCTCTGGACTTACAGTCGTAAGATTTTATGGCAATATTCAAACACAAATTAGTTTCACTTCCTTCTAAGTCTGCTTTAGGCATTTCCTACTTAGGGTGTCGTAACCTCTTCCAACTGGCAATGTCGAACAACAAAATATGGCGCACAATCTGTGGCCAGTTACATGCCAATGAAATACTAATACTTATTTATCTTACCGCAAGTAAAGAATAATCACACAATCACAGGATTGACTAACATTAAATGGCTCAATTCCAGACTGCTGTGTCGTCCAGACGGCAAAGGCATTTGTCACCAACGCTTTGCATCTGCTCTCAATCTGTCTGTGTTTAAGTTTTTCTCAAATAGCGGACTTATTCAAGCAGGGTTAAAAGTTATCACTTCCAACCAGCCAATCAAAAGACGCGTAAAAAAAAATTAACTAATTTTTTACCATAAACATTGAGCGTTTTTCAGTGTGTTCGCTCGTCTGATTTTATTTATATATTATATATCTCAGTTATTTATGGGCCGATTTTTAATATCAAAATTGATTATTAAATGGCCATCTGTCCTCTATCTACCCCTATAGGTTTCCTTTATTTATTTCTCCCCGTTTTCATCTGTGTAATTTTTAAGTAATTAATTGTGCTTTTTCCCGACTGAAAATATTAATAAAATAAATGTTTCTACGTCAAGATAGTTTTATTAATGGGAAATCTTTATGGTATTATGTTAATCAATATCAGCGCTACAATTCCAGATATCTCTTTCCTTTTAATTCTCTTTACTTTTTGAGGAATAAATTATTTAATTTTTAGTAAAAACACATATTAGGCATTTTTCTCACTCCAACCAAAATTTTATCGTCACTATAAAACGAGGTAACAATCCGATTGGTTGTTAATTTTTACTACGTTCGTTATTAAATATTAGGGGGTGGGGGGGGGGGGGGGGGGGGGGGGGGGGGGTGTGTTTGGGGGTAGTAACCTTTTTAACTTGGTGTAGTAGAAAAATTCAAATTCTTTAGTCAAATTGTTGGCGGTTGATTTTACGGTGGCCTTGAGACAAATTTCAAATGCAGTAGTTATTAATAGATTTTAGGAGTACGTTAGTTAATTGTCAAGCGGGGAAATTTGAGCGGGGTGTCACACAGATTTACTTTACTACATATCTCTCCTGTTAAAAGCCTGCACCACTAGTGCAGCTTTATGATCTGTGTTACAATCTCGATCAAATTGACTCAACTAGGCTTTAGATTGATCCTGGTTTCCTGCAGGTGGGTGCCTACTCAAGAAATCTACCCCAACGTTCTGCGATCTAGGAATATACTCAATGGTAAACGAGTAAGGTTGAATGAGAACCGACCACCTTAACAATCGTGCATTACCATGTTTTGCCTGAGCAAGAAAAACCAGGGGCTGATGGTCGCTTTGGACCACGAAATGCCTACCACACAGATAGATATGGAATTTCTTTATTGCCCAGACTAAAGCCAAACATTCTTTTTCTACGGTTGAGTAGTTTTATTCCGCTCTGTTTAATTTGCGGCTGGCATAAGCAACTGGGTTCAATTCCCCGTCCGGTGAAGATGCTCTTTGCAACAACGTGGCTCCCAATCCCACATTACTAGCGTCCGTTCTCACCACGAATTCCTGACTCAAATCAGGTAATTTCAATATGGGCTTACTGGTGAGTTTTTGCTTTAACTCATTATATGCCAACTCACATTCTGCTGACCATTCTATTTTATCTGGTTTCCCTTTACGAGTTAAATCCGTCAGAGGAGCACACACAGAGTTAAAATTTTTAATATACTTTTGGTAAAAACCACAAAGTGAGACAAAGGATCTCACATCCTTCTTAGTCTGTGGTCTGGGTGCCCTCTGCAATTTCTCCAGGTTCTTAGGATCAGGGGTCATGCTACCCTGATGTACAGTATGTCCCAAGAATTCCAATTCCTTGCATCCAATACAACATTTTGTTGGTCTAGCAGTTAAGTTTGCCTCTCTGAGTCTGTCAAATAACATATTCAGAGAGTCAACGTGTTCCTCAAAGGTTTCCGTAGCGATGAGGATATCATCCATGAAATTCGTAATACATGGGTTTTTCAGGGGATCCAATAGTTTTCGCATCATTCTGGAAAACACACTCGGAGCATTCTTCAATCCAAACGGCAACATGTTGAACTCATAGTGCCCTTCCGAGGTGCTAAAGGCCAGATAAGGTCGAATCTCAGGCTTCACTGGAATCTGATAATATCCCTTACTGAGATCTACCTTGGAAAAATATTTTGCCTTATTCAATCTGGCAAACAGTTGGTTAGTATCAGGTAATGGATCCACCTGACCTTCTGTGACAGCATTCAGTTTCCTGTATTCTATGCACAGTCTATGTTCCCCACAGGGTTTCCTCAACAATACCACACTGGAGCTATAAGGAGATTCACTGTGAGAAATAATCCCTTCTTGTAACAAATAATCTATCTCCTCTTTTAAAGCTTTCTCTTTTGCGAATGGGATAGTATAGGCTCTCATACAGATGGGTGTTGGGTCTAGTAATTTCGTATCATATTCCAACAAGTTAGTGTGCCCCGGTCTGTCCGTTAACACGTCTGTATGATTCTCCAGAACCTTTTGAATCTTCTCCCTCTGCCCTTTTGTCAGATGATTACTGATTTTTACCTGTGCAGGAGTTTCGCATGGTTTTAGGGGGTATTTGTAAGAGGTGAGAGGTTCATTTTTCATTTCAGTGGCTATGGCCAAGGTCATTAAATGTGCCCCTTCCAGGTTTCTTCTATCATGATATTTCTTAAGAAGGTTCACATGATAGACTTTTTCCTTTCCTTTCTTGTCTATCTTGTAGTTAGTTTTAGATACCTTTTCTAGAACTGTGTATGGACCTTGCCATCCAATCTGAAGTTTGTTGCTGCTGCCGGGTAACAGAAGAAGCACCTTCTCCCCCACAGCAAGCTCCCTATCCTTCGCTTTCCTATTATAATATGCAGCATGTTTCTTCCTGGCTTGTCTTAGGTTATCATTTGCTAGTTTCCAGCCAGTTTTTAAGCGAGTGGTCAGCTCGTTCACATACTGGTATGATGAGGTTACAGTCTCTCTGCCTTCTCATCTGTCCATGTCCTCAATAAGGCTTCCAATGGACCTTTGATTGGCCGGCCAAATAACAATGTTGCCGGTGCCATTCCTGTTGAATTATGTGGGACTTCCCGATAAGCAAACAAGGCCGCGGGTAAGTATTGATCCCATGTGTCAGGTTTTTCATGGGCCAGCTTTCGCAGGATGGAAATAAGTGTCCCGTTGAACCTTTCCACCTGCCCGTTCCCTTGGGGGTGATACGGACTACAGTGAAAGTGCCTGGCTTGAAAGATCCTGAAAACTTCCTCAGTTAACCTCCCCTTGAACTGTGATCCATTATCAGTCAAGATCTGGTGGGGAAAACCTAACCTTGTGAATATTGTAAGTAACGCCTCTGCCACATGTTTTGAGTCGATTGATGACATGGCTACTGCCTCTCCCCACATAGAACAAGTGTCCACCAGAGTAAGAATGTAACTGTTTCTCCTCTTGGTACGTGTGAGAGGTCCAACAATATCCACTGCAACTCTCTCAAAAGGGGTTCCCATGATTGGCATCTCTCCTAAAGTTGCAGGTGCAGTCCAATGTTTTGGAGCTACCCTTTGGCATTCTGGGCAGGATTTGACATACCTTTTTATATCTTCCGTTATCCATGCCAGAAGTAATGACAAGCTATATGCTGTCCTGTGGCGCTGATCCCCATATGACCACTGAAGGGGATAGCATATCCTAACTCCATCACCTTTTCCCTATATGAAGTTGGAAGTACTAGCTGTCCATGACCATTTGATCCAGTTCCAGCCTTCCTATACATTAACTTGTTTTTCATATAAAAGTCTCCTTTGTTTGGAGGGGTATGGCTTTTTGGGAGTTTCCTGAAACATGGCTTTAGGGACCTATCCTCAGCCTGTGCCTTCCTCATCTCCTCTGGATGAGTATTTATTGGGTTATCTTCCTCCTTCCTTGACTGTGACCTGGTCTGTACTGCTGCCATAATCACTGGTCTTTTGGGATTTCCCAAAAACACATATCTACACCCCAATATCAGAGGGTAGATTGGTTCGTTTATCACTGCTGCTCTAATCACTCCTTCCACATAGCGAGTTTTTACATTTATTCTTGCAATGGGAAGTGTCATGGTTGCTACTTCCTTGGTTGCCCCTTGTATCTCCACTGTTTCTGTGGTATATTGATCTGGGTGCACCAGGTGAGAACTCACGACTGAGTCAAAATCCAATCCAGTATCATAAAGGCACTTAATAGTGGCCCCATTGCATACTACTTCTTCACATACAGGGGGATGATGAGGTTCCTGCTGTCCAGTAGGTTGTTTCTTCTTTCCCTTATGTCCTGTTTTAAGGCATGCAGCGTAATGTGGAGGGGTTTTCTTCCTACAGTCTTTTGTATTATGGTTATTTAATCTACAATATTTACACCATTTTCCTTCAGGTCTGTAGGGTTTCCTATCATTTACTTGCGGGTCTCTGTCTCTAGGGTCAAATCTTGGCCTATCATAGTTGGGTTTAAATCTATTACCTTGATCTCTATTTTCAAATTTATTCTGGTTTTGTGGGGCTTTATTACTTTCTGCTTGTTTCCTTTTTGCTCCAGCTACTTCTGACTGGGCTGCCTGATATCTCTCAGCAACATTGAGAACCTCCCCCAACCTCTCTGCACCTTGTTCCATGAGAAATTTTCTCAGGTCTGGAGCCATGGACTCTCTCAGTTGCTCTATCATAATCATTTCCTTCAGATCTTGGGTTTTCCCCAGAGCAGTCCATTTCTCCAAATAGGTTTCCACTCTGGCAGAGAATTGGTGGTAGGTCTCCCCAGACAGTAGCTTAGCATTCCTAAATCTCTTCCTATAAAATTCCCCATTCTTCTCATACCTAATTAATAGAGCCTGTTTTAAAATATCATAATCTTCCTGATCCTCTCTGCTCAACTTTGAGAACACTTCATAAGATGTTCCCCTAAGACCTTGGGATAATTTTAAACTCCACTTCTCTTTCTCCAACCCATAGTTAATAGCTAGTCTCTCATATCTACTGAGATAGGACTCGATCTCATCTTCTTTCTCTACAAAAGGATCTAAGTGAAAATTCATGGCTGAATTGGAAGCACCCTGACTGGCACTAGTATCGGAGGTAGATGGGCTGTGTCCATTTTCTGGGCTATGTCCTTGCAGTTCCAGTTCCTTTAATCTTAATTCATGCTCTCTTTGCAATCTCTTTTCTTCTGCCTCCCTTTGCAATCTCTTTTCCTCTTTTTCAGCCTCTAATTTCCTAGCCTCTTTTTCAGCCTCTCACTTCCTAGCCTCTTTTTCAGCCTCTAATTTCCTAGCCTCTTTTTTCCCTTTCAGCCTCTAATTTTAATCTTTTCTCTTCTTTATCTGCTTCTAATTGTAACCTTTTCTCTTCAGCTAACCTCCTATCTTCCCTATCAATAAATTTGTCACATTCAGTAGTAACATACTGAATCATAAGTTCCCCACTCATGCCAAGTTCTTTTGCCGTCTGCACAGTTGCAGATCTGAATTTGGCCAAGTCTGCCATTTTCTCATACAACTTGTATTAATACTTATGTAATAATGTAACAAATACTAACTTAATTAAACAATGGCAATGACAACTCATCCAATTTCCACAAATGATCAATTTTAATTATATTAAAACAATGGGGATACCCTGGGTCAATGGTGGTAAAATAATCCCGGACAGGACCCCAATATGTGGTAATATGAGAGGTTATTGATGTTAATACACTAAGGGTAAACAAAGTGAGGTCCAGCTGTGTAAGTTCCCTGAGTCTAATTGATGATGATGATGTCAGGGTCCCTATCCGCTACCTCTCTAAGATCTCACTCTGTGTAAAATAATCTCTATGATGTTGTGTGGCAAGTGTCTAGGGTAATGTATCTATTGTGATGTATGAACAATGTCAAACATAACCTTAACTCAATAAAAGTGAAGTAAGTAAGACTGTTGGTAAATTTATATTAATATATTACAATTTTTTTATTTTCCTGTACCTCAATTCTTTTGGGACAGGAATGTTTTCAAATCAAGAAAATTTTATTTACAACATATAAATAAATAAAGAGGACCCTTTGTCCATTACTGGTATAGTAAAGTGTCACTATCTGTGTATCGCACTTCTTCTTCTTTGATCCATAACCACCAACTGTCAAAGCAGTCAGCGGCCATCATGCCTGGTGGGGTCTTGTAGGGCAGCAACAAATTGATTCCACTTTGCTCGGTCGGCGGCCATCCTTCGTACAGTGCCCCAACTGTGGTTCATTCTTTGCATCTCAGCTTCAACAGTTCTCCGCCAAGTTGTTTTTGGTCGGCCTCTCTTTCGCTTTCCCTCGGGGGTCCATAGCATAGCTGTTCTTGTGATGGTATCAGGGTCCCTTCTGAGGATGTGGCCAACCCAACTCCAGCGTCTGCCAGCTATGATGGTGTGCATATCCTCCTGGTTACTCCGAATAAGTAGTTCTTGGTTACTGATGGTGTTTGGCCAAAACATTCGGAGAATTTTCCTTAGGCAGATTGTGTGGAAGGAGGACAGTTTTGACATTTCCTTCTCTGTTACTCTCCAACATTCCGCACCATAGAGAAGCACAGAAAGTACACAGCTCTCATACAGTCTTAATTTGGTGTTTGTGCTGTACTGGGAAGACTTCCAAATGTTGTTGAGAACAGCAAAGGCTGTTCTCACTTTATTCATTCTGTTGTTAATGTCCTTGCTTGTTCCGCCGTCAGGTGTTACTATGCTTCCTAGGTAAGTAAATGTGTCTGTCTGTTCTAACTTCTGGTTCCTTACTGTTATTGGCTCAGGATTGCCCACATTTAGTGTCATGACCTCTGTCTTCTTCAAATTGATGTTCAGGCCAACCTGCTGGCCATACTTATTCAGTCTATCGGTTTTGTCTTGAATGTGTTGATGTGAATGCACGAGTAGTGCAATGTCATCTGCATATTCCAAATCTTCCAGTGTAGAAAACGTTGTCCATCTATTTCCTCTTGGACTGCCCTCTGTTGTCTGGCGCATCACCCAATCTGTGTGTATCCCACAGTCTGATTTAATACTTTTTATAACAAATAGTCAATATGTGAGGGTCTGTTGGTATCATTACGCCCACAGGAATTTCTGTTCTGGTTGTGGAAATTGTTAAAATGAGATATTATATGCCCATGTGAAGGGACTTGACCTGACAGCCTGTCTGAGGTGGATGACTGTAGACTATGCAAGGTCAACACAAAAGTTGTCTTCTGACCACAGATGCAACGTGCAGCTTTACTGAGGCTTCAGTGTACACAAGGTCTGCCTGCACCAGGTTTCCTGCCACCACTAAGTAATAGGCAATATAACCCTGAAAAAGAAGGATATTCCCTCCCTTTTATATGCTGGTTAAAACAATTCCACAACTAATCAATACTAAGATTACCTGGGGGTCAGTCACGTGTGCGAACCATTTGCACCAGACCCCATTTTCTTTGACTTCACTCCGTCCTGTGTTTACATTCTTCTTCCCATATGGCTGCAATGCCCCTGTCACCCTAAGCATTGATTGTCCTTGTTGCGATGATTGTTGCAACGTTCTTTCGACTATGTATTTATTTTCTAATGCATGGGAAATAACTCATGTATTGTAGTCACTTTTTTATTTCTACTAGTTGTCTAATCGTGTGACGATAGTTGCCGATAGTTTGTGCGTACGATTTTGAGTCATGTCCATATACGGAGCGCTCAGGTCGTCAGTTCTTAGAAACAGTTGGCAATCGCAATGTTTCAAGATTCATTTCCTTATTAGGTTCGAATCTGTACGATTGTTCTCCAGAATATTCTTTGGTTCGTAAGTTGGCTGAACACTGTTCGAGTCGCGCTTGTCTGCGCATGTCTGGTCTTGATCGTTTTTTTGCACGGGTTCCGTCCCGACATTGAGAGTGTAGATAGATTCGTGATAAGCAAGACGCATTTTGGTTTGCCAGCGTCTATGCTTAAACTGTTCAGGAAATAATGTCCTATTCATATTGTTCCTTTGGAGATGATATATCTGTGGTGATTCTTAGTGCCTGAAGGCCTGTGAGTTATATTTTTATTTCCTGAAGTAAAGGTAATGACATTTTTGACACTTATCGATATCTTTCGAGATTGACATTTTGTTTGTAGCCCGATTATAGAAGGGTCTACGCTATGAGAAGTTTTCGTCAGCTCACGAATCACGTTCGCTGTTACTGCATCGATGGATGCATGTCCTAAGAACTATCTGCCTGCTAAACTCTACTGCTTGTTCCAGATTTGATATCTTGGATAACTAAAGGAACTTGGAGGATATTTTGAGGACTTAAGAAGATGTGTCTGTCTTACTGAAGTCAACTAAAGAGACTTGGACTTAGTCTCCTATTTGTTACTTTGCTGCTAGTACGGAAAGGGATGGAGTTTTATTTCAGCCTGACTACGTCTATGGCTGATATTGATGCATTCACATAAATATGTTTCATCCTTATTATGATGCCGTCTATCATCCAGTATTGTATGAACTATGTGATGTAGCAATGACTGTTGTTTGTATCGATGATGTACCTACCTTCGCGTATACATTTTGTCATTGTGGCGTCCACAATAAATTATACAAGAAAACGTCACTAGCTGTTGCAAATCTCATTGACTTTACCCATCGTGAGTTAATGTGACGTCCTTGTGTGGATTGCCCTGTTTGTGATGATAACTGTTTGAATACACATCTGTATCTTACACAAACCAGACCACCGACACCATACTACGTCTTCGTCGCCATTCAACATTATGACGTTCAACAAAAATGGTAGTCAACATTTGGTGGCCAATCCAAAGGCATTATTAACCTGCCACACATCAGCCTCAACATTTGGCAGACATAAGCTGGTTTGGTCTGGTGCCAGCAGACACGGGGTCCCTTACCCACTTCATTCAACAAACAGCATTCTTCAAGAAATTCTACATCTACATTCATTATATCAGAAGACCAAGTACCGATTTCGATTGATTTACTTTGGATAAGAAGGACAAGTGCCGAAACAACACTACATTCTATATATCAGAAGCTCAAGTACCATCGTCTTGACAGTTTTGGAACAGTTCAGATGTACCATCATCGTTGGATCTTCATTCCTTAGGACGCTGATTGTCATCTGTTTTTTCTGCTGTGCTGACGTTGGATTACCTAAGTTAAGTGGCCTGTTTTGTTTGTGAACTGTGCCCTTATACTTCTACTGAGTCTTCTGTGTTTCATCTCATTCTTTTGTCATATTGTTATATGTTATATGTTTATATGTTATTTGTATATTTATATTTATATATTTATGTTTCTGCGGGTTTCGGTTGGGCGGTGTCTCCCTTAGATCATACCACGTCATAGAGGTTGTCTATCGTGAGCGTTTTCTGTAGGGTGTGCAAATTTCCGATACTGGACTTTGCAAAGCGACTTCTGTTGCTATTTTTTGTTAGTTGTGATGACATGTGTTAGTATTGTTTTCGTTATTTTTCGCACTCTTTAGTTTTGTTTTGATTTGTTTGTATTTGCTAGCCTACTCTTTCCTATTGTTTAGTTTCATACACCATTTTTGTTTATACACTGTTGTGTCTTGTATTTGTAATATCTTCTCGCAGATATCATCACATTTTTTGTGATATTTCTTTACTTTTCGCTTTATTTTTTGTTGATTTCTGCGAATGTTTTCGTATTGTTGCTAAACCTTTGTTATTGTTTACATTGTCATTGTTTACATTGTTAATGTTTACATTGTTAGTATTTACATGGTTGATGGTTACATTGTAGTTGTGTTTACATAGTCATTGGTTACACTTATGGTAATTGAATAATGGATTATGCTGATGCACTACTACTACACTGATGATAAATAAATGATGAATATTATTGTGCACTATTGAATGGGAAGTGCACCTATAATCAAGAGTTGATTGATGATATTTCAAGAAGGTCTATACACAAGTTCTTTGATTTAAGACTTGTTTCCCACAAAGACTGGGATAATAATATAGTGTTGTGAGTAAGCAAGTGCTTCATTTAAGACTTGTTAGAATTAAATTTGAAATAAGATAATTAATTATTTCAGGTTGTGGACTCATATTGTTACTCATCATGTCTACATTTGAGCACTTTATTGAGCAGGGTAAATTGCTTGGGAAGACTGGTGATAAGTTAGAAGAATTTGCGACTTCTCAATATGCCAAGGTATTGAAGTCGGAGGAAAAGAAAATGAAGGAGCTAACTGAACAAAAGAAAATAGAAGCTGAGAATTTAAAACTGCAGATGCAGGTGGATGAAAAAAGATTCCAAATGGAAATGGAAAAACAAAAAAGAGAAGCAGAAGCAAAGGCTGAAGATAAAAGACTTGAAAGAGAAGCTGAGAATAAAAAGGCTGAAGCTGAGGAAAGAAGGTTACAAAGAGAGGCTGAAGCTGAGGAGAGAAAAGCAAAAATGCAGAATGAAGAAAAACTCTTAGCTTTGGAAGTTGAGAAATTAAAGGTGATGAACATGGGTAATGCTAATGATGCAAATAAGGTCTCAGATAAGACTAATGCAAGCACTTTCAAGCTTAATCTACCACCATTCAATGCTTCCATCGACGATATAACATTCTATCTGGACAGATTTGAAACTTCATGTAAAGTACATAACATAGATAAATCACTGCATGTTTATCATTTGTCCAAGATACTTAGAGGTGATGCTTTGAGTATGTTAAGCATGGTAGATAAGCCTGACAAGAACAACTATGAGATTGTCAGGGCTATATTGTTAAAGAAATACCAACTTGACGAAGACGGCAATCGTCTTCAATTTAAAAATATTTTGCCAGAAACTGGAGTGCAATTCTCTGAATTCATTTCAAAGATACGTCTTACTTTTTCACGTTGGGTGGAGCTGTCTAAGACAGAACATACTTATGAAGGACTTATGGACTTAATACTTAGAGACAAAGTCATGTCTTCTGTCAATGAGTCTTTCCTTGCTTTCCTTCATGAACGTAAACCTAAAACAATAAAAGAAATGGAAGATTTCTGTTGCCAGTATATAACTGCGCATCCTCACGTAACCATTGGTAATGCTAAAGTAAAAGAAGGTCTGCCAGTTGCTTCGGCAGCACCTTATGGTCAAAACTCTAGTCATAGATTCCAACAAAATTTTGATAGGAAAAGTAACCGTAGTTACGGTCAAAATTATGGAAATCAATTTCAGGGTGATTCTTCTTCAAAGAATTTGAGACGAGCTGACAGTCCTCATTACTTCCAACCTAATAATTTTAGGCATTTCAGAAGAGGATATGGTAACAGAGGCTTTTCCTCGCGTAGACCTCAAAACCAAACAAATAGATGTTCACATCAATGTGGACATGATAATAATCATGGAAACTGTAGTTCAAAACAGGATAACAGTTATAATAGAGATTATAATAACTTCAGAGATAATAATAACTCTGATAACTTCAGAGGTAATAACAGTCGCGGTAGATCTCAATACAAAAAAAAGAGATATCAGCAGGCTAACTCTGCACAACAAGAATCTCAGGGAGCCTGTAATCAGGTTGTTGATAATAAAACCTCTGACGCTGTCACTTGCTCCGCTTTTGACTTTGGGAGAGCAAACAAATGCCCCCAATGCAGTACTTTGTTCGAACCGACTACTATAACTACTTTGAGTTGTGGTCACCCTCTTCCCGCTCTGCCTGCTGCTGTTGCGCATGACGGGAGAGGTTCTCTAATCCTACATAAGGGTCTTGTTAATAATACTCCGGTCTCACTACTTTTCGATTCCGGATGCACCACTATTGGTGTCAGACAATCGCTTGTAGATCCATCCTGTGCTACAGGAAGGGTTATCAAATGTGTCACATTTGGCGGCACTCTAGAGAAATATCCTACTGCTGTAATTCACATTGCCACTCCTTTCTTTACGGGAGATGTGCACGCCTGTCTCTTACCTAATCCTATTGCGGACCTTATTATTGGTCGTATCCACGGAGTTAAGGAATGTACCCCACAGCAGATTGCTGCTTGGGAAGATCATAATATGCAAGCTACCAATGCAGTGGTTACAAGAGCACAAGCTCTACAAACACCGCAAACTTCATTGGATAGTGATAATGAAGTTCATAGCCAAGATAGTCACTTGGTTATTTCTCGTGACTCGTTCATAAAATTACAAGAAGAAGATCCTACGCTAAAAAAATTCTTCATTCTTGCGAAGAAAGGTGATCCAAATAAGGATACACAAAGAAAATCTTGGATAGCAATGAAAAACGGCGTACTTGTACGTATGGTACAAGACTCGGCTACGTCAGCACATTCGCAAATTCTTGTTCCCAAGAGTATGAGAGTGCAAATATTGCAACATGCTCATGACTCGCAATGTGCTGGACACATGGGATTTTCCGTACAAAGTCGAGAGTCCTTGCGGCTTTCTTTTGGCCCTTTGTTAACAAGGACATTCGTATATACTGCCGATCATGTCAGGTATGTCAGGAGGTCAAATCTAGAGGACCACGACATGCTGCGCCTATCCAGGCTGCTGACATCCCTATTCGGCCATTTCAGAAAATGGCCATAGATATTATTGGCCCTTTTAAGATAAAGTCGGCCAGAGGACATCAGTTTATCCTTACATGTGTCGATATGTGCACACGTTGGCCAGAGGCTATCCCTCTAAAGAGCATATCTACTACAGATATCGCAGATGCTCTTTGGCTGATATTTTCTCGCTTGGGGTTCCCCAGAGAAATACTGTCAGACCATGGCACTCAACTCATATCTGATACTATGTCTCAAGTAATGTCTACCTTACACATTAAAAGATCTCTCAGTAGCATCTATCATCCTATGTCTAATGGGTTAGTTGAGCGTCTGAATAGAACGCTCAAGACTTTGCTTGGTAAGATAACTGAAGATCATCCTCAAGATTGGGACAGGGTTTTACCCGCGGCTCTCTTTGCCTATAGAGAGGTCCCAAACGAACACACAGGATTTTCTCCCTTTGAACTTGTCTTTGGCGCGCGTCCGCGCGGCCCTATGTCTTTGTTACACGATCTCATCACTGCCGATGATATTAGTGATGACACTCAATCCTCATATGAGTATGTCATTGCTCTTAGGCAAAAGATCATTGAGGCATGCAAACTAGCAACTGCTTCATCAGAAATTGCTAAAGAAAAAGCAAGGCAGTTTGCTAACAAGAACAGATGTCTACGACAACTTTGTCCAGGTGACAAAGCATTCGTCCTACTCCCCAGTAGGGAAAATAGACTTCTGATTGCATGGAAAGGTCCATATGCAATAGTCTCACGAATTTCCGATGTTGACTATGTGGTCGATATAGATGGAAAGCATAAAACTTTCCATATCAACATGCTGACGGAATTTCATGAGCGTCCAGACTATTTGCTGCCTATTTTCTAGGCAACGGACGAATCTTCTGTACCTCATGGTCATTACTCATCCCTGTCTGTCATACAGGATGAGGAATCTGTTTTTTCCGATGTTAATCTCCCTCTTCCAGTGGTTCCACTACATTCCATGGAATCTTGGAAAGATGTCTCCATTTCTCCTAATCTTTCTGTTGATGAACATCGTCAAGTCTCGTCGATGTTACAGACATTTAAGGATGTTCTCACTGACATTCCTGGACACACAGATGTCATAGAACATGACATAATTCTTACCGACAATAATCCAATTAGGGTTAGGCCTTATCCTATTCCTATACACTTTCAGTCTCAAGTGGAAAAGGAATTGGATGAAATGATTCAATTAAATATAATTGAACCATCGACTTCACCATATTCTTCTTCCATGGTTATTGTTCGGAAGAAAGATAAGAACATACGAATTTGCGTTGATTATCGCAAATTAAATCAAGTCACAAAGTTCGATGCTGAACCGATGCCTTTACTAGAAGATCTACTTATTAGACTTTCTAATTCTAGATTCTTCACTAAACTTGACTTGTCTAAAGGTTATTGGCAAGTGCCTTTAGCAGATCATGCCAAACCTCTTACTGCTTTCTCAACACCTAGGGGTCTATTTCAATGGAATGTTATGCCTTTCGGTCTTATGAACGCCCCTGCTACTTTCGTTCGCATGATGCGTCGAATTCTTTCTCATCGTTCAGATGTCATCGCATACTTAGATGATATCTGTCTCTTCAGTGATTCCTGGGAAGATCACTATTTGGGTTTATATGACCTACTGTCCACTCTACGTGAGTTTAATTTGACAGCAAAACCCTCTAAAGCCTATATTGGTTTTGGTGAAATCTCTTTCCTGGGTCATCGTGTTGGTCATGGTCTCTTGAAGACAGAAGACCACAATACTTCGAAAATATTGAACATCTCTGTACCTAAAACGAAGAAACAAGTCCGTAGTCTCTTGGGTTTAATTCAATTCTATGGGAGATTCATCCCGAATCTATCTTCGATCATGGCACCTCTCTCAACTTTGTTGAAGAAAGGGTCGCCTAATCTGGTTCGTTGGTCTCAGGAATGTCAATCTTCCTTAGACCAGATCAAGAATATATTTTCTTCTCCTCCCATCCTAAGATTACCTACTCTTGATAGGACTTTTGTTCTTCGAAGTGATGCTTCATCCACTGGGATCGGAGCAGCACTGATGCAAGAATATGCAAATACTCTGCATCCTGTTATGTACATTTCTAGAAAACTAAATGCGGCAGAGAGGAACTACTCGGTTTTAGACCGTGAGTTGTTGGCTATGGTTTGGTCAATTCTCAAACTACAAAGATTCCTCCTGGGCGCACATTTCATTCTAGAAACTGATCAAAAAGCTCTTACAGCTATTCAGACTAAGAACTTGAAGAGTTCGAGATCCACTCGATATGCTATTGCTCTTCAACCTTTTCACTTCACGGTACGAGCTATCCGTGGGTCGGATAATGTGATGGCTGACATTCTGTCTAGATGCCCACATGATTCCAACTAATACTTCTGTCCTATTTCTAGATATACGACAGAGTCATAACACACCTATATTACTACAATACATTAGCACATCTGTCCTCACTTTAGGTGAACACATACTATTGTGCTTTGTTATCATCTTCTTCTGTTCCCATCTTTAATATAAGAGGAAGACTGAGTAGTTAATATAAGGGCCGAAAGTTTACTCGGCCACAATTAGTAATAATAATGTATTGTATATGATGAAACATAATGGTTGTTAAATAGAATTATATTGTTTGTATTTTCTCAGCATGTCATTGATGATCTGAGAATCTACCTTTCGGTTTTCAAACATGGAGAGTTCCCACTTTATTTGCTTACCTTAGGAACGACAGGAGATGAGCCCTGGATCTTCATGTAGTTAATTTCATTATATACTCATATTATTATACGTTTAGATAATGTACTATTTAATATTTACTATCGGATGTGTACATCCATTCTAAAGCGGTATTAGAGTATGACATCGCAATTTGATAATGATAGTATTGCACTTGCATATGTATGTTGTATTTACATGCTAACGTAGTGTGTGTTGGTGGCACCTCCCCGATATATCTTTTGAATCAGATTTTTTATCTGTTGAGAAATATTCTCACCAGACACTCTATGTGTCAATTTAGCCTCATATTAGGCAATTTAATCCATTATCCGCGCATAATTCGTGCGTTGTTAGGCCGCTTTTGGCTTTACTCTTGGATATTTAAAAAAAAAATGTTGCACATTTTTTTTTTATCGGGAGGTTGCGGTAATGTTGCGATGATTGTTGCAACGTTCTTCGACTATGTATTTATTTTCTAATGCATGGGAAATAACTCATGTATTGTAGTCACTTTTTTATTTCTACTAGTTGTCTAATCGTGTGATGATAGTTGCCGATAGTTTGTGCGTACGATTTTGAGTCATGTCCATATACGGAGCGCTCAGGTCGTCAGTTCTTAGAAACAGTTGGCAATCGCAATGTTTCAAGATTCATTTCCTTATTAGGTTCGAATCTGTACGATTGTTCTCCAGAATATTCTTTGGTTCGTAAGTTGGCTGAACACCGTTCGAGTCGCGCTTGTCTGCGCATGTCTGGTCTTGATCGTTTTTTTGCACGGGTTCCGTCCCGACATTGAGAGTGTAGATAGATTCGTGATAAGCAAGACGCATTTTGGTTTGCCAGCGTCTGTGCTTAAACTGTTCAGGAAATAATGTCCTATTCATATTGTTCCTTTGGAGATGATATATCTGTGGTGATTCTTAGTGCCTGAAGGCCTGTGAGTTATATGTTTATTTCCTGAAGTAAAGGTAATGACATTTTTTGACACTTATCGATATCTTTCGAGATTGACATTTTGTTTGTAGCCCGATTATAGAAGGGTCTACGCTATGAGAAGTTTTCGTCAGCTCACGAATCACGTTCGCTGTTACTGCATCGATGGATGCATGTCCTAAGAACTATCTGCCTGCTAAACTCTACTGCTTGTTCCAGATTTGATATCTTGGATAACTAAATGAACTTGGAGGATATTTTGAGGACTTAAGAAGATGTGTCTGTCTTACTGAAGTCAACTAAAGAGACTTGGACTTAGTCTCCTATTTGTTACTTTGCTGCTAGTACGGAAAGGGATGGAGTTTTATTTCAGCCTGACTATGTCTTTGGCTGATATTGATGCATTCACATAAATATGTTTCATCCTTATTATGATGCCGTCTACCGTCCAGTATTGTATGAACTATGTGATGTAGCAATGACTGTTGTTTGTATCGATGATGTACCTACCTTCGCGTATTCATTTTGTCATTGTGGCGTCCACAATAAATTATACAAGAAAACGTCACTAGCTGTTGCAAATCTCATTGACTTTACCCATAGTGAGTTAATGTGACGTCCTTGTGTGGATTGCCCTGTTTGTGATGATAACTGTTTGAATACACATCTGTATCTTACACAAACCAGACCACTGACACCATACTACGTCTTCATCGCCATTCAACATTATGACGTTCAACAAAATGGTAGTCAACAGTCCTCCCTAAAATCAGCTGGGGTATACAATTTTCTTCTTGTGACCTGTTAAATTTTTTGTTCAAACATCCTAGGTATGTTTTCATGTGTCATTAGAACACTGTGGCACTGCAGAAGATTGCTAGTGGCCTCTGGACTTACAGTCGTAAGATTTTATGGCAATATTCAAACACAAATTAGTTTCACTTCCTTCTAAGTCTGCTTTAGGCATTTCCTACTTAGGGTGTCGTAACCTCTTCCAACTGGCAATGTCGAACAACAAAATATGGCGCACAATCTGTGGCCAGTTACATGCCAATAAAATACTAATACTTATTTATCTTACCGCAAGTAAAGAATAATCACACAATCACAGGATTGACTAGCAGTAAATGGCTCAATTCCAGACTGCTGTGTCGTCCAGACGGCAAAGGCATTTGTCACCAACGCTTTGCATCTGCTCTCAATCTGTCAGTGCTTAAGTTTTTCTCAAATGGCGGACTTATTCAAGCAGGATTAAAAGTTATCACTTCCAACCAGCCAATCAAAAGACGCGTCAAAAAAATTAACTAATTTTGGACCATAAACATTGAGCGTTTTTCAGTGTGTTCGCTCGTCTGATTTTATTTATATATTATATATCTCAGTTATTTATGGGCCGATTTTTAATATCAAAATTGATTATTAAACGGCCAGCTGTCCTCTATCTACCCCTATAGGTTTCCTTTATTTATTTCTCCCCGTTTTCATCTGTGTAATTTTTAAGTAATTAATTGTGCTTTTTCCCGACTGAAAATATTAATAAAATAAATGTTTCTACGTCAAGATAGTTTTATTAATGGGAAATCTTTATGGTATTATGTTAATCAATATCAGCGCTACAATTCCAGATATCTCTTTCCTTTTAATTCTCTTTAGTTTTTGAGGAATAAATTATTTAATTTTTGGTAAAAACACATATTAGGCATTTTTCTCACTCCAACCAAAATTTTATCGTCACTATAAAAGGAGGTAACAATCCGATTGGTTGTTAATTTTTACTACGTTCGTTAATAAATATTGGGGGGGGGGGGGGGGGGGGGGGTGTGTGTTTAGGGGTAGTAACCTTTTTAACTTGGTGTAGTAGAAAAATTCAAATTCTTTAGTCAAATTGTTGGCGGTTGATTTTACGGTGGCCTTGAGACAAATTTCAAATGCAGTAGTTATTAATAGATTTTAGGAGTACGTTAGTTAATTTTCAAGCTGGGAAATTTGAGCCGGGTGTCACACAGATTTACTTTACTACAAGCATCTTCCTCTCATTTCTGGTTCCACTGGCATTTGTCTGATTCTTGTCATCAGTTCCACATCAGTGAACATGTCATATAATTTTAGGCCTTCGATTCTGTGTAAGCACCTCTTTATGAAAGTCTGTAACTTCTTGGCTGATAAAGGCAACATATATTAAATATATATGTTTCACCAATCATCAGCATTTCTTCTTCTTTGATCCTTAGCCGCCGACCATCAAAGCAGTCAGTGGCCATCACGCCTAGTGGCCATCACGCCTAGTGGCGTCTTGTAGGGCAACAACAAATTGATTCCACTTTGCTCGGTGTCGTAGATTTTGGATAGGAGAATTAAGACTTGTTTTAGGTCCCTTCTGAATAGGTTGGAATGAGTGATAGATACAGTGAGCTGGTGAAAAGCAATAGAATTTCCACACAGGTGAGATGATAGACAGTGGTATAGAGGCTGTCGCTGAAAGCGAAAAAAAGAATTCTTCTCTCTCTCTCTCACCTATCCTCTACGACGACTTTTACAGAGTCCGACAGTCTATTCCACATATATATTACATATATTTCTATCTACTCACGGGCACGCACATACACGTGACGACAGTTAAACACACAGACTTGGGAAATCTATAACAATGCTTATACAGATAATTGGGATCGAGCTGACCAACGCACTGGTTTTTTTGTTCAAGAGAGATATTTTAATTATCATATCAAAATTTCTCACAACACCAAAAAATACATAAAGGAAAAAAACATATACAAATAGTCATAAAATTCAAGGAAAATGCTACAAGGATGATAGCCCGTTAGAATCTTACTCTATGTTTAGCCCACAGCCCCGTTAAGAGAACAGATGATGGCTCAAAGAGTTATAGATACATAGGGTTGAGTCTAAGAGGTTTCTTTCTTTCTCGTAAATGTATGAACAGAGTTGGATAATCTGATTTAGCCTAAGGAAAAAAGAAACTCTAGCATTTGTAACAAATTCTGCAGATTTAAAAATTTAAGATAGCAAATGGGTGACAATAATACACCGGTAAAATAACACTCAGACCTGTGTACTCTCATTCATCCAGCCATGGCCTTTCTCACACATATATACTCACAACTTTGCTCGCTGCCTCTGGGAACATAATAATTCTAGGACCTTCACACAGACCCGAAAATGCAGTCCTTGACCAAGAAATCCCCAGTTCCAAAAGACGTACTAAACTCTCAGGGAACGATTCCTTGGGTGTTCTAATTTTTCGAATGTCTGATTAAGTCACATAAAATATTGTCCAGGCACGAAAGTTAGCAGAGCACAATGTCATTAGCTTTGGTTTCTAGAATTTAAGGAATGTCAGATCGGTGTCTACTTTCAGGAAGTTACTATATTTGGTCACCACAGTACTAGTCAAAACTCTGTCGGAATGTTTCTGATCTTTGCTTGCCACAACGGGCTGAATTGTACTGAAGAGTTATTCTGGAAGAATTAATTCTGGCGCGAAGGCCTCTTACTTCATTTAACTGTTACAGTTCAGGTAATGAAAGTGATTTGTTTCTTCCCAAATAATGTTCACGTACTAGAACGCTGGTAAAGTTGGGTACCACCGTTTCACTATATAAAAGAAAGAACACATATCAAATAATTTACATATATGTACTCAATATAACTTACATTTAAAACAGCAAGCCTACAGCTTGACTTATTATTTAAACTTCCGGTGAAATAAGTTATATAAAATCGATCATCAGGAATTAGGAATATGGTGCGTATTCCGTCACTATTCACTGATGTCGCATCTAGCATTTTATAAGTTTGATATAAAATATTCTCGACTGAGTATTAGCTGTTAAATTAAATTCCTTATAGCTACTGTTTTAGTAAGCTAAAGCTATAATTTATTATGTATTTCCACT
The DNA here is from genome assembly GCA_024509875.1 of Oreohelix idahoensis. Lineage (NCBI taxonomy): Eukaryota > Metazoa > Mollusca > Gastropoda > Stylommatophora > Oreohelicidae > Oreohelix > Oreohelix idahoensis. Next base: position 371,888 of record JAMPIV010021090.1, read on the forward strand.
GTATGCGTCACTAGAAAATAATACAAACTATAAATTAAGCACTCTGGACACAGAACTAGTTTAGAATGAAATAGGCGATTTTAACACTAAATCACTTTCCAAAATACTAGATATCTATTTTATTAATCTCACCACAGCACTACGGTAACGCCACGACTAGGATAATTCACTAGATAGGTATTTAGAAGCTCGTCACAAATCTGACGAGAACTATGAAATTTGCTATACAAGCTTCATTTGCTAAGCACGTGTGTTCCGTCTACTGGAGATGTTGAAGACTGAAATGATATCAGATTTCAGCTCCTGGGTGGATATTTGAAAACAGGGGCAAACAATCCCACATTTTTTCAAACTCCGAAATCATCTCCCCTTTCCCGTGTAAAACACCTTACGTTTAACATTACCATTACTAGACGTCTTACATAACTGACACTTCTGCATTTCCCCACCTCGCGCTGACCAGGCCAACAGTGGGTGCCGTTTGCCGCTGCTATTCCCAGGCAGTTGTCTCGAACTGCGACTAAAAGGTGTAAATTATCGCTCCTACCTGAGCGTTTGGCCGATGCAATTTCGTTGTGACCGGTGAAAGATGCAGACAATTTGACACCTCTAGGTCTAGCGAAACGAATATTTCGCACATTCACGTCTTACCTGCGCGACTGACATCTGACGCAATAAGGTTACTAGTCAGTATGAGAAAGAAAAACGATGATGGGAAAGAAATATATTTTTTGCAACGAGTGATGCGAAAAAATACAGGAAAAACAAGTAAGGAAAGATAATAAAATAAAAGGATTCGGGTGAGAGAATAGGAAGAAGATGTAGGTAATTTAATGATATAAAGACCTACGTGACACTCGGTCGGCAGCCATCCTTCGTACAGTGCCCCAACTCTGGTTCATTCTTTGCATCTCAGCTTCCACAGTCTTCCGCCAGGTTATTTTTGGTCAGCCTCTCTTTCGTTTTCCTTCAGGGGTCCAAAGCATAGCTGTTCTTGTGATGGCATTGGGGTCTCTTCTGAGGACATGGCCAACCCAACTCCAGCATCTGCCAGTTATGATGGTGTGCATGTCCTCTTGCTTGGTCTGAGTAAAATCATCATCATCCTTATCATTTATCCTTGTTTTATATAGTCTCATATGATGATAGGAAACTCTATACAGAGCGATACAACAGGAGGCAATCTGATCATCAAAAGTAGTCCCCCCCGTTGATCAAGTGTTTTGACCTCTTAATCTCCTTTACACTCTAAGGGAGGCGGGCCCACTTGTATCAAGACTCCCAAGTGTCAGCCTCCTGTTGTCTTGTGCAGAGTATTGAAGGTATTCCACCTTGGTTGCAGCTTTAAACTTCACTCCTGTTTTCTGCCAGCTGAAGGCAATTTCGAAAGTAACCCGTATGTTGAAAAGAAATTACGGCCCTGAGTTCCATAGCCCGTCGCAGTTGTTCCATAGCCAGCATAATGCCCTTTCCGCAGTTTCACTGAGCCTCTTAAGTGCCCTTGTTTCTTGACTGTCTTTTTAAACCCAACAGTTTCAGTAGATCATACACTGAGGCAGCCACTAGACCTCATGGCTGCCTCAGTCTTAAATCTGATCGCCATTTCAATGCATAATGGTGAACCATATTTTTGTCCAAACATTGTTACACCACTTGACAATTCTGTGTGTTGTTTCTTTGCTGAAGTTGCATATGTAAACTTTATTATTTTATGTCCTTAAATTAATTTAAGTGTTAATAATTGCATATACCATCACACCAATGAGCAGAATTGTGAAATTGACGCATGTTACACAACTTTTGTTAGATTGGTACTGACAAACACTGACAAGTAAATGTTCCCTGAGAGTGTTATGTAAAACAAATAATTTCTACAGTAATCTTACTTCTGTTTCTAAAACCACACGCTGTAATATGTGAAGGTCCAGACTACTGCCTAGTCCAGACACTAATTTCACCATATTTTATCCCAATTTTTGAATATTTCTCTCTCGTAGTGTCTGAGCATGTATGTGGCTTCTGAGTAATGTAGTGTTGTGACTTCAGTATATGTATATTGTATTTGTATGATGTAGCATATTTTGTTGGTCTTCTGTCATTTGAATGGGAAAAATTGGACTGATGCAGGTTGTCTTGAAAATTTGTTACAATATTACTAACTTACTCAGTGTTTACATTCTGTTATGTATGTGGTGTTAAACCTGGGAGACTCAGTGTTGGAGTGATGCCAAATTTTTTTAGTTTCATTGTAGTAAAGGTATTTTAACTTTGTGAAATGTATGTCTAATAAATGTCACAGCAACTGAATTTTCATGATGTTTCAGTGTGTAAAATTAGTCTTTTCATGAAGATTAATTTTTCTTTACATATATATGTATTTTTTTTTTTTTCGTTACCAATGTCAAGAGAAAGCCACTGATTTCAGGCATATTTATTTGCATTCTGAATATCTCTACTTCAAGTGCTTTGCAGACTAACATAAGGCAATTATGTCCTTCCACATCTTCCGGTCCCTTGTTGTTATAAAGCAATTCTGTTGTTGACTTTCTTTATATGCCATGCAGTTGTCTTCTTTGTTTGTCATTTTCTATTAATTTTTTCTTTCGATTAATTTGACCTGTGATCACAATGCATTAGACTGTTCTCGTATTAAAACATGTCCAGAGAAAGGGAACTGCCAATTTCTAATGTGCACATTGTTTTTCCTGTGCATGTTTGCTTCTTAGAGCACATCTTCTGTAGTGCATTTTTTTTTTTTTAAGCTGTCCTTGGGTGCCTTAACACACTTTGCATTCAGAATGCACAAACTTTAAATACCCTAACATGATGTACTACTGTAACCTACCAAGCATGGTGTAAAAGGCTACTAAGGAGAGTTGGGCATGGAACTGGCTACCCCCACCTTATAGAAACTTTAAGCCATAAAAACGTCAGCATGTATAGACAGGTCAACCAAAGCAAATAATTTAATTTCTGCTGGGCCATCCGTGACTGATGGAGGTCCTCTGTCAAGAGAATTTGAGACACATATGGAGATCGGGAATGGGAGTCTTCGGCTCGGGTGTGAGGTCAGTTCTGTTGTGTGGCTCTGAGACGTGGAGAACGGCAGGGACAGGGGCCGGAAGGCTGCGGACTTTCATGGATAGGTGCTTGCGTGGAGTGGAGGGATTGGAATGGTGTGGTGGCGTTACCGACGTGGAGGTGGAGCTGGTGGCGGGGGCTGGACGTGGGGCGGGAGGGCAGTGGCGATGGGTGGGACACGTGCTGCGGAGGCCTGTTGGTGGCATTGCAGGGCAGTCCTTGTTCTGGGGCCCCCGGGGTGGGAGGGGCAGAGGTGGACCAGGGGGCACATGGAGGGGAGAGCTGGAGACAGGGGTGAGGGCGGCGGGAGGAGCGTGGAGAGAACTTGAGATGATGGTGCATGACAGGAGGACTTGGCATGTGTTTGTTGAAGGCCTATGCTCCTTTGGGAGTGGAGGGTTATGAATGAAATGAAAGAGATAAAAAAGACATGGAAAAACCTTGAGCAGACAGCACCAGACAAGAGGACCTGGCACTAATTTGTTGAAGCTTTATGCACCTTGGGAATCTGAAGAGTAATTATGATGATGACTGATGTAAAATCGTGCTTCATCTGCATTTCTCTTTGTTTAACTAAATGTTTCATCTCTTACAGCGAGTGAGCCAACAGAGAATATTGCCTGCACTTTTCAAAGAGGGAATAAACAACAACATGGTGCCGTTCATCCTGCCAAGCATCTTCCTGATATCCGAACAGTCGACGAAAGAAGAGTACCAGGCCCTTGTTTTGCCAGATCTTATTCCCTTTTTCAAGATCAGAGAACCAGTTCAGGTATTTTTGTTTACAGTGCAGGATAAGTGCATTATTGTTGTTGGTTATGGTAATTTTGAAAAAAATAATGGTATATTTGAAGGTTGTGGTGCTTATACAGTAGAACACAAAAACAAATACCAAATAACAAATACTAAATAAATAATACAACTGTGTATTATATATAAAAATAGGTAAAGGCTCTATTTAGATATGTGCATTTTAGTGACCTCCCGAGATAGCATTAACAATTAATTTTTTCTTTTGAACATCATTGAAATTTTGATGTCATTCAGTGTGCACACAAGTCATAACAGATTTCTCTTTTTTATCCCGTATTTTAAATTGTCCATAGTAGTTTTTTTTGTTGTTTTTTTTTAATCAAAGTACTTCTAAAAATTAAACAAATATTTTGTTAAAGTTGCCTTTGGCTGTTTTTCTGTATTAATTAATAATATGAAATCTGCGATTTAAAGAAACATTTGAGAATGCTAGTTTTTTTTATTTGACGTAACTTTAAATCTTTGTGTCCTCATTGTGGTATTAATGGCGATATTAATGACAATATTGGTAGTGATAGAAATGAAGATTATTATTGATCTAACCCAAACCAGCTTTAATGTTTTGCTTGAGTGTGTTATCAATCCCAACTGACCATGTTGTTTTGACTGAAAGCATAAGATGTTATTCTAACATTAAATCATGATTATATTCAGAAAATAGTCGAATGAAAAGAAAAGGTGGGGATATTAATAATGTTAAAAATAATAAACAAGTCTGAAAGTAGTACAATTCTGGATCCATTATGTCTTTCGTTTGAATAATAAATATTTATCATTTCTATCTTTGTTTAAACAAGAAATGTAGCCTGAGACTTTTTTTTTGTTTTTTTTAATCTGCTGACTTCCGAACTCTAATACAGAACTGTTACCAAGTGCATACTGTGTTATATGACTTCATAATTTTCTATAAATATGTGTAGAAGAAGACATATTTTGGCTGTGGGTATAAAAGTTTGAAGTAGTGACCCCTTCAGTCATAACTGACTATGGAAATGCACCCTGAGGTGATAGCCCTCAGCTGCTTTTTTTTTCTCCTGGTGTTCCTTTCGGTGTGCTCATTCTGTTGCGGGTTCAATGAACAGGCATCTATAAGGTTGCGAGAGGTTATCAGATGCTGGACTCAGGTGTCCAAGTAGTTCTAGGGTCTAATGTACGTACAGTCCAACAAGCACAGATCTTACAAACGTGAGAGCCAGTTCTTAGCAGTACAAAACTCCATAAGCCTGGTTGACGTTTGACAATAATACATGTAGATCTTATTCACGCACATGGCTCCATATAAAATGCATCAGTCAAATGACAATGGCACTCACTAGCCAGTCAATATGTAGTCTAACGTCTTGTAGACTAAAGGAATGCTGTCAGAGTCATAATGCTGAAATATTTATTATCAAAATACACATCCTTTCCATACCATTCAGCGCTGACACGTCCTTAGAAGTATATCAAACTTAGGCTCTATCTGGTAGCAGACCTAGCTGATTAAAATACTTGAAATCCAGTACTCAAAGTACACATTCAGGAGCACTTAAGAAACACAGCCTTCTCCCATGGAGACACAAAGCCAAAGAGGATGGTAACTAGATCGTATGTTCGATCGTAGCCCGCGAAACCATGTCTGCTAAGAAATCTGCAGACAAAGTGACGTACTTCCTGTGTTGTCGTAGAAACGATTTGTAAATAGGAAGTCAGCTCAACAAACCAAGTTTGAGAGCGACCGAAAATTGTGTTATGAATTTAGTCATAACAGTAGCCTGAGACTTTTTTTTGTTTTTTTAATCTGCTGACTTCCGAACTCTAATACAGAACTGTTACCAAGTACATACTGTGTTATATGACTTCATAATTTTCTATAAATGTGTGTAGAAGAGGACATATTTTGGCTGTGTGTATAAAAGTTTGAAGTAGTGACCCCTTCAGTCATAACTGACTATGGAAATGCACCCTGAGGTGATAGCTCTCAGCTGCTTTTTTTTTCCTCCTGGTATTCCTTTTGGCGAGCTCATTTCTCTTCTGCTTGTTGTTTGAGTTTCTTATCGCCCAATCTGAGGTGCTGCCGTAGGTAGCTTCGCCACTTGGTGCTTCATCCTCCCAGGCTGCTGGATTTACATCCAGTGTCTTCATGTCTCTCGTGCACACATCTTACTTCAGCTGCGGTTGCCTGACTGTTCTTTTGCCATCTGTCAGTTGTCTATATAAAATATCTTTGGGGATGGGAACCATCTTCCATGCGGTGGAGATGACCAAGCCAGCATAGTCAGTATATAAGAATGTATATCGTTCACAAATTAAATTGGAGTGGAATTGACTTGAAGAATTTGCTCTGACCACTACTTCATGCGGTATAAAGTTTCAGATACACACACAAAAACTCAGCACCAGTATCTTTGTCTTGGATTCTTATCCCCTGACTGAAAAAGCAATCCGTAACCATCACGCCTAGAGTCACCTTGTAGGGCAGTAACAAACTTGTCTCCACTTTGCTCGGCTAGTAGTCATCCTTTGTGCAGTGTCCCAATTCTTGGTTCGTGCTTTGTATGTCAGCTTCCATGGTTCTCCGCCAAGTTGTTTTTGGTGGGCCTCTATGTCAACTTCCTTCTGGGGTCCAGAACACAGCAGTATGATCTAGTGAAAATAATTCAACTTAGCCATCTAAGCCAGAAGAAGGTTTGCTGGTAAAGATGTGTGAAAAAAGTCATGGGAAGACTTTAATGAGTGGCACAGCATAGGAAATCTTGGTATTTTTTTGTTGCAGACCTGTGCACCACAGGGAGCTAGGTAAGGTTTTTCTTCACTTTTAAACTCCCCCAAGGAGCATAGGCTTTCAACATACTGTCAACTTCCTTGACATTACTATTTCTATCACGCCCTCCGGCCTTAATACCTCAGTATACTACAAGCCAACAGATGCCCACAGCTACCTCCTGTATACCTCTTCTCATCCTCGGGCTTGTCGTGACTCCCTTCCTTTTTCACAACTTCTCCGCCTCCGCCGTTTATGCCAAGACGACGATGACTTCCACTTACGAGCAAATGAGATGTTGGATTTTTTCCGTAACAGACTTTATCCAGAACATGTTCTCACCTCTGCTCTCCAACGTGTGCTCCCCATCTCCCGTCTGGAGGCCCTCAAACCTCACCATAAATCCACTTCGGATAGAGTCAAATTAATCTTGACCCATCACCCTCACAGTACTACTGTCAAACAGATCCTTTTCCGCCACCTCCCTATCCTCCAAGCAGAGCCTCTGACCCAAAAAGTATTCAGTGAAACACCTTTGGTGGCATATAGACGTGACAAGAACTTGAAGGATCTTCTTGTTCACAGCCGTCTCCCAAAGGAGAATGCCACTCACTTTGGCACACTACCCTGTGGTCGGACACGATGCAACACGTGCAAGTATGTCATCTCAACCCAGAAGGTGTCCTTTCCTAAGGCTACGTACACCATCACTAGTAGCTTCACGTGTGAATCGCGCAATGTCATTTATACGATCATATGTAAACGTTGCTGCAAAACCTATATTGGCCAAATAGGCAAACGACTTGGGGACAGATTCAGCCAGCACTTAAATGACATCGCTCAGCAAAAGTCAACACCACTTGCTATACACTTCAATGGTCCTGACCACCATGGTCCCATCGACATCCAGGTCACAGCGATCCGATCCTGCTCCTCTGACACTGCCAGCCGAGAACAGCTTGAGAACCGTCTTATCCACCGCATGGGGTGTCTAAAACCAGCCGGTCTCAACACTTTTCACACCTTTGTCTGAGGTCACCCTCTCCTCTCTTGCTCTATTTTACTCTTTCCACTCTTATCCTATTCTTCTATTTGTATGCCATATACATTTTTTTATTTCATATTTATTTATCTCCCACTCATTCTGTCCCTTATTATTTCCAGTCCCCACTTTTATCACGTTGGGTAGTTTATTTTCCGGTTTCGTTTTTTAGTTTCTTAGTATGCATTGTGTACATCCGGCGGCGGAAGTCGCTGTCTGTTCAGCCACGCGCTTATCAATAGGACAGCGATTTTGATAGAATTTCGGTTCTTGCCTTCAGGGAAGTACCCAGTTTTTATTTTATTTAGTTTTTATGTGTCCTATCTAGCCTTCACTTTCTTTCCTTTCCTGACGAAGGCCTTGTGGCCGTAACGTAGACTATTTTCTTTGTCCTTTGTCCTCGTAAGACGAATCACCTTTTTTCGATTTTTTTTCAAACCCATCCAACATACTTATGCCAGGTCTTCCAGTCCCATGGCATCAGCTCCGGGTATTTCCATGTTTTCTTCATCCCCTTCATGTCTGTCTGTATTTCTCTTCTCCGTGCATTCTTTGGCCTTGAAAGATATTGTTGTTGTTGACTATTAGACCTGTGACACATCACTCACAGACCTGATGTACTATGTAGATATTTGTTACATTTTACATTCTTTTGCTGGGACATATGACATTGCTCACGTAATTCTTCTTTTCAGGTTATGCTAATGTTCCTTCAAAATATGAACCTTCTGCTAAGTAAGACGCCAACTCAACAACTTCAGACCTATGTTTTTCCATTGATCTTCTCTGCCCTGGAGTCTGACAGCCCCCAGATACAGGTACACCCATTTATTTCCTTAATTGAGTCCCATGGGGATCATTTGTGATCTTTGTCGAAGTACATGTCATCATTGAATGTACAGAGACATTACATAGAGATGCTGTGTGTTTATGTTCCCCTATGTTTACAGTATGTTGTCACTGTTATTACAATTGTGTTGTGATAACCCTATTAGATAATGGATCCAAAGAGCTAAATAAAAGCTGTTGTTATGCAGGGTGCTCATAAAGTATTTTGTGCACTATAAGAAATAAAAATAAATTCTAAAGTGCATTTGACAGGTAATTTATTCTAGCTTTAGCCTAGATAAACATGGAAATGTTATGATTCAACATAACTCCCGTGATTATGGACACAAAGCAAAGCACGCATTAGAGGCTGCACAAACACATTCTCCAGTTGTATTTTAGTTAGGGTATTAGTCACATCAGCTAGTACAAGGTTAAGTTCATGTAAAGATTGGAGATTTAATGAGGAAACTGCACTTTTAACATTTCCCTTTAACAAAGAGAAAAAAAAAAAGAGTACTAATGTTGTTACAGTTTTAACAAGCACAAGTAATTTATGAGCATTCTGTGCACATCTGTTTGTGTGCAGAGACATGTAAACACACTGGTGATGGTGCGTTGAAACTTTATATTTTTCTGGTTTTTTTCTCTCCACCTAAATCAGGCAGTATTTACTTTGCAATTTTGTGTGGCTTGTCCTAATTTATACATTTTTCTTCCTTGAATAAGATCACATTTAATACATCAATTAGGAAATTTGGTTTGAATTGTCATATTTAATCAGAATATCTAATACTGCAAGAACATTTTACAATAATAATGCCTTGTGGTATGAAGATGCTTCATGGCAAGAAGGGCAAGCATATAGTCCCTATAAGTAGAAAGTTTTTATACAAAAAACGCAAAGCTGGAAAGATATTTAAAAAAAAAAACAGTGATGCTGACTCATATGGCAAGGTAATTTTGAATGGGGGGGTTGGAGTGGCTCAGAGGTATGGCGTCCACCTCTAATTCTAATGTACCGGGTTCACTCCCAGCCCAGGGAGTATAATTGATGGAAATTTTTTTCAGAATCAGTGGTTCTTAATGTAATACTCTCTCCTTATCTCTCGCGTAGTGAGATTGGATGCCTAGCCTTCTTGGATAAGGGTGAAAAAATAGGAGGTGCAAGTTGCGCACGTTAAAAATCCCTCGGCAGTTGGAAATTGGAAATAGTAGGCCACACGACTGCTGCCCTGGCAAAATTTAAAAATTAGGAAACCTACCCACCACAAAAATATTTATAGAATATGTGATTCCCGTATATACACATTGGAATCATCACTGGTGCTACGGAGTTTGTGCAGTGTCCTGAGATCCTCCTTGTGTGATCGAGGAGAGGAGATTGAAGCGATTATGGAGTTGTGCACTGAAGAATGTCCTTAAAACCAAAACCAAACCAATTGTGAATGTCCAATTTGCGCTAAACATTGTAAGGAAGTGGAAAGTGAGTGAAACTGCAGGAACTGCCAACAAAGTTCTCAGACTACTGGAGATGAATGGGTGCACACAGTGCTAATGTTGTTAACATCAAACTACTGGAGGTGAATGGGTGCACACAGTGCTAATGTTGTTAACATCAGACTACTGGAGGCGAATGGGGGCACACAGTGCTAATGTCGTTAACATCCTTGACTTCACCACTTTTTCCCTTTTTTTGCCTTATGGAGCATGGACTGGACATCTACCTCACTGGAGGGGGAGTTTAGTTCACCGAAGATTTCACTGATAAAAGTGGCCAAGTAGATCATTCCATTATTTCATTAATTTCTGAGAATATCTTTATAATAATTTCATGTTTGCTCATTGTGTTTGTGTATTTAGACCACAGATGGATTGACAATGCAGGTATATGGTGTGATTTGCTTGGTGTAATCAGCTAACATTAGCAGCAGCAGCTTTTAATTATTATTCAGCCAATTAGTCAATCAAGGACTATATATTTATGTTGATTTAGTCTCAGAGCCGCTTACACCGGGTGCATATTCCTTCTTTCATTTATGACGTTGCTTCTTGATACGTTTCTTGGTGTTTTACTTTCTACTTTCCTTGTGGTTTTCATGCCAGTGATTGAGGAGTAGCACTAGAGGTTGATGTCCTCATATGTTCATTTCTTTTTCACTTCAGTTGTCTTGTATGTTGTTTAGCTGGCTCTTGTTTGATTCTATCTCATAGGTATCATTTCCAACTCTTGCTTGCCACTAGTTTTGTTCAGGATTAGTTTTAAGCATTTATTTATGAATATTCGTCCTCTGCTTCTTCTTGTCTTTATTTGTTCACTACTTTCTACTGCATTCATCAGAGCAGGTCATCTACCATCTCTACCTCAAATGAATCACCATCATCTTCTGTCGTCTTCTTCTTCTTCTTCTGCGTTCGTCCTGAAAAGGACGTTTGTTATGTTGTGTCGCTGTTTACAGCGAAGCTGCGATATTTGCGCCTTTCGGCCCGACACAAATCTGTTTTCAGTAAGGCATTTTTGGGACCGGATTTGCCTTCCCTCTTCGGTCCCTACTCTCTCGGCCAGATTGCAGTGATGCAGCCTGTTTCCAGGACCACCACTTGGAGGTGGAGTAGGGTCTCCATCAGCTCTGGTTCGCTGACCCTGATGCAAGCAGTCAAGCTATGGGTCGCTGACTGCATTCATCTCATTTGCTGCATCTTCAGTCCCATCTTCTGTCTTATATCTTGAAAGTACACTCTGATAGACTCTTTCTTGTCCATGTCTTTATGTTACCTTCCCACTTATAGCACTGTCTCCCTCTTGCATGTTTGCCTTCAGCTCTTCCTTCCATTATGGTATTCAGCAAAGTGTTGTGTCTTTTTATATAACCAGAATATTTTATCTGTCTAACTTTGATCTAATTCATTATTTCTCTTTTCATTTCTGGCCGTTCTAGGACCTCTTTATTTTTTTCTCTTTCCATTAGGTGTACCCCATTCTTCGTTATTTCCACATGTCAAGGGTCTCGCATCTTTATTTTAACTGCATTCACCAGAACAGCCTCAGCCTTTATCTTCAGTCCTAACAGTCCTAAGTGCAATATATTCCTGAATCTAAATGGGATTTCCAGATCCTTTGCTACGCTAATAACTCCTTTTTAGTTCGCTAGGGCTGCAACTATTGCTTGCCACAGATTATTTTGTCATCGCTGTCTTCTTCAGCTCTGCTTATGAAATGCCTGTTGCCTTGGCTTCCTCTTCTGCCAGTCTTCTCCATCTTCTTTCTGGCATCCCAATCCTTCTTTTACCCTGTGGGTTCCAAACAATGGCGTTTCTGTAAGCGTTGATTGGCCATGTCCTGAGGGAGGAAAAATAAGTTTAGTTTATTTCCTTAATATTATCCTGCAGTATTCTGTGATTATGGATCAGTTTACTTTATTTTTTTATAGTTTGTATTAATATCTTGGTGGCACCAACTGCAATAGTCCAAATTGGAACACATTACATAACTGTTATCTTGGATTAACATTCATTTTATCCAAACATTGGGACCTCATTTATGTTATTAACATAACATTTTTCTTACATTAAAATTCTTTTAGTGCCAGCAACTTTTTTTTTAGCTATCTCTTGCTCCCTTCCTTTTATTCTTATGATTTATCTTCTTAATTCAGTTTCTCTTTGTTTTTTGTTTTTTTTAGTCTCTGATTTTCTTACCTTCCTTGCAAAGATATACCTGTCTGTTTTTCCCTTGTCTCAGTTTTCCCTTTTCACTTTCTTCTATTCTGTTGTTCTTTCATGTTTTTCTCACTCTGTCTCTTTCTGTTTTCCTTTCTCACATTTGTTCTGTCTCACTCCCATTTTTTTTTTGTTCTCTCTATTTCTCTGTCTCCCATTCTTGACACTCATTTTTCTTTTTCTCTCTTTCTCTTGTGCTGTCTTTCCTCGTGTACTTTATTCTTTCTATCTTATAGTCTTCTTGTAATTCTCATCTTGTCTTTGTGTAACACTTTCTCCCATCCTTGCTATCAGTTTCACTCTTATTTTTCTCATTTGTATTCTGTCTTCTCTTTTCAGCCTTTCTCTTCCTAATTTTTTCTTGCTTTTGTATATTACACCCTTCCCCGCCAATTATTACCTTTTTTACTTTCTTTCACCGTTAGTTCATTTCTGTAATACATATTTACATTGCTTTATTCTTCATTCCTTTGACTTGATAATCATTACATTCTCAGCCTGACTCATGATATTCAAGGTGACTAATATGTGGTTGTTCATGGGACTGGCCACCTCATCATATAAAACAAATTGCCATCAAAACCACTGCTCAAGAGCTGGGTGCTGAAGACCAAGTGCTTTTTGAGCTATATGCTCCGTAAGGGGTGAAATGGAAAATGTTGATGAGCCTGTTTTAGCTAAATAAAGTGCATGATGTATTTAAGCTTGCTTCTATTTACCAATAAGCTATCCACTTCAAGAATAAAAATAGTCAAGAGTTTCAGTGTTTTAAAGTTTAGGCTCATGTTAACTAATGTGGCACAGAAAGCTGCTGTTAGTGAGTATGAATTGTAGTTCTATTTCATATTATTAATTACTATTGTTCAATGTTGAAAATTAGTCATTGTATGATTACAAACACATAGTTGCACTATATACCACTTTCTTTTAACTCTTTAATCTCATAATAGAAATTAATGTTGTGATTAATATTGGTGTTTTTTTTTTTTTAGGCCTTTATTTCCATATTTTAAGTTTGTTTTAAAAAGCCCTTGTTACAGTTTTCAGACATTGAAATTGAGCATATTTTATGCCTGCCTCAGTTCTTTTCAGATTTGTATCATAATCTCATGTCTTGTCTTTTCAGGAAATCTGGCTACCTCCGTTCCAGTCTGCTATGTTTTTCTATAATATTATTAGCCTCTTCATGTTGTTATCTCTCATGTGTTGTCAGATTATAAACTACTGTACAGTCTTTGTTTGCCTTTGATCTTCCCCTCTCAGAATTTCTTTTGCCAGCTTTGTCTGTCCAAGTAACTAGGATACTTTGCCGTTATATAACACTAGTCAACAAATTTTCAAAAGTTATTTGTACCAGAAATTAAATATACCATTTCTTATTGATTTTGACATGCTGATTTCAAATATCATAATGAAATTCACCAATTGGCTCTGGGTTTTGTTTAAATGATGAATTTACATTACAGTAATACAAATAATGTATGCTTGTTTAATTCTCTGGGGTGAACAGCTAGTCTTTCTACTTTAGCATTATAAAATTTTTGGTTACATACTCAATTCATTGATATTTCAACATAAAATTATAGAAAAAATAAAAACATTATTTAAAGTTCACATATGTTTTAAAAAGGCACATTTGAACCCATTCCGTCATTATTCAGTCGCTGTTCGAGCTCTCTTTGCTTGCTTCTTATAGTCAATCGATGAGGTGTCTCTTGTCACAGTCCAACAGTAATCAGCAAGCATTGAAGGGCTCCAATTGCCTTGATACCTTGTCTCCATAGCAGCAATGTCCTGGTGAAATCGTTCACCATGCTCATCACTGACCGCTCCACAGTTTGACGTAAAGAAATCCAGATGAGAATCCAGAAAATGAATTTTCAAAGACATGTTGCAGCCTAGACTCTTATACTTCAGAAGATTTTCTACAATTTCATTGTAATTATCAGATCTGTTGTTTCCAAGAAAATTGTCCACCACTGACTTAAATGCTAGCCATGCTGCTTTTTCCTTGCCATGCAACACGCAAAGAAACTCGTCATCATGAAGAAGTTTTCGAATTTGCGGACCAACAAATACTCCCTCTATTATTTTAGCTTCACTCAGTCTTGGAAATTTTCTGATGAGGTATTTGAAAGCCTCATCTGTTTTCTCCATTGCCTTGACAAAGTTTTTCATGAGACCCAGCTTAATGTGCAAGGGTGGCAACAAAATCTTGCTGGTGTTGACAAGTGATGGGTTCTCAGCGTTCTTACTGCCAGGCTGCAATGACTGCCTGATTGGCCAATGTCTTCTGATGTAATGGTCACTTCGTGCACGGCTATCCCACTCACAGAGAAAGCAACAGTACTTGGTGTATCCACCCTGTAGTCCAAGCAAAAGAGCGACCACTTTTAAGTCACCACAAAGCGACCAATGATGATGATCGTAGTTTATATACTTCAAAAGCTGCTTAATGTTTTCATAAGTTTCTTTCATATGAACTGTGTGACCAACTGGAATTGACGGTAACACATTACCATTATTCAACAAAACAGCTTTAAGACTCGTCTTGGATGAATCAATGAAAAGCCTCCACTCTTCCGGTATGTAATTGATTTTGAGGGCTGTCATTAAACCAGAAATATTGTGGCACGCAGAAAGGTCACCCTCTTTGAAAAAGAATGTAATAAGCGGCTTCTGGCGGTTCCTATACACAGAAATTGTAACATCTTCTGCCAGGAGATTCCACTGTTGCAATCTGGAACCCAAAAGCTCCACCTTGTTCTTCAGTAAATTCAGATCTCTTACACGATCATTCAGTTCACCTTGGGTTATTAAGTGTGGTTTAGTGGATGTAGTTTGCTCAAAATCTGGGTCGCTTGAGGCTGATGGTTCAGGACCACCAATGTCCTCTTCTTCATCAGTGGAAGCAGCTGAAAATGATTCTGGCACTTTGGGAACTGGTAGGTCATCGCCATGTGGTACCGGACGTATTGCAGAGGGGATGTTTGGATATTCCAGAGTCCATTATTTCTTCTTTGATATGCCTTTCCCAATTGGAGGGACCATGCAAAAGTAACAGTTGTTGAGATGATCAGTGGGCTCTCTCCATATCATTGGGACTGCAAAAGGCATAGCTTGCCTTTTGCCAGTCAACCACAGTTTAAGATGTGCTGCACATGTATTGCAGCATATGTGTGGCGCCCAGCTCTTATCTTGATCTCCTATTCTGCAGCCAAAATACAAACTGTACGCCTTCTTAATCACTTTAGTTATATTTCGTTTTTGTGATACAAATGTCACCTCACCACATATATAACAGAAATTATTAGCACTGTTCACACATGTCCTAGGCATTTCTAACTACGATACTTTTGATAAGGACAAATGCACTAACTAATGGCAAAATTTTATCAGAGATAATATATTTATACTCAAAGGTGATGTAATCATAGGTAGAATTGCATCATCAACTTCTAGTTACATTTTTATTGGTCATTAGAAAAAAATTATGCAATCGCCCACAACAGTTGCGTCATATATATAAATTGACCGTAATTAAATAAACTAGTAGCATATATCTTGAAAACTAGAGCCAATCAACATTTTTAAATGTCATTTTCGTTTTCAGCACACCAAAATTAGTTAAGATCAGCTATTTTCATTTCTGGTACATTTTGGTTGTTGACTAGTGTAATTAGTCCATATATCAGTACTGATATGAGAAGAAGATGGTGGCAGTGGATATGACACACAATGAGGATACATTTTGATAGCATTACAAGGCAGTTCTTGTTGTGGAATCCTCAGGGTAAGAGAGGTAGAGGAAGATTGATAAACATAAGGAGGAGGAAATTTGAGAATAGAACCATTGCTCCCTTGGGACGTGACTAGTGTTAGGTTGTGCATTGAACTGGTAACATCATGTAAAACAAATTACTACAGAAACCATCACTGTAAGGGCAGGTGAATGCTTAGTGCAGGCTTCCTGTAAGGTGACCAGCTGCATTGGTGGCTCTATGCTCCACATGGAGCATAAAAAGGAAAATGACAATGATCAGTATTTTTCTTTCTTAGTAATGAAGCCATTAATGAAACAAAGAGCCAGGGATCCAGACCCCCAGGACGACCCAGAGTCCGCTGGGAGGACAACATTAGACAATCTTTGAAGGACCGAGGACTAGAATGGAACCAGGCCAGGAGGAAGACACCCGATAGGATAGTCTGGCACTCTCTCTTCCAAACCTCTACACCTCACGGTAGAAGGGGAACGACTACGTAAGTAAGTAAGTAATGAAGCCATATGTTCGGTTTTATTTTTAAACAGTGCCTTCTGCCGCTCCCACTTTAAAAAAAAAACACCTTTTTTTTATTTCTTCAGGAACTGTGCCTAAACATTATACCAACATTTGCTGATCTTATTGAGTACACAACGCTGAAGAAATCTCTTATACCCAGGATCAAGAAGCTATGTTTGGGAACCTCCGTGCTGACAGTAAGGGTTTTTTTTTAAAAGTATCTGTAATGTTAGCAGCTGCCTTATTCTTTTGTCCTTGATCTTGTTTCATTGACACTGAGCACTTTCCACCCCACTTTTATGAACATGTTTTGGTGATTAAGCTCTTTGTTGCCATTCAGTTTAACAGTTCTGATCAGAGGTTTGTTAATTGCTTGTGTGATATGGATGATGGAGCTCGCTTTTATGTGAGCTGTGATTTGATTTTTCAGATTGGTTGTTTTTTTTTCCTTCAAATAATTTGAATACCCATTACTACTTCATGTGATTCCTTCTTCTGTGCTGCTGTTTTATTTATCAGCCACAGCCTTTCTTGTTTTCTTTCACATTTTTTTTCTTTTTCTATGAATTAGATTGGGATAACATAGGGGTGGGGGGAGGGGGGGATGTACCGTAACCAGACTTGATTTGATTTTTCCTAGAACTTGATATGCTTGAAATTACCTAGCCTATATAAAAAAATAAAAATTTTCACCAAATTTCCTGCCATTATCTATGCTTTTTAACCACTGCTGATCTTTAATGCCCCACCATTATTGGTACCTCATGATGTGAGAGTCATGTGGTGTTGCATCTCATGTTTGTATACATTTTGTAGAAGTCAAAATAAAAGTGAGAAGAGCTTAAAAAAACTGAGATAATTAATTAGTTAACTCATAAAATTTGAGATCAGACATAAAGCACATGACATTTTTGGAACACTGGCATCCCTTTGTGTTCTTTCATTATTTATTTCTTGTGCCACCCTGACATGTTATCTTCTGGTACATGACTTGTGTAAAGAGTTAATTGCTTGTGAGATGGAAGGCTATGTCTAAAATTGCACATTGTGATAGTTGATTACATGTGCTCTGAAGCAATTTATAGGATAAAGAGGTAGAAACTGCTGGCTGAAAATGTTGGTATGTTTTCAGGTTCGTGTCAACTGTTTGCTGTGTATTGGAAAACTGATGGATCAGATGGACAAATGGTTTGTCTTGGATGAGATACTGCCTTTTCTTCGAGAGATTCCAACAAGAGAACCGGCTGTGCTTATGAGCATTCTTGGTAAGCTGGGAAGGCATGCATGAGCCTTTGTGTAGAAAAGGACAGTTTTCTCTTGTTCTCAAGCTGTCTGAATAGTGTGTCTTCCAGATATTGATAGCCAGTTTTTTTTCCTGTTAATTTCCGTCACATTATTTTTCATTTTGTTTGTGAGTGTATATGGGTTCAGATGTTTAATCTTATCAGTTGTCGTTTCATGTGACAGTATTGTTTGTTCATATAAACTTTCTGACTCCTGATTTTAGTTTATTTTTTGTGTGTGAGAGGTTTGTTCAGATGTTTAATATTTTCAGTTGTTTTTCGTTAGTGCAGTAGTCCTAGGTATATGTGTGGAGCAGATGTAGCTTCCTACAATTTTTGTTCTTTTTCCAGTGACTAAGATCCTAAATCACAAGATAAGTCATAGTATTTTCTGAACCCTGTTCTTGCCTCTTTTCTGATGTTTAGAAGCATTACTAAATTCATTTATCAGGCCACCTATGAAAGCTGACATGGCTTAAATAAGGCGGGTCATGCCTATTTATCATTTTTCTTTTGCGGTTTAACATCATGATTCGGGAAAAGGTGATCCTGTAATTTAATAATATAAGAGACAGAAAGGAACAGGCTGAAGAAGAAATGGAGCAATCTTGAGTGAATGGCACAGGACACAAGAGTTTAGAAGGTATTTGTTTAAAGCTTATGCTCCACAGGGAGCTGATGATGATGATGATAATGATGATGGTGAATGGATGATGATGGTGAATAGATGATAATGAAGATAAACAAGAATTAAGAGTAGAAATTAACAGAATTATGGTTGTCCAATTAAAAAAATGTTAAAAATACCATGGACAGCCAAAAAGAGTAATGTGGATGCCCTGAAAGAGGCCAATGCACAAAGGAAACTTATTTCACAAGTTAGGAAGAAGCAATCCACTTTTTTTGGGCATGTTATGAGAAGAGGAAAGCTTTAATATATCGTAACAACAGGTGTAAGATTGAAGGAAAAAGAGAAAGGGGAAGACAAAGAGAGCAAATACTAGCCAGTTTGACATCGTGACATGGAAAGAAGTCAACAGCAGAATTGATACATTGTACTGGAGACAGGAAGTTGTGGAGAGACATGATCTCTTACACCACTAGGCATGGTACTGGAAGAAGAAGGAGAAGAATAAATATAAAAAATTAAAATCAACCAAAAATGTAAACAAAACAAAGTTTAAACAGTATTTTTATTATTTAAAATAAGCACCACATTTTCATCTTCAGGCATTCACAAAGTGGCGCTCTCGGAAGCCAAGCTTGGAATTACCAAGGATGTCATGGCCACCAAAGTCTTACCCTTCCTCATTCCCCTTAGCATTGATAACAATTTGAATCTGTCACAGGTAGATAAATATTTCTACTCCCGTGTGGTGATAACATTTAAGTTTATACGGTTATCTTGTGTGATTTAATTTTAGCCAGATTTTTGAATGTCTGTTGAACAGCGATATATTTTACAAACTTGTGTGGTTCCCAGGGGTCATTAATGAGGTCAAGAATGAACAGAACAACTGCCCACTCAGGCATGTCGTACAAGGCCACTAAGATGAGGTTGTACATGGGGCTGATAACCTCATCATGTAAAATGCATCGCTACAGAAACCACTACTGCAAGAGCGTGTGGAATGTTTTGGGCAGGGGACCAGCTATTGTGCTGGCTGCATGCTGCATAAAGAGCAAATAAAGAAATGAATGAACCTGTCTATTATTGCTGTCTGACTGATAACTTGTTAAGTGATGCTGTCTGACTGATAACTTGTTAAGTGATGCTGCCTGACTGATAACTTGTTAAGTGATGCTGCCTGACTGATAACTTGTTAAGTGATGCTGCCTGACTGATAACTTGTTAAGTGATGCTGTCTGACTGATAACTTGTTAAGTGATGCTGTCTGACTGATAACTTGTTAAGTGATGCTGTCTGACTGATAACTTGTTAAGTGATGCTGTCTGACTGATAACTTGTTAAGTGATGCTGCCTGACTGATAACTTGTTAAGTGATGCTGCCTGACTGATAACTTGTTAAGTGATGCTGTCTGACTGATAACTTGTTAAGTGATGCTGTCTGACTGATAACTTGTTAAGTGATGCTGTCTGACTGATAACTTGTTAAGTGATGCTGTCTGACTGATAACTTGTTAAGTGATGCTGTCTGACTGATAACTTGTTAAGTGATGCTGTCTGACTGATAACTTGTTAAGTGATGCTGTCTGACTGATAACTTGTTAAGTGATGCTGTCTGACTGATAACTTGTTAAGTGATGCTGTCTGACTGATAACTTGTTAAGTGATGCTGTCTGACTGATAACTTGTTAAGTGATGCTGTCTGACTGATAATTTGTTAAGTGATGCTGTCTGACTGATAACTTGTTAAGTGATGCTGTCTGACTGATAACTTGTTAAGTGAATAATTAAAATAGTATTCAATGTGACCAACATATTTGTTGTCATCATAATTCTCTTTTCACTTCTTGTGGAGCATGACGTCACCACAGCAGCTGGTCCCCTTACAGGTTTGGTTTTAAGGACCACCTTCATTGCACACAGACAACTCCATCAGTGCTCCGATCTCCTTCCTTAGATCACACAAGGAGGATCTCAGCACAGTGCATGAACTCCGTAGCACCGACGAGAATCCCAATGTGTGTATATCAGAATCAAACATTCTGTAAATATATTTGGTGGGTAGGTTTCCTAATGTTAAATTTTGCCAGGGCAGCGGCGTTATGGCTTACTCTTTACGATTTCCAACTGTCCAGGGATTTTTAACTTGCGCAACTTGCACACGTACCTCCTATTTTTTGCGCACTTGTCCGAGAAGGCTAGGCATCTGATCTCACTACCAAGGAGATCAGGGGGGAGTGTGACATCATTAGGAACCACTGCTTCTGAAAAAAAAAAATTCCATAAATTATATTCCCTCTACTGCGAATCAAACCTAGTACTTTATAACTCGAGGCGGACACAATACCTCTTAACCACTCCAACCCCAAGGTAACCTGCATCAAAGCTGTCATGTTCTCTCACAGTGTTTTATATGATGAGGTGGCCAGCCTCATATTAGTCATATCTTACGACATGCCAGAGGAGCAGAAGTCCAATTCTTTTTTTTTTTTTTTATTCTCCTTGGAAACTACTCAGGGCAACTGGTAAATTAATAAATTACAAAAAATCTTGTGTGTTCTGTATCTACTTATTTCTGTTTTGAATTTAATGTTCATCATTAACAGTTATTAAAAAAAAAAAAAAAGATAGAAAGAGCAGTATGTATTTCCTAGTCTTCATTTTTAGATGTTACCATTTATCTCATCTGAACCATTGTTATTTAATCACTGTGCAGAGATTTCAGCTGATTGCTAGATCAAATATTTTAAATATTGTTTGAATTACTCTGTTAAGGTAAATTGTTATTAGGTACCATCTTACCTGCCATGTGTTAAAGTTAAATTTTCCTTAGCTCTTAGTATACGTGCTCAAAAACCGCGTTTTTACGAGCTGATTTCAGATAGTACATATTTAGACTTTACTGATTTTGCATTAAATAATTTATTTATAATGATAACATAAAGTGTTAAATATCAAACTGAGGAGAGATGAAACATCTATGACATGCACTGTGGTGTTAAACATGCATGCAACATATGCAGTTATGAGTGCAGAAAAATTTGACACGGACACCGAATGGCCTGTTAGGTAGGCCAGCCGTAAAATGAGGATCGATCGTTGGCCTACCTAATAGGCCGGTCAGATATTAAGAGTTAGGCTTCTTCTTACCAGTGGAACAAGAGATGAGAAGAACGACTAATGGTGTATAGGACACACACAGACCTGTTAGGTAGGCCAGCCGTAAAATGAGGATCGATCGTTGGCCTACCTAATAGG
Organism: Oreohelix idahoensis; assembly: GCA_024509875.1. Taxonomy (NCBI): domain Eukaryota; kingdom Metazoa; phylum Mollusca; class Gastropoda; order Stylommatophora; family Oreohelicidae; genus Oreohelix; species Oreohelix idahoensis. Next base: position 393,564 of record JAMPIV010021090.1, read on the forward strand.
CCGGTCAGATATTAAGAGTTAGGCTTCTTCTTACCAGTGGAACAAGAGATGAGAAGAACGACTAATGGTGTATAGGACACACACAGACTTCTTCTTACCAGTGGAACAAGAGATGAGAAGAACGACTAATGGTGGATAGGACACACACTGGCTTCTTCTTACCAGTGGAACAAGAGATGAGAAGAACGACTAATGGTGGATAGGACACACACAGACTTCTTCTTACCAGTGGAACAAGAGATGAGAAGAACGACTAATGGTGGATAGGACACACACAGACTTCTTCTTACCAGTGGAACAAGAGATGAGAAGAACGACTAATGGTGGATAGGACACACACAGACTTCTTCTTACCAGTGGAACAAGAGATGAGAAGAACGACTAATGGTGAATAGGACACACACTGGCTTCTTCTTACCAGTGGAACAAGAGATGAGAAGAACGACTAATGGTGGATAGGACACACACAGACTTCTTCTTACCAGTGGAACAAGAGATGAGAAGAACGACTAATGGTGGATAGGACACACACTGAGGAAACTTGCTGATAGCATTACAAGGCAGTTATTATTCTGGGAATCCCCAGGGTAAGACAGGTTGAGGGAGACCGAAAAAAAAATAACACAAGGAGTAGAGAACTGATGACTGCAATGGAAGGGATGAGGAAGGCATGTGAAGACCTTGAGCTGATGGCACTGTCCAGCAGGATTTGGCATGAGTTTGGTGAAGGCCTATGATCCTTGATTTGGCATGAGTTTGGTGAAGGCCTATGATCCTTGATTTGGCATGAGTTTGGTGAAGGCCTATGATCCTTGATTTGGCATGAGTTTGGTGAAGGCCTATGATCCTTGATTTGGCATGAGTTTGGGGAAGGCCTTTGATCCTTGGGGAGCTGAAGGGTGATTTCTAAAATCTTCTCACCTTCCATCCCCATATCTTGGTTTGGACATTTTCTGCTGCTGGTTTGAACTGTAGTATTCTAATCACATGACCGATCATGTCATTCTTGTCTTCTGCATCCATTCTGTCTTCATTGTTTCTCAATAGCTTCTTTTAGAATACTGCAATAAGAGAGTTTTCGCTAGACCTCAGGATCTTCAAATATGGACATGCTCTCTAATATAACTCACGGACCATGTGTCTGTGTTGAGAGATGCGCCTCGCCAAAACCAGCCCAGCTTATTCAGATTTTCCCGCTTCTATATGCACACTCAGTCTATTTCTTCTCGTGTTTCTTTGCACCTTTGGTTTTGTCTCTTCCCTAGAGGATTCAGTTTTGGAACCAATTTAAGATAGCTGTGTTTATACATTCATACTTTCAAGCAAAATCAGCAGCTTGTCTAGATATCTGATCTTTACACAAAATACACAAACCTTTCATGTGTTTAAAATTATCAATTGTGAGATGTTTACATTTTATGGAACTTTATTCTCTCTGCTGTCAATTAGTTTTAAATTTAGATGCACTGACCTATTCATAAACACCAACATTGTACTAAACATAAGCCAGTTTTCTCTGCATTTAGCAACTCTGTCTTCAAACAAGCATCATGATTTTTATTTATGCTCCTAGCGGAGAATGGATTCACAAGTGTAGCTGGTCTTCCCTGGCAGCAAACCTGCACCAAGCATTCATATACTCTTGTAGCAGTGGTTTCTGCTGTAGTTTGTTTTACAGGATGAGGTTACCAGTTTGGCTGTTCACTAAATTCTCTGTTTTAATAATATATTTTTTCTTTCATTTCATCTTTCTTTTGATGTCAGTATCTCAAGGAAGGTGCCAATTGTTGTCATAGCCAGGAGTGGAATTGAGGACGAGCTCTCAATATCTGACCAAATGCTCCTAAGGCACGCGTAACACATAGCCTCTGACAACAAAAGTCCAGCTCCTGGCCTTCTCGTGGCAGCACCGTTTAATACTAACAGGAGAAGGGGCGAAGGGCGAGTGTCTGGCGCCTTAAAACCAGATTGCTCCAGGTACATTTTTGTATGTACCTGCAAGGATACTTGGAGAGGAGAGGGCACCGCCAAGCAAACCTCTTGCCCAGTGAAATGCTCTGATGGAAAGTAAACTCAGTAATAATATGCCGGATCGGCCGAGACCCGGATTAACAATGACTGCGCTCTCATTGCCCCTTGAGAGTGTTCAGTCAGCGAATGGGGTACAAACACCTGTTTTGAAACTTCCTAGAGAAAGTTTTGTTATTGGAAGTTGGAATGTACACACGCTATATGCATGTGGAAAAGTCAGAGAACTAACACATGAACTTGTTAGATACTCGTGGGACATCCTGGGCCTAGCAGAAGTCAGATGGACAAGATTAGGTGAATCAATAAGGGATGATGGTCACAAAATTTGGTTTAGTGGAGATGAGTCCAAACATCAGCATGGAATAGGTTTTATTGTACATAAAGATAGATTGAACTCTGTCATCAGCTGCACCCCAGTAAATAGCAGGCTTATCACCATATGTATTGCAGCACATCCAAAGAACATCTCCATCATACAGGTATATGCCCCCACTACTGACTATGAGGATGATGCAATTGATACATTTTATGAAAATCTGGATGAAACAATTAAGAAAATTCAAAAGAAAGATCTTCTCATCATGCTAGGTGATTGGAATGCTAAAATAGGGCCAGATGCATACGGTCAGTGAGCTGGCACAGTGGGGAAATTTGGGACAGGAGAAACCAACGATCGAGGACTAAGGCTACTAGAATTTGCCAGCAACTATAAACTAACCCTTGCAAATACACTATTTCCTCATAAGTTATCAAGAAGAACAGCGTGGCAGGCCCCGAAAACTGAGATACATGGTCAAATTGATTTTAATTTTGTATCCAAAAGATTCAAGTCCAGTATTAATAAAGCCAAGACTAGGACTTTTCCTGGCACCGACATTGGTAGTGATCATGACATGGTATTGATGACGCTCAAGCTTAAACTCAAAAAGAATTATAATCAAAACAGATGTTCTCAGTTAAGATTCAATTTAGACAAACTGAAAGATCCAGAAATCGCGGGAATCTTTGAGGCAACTGTTGTAGGAAAATTTGCAGCTCTCAACTTTCTGGAGGATGATATCAACTCAATCACAGAGAACATGAAAGACGTGCTCATTGAATCAGCAACAGAAATACTTGGTAAAAGAAAGAAAATAAACAAACCATGGGTTACAGATGACATTCTGAAGTTATGTGATACACCGCGGGAAATGAAAAAGGTTAAGAAAGAGGTTCCTGAAGCAGCATGGCAATATAGTATGGTGAATAAATATTAGAAAGAAAATGAAACAGGCCAAAGAAAAATGGGTAGCTGATCAATGTGAGTCCATTAATACGGGGCTAATAAAAGGTAACAGCAAGGCAGCTTTTGACACATTAAGAAGACTATCAAAACCCCAGCAGCCCAGGGTAACTGTCATAGAAGATAGCAATGGGGCTCTGCTCAATGAAAAAATAGCTGTAATGAGAAGGTGGACAGAATATTGTAAAGAATTATATAACTGTAAACTCGACACTGACTATAATATATTAAACAACATTAAGTGTGAAAACAAGGAACTCGGAAATGCAGCAATATTACGGGAAGAAGTGGAAGAGGCTATATGTTCAATGAAAGGAGGGAAGTCACCGGGTGTGGATAATATCCCAGCAGAGCTCTTGAAATATGGAGGACCAGATATAGTAAAAATCATGACAACAATTTGCCAGAAGATATGGAGTACTAAAAAATGGCCAAAAGAGGGGGCGCAGTCATTAGTAATGCCGCTTCCAAAGAAAGGAAATCTAAAAATGTGCAAGAATTACATAACCATTAGCCTTATTAGTCATCCAAGTAAAGTGATGTTAAGGATACTTTTGAACAGAAATCAGAAGAAATCTTGTCTGAGGAACAGGCTGGCTTTAGACCAAAAAGAAGTACCTCAGAACAAATCTTCAATATTAGATTACTGATCGAAAAACATCTCCAGCATCAACGCGATTAATACCATAACTTCATCGATTTCACAAAAGCCATCGATCGAGTCTAGCATGAAGGCTTATGGCAAATAATGAGGAAATTCAATTTTGATACCAACATTATAGATATCATTGAAGCACTTATACAAGGACACAAGCAGTGCTGTTTTTGCAAGCAACGACATTGGAGAATTTTTCAAAACTGTAGGAGTTCGTCAGGGTTGTATCCTGTCCCCAGTGCTCTTTAATATACATCTAGAACATATACTGTTCAAAAAAAGAAACGCATGGCCACTGAAGGCACACACATAGCCATAATTTTGACATTTAATAACTTTTTAAATTTAATGAGTTAATTGTTCAAATTGCACACAAGAATACCTTAGGGTTCAACCAATCAATTGACAGTTGTTTTGCATCTGGGTCACGAGAGTTTTTTGGCATACGGGCTTTCCCGTTAGTATGGTGTGTGGCCTCCTCTTGCATCGATCAGCGACTGGCATCTCCTGGGCATGGATGCGATCAGATGTCTGATGTGGGCCTGTGGGATGGCTGCCCACTCTTCCTGGAGTGCCTGGAACAGATCACGATGATTGGCTGGAGCAACGTCCCGACGACAAACACGTCTATGCAGCTCATCCCACAGGTGCTCAATCGGACTCATGTCTGGAGACAGGGATGGCCAGGGAAGGTTGAGAATGTTGTTGGCAGTCAGGAACTGCGTGGTCAACCATGCACAATGGGGTCTGGCGTTGTCCTGTTGAAACACAGACCTTTGGGCAGCCAAAAGTGGAAGGACATGGGGTCGAAGAATTTCATTGACGTATCGTTGTGCATTCAAGCCTCCTTCAATGTGCACCAATTGACTCCTTCCGTTGTAACTGATCATTCCCCACACCATTGCACCTCCACCACAGTGCGGCGGAGCTTCATCAACGCAATTTTGGGCAAAACGTTCATTTCGCCTACAGTAGACCCTATGCCATCTATCATGACGCTGCAACAAAAATAAAGATTCATTACTAAACCAGACACGTCTCCATTGATTGTCAGCTGCCCAGGGACGATGCTGGTTGGCCCAAAGAAGTCGATTTTGGTGATGGCGGCGCGTAAGGACAGGTCCTCGGTGAGGTCATTGTGCCCAAAGTCCAGTGTCATGCAGTCTATTCCGGACAGTTTGATCAGACACATGACGTCCTGCAGGCAATGACTGGGCAGTTGAGGAAGCTGTTTTAAACCTGTCTCTGAGGTGATGAAGCCGAATAAAGCGATCCTCCGCTGCTGTTGTCTTTCTGGGTCGTCCACTGCGATGCCGGTCTTCAACTGAGCCAGTGGCTTGGAACGGTGCCAAAGTCGACTGATGGTACTCTGATGCACGTTTAGATGCCTGGCAACCTGACTTTGACTTTCGCCTGCATGCAGTCGGCCAATAGCAATGTTCCTTAAATTTATTGATAGAGACGCCATAAATGTCTGCTTGAAAATGAACTGAATTTTTTGTGTGTTGCGTTATCCTTTTATAGGGTTTCAGTTGCGTAGTCAGTGAATAGTGTTCATCCCAAATTTTGTTGCTTTCACGTGCACGCAACATGAGCTGTGGTTAAAAATTGCGTCATAAACACTATTGACCACTGCATTGTAACGATTACAAAAACGAACGCAATTCAGGTCAACACGTGCATTTGACACTGTAAAGAACATTTGAGGCTGGTTTTTTTATTTACCCTAGCACAAAATTTTACTTACAAACTCATAAAAACGCGCCCTCGGATAGCTATGCGTTTCTTTTTTTGAACTGACTTACAAACTCATAAAAACACGCCCTCGGATAGCTATGCGTTTCTTTTTTTGAACAGTACATTATGCAGGAGGCTCTCTACAATTATAAAACAACCATATCGATTGGAGGCCGACCTCTTTGCAATCTACGTTTTGCTGATGATATCGATCTTATAGCTGTAACAGAATCAGAACTTCAAGACCTTACCTCTAGACTGGAGAAAGTAACAAGAACGTATGGGATGGAAATTAATGTAGAAAAAAGCAAGATATTGGTGAATAGCCATAAGAAACATGTTCCGACCAACATTACGTTAAATGGGCAAAGGTTAGAAGAAGTTACCTTTAAATATCTGGGGTCCACTATATGTAGTGATGGAAGATCAAGTAAAGAAATCAAGACAAGACTTGAGATGGCCTCAGCTGCCATGACAAGGCTGAATGTGATCTGGAAAAGTAACATCAGTTTTCCTGTGAAGATCAAATTATACAAATCACTTGTATTATCTATTCTCTTGTATGGGTGTGAGGGCTGGACACTCACTGCAGATACGGAGCGAAGGATTCAGGCTTTCGAGTATAAATGTTATAGAAGAATTTTGCGCATTTGCTATAAAGAGCACAAAACAAATGTCTATGTTAGAGAGAAAATAAACACCTATGCAGGCCACCAAGAACCACTTTTGTCAGTAATGAAACGTTGAAAGCTCACCTGGTTTGGGCATGTAACTTGTCATGACTCCCTTTCGAAAACGATCCTCCAGAGAACAGTCGAAGGTAAACGGAGAAGAGGAAGGCAAAGAAAATCCTAGAAACACCTTTCTTGTGAAATAAGTATTTCAAGAAGGTTCTAAAGGTTGTCATAGCTGGAAGTTGTAGTGAGGATGAGCTCTCACTGCAGAACAATGCTTTTACGGCACACGCCACAAATAGCCTCTGACAACCAAGCCCAGCTCCTAGCCTTCATGTGTGGCTCAGTTTGAGCTAGGCGGAACTGTTTCCACAGATGGGAGAAGGACGAAGGCCAGTCACTGGTGCCTTAAAACCAGCAGCTTCAGGCAGATAGGGCTCATGAGCCTTGGTTGGTAGCCTCTCTAGGAGAAGGTAAAACTCTGGATATACACCACTGCTGCCTTGCGAGAATATCCATTTATGGGAGTTGCTTTGCGAGTAAACCCTGTGGAGAAATCTGGAGTCGGGAGTCCTTACGGCAATCTAATGTTGATTTGACATTATTCTGGCAACTCTGCGACGTGGCTGGTACCAAACTGTATCGGCTGCTGCCGTTCCTTTGGACCTACCGGCTGCATGGGGAGGGGAAACATGATGCATGGGCAACAGCTTGATCTCCATTTAACTGTGCCCAAGCTCGCACCTGGAGAGGACACTCCAGCTTCACACTATGGTGTCGGCACAACATGGAACATAGCAGTTACCAGGTAAGGTATAAGCATCTTGCCCAATTGGCATAGAGCATGGCGCCAGGGGCTACATCCGACAGTGGAGAAGTTCTAGGATCTCACTGGACAGCTTCCACTCATTTCAAGCTGGGCAGCCCCCAGTCAGTTAGGTGTTGTCCCACCACTGTCTGCTGTCCCCATCAGGTGCATAGGGATTAGTGTCAAACCCAAACTGTGGTCAGACAATTTTGCACTAAGCAATAATTACAAAACAAGACATAATAGAAAGAAACCAACTATCAGATTAGGATGTTGGAACGTTCGGACTATGTTTACTGGACTTACTGAAAACCTGCAGGACATAAACGATGTCAGGAAGACAGCCATAATCAACAATGAACCTAAACGACTCCAGGTGGCTTTAGCTGTACTTCAGGGAACGTACCTGGCAGCTCTGGAATGGTGAGTGAGAAGGAGTACACATTTTATTGGCAAGGGAAAGACCTTAATAAAACTAGAGAACACGGAGTAGGTTTCAAAAAGTCACTAACTAAAATGGCTGAACCAGGTAAGAATGGTTCAAAACGCCTGTTAACGCTCCGCCTACAAACTAGTGCAGGTCCCATCACCTTTGTCAGTGTGTATTCTCCTACTCTGTACTTCTAGCAGCAGTCATCAAAAGCACACCTAGGTAAGAACAAACTGTTCTCCTTGGTGACTTCAATGCTAGAGTTGGTGCCGATAATGTTTCATGGCCTTCATGTCTGGGCAGGTTTGGTATTGGCAAGATAATTGAAAATGGACAATGGCTCTTGGAGTTGTTGTTCCATCATGACCTCTAAGTGACTAACACCTACTTTCAGACAAAACCCCAGCATAAGGTGTCATGGAGACACCCACGATCCAAGCACTGGCAACAACTGGATCTGATTATTGTCAGAAAACCACTTCTCAAGTCTGTGCTCTCGTACTATAGTGCAGACTGTGATACAGATCACTCCTTGGTTTGCTGCAAAATCAGCACCACCAAGAAAACTCCATCGTGTCAGACATGAAGGGAAACCACGCATTGATACCAGCAAGATGTCAGACCCTGTCATGAAGGCATTCAGTAGCCCACAGCATGGTGATACTGTTATAGAGAACTGGGAGCACCTGCAGAACACCATTCATACTACTGCTCCTGCTACCTTTGGTAAGAAGACAGCAAAGTCAAATGACTGGGTTCATACTTAATCAGATGTGACGACACATGTCAATGAAGCTAAACACAGTGCTGCGATTGAATACAAACACATGTTTGAGGAAACTTCAAACTCACAATGAAGACCAAAGCTGCGGTATATAGCGCCTGCATCACCAGCACACTTCTATATGGCAGTGAGACATGGACAACCTATGCTAAGCAAGTAAAAAGGTTCAATACCTTCTATCTACGTGTCTATGCCACAGCCTCAGTATTTCATGAAAGAACAAAGTGACTAATGTCAAGGTGTTGTCACGTGCTGGCCTTCATAGCACATATACACTGCTTAGACAGTGCAGACTACGCTGGCTTGGCCATGTCTGCTGCATGGAAGATGGTCGCATCCCGAAAGATATTTTCTACGGACAACTGGCAGATGGCAAAAGAACAGTTGGACGACCACAGATGAGGTTCAAAGATATGTGCAAGAGAGACATGAGAGCACTGGACATAAATCCAGCAACCTCAGAGGATAAAGCTGCCGATTGCAACATGTGGTGATGCTATCTACAGCGCTACATCAGATTGGCGAAAAGAAGCTCTCACGGCAAGCAGAAGAGAGGAGAAAACGTTGAAAGGAACACTAGGAAAAAAAGCAGCTGAGGGTTGTGTCCTCAGGGACGCATTACCATAGTCAGTTTTGACTGAAGGGGCTACTATTATTATTATTATCTCAAGAAAAGGTCTTTAAAACACCTTTCTTCCAATACCAGAATCTCAAGAAAATGTCTTCAAAACACCTTTCTTGTGAAACCAATTTCTCAATAAAAAAGTCTTTAAAACACCTTTCTTGTGATATCAGTATCTCAACATCTAAGAATGCTGACGTGTTACCAGTGTTGTGAGATACTGTCACATACCTGCTGTAGATCATATATTCTTGTCATTGCTATTCTCCAGCACTGTCCTCTATATGCTGCACTACATTTGATGTTATCTCATGTATTTACTGTATTATCTCTTTCGTTAGTTCAATGCCTACATGAGTGTTATCAAAGAAATGTTGGGCAAAGTTGAAACAGAGCATCGGACCAAGTTGGAGCAGCTGGATCAGATACAGCAGGAACACAAGTAAGTACAAAGTGATAGTGGTGGTGATGACAGCTGTCTTTGCCTTCTTTGTTTTCAAGTCCCTGTGAAGCCTTGTTCTTACCATACCCACTTGTCTTGCACAAACTTCAAGTTTTTTCCATATATAATTATTATCCTTCTTTTTTTTCTTTGTCCAGTTGAATTCTCCGTGTTTATTTGGGTCTTCCTCTATTTATTTCACCCTGGGGATTCCTAAGTAAGGACAGCCCTGTAATGATATTAGATGGTTTCATCAGTGTGAGTCCTATATTAGATGGTTTCATCAGTGTGAGTCCTGTATTAGATGGTTTCATCAGTGTGAGTCCTGTATTAGATGGTTTCATCAGTGTGAGTCCTATATTAGATGGTTTCATCAGTGTGAGTCCTATATTAGATGGTTTCATCAGTGTGAGTCCTATATTAGATGGTTTCATCAGTGTGAGTCCTATATTAGATGGTTTCATCAGTGTGAGTCCTATATTAGATGGTTTCATCAGTGTGAGTCCTATATTAGATGGTTTCATCAGTGTGAGTCCTATATTAGATGGTTTCATCAGTGTGAGTCCTATATTAGATGGTTTCATCAGTGTGAGTCCTATATTAGATGGTTTCATCAGTGTGAGTCCTATATTAGATGGTTTCATCAGTGTGAGTCCTATATTAGATGGTTTCATCAGTGTGAGTCCGATATTAGATGGTTTCATCAGTGTGAGTCCTATATTAGATGGTTTCATCAGTGTGAGTCCTATATTAGATGGTTTCATCAGTGTGAGTCCTATATTAGATGGTTTCATCAGTGTGAGTCCTATATTAGATGGTTTCATCAGTGTGAGTCTGATATTAGATGGTTTCATCAGTGTGAGTCCTATATTAGATGGTTTCATCAGTGTGAGTCCTATATTAGATGGTTTCATCAGTGTGAGTCCTGTATTAGATGGTTTCATCAGTGTGAGTCCTATATTAGATGGTGTCATCAGTGTGAATCCTATATTAGATGGTTTCATCAGTGTGAATCCTATATTAGATGGTTTCATCAGTGTGAGTCCTATATTAGATGGTTTCATCAGTGTGAGTCTATCCACTGCCAGCTTCTTTACACCTCTTGATCCACAGGTATTTGTTTGGTTCATTTCCACATTGGTGATCGTGTGATAGTATTTTAGTTCTTCTAGAACAGGTTGGTCACAGTTGTGTCTTGACGGGTGACAAACTCTGGTCTCCCACATAAAAACCATGTATGCTAACCACTTTAGTACCACGGACCCATTTTAAAAATAAATTGCATTTTATTCTTTGTACAAATTCAGGGGAGTACATTTACGCTGTACTCATATTTTCTTTCTCCCTGTACACTTTAGCTTCACTGTGAGCACTAGGTCTCCTACATGTCTCATTTTGTTGACATCTTTCGCTCCATTTCTAGATTATTCCAAATATAAGGAGGTTATCATCCAAAGGGACAGAACTATTGTGAAGGGACATAATTAAAACTAATTCATTTATTTATTTCCTCTCAACTCCCTGCTGAACATAGACCTTCAAGAAATTTCATGCATTTTAACCTTCCTGTCTTGTGCCATCCATTCAAGGTCTATCATTCCCATTCTCTATGTGTTTTTAGGTCTTTCTGTATTTTCTTACCCTGAGGATTCCAGAAAAAGGACTCCCTTGTTATAGTATCATCTGGTTTCCTTAGTGTGCATCCGATCCAGTGTTAGTGCTTTTCCCTTAACTTTGTTCCACTTGTATTTATCTGATTCCTTTGGTGATCCTATTGTAACACTTCAATCCTTCTATATTCCGGGAAGATAACTATTTACGAAAACCTGTTAAATTCTTTCTTGTTATCTTTATTCTCCATGTTTCATAGCCATACAGTAGGACTGATTTGACATTTGAGTTGAAGCTTCTTATTTTTGTTGGATTTGATTCATAAAATCAAGAAATAAAAATCAAGTTTCTTTATGTCAGCCTCTACATTGCACATTCTTCTTGTATTTGACTTTCCTCCAAGCGCAAAGGTTTTGTTAATTAAATTTCCATGAAACTCAGTGTACATTGCTTTGTAATAGAATAAATCTTTCTTGCCCTTTTGACTGTCATGTTAAATCAGTTTTTCTTTCCCCTCAGAACCCTGGAAATCAGTAAGATCACTGGAGAAAACGGCACGCCAGGAAAACAAGTGGAGGGGAAATCTTTTGTAAGAGTGGATTATTATTTACATTCATTTGACATTTATGATTTTTTTTTTTTTTTCCTGTTAATTTCCAACACATTTTTTTCATTTTGTTTGTGAGTGTACGTGGGTTCGCATGTTTAATCTTATCAGTTGTCTATTCATGTGACAGTATTGTTTGTTCATATAAATTTTCTGACTCCTGATTTAAGTTATTTTTTGTGTGAGAGGTTTGTTCAGATGTTTAATATTTTCAGTTGTTTTTACCATACTTATCACTTTTAAACTGTTTGAATCAAAATGTATTTTTGCGAAGTGCCAAAGTGTATTAAATCTGTGATAGACATTCTTAAGCAGCGCTTGTGTCAAGAGTCTATGCCATAGAAGATTCCAAACTTGCTTGTTGAAACAAGAAGAGGCTGCCTTGGTAGTTTGTATGACAATTTTCACTAGGATAATAAGTGCATGTACATCAGTTGTTTAGAAGACTTAGAGATATCAATGAAACCATAAGATTTCACATATTTTTTCATGGATGATCTTACATGAAGTACAAGCATGTGAAGATGCGCAAGCTGCTGGGCAATATTTAATTGATAAAGATGTTGCGTTAGATGATGCATATGTTTTGATCACCTTAACAACCTGACAATGTTTTTTGATTAATGCAGTTGGTGGCACATGAGAAACAAACCACAGTTTTTAAACAATCAGTAAATGTTGAATTTCATTCTGAACTTTTAATGATCGCACAATATTTGTTTGCGGTGCCTGGTCACAATGCAAACGTGGACAGGTTTTTTTCATTGAAGGAAAGTCACTGGACAAAAGACAGAAATATGATCAATGTGTATTCTGTCAATGGAATTCTGCTTCTGCAATATAATTTGTAAAACGTGTCGTACGGTCAATGTCTTGAATATTTAAAAGAAAATAATGAATTGTTAAAAAAGATAAGGTTGACACACAAAAAATGTATTAATTAATTAAATAAATAATAATAATTATATAAATACTGATTAATATGTGAAAAGCTAATCTTTGATGTTAAAATGATTTTAAAACTTAACATTTTAAATGTCATGTTATTTCAGCTTTTTGTCTAACCTTTATAAAGCTATGACTAGCTCTAGTCATCACAATCATGCATTAATAGATTGTAAGTCATAAGTCCTTTTATTTGTCCTTATTTTTTTGTCTTGTATTGTCCTCTTTTTTACGCCAAAAGGTCAGGAAATGTCCTCTTTATGTAAAAAACTATAAAGTCACCCTACATTAGTCTCACTTTGACTTTAGATTTATGTTGGTTTCTTACACCTCCATTAACAAAAATGTTCTCAAGGGGTATGAAAAATGGTCTTCTCGCTCAGATGTTACTTTATTAGTTCATCATCATCCCACCTTTCAGTACCCCAAGGAGCACACGTTTCAGCAAATGTTTGCCAAGTGTTCCCGTCTGTGCCATCAGCTTCAGTTCTGTCACTGTCTTCCTCATCATTTTCACTTCTGTCTCCAGTTCTCTTCTCCATGTGTTGTTTGGTCTATCTTTGCCTCTCTTTCCCTGGGGATTCCAGAACAAGGACTGCCTTGTAATGCTATCAACAGGTTTTCTCAATGTGTGTCCTATCCATCGCCAGCGTCTTCTTCTCATCTCTTGTTCCACTGACACTTGTCTGGTTCTTGTCATCAGTACTTCTTCCTCGTTCGTCCTGAAAAGGACATTGGTTGCGTTGTGTCCGTTTACAGCGAAGCTGCGATATCTGCACCTTTCGGCCGACACATCCGACTTCAGCACGGCATTTTTGGGACCAGGTTTGCCTTCCCATTTCGATCCTTACTCTCTCAGCCAGACTGCAGTGATTCAGCCTGTTTCCAGGACCACCACTTGGAGTTGGAGTAGGGTCTTGGTCTGCTCTGGTTCACTGACCCTGACGTAAGCAGTCTAGCTATGGGTCGCTGACTGCATTCTCTATTGCTGCATCTTTGGGTCCCAAAGTGTTATCAGTACCACTTTGGTGACTGTGTCGTAGCATTTCAGTCCTTTTATTCTATGCAGGCACCCTTTTATGAATGTCTGTACCTTTTTGGTTGCTGTTTTTGTTGTTATTCAACACACAGGTCACCTCAAATAATTATTGAATTAAATATTGTTAGTTAATTGCCTGTCCGGCTGTAAGCAAAGTTGGCTGTAATTGTTAGTCTCACTTTAGATTTGAGTTGATTTCTTACACTTCCACTAATGAAAATTTTGTCAGGGAGTATGATATTGGGTCTACTCGCTCAGATGTTTCTTCTTTAATTGGCATTGATGTATTTTCCTTCATTAAAGTTGGCATAAACCGGACTATAGTTGCATTACAGCAAATCATCTGACACATTTTTCATACTTTTCACAGATGGATAAGTTTTTATTTAGTGTTGGACTCAGTGGTGTGTCACAACATGCAGGGTCAGGTGACGTGGCTAAAACTCCATCATCTGCTGCCTCTAACGTGGACACACCTAAAGGTGATGGTTTAGATGCCGTAACTCCCAAAAGAGTAAGTGTTCGTGTTTTTTTTTCCTTTTCCCATTGCACTTGGTGGTAGTATTTGTCTTTGCGGTGATATGGAACTGTTTGTAAAAAAAAGTGGTGATCTGAAGCTGTTTGTAAAAGAAAGTGGTGATCTGAAGCTGTTTGTAGAAAAAAGTGGTGATCTGAAGCTGTTTGTAAAAGAAAGTGGTGATCTGAAGCTGTTTGTAGAAGAATATGGTGATCTGAAGCTGTTTGTAAAAGAAAGTGGTGATCTGAAGCTGTTTGTAAAAGAAAGTGGTGATCTGAAGCTGTTTGTAAAATAAAGTGATGATCTGAAGCTGTTTGTAAAATAAAGTGGTGATCTGAAGCTGTTTGTAAAAGAAAGTGGTGATCTGAAGCTGTTTGTAAAAGAAAGTAGTGATCTGAAGCTGTTTGTAAAAGAAAGTGGTGATCTGAAGCTGTTTGTAAAAGAAAGTATATGCTTATGCCTTTGAAAGCCATTATTGATTACCTTTAAACAAGAAAACATAAGTCTGTGTATTTCTTGTAGATTGTATATCTGGAGCAGGGTTTTTTTAAACCTGTTTTGGACCCCTTTGGTTATCTGGTGATGGTAGACCCATCCTTAGAAGAAAATCTTTACATAAATGCATAATTAAAACGTTTTTATACAAATAATGAATTTTAATACAAAGGAAAATAATTATACTTGTATGTAGTCATACTGAAAAATAAAAAAAGTGTGTCAAAAGAAAAATATTTCTTTCAATGCAAAAATCTGTGATGAATTGCAGAATAAAAATGTAGATGAAAATAAAATTCTACTTTTTCAGTTAAGTACGCGCACACCCTAGAATCCATATTGGATTCCTTAGGAGTCCATGGACGACATGTTAAGAAGCCCTGATGTAGAGGAATCTAAAAGCCAGTATATTGAACTCGTGTTAGACCTCTGTAACAGTTTCATCCTGTCACCATCTTTATGTTTTTTTAAAGTACGTTGGGAGCACAAGTATCACCCTTATGGAAACATCTTTTCACTTCTCTTTATTTTATTCACAAACCTTTTCTACCTTCTGACCGTGTTGCCCCCATTTGGAAGGAAAAGCAGAGTAACAGCATTTATTGTTGTCTCGATTCAGAAACCACTGCAATCAAAATTTTGATTTTTGGGAAGCAAACCTTAGTAAAAATGCATGTTACGAACATTTTTGTGTATGTTAAGGCACCTATTTTGTTATTATTTATACTTTTTTTTTTTAATCTTCTTCATTTAGGCAACACTTTCACTTGAGGAAAAACAGAGGCTGGCAAAGCAGCAGGAACAGGAGAGGATATTGAAATCTCAGAAAAGTCTTGTACCACAGGGCCAAGTTTCAAGTCCTGCCCCAAGCAAATCTACACCTGCCTCCTCAGGTCCCAGAAACTTGACATCAACATTAATGGAGTCAAACATGCGGAACCTAAGCATGGCTTCTAAATCTAGTTCAGTTAGCAGTGTTGGTTCTGCTGCTTACGGTACTACTGTGGGTGGAGGAATGAATTCCATGACTTCAGGGGGAGTTAACTGGCAAGGCTCTGGCACCATGACAGCTTCTTCAGGAATGAATTGGGGTTCAGCATCATCACCACAATCATCTATGTATTCAAGCCCACAGCCATCTCTTTCATCATCAACGCCTTCAGTGTCATCTGCTGGACGATCAGTAGACCTATCTTCATTTGACTCATTGCTTCCTACCACTTCAGGTAAGAAAACTCCATTGAACCAGATGGGCCACTCATCAGGAGTTAGACCAGGTGTACAATCCAGCCAACAGCAATCAATGATGACAAACATTCGTCCAAATGTGATGGGAGTTGGTGGTCCCCAGGGCAGCCCTAACATGGCTTGGGGTACGGGAGCTGGCTTTTCTTCCCCTGCAATGTCTGGCTTTCCTCAACAGCCTTCTGTTGGGCAGTTTATGAGTCCACAGTCCAACAATTCCTGGGTCAGCCAGTCAGGTGGTGGAATTGGTCTAAGACAGCCAGGAATGATGGGTGCAGGACTTCGGCCAGCACAAGGACTAATGCAACCAGTTAGACAAGTCCAGCAGAATCCAGGAATTACGAGTAACTCTTTAACCAGTGATGACTTGAAAGATCTTCTTGGTTGATTAGAATGATATAATTAATAATATAATTTATATAAAATTAAACAGGTCAGCTGGAACTTACAACTAAAAAGACAAGTTCATATTTAACAACGGCTTGTGATATGTATAGAAGAAAAAATAATTTGAAGGCACCAGAAGCAAAAATTAAGGGGAGAGAGAATTACAATAGGACAAACATATAGTAAATAAGATTATCAAGGGAAACTTAATAGAATAGGAAAATGGGGAACATTTTTATTCCAGTGGGAATTTTAATGATTATAGACTTTGAAGAATGGCATGCCAATGAAAAGACATGAAGAAAAACAGTGGCGACAAATTCAAATAGTTGGAATAAGAACTGTTCTGAAATTCTTACATTTCAAACAAGCTGATAAACATGACAGAAATCGTAAACTTTCAAAATAATAACTCAATTTTAAAAAAGGAGGAGTTAATAGGCCAAGGAGAATTGTGAGGCTGCATTTAATACAGCCAGAATTATGAGTAATTTTGAAGATATAAGTCTATGGAAAATTAATGGCTTAAAAAGTTGTTTCAATTGAAAGCATTTATTTTGATATGCTTGAAATAATTATGTCTTTTATATATAAACTGAATTAAGCCAGTAATGTAATTTCTGATTTAACACTTTACGTGCAACTAAATTTTGACCTACATTATTCTCACTGTTGCCAGTTTTTTTTTTTTTTCACATGTCTGCTGAAATAGGGCTGCTTTTTATTTTAAAAGAGCCGCAATAGCACAGTGGTTAGTGCACTGGCTTCCCTGCTCAGCGGTTCTGGATCAATCCTCAGTTGAGGTGGGATTATTTAGACCACAAATGGCTCTGGGGTCGACCCAGCCTCATGAATTGGGTGCCAGAGCAACAACTCTGGGAAGGTTAAAGGTGGCCGGCGTGATGCTGACCACTTCCCCTCTAGTGTGCCCATGGTCAAGAAAATATGGGCCTAACACCGTATTCCCAATATGTCTCAACGGGCTTGTAACGGGATCCTTTACCTTTTCATTTAAACATTTTTGAAAATCAGAGATGCCCACACATTAAAGACATTTAAATTATTTATAATGTGCTGCTAAAGAATTCAAATTTTGAGTCTATGAAAATTGTTTTAGCTCGATGTAGTCCGTGTGGGTCTTTCATGAATCGGGGAAATAATAGGATGACTGTACCCTCAGGTACAAGTTTTTAGCTCGATGTAGTTCGTGTGGGTCTTTCATGAATCGGGGAAATAATAGGACGACTGTACCCTCAGGTACAAGTTTTTAGCTCGATGTAGTCTGTGTGGGTCTTTCATGAATCGGGGAAATAATAGGACGACTGTACCCTCAGGTACAAGTTTTTAGCTCGATGTAGTCCGTGTGGGTCTTTCATGAATCAGGGAAATAATAGGACAACTGTACCCTCAGGTACAAGTTTTTAGCTCGATGTAGTCCGTGTGGGTCTTTCATGAATCAGGGAAATAATAGGACGACTGTACCCTCAGGTACAAGTTTTTAGCTCGATGTAGTCCGTGTGGGTCTTTCATGAATCAGGGAAATAATAGGACGACTGTACCCTCAGGTACAAGTTTTTAGCTCGATGTAGTCTGTGTGGGTCTTTCATGAATCGGGGAAATAATAGGACGACTGTACCCTCAGGTACAAGTTTTTAGCTCGATGTAGTCCGTGTAGGTCTTTCATGAATCAGGGAAATAATAGGACGACTGTACCCTCAGGTTAAAGGCGACTAATATGAGATTGTGCATGAGGCTGACAACCTCATCATGTAAAACATATTGCTACATAAACCACTATAGCAAGATCATGTGAATGCTTGATGCAGGTTTCCTGCAAGGGGACCAGCTGCAGTGGTGGCTGAGTGCTTCATAAAGAGTGAAAAGGAAAATGATGATGAAAATGGTTTTAATGAAATGTTGAACACTGTTTTGACAGCTGATTGAATCAAAGTAACATCTTGAAGGAAACAAATGAGCCCTGGCCAGAACTTTTGGTTTTGGTTTTAAGAACTATCTTCATTGCGCATGGACAACTCCATCAGTGCTCCTATCTCCTCCCTTAGATCACACAAGGAGGATCTCAGCGCAGTGCACAAACACTGTAGCACCAGCGAGAATCCCAGTGTTTGTGCAAAGGAATCACACATTCTGTAAATATTTTTGTGGTGGGTAGGTTTATAATATTTAACTTTTGCCAGGGCAACGGCCTTATGGCCAGTACATTTACAATTCTGAAGTGAAAAAACCAACCCTTTCTAACTAAATTCTCTTTGTCATGGGCTCATCCATTTTGTCTGCATGTTTACAAATGTCACAGATGCAGAATACCAGAGTTGGTTTGTCTTAAAATGACCACCCTAAAATTTGACAATTGTCACAGTTGGCATGCAGGAGAGTTCCTGGAACTTTGATAATCATGAAAAATGACATGTAAAGTGTCAAAAGCCCATTTATGATACATTTTCAGTGTGATACTCATGCGTAAAATGCATACCGAGGTTAATTCACCTTAGAATTTGACAACCTAAATATACCATTTAGAAACACACAGTAATGTTAATAAGTTTTTTTTTTTAATGTTAAATATTTGCATAGGTCAGTGGTATTCAAATCCAGAATTGTGACCCAGACTTTGGATTCTTAACATTTATAAAAAGTTTAATTAGAAACATGAAATTAGATAATGTGGATCAGTAGCAATTACTGATGAAATTCTTTCGAATACTTTCATCACATTATGTTATTGAAATCTGTGGAGATTTACTGAGGTGTTGGTATCAGCACTTTTTGAATGACAAAACAGACAAATACTTACAATTTTTTTAATAACCTCATTTTTTTTTTTTCATTCGGCAAAATGGTTTGGGAACCTCTGGTTTAGGTCATTTTTGTACCCTGGCCCCCTTGTACTTTCAGGGGATTGAGAGAGAAAGAAGGAATAAGAATACTACTCCCTCAGACAAATGTGACTAATATGAGGCTGAGGGTGGGGCTGGCAGCGTAATCATGTAACATAAATTGCTAGAGAAATTGCTGCTGCATGAACAGGTGTTTTGATATGTGCTCCCTGGGAGGTCGTCAGCTACAGTGATGGCTCCATTCTCAATAAGGAGTGAACAAAGGAGATGAATGAATTGTGTATCTTGTCTTGTGATACATGTCACAGTGTTTCATAATTGAGCAAATGACTGAAGTTATTGGAGTGAATGAATATTATGATTGCAGTTGTCTTGTCATACATGTCATAGGTGTTTCATAACTGAGCACATGATTGAAGATGTGGGAATGACTTAATACTGTGATTGTCATTGCCTTCTGATACATGTCACAGTGTTTCATAACTGAGCAAGTGACTGAATATATGGGAATGACTCAGTAATGTGACTGTTTGTGCGAAGTCAGTTGTGGTTGTGCATAAGGTAGCCCCATAGTGGGTATTGGTGAAGTGTTAGAGATTTCACTATACTAGGTCCAGCTTTTTGTATGAGGTGGGATGACAAGTTCCTTTCCTCACTGCCTTTGCCTTCGCTAATGTGAGAGCAGAGTCAGGTACTCATTGACACCTGGGTAGACTGGGACATGACACTACCAGGTTTTGATTTAGGAAACTAGAAACTGTGCCTTGAGAGGAAAGTGCTATTCCAGCTTAGCCAGTCAGACGCAGTGGTTGTGCATAGTCAGTATAAATTTTATGCTTTTCATAATGTAGGAATTGGGCTGAAGGAAATATAATTAAAATTTATTGGAAATATTTAAGTTAGAAAAAGGACTCCATTAAAAATAATTTTCGCTTAGTTGTACATTGTAACTTAATTTTTTTTTTTTTTTGTGTTTTCAGTATTACAAGGTGTTACTGATGTTACATATTATTTTCATGTTTTTCCGACAATAGCAAACTTACATGATTATGTTAAAATCATATCTTGTTATGTTTTATGATTTAAAAAATACATTTTATGAATTGTTTTTTAGATGTAAGTTATTATTTATTGCATATTTTGTGATATATTGGGATGTTGTTATTTCAGGAGGTTAAAGTGTAATAGTAATTTTGAATGTGGATAGATCATCTTTTAATAGCAGAAGTGGGGCCAAAGCCATAAACGCAATGTAAATATTAATGTCAATAGAAACCACATTGTCGGTCATGTGTTAGTTAACAGTCAGTAAAGAAAATATGTAACATCAGTTTGCAGGAAATATGGGTTGTACACATAATAGTGGAACACATTTGAAGCCTTACAAATTAATTTACTGTGTTTACATTCAATTCCAGTACAGGTTTCCCCGCTATCCGAAGTAGAGCGTTCCTATGAACCCTTTCGTAAGCCGAAATGGCGTAAAGCGAAGAAGCAAATACCATTCATTTATATGGGAAACATTTTTGAGCGTTCCCAGACCCAAAAAATAACCTACCAAATAACACATAAAACCTAAAATAACACTAACAAATAGTAAAAGCAGGAATGATATGATAAATACACAGCCTATATAAAGTAGAAATAATGTATGTACAGTGTCGTTTCACCAGAATCGGGAAGACAGCAAGCACACTGGAAGGCTGAGAGGTGGTGGTGATAATGGTGTGTTAGGCTGAGTCGTCTGAGCTTGGAGTGATGGGAGGTACAGGAGACTGGGGTGTATGAGAGAGAGGAAGAAGGTCATCTATTAACATCTCATCGTCGTCTGAATCCATCAGGGCAGGCAGATCATGAAAGCCTACACCTTCTTCTATGTCAACCTGCCTCGATGTCGAAGGTCGAGGTTCTTCGTCTGCTGTTACTGATGTGGAAGGCTTGAAATACGACAGTATGCTTAACTGCTTAGCCTCACGCATTTTTCTATCATACAGTTCTTTGTAGGCACTCAAAACATCCTGCAAACCTGCCCTAAACCTACGTGCCCTTTCAAAATTAAAGACATACTTTTCTGCAATCATTGCAGCACTGTCAATTGTAGCAAAAATCTCATGCAAGTGCTTCACGTTCAGTTCCAGGACGACTTCACTTTCGGGCAGTTTGCTATTGCGTTCGGTTTCGATTCATATCCTTTCCTCTTGCAATTGCATCAGCTCTTCATCTGTCAGTTTTTGGTCATGGGATGCCAAAACCTCTTCAACATCATCTTTGTCAACTTCTACAAACCCAGCCTCCTTAGCCAAAGTCACTATTGCCGTATTTATTGTTGTTGGTTCGAAGCCTTTAAAATCTTTCACTGCTTCAGGACACAGTTTCCTCCAAACGCCATTTCTCATCGAGACTGTTAGCCTATCGAGAGCATCTCCAAGGTTGACAATTGCCAATTTTATATTCTAGTCTTTCCAGATCTCTTGCAAAGATGCTCCGGAGTTGCCCTCTCTGTCAATGGCACTTACAATAAAACGCATCACATTTTGCGTATAGTAAGCCTTAATTGTGGCTATTAGGCCTTGGTCACATGGGTTGCATCAACGACGTCGTATTCTGCGGTAAGTACACACACGAATGTTATCGCCATACTGTTAATGCCAGGTGGATGAGCAGCACAGTTATCGACAATCACAAGACACCTATTATCTAGGTTATTTTCTCTGAAGTATTTTTCAACAAAAGGACTAACATATCCACTCATGTACTCAGAAAAAATCACTTGGATATTCCAACCGCTTGGATGTGAACAAAACACAACAGGAAGTTTATTCTTCTCAACGCCTTTAAGTGCCCTCGGATTTTATCTGTGTGTAAATAGTACGAATTGTGGACACAGGCAAGTTCAACGCACGCACAATGTCTGTATTTCGTTCACCACGATCGAAACACTTAATTACATCCAGTTTTACACTAAGCGTAACACCCTTACGAGCTCTCTTAGGCTTTTCTGATACCTTAGGACACATCTTGCTAGCGGATGCACAAAATAAATCGAGATAAAGCACAGATGCTCACAGACAGTTCAAAGCTATGGCGGCTTGATGCTGAGATGCTGAGTGTAGTTCCTGCTTGCTGCAAAACAAACGCTGAACGCTATTTCCGCTTTTCGCCTTTTTTTGTAAAAGCGAAAATCCTCTTCGGATTTCTTTGGTTAGCGAAAACAGGTACTAATATAGGTCTTTCGTAAAAGCGAAGTGGCGTAAAGTGAACTTTTGAAAAGTGGGGGATACCTGTAATATGTTTAATACATTTATTTTATATGATTTCTTTACGGTCAGTTATAATTACCCCACAAGGGAAAACAGAATGTATGCTATGAAAATTTGTGCCCTTATCACGTGTCTGTGATGTTGAACCACCACATATGGTGGCATAATGTATGTGGATGTTATGTTTCCATATATATGGATCTTTGCATTCGTCATATCAAAAGTTCTGTGGTTTCAGAATTGTTTAATTTCTTTGTGGACACCCGGTATTTATTGTGAAATGTTCGTATGCTCAGAAATTGTTACTCTAAGTTCCAAATGCTATAGTCCTGATGCTTCTTCTTTGAGGTGCTTACAGTTACATCTCGACAGAAATTTAGTGGAGACTTCCAAGAAACAAAGATGTAAAACTTGGCATTCCATTCTCTTCTATTTGAACATTCCAGGCATCAGAGTTCATTGTTTCATACTGTTTTGTTTTCCTATACTTTTTTTTTTTTTTCAGTTTTCAAGATTTTGCATAATGTTGCACGCAGTTTATCTGTCATTAAAATCTGATTAGATATGCAATAGAATAATGGAAAGAATCATTCATTATGATGACTTCCTGGAAACATGATTATATTTCATCCATTATCCATTTGTCAGATGTTGGCTCAAAGTGATAAAGAGGGTAATTTGGTGCATTAATTTACTATGTTTATTGATTTCTAGTCAGAATATGTTTGAGAGCAAGAAGTAGCTAAAGTACAACATTAGCAAAAAACGCACTTACAAATGTAATTTTTTGCATTCTGTTATTCACTGTGCCTAGTAATGCAAATACATCATAACGTTTTTCTAATTACCATTGGTTTTGGAACAGTCATTCTACTGAGTGATCAAACAGTCACTGCATACCTATCAATACCATATCAAATACATGTGCTTATTGGTTCAGGATATACTTTGCACTTATTATTAATTATTATCAAGAGCCTTCTGTGTTTCAGTGCTTGGCAAATGCCTTCTCTTATTATTTCCTTCTTATTTCTTCCCCTTCAAAACTTTCTCAGGCATTGTTATTGTTTCATTTAAAGAGTAAAAAAAAAAGGGAAAAGGATCCCGTTACACGCCCATTGAGGCATATTGGGAATATGGTGTTAGGCCCATATTATCTTGACCGTCGGCACACTAGGGGTGATGTGGTCAGCATCACGCCGGCTGCCTTAACCTTCCCAGAGTTGCTCTGGTACCCATTTGGGGGCTGGGTCGACCCAGGAGCCGTTTGTGGCCTAAAAAAATCCTACCTCATCTGGGGATCGAACCATAGACCACTGCGCTAGGAAGCCAGTGCACTAACCACTATGCTACCGCGGCTCCTCATTTAAAGAGAGCGCGTACAAATTGGTAGGTGCACAGTGACTTTTCAATCACCCTTTATTAATTACACGTGTCCTTGGCTCCATTGTGTGTAATGGCAAATTGACCTCATGCTTCAGCTCATGTTCTGACATTCTCTTAATCTCTGGAAATATTCCCCATCATTTGATTCTGTCATCTCATTTTTGTAAGTTATTTGACCTTGACTTCCACCCCTCCTTTTTTTTGTGTGCCACAGTGCCTTGTGGGTTAGTTAAAGTTGGTTTCTTCATTGGGTTTCCAGTCCATACACACTTTTTAAAAAATTCTTGGGCATTTCATGTCATACTTGTAGTCAGTGCAAGCCTGATAAGAGTGTGAACACTTTATGAAGTACTGCATGATAGTAAGCCACAAGTCACTGCTTTTACTAGTTTCAAAACAACAGGAGGTTATCCCTGCAGCCCTTAATGGCTCAAGAAATAGAACAGAGTCTTTTATATTAACCCCTTCAGTCATAACTGACTATGGGAATGTGCCCCTGAGGTGACAGCCCTCGTGTTTCTTTCGATAGTTTCTCCTCTCTTCTGCTTGCCATGAGAGCTTCTTTTCGCCCAATCTGAGGTGGTGCCATAGAGAGCATTGCCACATGGTACGATCGATCGCTTCATCCTTCCAGGTTGCTTGATTTATGTCCAGTGCCCTCATGTCTCTTTTGCACACATCTTTGAACGTAAGCTGCGGTCGCCCAACTGTTCTTTTGCCATCTGCCAGTTGTCCATAGAAGATATCTTTCAGGATGCGACCATCTTCCATGCAGCGGACATGGACAAGCCAGCGGAGTCTTTTATATTTGCAAATATTGTAGTTTTTTTTTTTAAAGGGAGGATACACTCACACAAACACCATATTCTTCTCTCCTGTTCCCCCCCCCCCCCCCTTTTCTTTTTAATAAAGGAAAAATTGCTTTCAGGACAATAAAATTTACTTTCAGTGTAAGCACCTGGAATAATTTGCAGACTTCAGAAGTGCTCTTTTATAAATATTAGCCTAATTTTAAATGGTGGATCACATGCAGAAGCACTTATTAAAATCAAGTTTTTGTATTTTTCTAAGATGCTGACATTAGGAAAAACCTATGGCAAGGCACAAGCAAAGAAACAAAGTTACAACTGATCAGAGCATGTATATTCCCAGTAGCAACATACGGCTGCGAGACTTGGACACTCAATAAAACAGTTGCAAAAAAGATTACATCATTCGAAATGAAATGCTACAGAAGGATGTTGAGAATACCCTGGACGTACAGGAACATTGGCTCCTAAATACCATCGCAATAAGGAAGCTGAAATTTTTCGGTCATATAAAAAGACATAATAGTCTGGAAAAAACTGATGGAAGGCATGGTCCCTGGAAAAAGGGGAAGGGGTCGACCTAGACGACGGTGGACCCAGGACATCACAGAGAGTCTGAACTTGTCTTTGGCTGATGCAGGTCGACTTGCCCAGAATCGTGATGCGTTCAGAGCAGCTGTAATGGAGACAACGTTCTGGAAAGAATACGTCACATGATGATGCTGACATTAGAGTTAAAAATGTATTTTGAATGTCATTTTTGTAATCTTGGAATTTAACACTGGCCATGGCAAAATCTTGGATGGCCTTCGTGTGGTGCCATTTCCTCAAGCATTTATAACCTACCTAGTAACTCTTTGAGGACCTGTATGGCATATATGTACAGGTTAGACATAGTTTGAGAGATAAGGCGGTCATTCATTTAGGGACCACTTTGACCATCTTACTGTTATTTTTATTTTTTTGTTGCTAGATTTACCAGTCCCTTTATGTCTTTCATAAAAACACAACTTTCTTTTTTAGCATTTGAGAAAGAAGTTTGCAGGTTTAAAAATGCACAGATAAAGTGTACTGTCTGAAAATAAAAGTCAGCTAGCAGTTAATAATATATCCTACTTGTTAAAAATAGTTTAGTGATGTACTAACGCAAAAGGGATAGCCCACCCCTGGTGACAGCTAGAGCCCTCCCCAGGTGACAGCCAGAAGGGGATGCTATCGGTGATATAATTATTACAGTACTGTACTGTTTAAAAATCTACTTGCAAGCATAATAGATGTTTGTGTGTGTTTTATGGGAGATGTCAAAGGAAGGATCTGCTCCTGGTGTCAAATACTATAAGTACACCCCTATGTCAGGTAACTAACTGATGAACAACTTCATGTCCTTTGCCCTACTGTTCCTTTTAGACATCATACGGAGTTTCAGTGGCATTTAGGCCAAGTCTTGCGACCTTGGTGACCATAATATCTTTCTTCTCTTCCGCTCCTCTCTTTCCTTCTCCTGTAAAGTATGTTTCCGGTATTCCAGCAAACCTTCTTTGCCATGAGCATCTTCATGACTGTCATACAGATATCCTGGTATATAATTTTGCTGCTGATCTACATTTACCACTGTTACAAGGACCTGGAGCAGAACAAAGAATAGTAACACTGTAACCTACCATGCATGTCTTAAGAAGCAACTAAGAAGGGTTGGGTTAGAGACTGGCTACTCCATCCTGTAGATAATTTTTTAGCCACAAAAACTTCAACAAACAACACCAGTGCTTGCATAGAATAGAAGGATTGAAATGGAGCGACAAGGTCACCGACATGAAACTAATGACAAGAACCAGACAAGTACCAGTGGAACAAGAGATGAGAAGAAGACGCTGGTGATGGATTGGACACACATTGAGGAGACCTGTTAATACCATTCCCATTGTTTTGGAATCCTAATGGCAAGAGAGGTAGAAGCTGACTGAAGAACACGTGGAGAACAGAGCTAGAGGTAGAGGCCGACTGAAGAACATGTGGAGAACAGAGCTAGAGGTAGAGGCCGACTGAAGAACATGTGGAGAACAGAGCTAGAGGTAGAGGCCGACTGAAGAACATGTGGAGAACAGAGCTAGAGGTAGAGGCCAACTAAAGAACATGTGGAGAACAGAGCTAGAGGTAGAGGCCGACTGAAGAACATGTGGAGAACAGAGCTAGAGGTAGAGGCTGACTGAAGAACATGTGGAGAACAGAGCTAGAGGTAGAGGCCAACTAAAGAACATGTGGAGAACAGAGCTAGAGGTAGAGGCCGACTGAAGAACACATGGAGAACAGAGCTAGAGGTAGAGGCCAACTAAAGAACATGTGGAGAACAGAGCTAGAGGTAGAGGCTGACTGAAGAACATGTGGAGAACAGAGCTAGAGGTAGAGGCCAACTAAAGAACATGTGGAGAACAGAGCTAGAGGTAGAGGCCGACTGAAGAACACGTGGAGAACAGAGCTAGAGGTAGAGGCCAACTAAAGAACATGTGGAGAACAGAGCTAGAGGTAGAGGCCGACTGAAGAACATGTGGAGGACAGAGCTAGAGGTAGAGGCCGACTGAAGAACACGTGGAGAACAGAGCTAGAGGTAGAGGCCGACTGAAGAACATGTGGAGAACAGAGCTAGAGGTAGTGGCCAACTAAAGAACATGTGGAGAATAGAGCTAGATGTAGAGGCCGACTGAAGAACATGTGGAGAACAGAGCTAGAGGTAGAGGCCGACTGAAGAACATGTGGAGAACAGAGCTAAAGGTAGAGGCTGACTGAAGAACACATGGAGAGCAGAGCTAGAGGTAGAGGCCGACTGAAGAACATGTGGAGAACAGAGCTAGAGGTAGAGGCCGACTGAAGAACACATGGAGAACAGAGCTAGAGGTAGAGGCCGACTGAAGAACACGTGGAGAACAGAGCTAGAGTTAGAGGCCGACTGAAGAACACATGGAGAGCAGAGCTAGAGGTAGAGGCCGACTGAAGAACACGTGGAGAACAGAGCTAGAGGTAGAGGCCGACTGAAGAACACTTGGAGAACAGAGCTAGAGACAGATACAAAAATTATGAGAAAGACATGGAAAGAACTTTAGCTGATGGCACGTGACAGGAGGGACTTGGCATGTGTTTGTTGAAGGCTTAATGCTTCTTCAGGAGCTAATGAGTATTGATTGATTGATGTAGATTGGTCTGGTTATAGTGTAGTATTAGAACATAATTGTAGGGGTGGATCCAGTTGTAGGGGTGGATCAATTTGTAAGGGTGGATCCAGTTGTAGGGGTGGATCCATGCTCCATGAGAAGCAAACAGGGAAGTTATAAAGGATGAATTGCTTCATGATATAAATTGAGGTTGCCAGCCTCAAGTGTATACTCAAATCAGTTGCTCTACTCGTCATGCCTGTACGAGCAGTAGACTTATTCTTTCTTTGCCTCCTCAGAGACCACCTGGGAACCAGTGGCGTATTCTCTATGTGTGCTGTGCGTGCTGCGCACACCTATGCCCGAAGAAAAATAAAAATTTAATTTATTATTCTATAAAATATTTCTCTTCTAAAGTTCTGCTTTCAGACCGCACGCATCAGGATAACGGATTTTCCTGCATATCTAGTTTCAGTTTCCCAGACGCGTTTTATAGTGCAGTTTTTATTGGTTGGTTACAATCGCCCGAAGTCTCTCGGATAATTCCGTCACAATGCGTGCTGCGTCTTTCGGATTCACGTCTAAAGATTGGTTTGTGTGGATCGGGATCAATGCCAGATACGTCAATACAATACGAACATGCGTGCGGTGGACTTGCAGCTCTCGAGTTGTAAAAATCAGCTGTGTCCGTCCAGTGTTTTTTGTGATTAATTTTTGTTAGTTGCCGGGAATGCAGACTATTACAGTGACAGTGAGTTTCAAGTTGTAAGTTAATTAGTATTTCGGAGATAATTGACATATACCCCTAATAACTATCGTTGCGTAATTGAATATAGTTGGTTTTTAAATTAAGAGGGGAAGAAGTTAAATAGTAGGCGTACATATTCATTTTAAGTAGCAGCACGCCTAGCTCGCATTACCAGGATACGCCACTGCTGGGAACCACATGGGGTATGATGCAGTTGCCTGTCAAATCTTTGCCTTAACACTTGAGCATTATTCTTCTTCTTGGACCCTTAGCCCTTGACTGACAAAGCAGTCAGTGGCCATCACGCCTAGTGGCGTCCTGTAAGGCAGCAACAAACTGTCCCCATTTTGCTTGATCAGTGGTCATCCTTCGTGCCATGCTCCAACTCTGGTTCATGCTTCGCATCTCAGCCTCTATTGTTCTCTGCCAGGTTGTCTTTGGTCTGCCTCTCTTTCGTCGTTTTTCTGGGGTACATAGCATAGCAGTTCTGGTAATGGTGTCAGGGTCCCTTCTGAGGACATGGCCTTCCCAGTTCAGCGCCTGCCCACTGTGATGATGTGCATGCCTTTTTGGCTGCACCATATGAGTAGTTCCTGGTTGGAGATGGTATTCAGCCCAAAAATTTGAAGAATTATTGTTAGGCAGGTTGTGTGGAAAGAGGATAATTTGGACATTTCCTTTTCTATTATTCTTTAGCACTCTGCGCCATACAAATGTACAGAAAATATGCAACTCTCATAATCTTAATTTGGTGTTTATGCAGCACTGAGATTTCCAAACGTTATTTAAATTTGCAAAGGCTGTTTTGGCTTTATTTTCACATTGAGTATTGTTAACATGCACTAAATCCAGCAATGACTACCAGTAAAAGATAGCCTGATAAAAGTGACTACCAGTAAAAGATAGCCTGATAAAAGTGACTACCAGTAAAAGATAGCCTGATAAAAGTGACTACCAGTAAAAGATAGCGTGATAAAAGTGACTACCAGTAAAAGATAGCCTGATAAAAGTGACTACCAGTAAAAGATAGCCTGATAAAAGTGACTACCAGTAAAAGATAGCCTGATAAAAGTGACTACCAGTAAAAGATAGCGTGATAAAAGTGACTACCAGTAAAAGATAGCCTGATAAAAGTGACTACCAGTAAAAGATAGCCTGATAAAAGTGACTACCAGTAAAAGATAGCCTGATAAAAGTGACTACCAGTAAAAGATAGCCTGATAAAAGTGACTACCAGTAAAAGATAGCCTGATAAAAGTGACTACCAGTAAAAGATAGCCTGATAAAAGTGACTACCAGTAAAAGATAGCCTGATAAAAAGCCCTGAAAATTGAAGTTGAAATGCAGGTCTTATTGCTCGTCAGCTTATTAAAGGCCAGGGAGCCACATGGGAATGTACTTTCTGGATTTATTTTTCTTCTTGAGTTGTCTCCCTTTTATTATACCAGACGTGCAATATTCAATGCACATGCTACACTTTAGAGCAGAGGTTTTCAAACTTTTTTGGTCCGCGGCTCCCTTGACCTGTGCATAAATCACCGCGACTCCTCTCTATACTATATATTATGCTCATAATATCGAGCCCAACACTTTTCCCAAGCCACCGCGATGCCCTTAGCCGAGGGCTGGGAGCCGCGACGCACAGTTTGAAAACCTCTGCTTTAGAGAGTAACTGAACAAGATGCTCGTTATTTGTGGGGCTGATATGGTCTGAACTACATTTTGCATAATCTGAACTTTTTATTCCTCTGCAGATCCATTTTTGTAAATTGTTTTATCAGATTGTTGCATTATGTATGTTTGTAATGATTAATTGCAAATGTTGTGCAGAAGTCGGGTTGCTCAGTGATATCCTGATAAATGCCATATGTTAAGAGGACTTTTTTTTTTAATAACAATAAAAATTATTATGAAAAACAACAAAAATGTAGACCTTCATTGATATAGTGCTGTGCTTAATATTATGTCATTGTGCTGTTGTCTGATCTTCCTTTCTGACATTGTAACTTCATTTCTTCAGTCCTCATAACTACCATATCGCACATCATAAGATGCAACTATTATCAGGTTGGTGCAGGAGGCTGGAAACCTCATCATATAAAAAAGTTGCTGCAAGAACCATCACTGTAAGAGTGCATGCATGCTTTAGATGCAGGCTTTCTGCAAAAGAACTGGCTGCAGTTGTAACCTCATGTTCTGTAGACTGAGAAAGGTGAAGTGATGATGATGGTGATGATCAACTTGGAAGATGAATGTAAGTCGTCAAGCCCTACTGTCATGTGCTATCACCTCTAAGTCTTTCTTTGTCTTCCTCAACATTTTCATTTGTATCGCCAGTTCTTTTCTCCATGTGATTTTTTTGGTTTACCTCTCTCTCTCTCTCTTACCATGGGGGATTCTAGAACAATGCTATCAACTAGGTTTCCTCAGTGTGGGTCCTATCCATCTCCAGCATCTTCTTCTCATCTCTTGTTCCGCTAGCACTTGTCTGGTTCTTGTCATCAGTTCCACATTGGTGACCTTGTCATACCTTTTATTCTATGCAAACACCCATTTATAAAAGTCTTCTTGGTTGTTGTTTGTATTGTTCTCCATGTTTCATAGCCATCAATCAATCAATACCCTTTAGCTCCCCAAGGAGCATAGGCCTTCAACAAAATCATGCCGTCTTCCTGTGCCATCCGCTCAAGTTCTTTCCATGTTTTCCTCATCATTTTCACCTCTGTATCCAATTCTCTTCTCCACGTGGTTTTTTGGTCTACCTCTGCCTCTCTTTTCTTGTGGATTCTAGAACAAGGACTGCCTTGTAATGCTATCAACAACTTTCCTCAATTTGTGTCCTATCCATCGCCAGCGTCTTCTTCTCAACTCTTGTTCCATTGCCACTTGTCTGGTTCTTGTCATCAATTCCACATTTGTGACTTTGTCACATCATTTCAGTCCTTGTATTCTACGCAAGCACTCGTTTATAAAAGTCAGCCATACAATAGGACTGACTTGACATTTGAGTTGAAGATTCTTGTTTTTGTGTTGCACCTGATTTCTTTTGATGTCCATGTATTTCCCAATGTAATGAAAGCCACCTCTTGCCTTTTGTATTATTATTTTGATGTCACTGCCTGTCACTGCAGCTCTTGTCTATATTGCTGCCAAGATTTAATTTTTCAACTTCATGTGGAAAGTTGATTTTCAGTGTGGGTCATCTCCGCACCTTCCTGTCCAGGGTTATGCAGGTTACGTGCCTTCCTTGATCTTCTGATTCGTGTCTCACATGTTTTGTTCTGTGTGAGTGTGTGTTGAGATGTTATTCTGCCTTTTCTGCTATAGGAGTTCAAATAGGCAGGCAAGAAATATGTTAACATCAAATAGGCAGGCAAGAAATATGTTAACATCAGATAAGTACTTATGGTTTGGTTTTGGTTTTAAGGGCTATCTTCTTTGCACATGGACAACTCCATCAGTGCTCCTCCCTTAGATCACACAAGGAGGATCTCAGTACAGTGCACAAACTCCGTAGCACTGGCGAGAATATGGGAATCACACATTCTATAAATGTATTTTGTGGGTAGGTTTCTATTTTTTAAATTTTGTCAGGGCAGCGGCCTTATGGCCTACGCTTTACAATTTCCAACTGCCATGGGATTTTTAACATGCGCAACCTGCACACAGGACCTCCTATTTTTTCGCCCTTATCCGAGAAGGCTAGGCATCCGATCTCACTAACCATGAGACCAGGGGGAAGTATGACATCATTAGGACTACTGGTTCTGAAAAAAATTTCCATCTTCTTCTTCTTCTGCGTTCGGTTTGTAGTCATGCTAAATCTGCAGGCCTGTCGCCAGGACGAAGTCCACAGTCTTTTCCAGGTCGGCGCGGCAACCCCATAGCTTCTGCTGGAGCTCATCACCTTTTGGCCAGGTCGCACGTCTCAATTTATCATGGGTTGGACAGTTCTGGAGAATGTGTTCTGGAGTCTGGATATCAGTTCCACAAGGGCATTCATTCGTGTGGGATATCTTGAGGCGATAGAGATGTCCAAGTAATCTGCAGTGACCAGTTCTCAGGCGGAAAATTGTCGTCTGTTGGTGTCTGTTTAGGTGGTGGATTGGGTCATCTCTGCTGTATATATCCCCTTCCTCCTTCCACTGATTTTTGTACTTGTTGTGGATGATGGTTTTTGCTTCCCGATAGGGCAATGGGTGGCTGTATTGTTCCATTTTACTGCCACTTCTTGATAGAGCATCTGCTTTCTCATTACCAGCGATTCCACAATGGGCAGGTAACCACTGAAGGGCAATGGTTGATGACCTTTGGATGATGTTAAGCTCAGATCTGATCTCATTCATCATGTTATCATTTCTGGTGTTTTGTATTGATTCAAGTAATGATCTGCAGTCAGTGAAGATTACTATCTTAGCTTGTGGCTGCTGTTCAGGTCTGGTGAGGATCTTCAGGGCTTGCAGTAGTGCCATAGCTTCTGCCCTAAAATTGGAGGAGATCTTTCCAGTTGGGAAGGCCTTTCGGATGATCTTTCCATTTAGGAATCTTATAAAAATGCCTCCTCCACCGTTCTTTACTGCCCCCTCAGCAGATCCATCTGTGTATGCATGTGTCCACTCCTTCGGGTTGTACTTTTCTTCAATCATTTCTTGAGCCAAAGTTTTTAGTTGTTGAGGGGTCAGGTGGCCTTTCTTTTTTATTTCAGGGACTTCTGTGATGATAGATATATTTCCATGGCAGTCGTCTGGCTCCTCGTAATCAATTAACATTTCAATCTCAGTAGATCGATTTGGGAGGAGGTCTTCATGGCATCGATGCAGATGTTTGGAGATGTTTAGGAAGCTGGTTCTTTTCAGCCTGTTCTTTGTCACACTATGGAGTTTGGCATGCATTGGATGACTTGGCATTCGTAGAAGCTTCTCACTGTGAGTGAATACCTTTTCCTCACGTCTGTCATCAAGAGAGCGGATGTTGGTGTATCGCTCCATTGCCTGGATTGGAGAAGTCTTCATCCCTCCAGTGATTAGTCTAAGGCCTGAATTTTGCACTTTCCCTAGACATTCTGTGTTTGTTTTAGATGCTGTGGCCCAGGCTGACATGCCATATTCAAGTACAGGTCTGACTGTGCCTGTATAGACTTTTTTAAGTATGTTGGTATTTGCCCCCCAACTTGTGCCAGCCAGTTTCTTCATAATAGAGAGCTTTCTTATTGCTCTCTGTTCTACTGCTTTTATGTGCGGCTTCCAGGTGAGTCTCTTATCCAACTTGACTCCTAGGTATGTTGGGTTTTCCTCGATTGGAAGTTCACTTCCATTTAGCTGCAGTTTGATCGTTTCTCGGCGATTTGACAGAGAGAAGCAGGTTGCTACTGTCTTGGAGAGGTTTATCTGTACTCCCCAATCTGATGCCCATTTACCGATGGTATTTAGCGCTGCTTGCATCCTGAACTTCGCAGTAGGCAAATGTTCAGCAGCACACCAGGCAGCAAAATCGTCAGCATGAAGAGCCCTGGAGATATGCCCGGACAGTTTCTCTGCAATATCATTTATATATATGATAAAAAGTGTGGGGGAGATAACTCCTCCTTGTGGCACACCCTGTTGTAGAGTGACGCGATGGCTCAGTTTCCCGTCAAGTTTTACTCTTGCTGTGCGGTATCGAAGAAAGTCCCGTATCCAGTTGAACATTCTCCCTTCAATTTTGCTGTTGAGCATCTTAAGGAGGAGTCCTTCTTTCCATACCTTATCAAAGGCTTTTGTCAAGTCTACAAAAACCGCCAGCACTTTCTTTTTCTCCTGAAAGGCATTTTCTACTTCCTGGGCTAGATATACTAGTTGGTCTTCGGTGCTGCGATTTTTCCTAAATGCTGACTGTGTGTTATCAAGCAGATGGTTTTTTTCCAGATGTTTCAGTAATCTTGAGTTCACCATTCTTTCCATTACCTTACCCAGACAGCTCAGTAGGCTAACTGGTCGGTAGCTGGACTTGCTTGTTTTCTCCTTTTGTTTCTTTCTGATGGGAACAATGATTGCTTCTCGCCATTGATCTGGAAATTTTCCAGTACTCCATGATTGATTGAAGATTAGGAGGAGCTTGTGCCTGGCTACAGGTCCAAGGTTCTTGATCATATCATTTGTGATGCCATCTTTTCCTGGAGCTTTTCTGTTCTTTAGTTTTGTTATGGCAGCACTGAGTTCTCTCATAGTAAGGGGTGACTTCATGCAGATATCTGGGTTTTGGTGCTTCAGTTTTTCTTTTACTTCCTTACGTACTTCTTGGATCCGTGCATGTGAAAGTGATGTGGTGCTTTCTTCCTTGTAGAAATCTGCCAGGATGTTTGCTGCCATCTTTCCTGTGTGGTATTTTTCATTTTCCTTGATGACAGTCTTACAGTAGCTGGTTGTTGTTTCTTCATTTAGTACTCTTGTCAGATTCCATAGCTTGCTTGAGTCCTTTTCCATGTTGAGACTGCTGGTCTTCTGGTGCCAGCTCCTTTGGATTTCAGCTTTCTTTTGTTCATTGAAAGCTTGTTTTATGCTGTTGTGCCTCTGTGTGTTCTCTAATGTGGGATTTTGCTCCATAGTTTCCCGTGCTTTATTTAATTCACTATGGAGTTTTCCCAGGTTGTCACTCCAGTATGGTTTGTAGTCTCGTCGTTTACCTCGTGGAATTGACTTCTTTGCTGCTTGGATGATTGCCTCACTGATGATGGAGATGTTTTTATTGATGTTATTTGAGTGGGCAATGTTCTGACAGAAATTGTCGGCTTGTTCTTTAAAAAATCCCCAGTTTGCTTTTTTGAAATTCCAGCTAGGAGACATATTGATTTCTCCTGCACTTCTTATCTCAGATATCTGTAATGTGACTGGTACATGGTCACTTCCCCCAAGTTGAGTATTTACTGTTCTGGTGGTGAGTCGATGTATGTCATCTGTAGCCATAGCAAGATCTGGTGTGCTCGTTGTTTTCCATACTCTGGAATAGAAGGTGGGCTTATCCTCTGGTTGGTTTATTAGAATTAGTTTATTCTCTACCATCCAATCTTCCACCTCTTCTCCTCTTGGATCTGTTGCGTTATAGCCCCAGCTGGGTGAGTGGCTATTGAAGTCACCCATAATGAGGTGTCTCGATGCTGCAAGCTTCACTTTGTGTAGCTCCAGAGTTGTGGTTGGAGGGCTGTAGCAGTTTGTGATCATTAAGTCTCCACTGGGCAGCAGTAGTTGGACTGTTATGTATTCAAGTTCGTCCTCACCAGATCTGTGTGTCTCTACTGCTGGGATTGAGGTTTTAATCAGTGTGAGGATTCCTCCCTTAGTTCTTTTTGCCCTGTCTTGGCGGAAGGATTGGTATCCACGTACAAAGAATCGTTGGGTATCTTTTAGGTGAGTTTCTTGGATGCAGATTATATCAATGTTATTTTCCCTGAGGAATTCTTGTAACTCCGGTTTCTTGTTCCTCACTCCTTCTGCATTCCATTGAGCCACTGTAAGATAGTGGGTTGGTTGGTCAGTTGCTCTACTTTGCCTTCCCCCGACCATTTGGTTGGCAAAGGCACCGGTTGCTTGGGTGGGCCCTTTCGAGGCTAGGGGCCCGGCTCCGCTCCTCCCCGGTTGTAGCTGATAGGAGCGACGCCATGACGTAAGTCGAGATTGTCGCATGACTCCATACCGCAAAAGCGTGTGTGTCCTAATTTTTCCCGGTGTCTGCGCCGTAGCTAACACACTCCGTCTTCGGCAGGCCGGGTTGTGTTTGTTGTTCAGGGTTGTCTCCCATAGCCTTTCCATCTCCCGGTGGTAGCTGCAAGGCAGCAGATTGGTTTGTTTACCGAGGTTTACCTTCCCCGTGGCTAGAGCTTATAGCGGCTCTTACTCGCTTGATGCACCCGTCGTAGGACATATGGGGGATTTCAGTGGGGGTATCAGTGCCACCTGTTACCCCTCCCCGTCCTGCTGGGAGGACATCGCCGTTTGGTCCGCGACTGCTTATTCGTTCAGCAATGCTGACTTAATTCGCAGCTGACACACCATATCTGGAGGTCGTTCCACTATCCGCCACCCGTGGACGCGCCTGGTTGGGGTCGGTCGCCCCTTTGCCAGGAAAAATTTCCATAAATGGTATTCCCTCTACTGGGAATTGAACCCGGTACCTCTAGAATTTGAGGTGGATGCCACACCTCTTAGCCACTCCAACCCCTAAGTACTTATATATTAACACACCATCAATATATTCATGTGTAAACTAACATCAACTCCGCCTATGCCGGTCCCAAGCCCGGATGAAAAAGGAGGAGGGTGGCCTGCATGGAGGCCGTAAGGAGGCAGCCCCTCCATCATGCAAAGGCACAACAGGCCAATCACCTGTTTGCTTTAAATCACGATTAAGCGAAATATAAGAGAGAAAACCGGACTGATTCTAAAGGCGACGAACTGGAATGGACTACGACTTATGGAACATGGAACACAAGAAGTATAAATAGGAAAGAAGAGGAGCTGGTGGAAGAGATGAGGAAAGCAAAACTAGAAATCCTGGCTATAACTGAAATGAAGAAAAAGGGACAAGGAGTCATGGATCTCGATGGCGACACGCTGCTCTACAGTGGTGTACCCATATCTGAAAGAGCTAAAGGGGGCGTGGGTTGCATTGTGGCCAAAAATCAAAAAGATAGTATAAAGGGATGGAAATTTGTCTCGAAGCGCATTATGGTTGTACAACTAAAAGAAGGAGAAACCATAGTCAACCTGGTCATAGTGTATGGGCCAAATGAGGATGAGAGAGCAGAGGTCAAGGAGGAATTCTTCGAGCTGCTTCAAAAGACAGTGGATGACTGCCTAGATGAAATTATCATGCTCGGAGATTTCAATGCCAGGGTTGGAAATGACCATGCTAGATGGGGTGGAGTTATCGGAAGATATGGAGAAGATACTCTCAATGACAATGGAAAGCGACTCCTTAGATTCTGCAGTGAGCAGAATCTGATCATTACAAACACAAAGTTCCCCCATAAGCGCATACATGCATTCACTAGATGTAAACCAAGAAAGAATGAGAAGTCAGTGATCGACTATGCCATAGTTAGGAGGAGCTCATTCAAATATTTCCGGGATGCTAGAGTCTGGATGGGGCCAGAGATTGGAAGTGATCACTACCTGCCCACAATAAAAAAAAAAACTGAAAGAGTTGCACAGCCTAAGAACTGCCCAACATCACGCAAGAAACTAAGTAAACAAAAGGGAGGAATGAGCATTAAGACCTTCAAGCTGAGAGAGCCAGAAATTAAGACCAGATATCAGGGGCTTATTGCTACAGCAGAGAGAAACTCAGAAGAACAACCTGATGACTTGGAAACCCTCTGGCTTAAATTCAAGGACATCATAAAGACAGCTGCTGCAGAAGCATGTGGTGAAGTCCGACTTGGGAACAAGAGAAAGATGACACCTTGGTGGACAGAGGAAGTCAAAGAGAAAATAAGAGAGAAGAAAATGGCATGGAAACAATACGTAGTAGCTAAAAACACAGCAGGACAAATTGAGAAATATAGAGAATATGTGATACTCAGAACAGAAGCAAAGGACAAAGTGCTAGCAGCAAAACAGAAGTCGTGGGAAGAATTTGGAGAAATGCTAGAAAAAGATGCGCAAGAAAACCAGAAATTGTTCTATAAGACCCTAAAGAACATGAGGAAGGAAAAACAATGCCCTCTCAAATTTATAAAGGACAAGCAAGGCAAATTGCTTAGTAGTGGAAAGATGGAAAGAATATTTCTCAGTACTCCTTGATGGTGAGCAAGGTCAAGCATCAGAAATGATAACCACTAGCACAGAAGAGGAAACCAATGGTGATGAAGATGACATAAAGATGGAAGAACTGAAGGCAGCACTGGAGAAAATCAAGATGGGCAAAGCAGCAGGGCATGATGGTATAACACCAGAAATGGTTAAGTACATGGGAGCATCAGGCGACCTGTTACTCTTAAGGGTCCTACAGGCAGCATGGTGCAACAAGACCATACCAAAGGATTGGGAGATTGCCATCATAACACCAATTTTCAAAAAGGGTGACAATCGACAATGTGGAAACCATAGAGGCATATCCCTTCTCAGTGTCCCTGGTAAAATCTACTCTAGAATCCTAGAGCAGAGACTCCGACGCCTAGCTGAGCCACAATTGGATGAGGTCCAGTGCGGATTCCGAGCAAACCGAAGTACTCAAGACCTAATCTTCACACTCAGACAGCTGAGTGAAAAGGCCCTTGAGTATAAGAGTGAGATCCATCTTTGTTTCATAGATCTGGAAAAGGCGTTTGACAGGGTCCCCTGGAGCAAACTTTGGGACTGTTTGGCAAGGAAGAACATTCCAGCACCTCTGATTCATGCTATACAGAGCTTCTACAAGTCTTGCAGAAATTATGTGAGGACAGCAAACCATAAGTCAGAAGAGTTCAGGACCACCACTGGTGTAAGACAAGGTGATATCCTGTCACCTTATCTTTTCATACTCCTCATGGACGATGTCATCAAGGCATGTAAGGAGAGAACAAGAAAGTATTCAGTGGGGTACTGGAAGATGAGACAGGTATGTATTTCAGAGCTGGCATTTGCTGATGATGTTGTCCTGATTGCTAAATCAGAGGCACATCTCCAATCCAACCTGCAAGTCTGGAAGGAAGAGCTGGAGAAGAGAAGGAAGGTCATAAGCAGCTCTAAAACAAAATCCATGGTGATATCACGAGAAGATATAGTACACCAGATTAAGCTGGGAGAACAGATCCTGGAGCAGGTCGACCACTTTAAATACCTCGGAGCTATTATAGACCGAAAGGGAAGCATCAGAGAAGAGTTGGCCACTCGAAAAGCAGCAGCTGGGAGACTTTTTCAGGCCATAAACCGAGGATTCCTCAGCAAGAGAGAGGTTGATAAGAAAACGAAGATGGCTGTATATCGCTCCACCTATGTCCCAGTCTTGACATATGGATGCGAGTCATGGGCAATGACCACAACCCACAAAACCAGATCCAAACCTCAGAAATGAGGTATCTGAGGAAGGTGGTTGAAGTAACAAGAAGAGACATGGTCCGCAACCAGACGATACGTCAAGGCCTAAAATGCCCCCCCCCCCCCCCCAGATCCAAGTAGAACAGTCCCAACTAAGATGGTTTGGCCATGTCTGCAGAATGGGAGAAGATCGGCTACCACGACAAGCATGGGAAACAAAGAGCCAAGGATCCAGACCCCCAGGACGACCCAGAGTCCGCTGGGAGGACAACATTAGACAATCTTTGAAGGACCGAGGACTAGAATGAAACCAGGCCAGGAGGAAGACAGCCGATAGGATAGTCTGGCGCTCTCTCTTCCAAACCTCTACACCTCACGGTAGAAGGGGAACGACAAAGTAAGTAAGTAAACTAACATCAAACAGCAGTACAAAAAGATTTATTCAAACAAAGTGACAATCCTGGAGGCTACGTGTTTTATTAAATTTCTTGTATTTAAGTTATATCCTAGACAAACAAACAAAATTAGATACTAAAGGCAGTCAAAGACCCCATA
This sequence comes from Oreohelix idahoensis, assembly GCA_024509875.1. Classification (NCBI taxonomy): domain Eukaryota; kingdom Metazoa; phylum Mollusca; class Gastropoda; order Stylommatophora; family Oreohelicidae; genus Oreohelix; species Oreohelix idahoensis. The sequence goes on from JAMPIV010021090.1 coordinate 433,628, forward strand.
ATTTAGATTAACTTATTAAAGAGACTTAGCAGCATTGTAATAAAGAATGCAATGTATTCTTCTCTTGTCTTCCACCTTTCAACTTTCACCTTTCAACTTCCACCTTTCAACTTTCCAAGAAGCATAGGCCTTCGAACAGATGTATGCCAAGTTTTCTTGTCTTGTGCCATCAGCTCAAGGCTTTTCCATGTATTCTTCATCCCGTGTATGTCTCTTCAGTTGTCTTTTCCATGTGTTCTTTGATCTTCCTCTGCCTCTCTTAACCTGGGGATTCCTGAACAAGGACAGTCTGGTAGTGCTATCCACAGACTCTCTTAATGTATGTCCTCTCCATCTCCAGCGTCTTCTTCTCATCTCTTGTTCCAATGGCACTTGTCTTGTTCTTTTTATCAGTTCCACATTAGTAATCTTGTTATGGCAGTTCAATCCTTCTTTTCTATACAAGCATCCATTTATGATAGTTTTTTTGGTAGTTGTATTTGTTTATCTCCATGTTCACAGCCATACAATAGGAATGACTTGAGTGACTTCTCAGTATACCTGCAATGTTTTTGCTTAATGATTATAAAACACTCCTAATAAAGAGTCAATCATTTGATTTAACTATTATTATAGCAGTGTAATAAAAAATCTTATCTTTTGGATTTGAGTTGTTGTTTTTTTTTAATTAGATAATGTATATTTGAACAAAGACAGTATTTAAATTAATATAAAGGTAGTGCCAAGGCTGCCTAAGGAAAATTCTCAGAATCTTTTGGCACCAACCAAGAACTACTTATTCGGAGTAACCAAGAGGACATGCACACCATCATAGCTGGCAGACGCTGGAGTTGGGTTGGCCATGTCCTCAGAACAGACCCCGATGCCATCACAAGAACAGCTATGCTATGGACCCCTGAAGGAAAACGAAAGTGAGGCCGACCAAAAACAACTTGGCGGAGGACTGTGGAGGCTGAGATAAAAAGAATGAACCAGAGTTTGGGGCACTGTACGAAGGATGGTCACGGACCGAGCAAAGTGGAATCAATTTGTTGATGCCCTACAAGACGCCACCAGGCATGATAGCCACTGTCTTGTCGGCGGCTAAGGATCAAAGAAGAATATTTCCTCCATCACTTCTATACTTCAAATTCAATTAATTTTTTATAAGGCTAAAAGGAAAATAATCTTCCTTAATAATACTCTCAAATCAGAGGCACATCTCCAATCCAACCTGCAAGTCTGGAAGGAAGAGCTGGAGAAGAGAGGGATGGTCATAAGCAGCTCTAAAACAAAATCCATGGTGATATCACGAGAAGAAAGAAAACATCAGATTAAGTTGGGAGAACAGGTCCTGGAGCAGGTCGACCGCTTTAAATATCTCGGAGCTATTATAGACCGAAAGGGAGGCATCAAAGAAGAGTTGGCCACTCGGAAAGCAGCGGCTGGGAGACCTTTTCAGGCCATAAATCGTGGATTCCTCAGCAAGAAAGAGGTTGGTAAGAAAACGAAGATGGCTGTATACCGCTCCACCTATGTCCCAGTCTTGACATATGGATGCGAGTCGTGGGCAATGACTACAACCCACAAAAGCCAGATCCAAACCTCAGAAATGAGGTATCTGAGGAAAGTGGTTGAAGTAACAAGAAGAGACATGGTCCGCAACCAGACGATCCGTCAAGGCCTAAAATCCCATCCGCTGCAGACCCAAATAGAACAGTCCCAACTAAGATGGTTTGGCCATGTCTGCAGAATGGGAGAAGATCGGCTACCACGACAAGCATGGGAAACAAAGAGCCAGGGATCCAGACCTCCAGGACGAGCCAGAGTCCGCTGGGAGGACAACATTAGACAATCTTTGAAGGACCGAGGACTAGAATGGAACCAGGCCAGGAAGAAGACAGCTGATAGAATGGTCTGGCGCTCTCTCTTCCAAACCTCTACACCTCACGGTAGAAGGGGAACGACTAAGTAAGTAATAATACTCTCATTATACCCATCAGGTGTAAAATATTAAAGCTCATCTCTAAAACATTCTAACTGTAGGCCTACTACTGTTATTATGATTTTTTTAAATGGAGCGTTTTACATCTTTGGCTTGTTTCAAACTTAATTAAACAAAAATTTAATTATATTGTTTATAAATATATAGGTATACGTATATCAACGAACAATAAATATGTTTTTTGTTTTTTTAGAATATGTAGCAGAACATTGAAAGTAATAAAGCAGCTCTATAAAAGTAAATATAATAAACAAGTTTTGTATTGAACAAGATCTAGCATTTGAAAATCAGAGAAAAATCTGGACGGATGTTAATCACATTTGTCACTTCTTTCCCTTTTAATACAAAAAATTACAGAGTGTTTACCCTTGTTGCCCATTTGTGTCTGCTACTTTTCAGTTTTAAACACTTCTTTCAAGGCTTTATGCATACGACTGGTCATCATCATCGTAATGCTTCTTCTTTTGGTCAGGTGAGAGATTAGGAAAATTGTAGGGATCTCTCATTGATGGGTAATAGTTGCTAGGACCACCGAAGTCTCCTATGGGGTTGTCGTAGTAGGTTCCACGGATCTGATCATCCTTCTCTACAATGTGGGCTTCTTTGTTCTTATTTCTGTGCCTGCAACCAGTAGTAGATAAAGTATGTAGATTAGACTTAACATTCAAGATAAGGTGGTTGTATGTCTATGTTTATTCTACTCTTAAAACTTCAGCCAACACACATAATCTTTTTCATTATATGTCGAAAAAAACTGCAGAGGAGGTTACATTGACAGAAGAAAGCAGAGAGAGAGACAAGTTGTTTCCTTTGCCGATGCTCTATCAGTAATTGCAGCGTTGAAAAGCCAAAATAATGCAGACCTGGATGACTAAGAGTAGTGCTCCACAAACTATATCAGCGATTCAAAAGGTTTTGATCCAATGGATCCCATCTCGTTGTAACATCACCGGCAATGAATAGGCTGGCAGATTGGCAAATGAAGGTGGAAAGCTACCTCAGCCTGATGCAAACATAACTTTCAAGGAGGCAAGGAGTTTTATCAGAATCAGATGCAGAAACAAATGGGATACAGAGCATCCAGGTCAAACACAAAATGATGCATAAAACCAGCTCAACAGAAGAGAACAAGTGGTGATCTTCAGACTTCTCACGGGCGACAACAGATTGGGATACCATCTATCCAACAAGCTAAAGACGGGAACTACTGATGAGTGTAACTGTGGCACTGATAAAATGACTGCTGACCATCTGCTTCAAAGTTGCCCAACATGCGGAACAGAGAAAGCGCACATGGTCGACACCAGTACCATTCGTGGAAAAGCTCTACGGAGATTCAAATAGCCTCAGGCTGACTACTGCTTTCTTTGAAAACATTCAAGTAGACGTCTGAGAGTGTACGAAGAAGACAAAGAAATCTTATCAGTTTCCTCTGCAGTCCTTACGGGACATGTAGACACCACTGCAAATTTTGACCTACATTATTATCACTGTTGCCAGTTTTTTTGTTTTCTTCACATGTCTGCTGAAATAGGTTTATTTTAATTAAAAAAGAGCCGCTGTAGCTTGTGGTTAGTGTACTGGCTTCATAACTCGGCGGTTCTGGATCAATCCTCAGTTGAGGTGGGATTATTTAGACCACAGACGGCTCTGTGGTCGACCCAGCTTCATGAATTGGGTGCCAGAGCAACTTTGGGAAGGTTAAGGCGGCCGGCGTGATGCTGACCACATCACCCCTAGTGTGCCGATGTCAAGAAAATATGGGCCTAACACCATATTCCCAATATGCCTCAATGGGCGTGTAACGGGATCCTTTACCTTTTTATTAAAAAATTTATGAAAAGCACAGATGCCCACGCATTAAAGTCGTTTAAATTATTTATAATGTCTTGCTAAAGAATTCGAATTTTCAGTCTATCAAAACGGTTTTAGCTCGGCGTAGACCCTGTGGGTCTCTGATGAATCAAGAAAATAATAGGACTACTATACCCTCAGGCATGTAAGCTGTTACAGAGACCACTGCTGCCAGGAATGGACTGAAAGAAACAATAAACAAAATGAGAATGTAGTTTTTGAAATCGGTAAAAGAGAGAAGGGAAAACAATATTGGACAAGGGAGATGACTAAAAAGTGCTAAACTGGCAGCCTCATCATGTAAAACATATTACTACAGAAACCACTATAGCAAGATCATGTGAATGCTTGATGCAGGTTTCCTGCAAGGGGACCAGCTACAGTGGTGGCTGAGTGCTTCATAAAGAGTGAAAAGGAAAATGATGATGAAAATGGTTTTAAGGAAGCCTGTACCAGGCATTCACATATTCTTGCAGCAGTAGTTTCTGTGACAATATGTTTTAAAATATGAGATTGCCAGACTCCATGTACAACATGGATTATGGATAGACTTAATAAGTATAGCCAGCAGGTGGGCTTGAACATCAATCTAAAGAAGACAGGTCATGACGCTCAATGTGAGCAACCCTGAGCCCATATCAGTAAGGAATCAGTAACTGGAACAGACAGACACCTTCACATACCTAGGATGCATAGTAACACCAGACGGCGGAGCAAGCAAAGACATCAACAACAGAATGAACAAAGCAAGAACAGCCTTTTTTAGTCTAAACAACATCTTGAAGTCCTCTCAGTACAGCACAAGCACAAAATTAAGATTATTTCAGAGCTGTGTGCTTTCTGTGCTTCTCTATGGTGCGGAATGCTGGAGAGTTACAGAGAAGGAAATGTCGAAATTGTCCTCTTTTCACACAACACGCCTAAGAAAAATTCTCCGAATCTTTTGGCCGAATACCATCACCAACCAAGATCTGCTTACTCGAAGCAAGCAAGAGGACATGCACACCATCATAGCTGGCAGACGGTGGAGCTGGGTTGGCCATGTCCTCAGAAGAGACCCCGATGCCATCACAAGAACAACTATGCTTTGGACCCCTGAAGGAAAACGAAAGAGAGGCCGACCAAAAACAACTTGGCGAAGGACTGTGGAGGCTGAGATGGAAAGAATGAACCAGAGTTGGGGCACTGTACGAAGGATGGCCACCGACCGAGCAAAGTGGAATCAATTTGTTGTTGCCCTACAAGACGCCACTAGGCGTGATGGCCACTGACTGCTTTGACGGTCGGCGGCTAAGGATCAAAGAAGATGTACAACATGCTACGATATACCTGACAGTATAGTTCTCATATTCTTTCTTCGCCTCTTCAGAGACCCCCTGATAACTACACGGGGGAGGGGGGGGGGGGGGTGTGGCTTAAGTTTATGTACAAGTAAAAGACAGCAATGTTAGTTTTATAAATGAAATGGTATGACAAGATTACCAAGGTGGAAATGATTGACAGAACCAGACATAAACAGGTGAAACAAGAAGTGAAGAAAAGATAATGCTGTTAGATAGGACAACTCAGATGTCAAAGCAATCCAAATGTATGTCTCTCTCTCTCTCTCTCTCTCTCTCTCTCTCTCTCTCTCTCTCTCTCTCTCTCCCTATATATATATATATATATATATATATATATATATATATATATATATATAGATATATATATATATATATATATATATATATATATATATATACATTTTTTATATTATTTTTGTAAATAGTGAAACATCGTTACCTGAAATTGTGCCATCTGTCCTTAATAGATAGATCACTGTTACAGAAGCTGATATCATTCTTGCAACACATGAAGAGAATGCCGATGAAAAGGATAAAACCAGCTACTGCTCCCCATAGCTGAAGCTGTTCCGTTCTTGGAGTGGGGGTGGGAAAAAAAAGAGTTGTTGGTATAGAAGAAGTTAATTTAACCTAAAAGTTGAGTTCCCGTTCAAATTATGTTTTATAACAAGCAAGTAACCCGCCAAAACATGAGGGTAAGTAATTATGTATTGTTCTTTCTGCTTCATGTCATTATGACAGCACTAACTCTACTATGGTCGTCACTTCATTCCCTTTTATTCCATTTCAATTTCATTAGATCTTTGTATTCAAACGTATCTTGACTTATGGTCAATGGTCAGGGCACAATGAAAAAAAAAAATTGAAAGTGCTGCATGCTCCTTTAGTGGGTGCTCAATTTAGATCTCAGGGTGCAACACGCGCCGTTTCTGTATGTTCCGGAAAACGCACTTAAAAGTTGCTAGGCATGCGCATTTTTTTAATGGGTGTTTAAATTAGCTTTCAATGCACTTCTTTCTTCTTCACTGGTCCTTTGGCGGCTGACTGACAAACCAATCAGTGACGATTACGCGGAGTGACGTCATGTAGGGCAGCAACAAACTGTCTCCACTTTGCTCGGTCGGCAGCCAACCTTCCTGTGGTGCCCCAGCTCTGGTTCGTGCTTTATATGTGCGCAATTTCCGTATTTTTCTGAAAAGCTGGCGTGATTTTTTTTTGTCATTGATTGTAACAGGACGTTTCACTTAGACTATTAGCAATGTGTTAATGACGTCATGTCGCTTCTGTCCCTTTTAATAAACAAAAATTAAAATCCTCCTTTCAGAGTGTCTCCCTTTGTTGCCCACTTCTCTCTACCACTTTTTAGTCATCTCCCTTGTCCAATATTGTTTCCCCTGCTCTCTTTTACCGCTTTCATAAACTACATTCTCACTTTGTTTATTGTTTCTTTCAGGACATTCCTGGCACCAGTGGTCTCTGTAACAGCTTATTTTACATGACGAGGTAACCTCATACTAATCGCCTCTAACGACATGACTTAGGGAGCGGTCGGCCTATTCTTTCATTACTTTCTCACTGGTAGTAACTTTCATTACTTTCTCACTACTAGTAACTTTCATTACTTTCTCACTGGTAGTAATCTGCCCCCCCCCCCCCCCCAACGGGGCATCAGATTCATTGATCCCTAATAATCACCCATCCGACAGATTGCTGGTTCTGCCTCACAACTGTGTGGGCCTTCGGGCAATGTCCGATTGCCTGACCGTTCATTCCGCCCCTGCTTCTCAAAGACCCCCCTGGAAACTTCAAGATAAGATCGTGATATATAAGTACTTACATGTTTTTCTTACTTTCCGCCATGCAGCACGTCTGGAGACCGTCTTGGGTACAACACCTGGAAAGGTCTTTAGAGTTGCAGTAATAAACATTACCGTCTCTGTCTCCCACGCTTTCATCTCTGTAGCATGTCACACTCACCACCGCTGTGGTATAAATATATGTAAAGACACCATTTACATCTTACTCTATCTATCTATCTATCTATCTATCTATCTATCTATATATCTATCTATCTATCTATCTATCTATCTATCTATCTATCTATCTATCTATCTATCTATCTATCTATCTATCTATCTATCTATCTATCTATCTATCTATCTATCTATCTATCTATCTATCTATCTATCTATCTATCTATCTGTCGGTTATAGATATCTGTCTCTCAGGGCTGAAGGGTCGACCCACTGGCTCGGGGCAGCAAAGCTCAAGGGCGCCACAATTGTTACACAGGCAAAAATAAACACTTACTTACTTAGTCGTTCCTGTCTACCGTGAGGTGTAGAGGTGCAAAAAAAATAAACACAGTGAATCAATCATAGATGAGAAGTGTCACTTTCTTTTTTTTTTTTTTTTTTTTTGCTTTTGTCTTTTGCTTGAAACTCTTTAGAATATCAGTTTACAAATAGCAAAGAACAGTGTGGGAAGATTTTTCGTCACATAAATATGTATATTATAAAGTCAAGGGCACAAAATAAATACTTGACTGGGGCGATTGAACCCCTGTAGGCTCGGGGCAACCGAACTCCTAGAGCTGGCCCTATGGCTATTGCAATGTTTCTGTATCTATCCATTTATGTGCAGATGAAAATCATGACGGGGAAGGGGGAGAAGAAAAAAAAAATACTTCAAAAAATGAACGTAATCTCCTAATAACAAATCTTATCATAATTTTGTAACTTCTCTATAAGCACCTCTGTTTGTAGCAATTAGTACTCATTAATGCCAGTACTCGTTAATGCCAGTATTCGTTAATGCCAATACTCGTTAATGCCGGTTATTATTTATTTCATAATTTCTTCTCATGTTCCTGTGCGCTCCTTGCGGAGCATGGAGACACTACTGTAGGTGGTCTCTAGCAGGAAGCCTGCACCAAGTATTCACATGCTCTTGTAGTGGTGGTTTCTGTGGCAATTTGTTTTACAAGATGAGGTTTTCAGCCATGCACAACCTCGTTTTACATGATGGGGTTGCCAGCCTTATGTACAACCTCGTATTAGTCGCCTTATACGACATGCATGAGGATGCATAAGTCCTATTCTTGCTTTGTCGCTTCAGAGACCACTGGGAACTACACGAAGTTTTGTTTCTTTTTATTTAAGAAACAAAAGTTACGAGAGAAAGAAATGTTTAACCATGAATAAACTAGTAGATACGTAACTCTTGAAATATAGTGTCTTGTAATTAATACAGTTGTGCGACCGCAGCTGAGGTTCAAAGATGTATGCAAGAGAGACATGAAGGCACTAGAACCAAATCCAGCTACCTGGGAGGATGCAGCTGCTGATCGCACCAAGTGGCGATGCTACTACGGCGCTGCCCCAGATTGGGCGAAAATAAACTCTCACAACAAGCAGAATAGAAAGGAACACGACGAAAGAAACGCCAGGAACAAAAGCAGCTGAAGACTATAACCTCAGGGGCGCACTCCCATAGTCAGTCATGACTGAAGGGGCCACTGCAGTAATAATATCTACTTAGTTGATTGCTAGTTTAGTAAAAATAACACATGCAAACGAAATCACGTGATTAATATAGTGGACATGCAACTATTACATTTCACATCTGACATCTTTGACACACACACGCACAAACAGAGGCTCTGTGTCTAATAGTCTGTCAGTCCTGTCGCAAACCACGTTGCCAACATTGTAATATGGGATATCTCAGAAATCAAGAGAGAAAAATAAGTAAAACTAGCAACAACCCGTCAAGATTGGCAGGTTGTTAATTATAGTGTGATGTTTCTGTTATGTATTACAGACGGTACTATCACTACTGTGCTCATTTCATTGCAGACGACCGTCTTTAGATATTTGTAGTTAACATTATATAGGTGTATTACATGTGAAGACATGGAGTAACCCAACCTAAATGACATGTAGAGCAGTGATAATGGTCTAATGGACCGTAAATTGACTAAATAACTAACATTTCTGAGACACCTTGGTCGACTTACTGCCTCTGAGAACAACGTTTGAAGTTTGATGAAACTCCAGTTCATGTACTGTTTATCAATCGTGTTGTTGGCTTCTTACCATAATTAAACTGTTCATGCACACTTTCATTTGCGCACTTTTTTTCTATTTTTGCGAGAGAACATATAAGGGGAAACAATACAATTATTGTCGTAACTTTCAACCACAGTTGCACCCCCTTAGCTGTGTTTGAAAGTTAATGCACTCCCTCGAAAATAGAAAAAAGTGCGCAAATGACGGTGTGCAAAAATGTGACTGACCGACCGACCGATCGACCAAGTACTTACGACGGCAATTATGTATTTTGATTTGATTACAGGTTACAAAAATTCTTTAAGTACCAAGTGATTCAACACAAGTGACAACGGAAGCAAATGCAGAATACCACTGACAACAAAGGAGCATATACACTATATTTGGATGTGACACAACGGGGCGGCCCCTTTTGATCTTTGTTTCTCTCTGGCAGTATCGATACATTTGTGGCACTGATTTTTATTATGTGCTGTCAATTATCGCACTTTTCTTTCTTTCTTGCTTTCTTACTTTCTTCGTTATTTTTTCTGCTAAGTAGCAGATATTGGATTTTATCAAATCATTCGACACTCCTCTCTGTAATGTCACCGGGTTTTTTAACCGGTCATCCTAGCTTGCGGTGAGCAACTGAGTTAAGATAGTCGCCAGCGTGTTTAGATTGAGCCGCTTATAAAACGCGGAGTTTTGCGTACTCATACGACAGATATATTCAAAGAAGAACCCACAATGCCTCCTTTGCAGGCGACTTAGCCCTGTGGATCTCAGAGGAATATATCACTACGGCAAGCATTCGGATGCAGCAAGCCCTAACATCATTGGAGGAGTGGGCCAAGGCATGGCTAGTAAAGATAAATGAAGGGAAAACATCATACACAGTGTTTTCTCTCTCAAACAAACCACAGATCTCCAAATTGATGCTAAATGGGAAAAATCTACATCTGGATGAAAATCCAGACTACCTAGGTATTACCTTTGATCGCCGCTTGACTTGGAAAACCCATACTGAAAGAAACAGGACAAGAGCAAGGCAGAGAATGGCAATCATGAAAAAAACTTGCTGGCATGGGTTGGGGAGCAGACGAGAGAGTACTAAAGAAACTATATACTGGGCGAGTGAGACCAGTCTTAGAATATGGCATTGCAGCATGGTCAACGGCAGCTAAGTTGAACTTTGACAAAATAAACAGAACCCAAAACCAAGCATTGAGAATCATAACATGGGGCATCAAGTCAACACCAATTTAAGAGTTGGAAAAGATTATTCACCTCCAGCCTATAGAGGATAGAAGAGATAGCAGAGCCCAGCAACAAGCCGAGAAATTCAGGAGGCTTATAGACCACCCAATGCACCAGAGAATAAACGAACTTGGAAGGGGAAGACTGAAGCGAAGCAGCTTTGAAGAGACAGTCAAAACAAAGATGAGAGCAGACCCCATAAACGCAATATCAACAGCTACGCCCATATGTACTGCATGCAAGCTACCAACTTGGAAACAACAGTGCTTCCCTGAAATGATAGAAAATGTTCCTGGTATTGAGAGAAAGAAGAGCCAAAATGAAACAGAAAGGAGAGTCCTAGCCACAGAATATATAGAAAAACATTACCCAAGCAACACCTGGATCCATGCATACACAGATGGATCAGCAACTAATGCAACAGAAGATGGGGGTCGAGGAGTCTTCCTGAGCTTAAGCAATGGCACACAAAAAAAATATAGCAGTCGCAACAGGGATATTTTCAACTAACTTCAGAGCAGAGGCAGAGGCCTTAAAAAACTGCAGCAGAATTCCTAATGACAGAAGAAAGCTCAGAGAAACCAGCTATCTTCTCAGATGCGCTGTCAGTAATTTCAACGCTGAAGAGTCAAAGTAATGCTGAACTGGATGACCTAAGAGTAACACTTCACAGACTATGTCAGCAATACAAAAGAGTCGTGATACAGTGGATCCCTTTTCACTGCAACATCCCTGGTAATGAAGAGGCTGACAGATTGGCAAAGGAAGGGGGAAAGCTTCCTCAACTTGACACAAATATAACTTATGAGGAGGCCAAGAGTTTTATCAAGCGCAGATACAGGTACAAGTGGGAAGCAGTGCATCCAGGCCATTTAAAAAAATGATCCATATGATCCAGAAGTGAACAAGTGATAATCTTCAGACTTCGCACGGGTCATAACAGATTGAGATACCATCTATTCAAAAAATTAAAGATAGGAACTAGAGTGTGACTGTGGCATCGATAAAATGACTGCCGAACATCTGCTTCAAAGGTGCCCAACATATGAGGAACAGAGAAAACGCTTATGGCCATCACCAGTACCATTCCTGGAGAAAATCTACGGAGATATCAACAGCCTCAGGCTGACCACTGCTTTTTTAACTTATTCAAGTTGACATCCGAGGGCGAAAGAAGAAGAAGAAGAAGATTGAACCGCTGATAAGATGACTCGGTTGGTAGCCCAGATGGGCAGACACGGAGTTTTGCGTACTCATACGACAGATAACGAGATTACTGTCTGTGTTACACATGTTGGCAGACAAGTGTGACATAATCGCTTCCGGGCCGACTTGTTATGATAACATTACTTTCTAATAAAGTAATAAGTATTACAGCTTACACATGTTGTCATGTGAGTTCCCCGATCTATCTGTAAGTTTGTACACAAGGGCATCGGACATCATATTGCCCTATATGGGAGAATGGCAATCATGAAAAAAACATGCTTGCATGGGTTGGGGAGCAGACGAGAGAGAACTAAAGAAGCTATATACTTGGCGAGTGAGACCAGTCTTAGAATATGGCATTGCAGCATGGTCAACGGCATGTCGGAAATATTTTGAAAGTACCACACCCGACCTGTTTGAATATGGTTGGAGCGTTTATTTAACTCCATAACAAACGAAGATGTGGGAAGGCAGGGAATATAGTCTGACCATTTTCGCAGTTTTATTTCACTGTGAATTTCACTCTCGCCAAGACAACATCAGACCTCGCCAGAGTGAAGACTAGATTCATAATTCCTTTTTTTTTAACCGGACCTTTTATTGGAGAACCAAATAAGACTTACAAAGCACAGGAAATCTCTACATTTTAATAAGGAACACTGGGACTAGGAAACTGAAGAAAGACACGGAGTCAGAGGGAAGTGGTTAAAATTAACGACCTCCAGTACACGTGAAAGAAGGCAGCTGCCAGTGCCTTTTTTAAAGTCCTCTGAGCAAAAACGTCTGTGAGCCAAGATTGGCGTAAGAAGTACATTTTTCATTCTATATTTTATTACTAACATGTGAACTAACATATATATATATATTACCATGTGAATTTTAATGTTTGAAAATTGCTACAGTACGCCCAAATTCATTTGAGGCTGGCAACCTCAGTATCTAGAATGAAGATTGATGAACCACCGCTGTATGGGCTGGTGATTGCTTTATTGATAGTTTCGTAAAGAGAACTAAAAGCATAAAGTAGTTCCAGGTTCCCTATGGAGCAGGAGGGAAAATTGAAAGAAAGGATGTACATTGTAAGAATAATATTTACAGTTTCAAAGCTTTTCACTCAGTGTAAATGTAAACGAAAAAACATATTCATGTTAAAATTAATAGAAGTTTCAAACTTTTCAACAAGTATAAATATAAAGAAAACATAAATGAATTTATATTGTGAACACTTTTCAAACAGTGGAGATGTAAATGTAAAACATATTATATCTGTTCATTTAACCTTTTCATTTAAATGTAATGTAAAGCTAAAGCTATTCAGTTTAAATGTAAAGAAAGATTTATCCCGAGGGATTAAATTTAATTCTCATCGATGGTAAATTTTGACATGGGATGGTAGAATAGAAGAGGGGGACACATAACTATATTTCGGAAAACGCCATACTCAGAAGAGCGTTTCGTTTCTATTTCTATTACCAGTTATTTGTGGTACCAGTAAAAAGGATCATTTCTGGGACAAGAAGGGACGAGTGGTTACGCTTTAAGACGGAAGACCAGCTTTGAAGACTCTCCTAGACTTTCCTGGGAAACGAGCTTCACTCTACGCACCTTGACCAGAGACGAGTGAACGCAGTGTACAGAAAACTAACTCATCAAGAGGAGGAAGTTCAGAATCGTCACTGGCAACTAAGTTAACCCATATGCTGCCACTTGAACCTCTTATCAAAAACCATCACCCGAGTGCTGAAAACTTTATTTTGTAATTAACTATTATTCCTTTCTTTTAAACTGTTAAACTTAAAGTGATTATTAAATGTTGTTATTTGTAATTATACCAATTTAACTTCGATTCAATCATTTTAAATGTACTACATGTTTGTTTCAGTCAAAGTTACTACACACACACACTCTAAACATAGCTATATTATAATAATAATTCCACTGATTAACTCAGAGGTGGAGGCTTAACGAGCTAGAATACACCATTGCTTAAATTCTTCACAAAAGTTGTCGGCAGATTCCAGAATTAACGTGCTCAGCAAATGTCAGCATTGTTTTCGCTTATCTGAATATCTTGTGATGCTCCTTTGTGGTAGAAGTGTAATTAACCTTCCATCTACATATCTGCCAAGAGTAATTTTAGCTCGTTAAGCCCCCACCATGATTTACTCAATGGAATTCTTATTATTCTGATAAAGCCCTGTTTAGAGTGTTTTTAGTAAATTGACTGAGACAAACATGCAGTACATTCAAAATAATTGAATCGAAGTTAAATTTGTACAATTACTAATAACAGATTTAATAATCATTTAAGTTTAACAAGGGTTAAAATAATTGAATAGTTTAAAAGAAAATGTTCATCATTAAATGATAGTAGGTTTTACGAAAAAAGTTCACTTTGGCAGTTTATAGATTTCACTTAGCTACCAATAGTAGTTTCTGCTCCCGCTGATGGGTTCTGTGCAGATAGGTCACTGGAGTTCTCACGTCTCTGGTCAAGATTACAGGTGTAGCACTTCTCAAGTGCAATCAAGAAGTAACTGCCAAGCTGGTCCCGCGTTTCTACTTCAGTCCACTTATACCCTCACTTTGTTCCAGAGATTAGTACTCTCCTGGTACCACCAACAACTTTTGTAAAAGAATAGAAACGAAACGCTACCCTGAGTATTGCGTTTTCCCGACACATACTTATGTGTCCCCTTTCTTATTCCACCATCCCATTTAACTCAGAATTTACCCTCGCTGAGAATTAAACTTAATCCCTCGAGAGAAACTTTCTTTACATTTAAATTGGATAGCTTTATCTTTATTTTACATTAAAATGAAAAGGTTAATAGTACAGATAGAATATGTTTACATTTACATTTCCACTGATTAAAAAGTGTTCACGATATAAATTGAATATGTTTTCATTTACATTTACACTGATTGAAAAGTTTGAAACTTTCATTAATTTTAAAGTGAATATGTAAGTATTATACTTAGAATGTACATTATGTCTTTTATCTTTCCCTCATGCTCCGTATGGAACTTGGGACTTACTTATGCTTTTTAGCTCTCTTTAAGAGACTAGCAATAAAGCAGTCACCAGCCATAGCAGTGGTGGTTCATGAAATCATCATTCTATAGACTGAGGTAGCCAGCCTCAAATGACTTGGACATTCACAAGCGATTTTCACATATTAATATTTACATGGTAATATATACGTATTAGTTCACATGTTAGTAATAAAAATATAGAATGTAACATGACAACTTACGCCAATCCTGGCTCACAGACGTTTTGCTCAGATGAATGAAGTTAAGGCACTTGATTAGGCCTCTTACACGTGTTCTTGGGGTCGTTACTATTATAAGATAATTCCCTCTATGACTCCGTGTGTTTCAGTTTCCTCAGCTTTCCTTATTAAAATGGGTTTCCTGGGCTATGTAAGCCCTTCAAGATTGGTCCATAAAGTCCGGCCTGATAAATAGAAATTCAGATTCTAACTACTGCCAAGTCTGGTGTCTTTGGCAAGCGTGAATCTCACAGTGAACTAGACTTGAAAAGCGCCAGGTTATATTCACTGTCCTCCCCCGCATCTGTTTGTTATGGGGCTACTCAAAAAAATATCCAATCATTTTCAAACATGCGTGTTGGGAGGGGAGCGATTTCAAAATTTTCCTGACATAGAAAATTTTGAACGTAATGTAGAGGTCACCTTTCCCATATATAGTATGAAAACACCCGATTGTCTGGCAGGCGAACTCACCAACACATCTGTAAACTCATACGACAATGTGTTTCAGATGTAACAAATTATTACTATCTAAAGTAATCTTGTCATAACAAGTCAGACTGGAAGCGATTAAGTCATTGTCACGAGTGGGTTATTGTCGTAGATTTCCGATAGGAGAATTAAGACTAGGTTTAGTCCCTTCTGAATAGGTTTGAATGGGTGATAGACTCAGTGAGAGTTAGTGAAAGGTAATAGAATTTCCACACACGTGAGATGATAGATTTGATATAGTGGCTGTCTCTGAAAGCGAAAAGAATTCTTCTCTCTCTCACCTATCTTCTACAACAGTTGTTACAGCGTCAGACAGACTACACCAATATACATATTACGTATATTTCTATCACTCACAGGCACGCACATACACGTGACGACAGGTAAACACACAGACGTGGGAAAACTATAACAATGATATATATATTATCTAGAACGAGCTGACCAAACACGATTATTTAGTTCAAGAGCGATTTTAATATCAGGAAAAATCGGCTCACAACATCAAAGAAAGTACATCAAGGAAAATACATATACACATAGTCATAAAAAATCAAGGAAATGTTGCAAGGATGATAGCCCCGTTATAGTGTTAACTCTAGGTTTAGCCCGGCCCCGTTAAGAGAACAGATGATGGCGCCCGAGTCACAGATACATAGGGTTTGAGTCTAAGAGTTTTCTTTGTTTTATCTCGTAATTATATGCACAGAGTTTGAAAAAAATCTGATTTAACCTAAGACAAAAA
This sequence comes from Oreohelix idahoensis, assembly GCA_024509875.1. Classification (NCBI taxonomy): domain Eukaryota; kingdom Metazoa; phylum Mollusca; class Gastropoda; order Stylommatophora; family Oreohelicidae; genus Oreohelix; species Oreohelix idahoensis. The sequence continues at coordinate 449,839 of JAMPIV010021090.1, forward strand.
CACAAGAACTCTAGCCTTAGCAACAAATTATGCAGATTGAAAAGAAAATAAGGACAGCAACAGGGTGTCAAAGATATAATAGTGAAAATATCACTCAGACCAGCGTACACTCATTCATTCCGCCATGGCTTCTCATTCATGTACTCACGACTTTGCTCGCTGCCTCTTGGAACACATTGATTTTAGATCTTCACACAGACTCAAAAAAATGCAATCTTCTGCCAAGAAGTCCCCAGTTCCAAAAGACGTATTTAACTTGGAGTCTCCGGGAACGACTACTTGGGTGTGCAAATTTGTTCAAATGTCTGATTAAGTCACCTAACAATTATTCCAGGCGCGGGAGTTAGCAGAGCACAGTGTCAATAGCGTAGGTTTAAAAAAAATGATGAATGTCAGGTCGGTGCCTTCCCTCAGTATAGGATTCACTTTAGTCACACCACAGATTTGTCCACAAGATATTATCTAGTCGGGAAATGATTGTTAATATTCACGCCACCAGGCAGCAAATTATATAGAGTTTCTAGAAGAAATTAAGTGCTGGCTCCAAGGTCCAGTATTTATCATTACAGTCTTTGAAAACCCGTTATAGGGATATTAGTATTTCTGTCTAACTTGCACCGTCAGATCAGTGTTACTTGAGAAAACCCACGTGGTTCAAAATAAGGACTGTCTATTTCTTCACAAGTATGGAAACTACTACTAGGTGCTGGTAAAGTTAGGGTCACCCCAAAACTTTCACTGTGTGGAGGAAAAATAACACATATAATATAATAAACAGAATCTGTACTGGTTAAAACTTACATTTAAACTTGCAAGCAGAGAGCTTTGCTTATCATTTAAACTTCCCGTGACGTAAGTTATATTTAAAAATCAGCAATCCTCATAAATTAAGAACACGTGCGTATTCCGTCACCATTCATGAGGCTGGATTCTAGAGTTTATACGTTAGTTTAGAAAAATACACTCGACTGAGTATTAGCAGTTAAATTAAATTTATAAATAGCTACAATTGCCGTTATAAGCTAGAAATTTTAATTTTATTCTGCTTTCCACTGAATGCTTCCCTAGAAAATATAATAGCCTACCACTTTATTTCTCTTCTGCGCTAAAGAAATAGATTAAAATGAATTAAGCGATTTAACACTTTAACACTCACAAAATCTATATATCTATCATATTAATTACCTCAACCACAGAATTACAGGTAGTCGCACAACTTAAGAATAAAAATGCTGAAAATATTTCTGGAAGTCTAGAAGTTCGACAAATTGCCGAAACAAACTGAGATCTTCGCTAACAGCTATTCTGTTTACGAGCGACCTATCTACTGTGAGTCTATGAGCGAGAATGAAATTAAAGTTTCAAACTTGGCCAATATCTTAAAATCAGACAAAGGGCCCAAACTTATTTCGCCAAGCGAAATTATCTCCCCTACTCCCAACATTTACGTCCGCTTAACGCGTGTCGTAACTGTCACCTACTGACCACGATGTACGCGTGTCAGTTTCAAATCCCAGACAGCCTGACTCCATTTCAGGGCAGTTTTCACACTACAGCTGACCATGGCCCAAGTGAGCGCCGTGTCAGTTTGGGATTTTCCAGACAAATGTCTGGATACTGACCGGTGCAGATGTAAAGTATCACACCTCACCGGGACTATGCCGAGAAGAAGCTCGCGCGCTCGGTGAGAATGTAGACGATTTGCTACGTCCTGTGTTCAGCGAACCGACTTATCACGCCTTCTGACGCCCTGCAGCCCTGACATCTACGTAATATCGTCCTAGCGCGATTCTCAGTTTAAGAGAAAGGAAAACAGGTAAAGTTTGCGAATTATATGAAAATAATATTCGCAAAACGAATGGATGAAAAATATACAGGAAAAAAAAATACAGAGATAATAAAAGAGAGAATTTATGTGAAAGAATAGGAAGAAGATGTAGGAAATTAAATGAATATAAACCCTACGTGACAGAGCCTCCCCCCTTTAAGATATGGAAGCACTCCATGTCTACGTTATGGAGTTTAATTTCCTATAACCGTAGCTTCGGGGTGTCTGTCTTCTTCCCTCTCCTCTTCCCCCTCCATCTCTGTCCAATTCCTACTCAAGTCCACTCCTCAAAGTTTCCTTCCCCTGGAATGTCTCATATGCGCGCTTGAAAGAGCGTCGCCGCTTCTGACATTTTTGAAAGATTTCCTGTGATAGCGGTGGAATATCCCTGCCACTATCGTCATCTTCGTCAGTTTTGGCGATCGTCAGGAGATGGTCGGAGGTTGGCACTGGTTTTGCCAAGTATCTCTTTAAGAGATTTAAATGGAAAACCTTCTCCTTTCCTTCAATAGAGATCTGGTAGTTAGCCTTAGAAATCTTTTTCAGGACGGTAAACGGCCCTTGCCATCCGATCTTCAGTTGGTTGTTCTCGGTAGGGAGCAACACCAAAACTTTCTCTCCTGCTTCCAGTTCTCTCTCTTCCGCGACTTTCCTGTATCGGTTAGCGTGCTTGGTGCGTGCTCGCTTAAAGTTAGTCGTTGCTAGGTCCCACCCTAGTTTCAACCTTTCCTTTAAAACCGACACATATTTACTTGCTGAGACAACTGTCTCATCAGCCTTCTCGTCTGTCAGAGACTGAAGTAAGGCTTCAAGCGGGCCCTTAATGGGTCTGCCGAATAAGAGTGTAGCTGGCGGAAATCCTGTGGAAGTATGAGGAGATTCTCTGTAGCCAAATAATGCTGCAGGAATACAGAGATCCCAATCTTCAGGTTTCACTTGTGCCAGCTTACTTAGCATCATGGTGAGGTTTCCATTAGCACGTTCCACGAGCCCATTTCCGGCCGGAGTATATGGCTTAGTGTGGATGTGCTGGGTCCTCAAGATCTTAACGATCTCATCCATCAACAGGTTTCGGTATGGAGATCCATTATCCGTCAACACTTGCTGAGGGAATCCCAACCGAGTGAAAATCTGCACGAGGGCTTCTGCGACATGCTTGGCATCTGCGCATGTTAGCGGGATAGCTTCTGCCCATAAAGTGCATGTATCGACTAAGGTCAGGATGAACCTGTTCCTTCTTTTAGTCCTTTCGAAAGGCCCTAAAATTTCGATCACAACCCGTTCGAATGGTGTTCCCATTATTGGCATTTCACCCATGTGGACTGGGGGTGTCCGTTGCTTGGGTGGTACACGTTGGCACTGGGCACAGGATTTGACATATCTTATAATATCAGTATTTACTCCTGGCCACCAATAATGAGTGGTTATACGTTGGTTTGTGGCGTTCTGTCCCATATGTCCGCTAAAGGGAAGAGAGTGCCCCATTTCTAGGATTTGGCTTCTGTACTGTTTCGGTACTAGGAGCTGGTTGTAACCTTGGTCAGGCTTGCCCGTTCTCCGATAAAGTACGCCATCCTCAGAAAAAATGTCCCCGTGCTGTTTGGGTTCCTTAGCCATGGGCAGTTTCCTAAAGCAGGGTGCCAAAGTAGGGTCCTTGTATTGCGCTTCTTTAAGTTCCATAGGTAACAAATTAGGCGCAGGCTCCCGTTCCTTCTTGGTTTGCCCTCTTGTAGTTACTGCTGCCACAATCGGCTCTTCCGGTTTCCCAATACACACGTATCTCCCGCCAAGTATGACTGGGTAGATGGGATCATCCATAACAGCCGCTTTGATCACACCTCTGACAAAGTCAGAGTGTATCTCCACCAATGCGATGGGAAGCGCTGTAGGTGCATCACTCTTACGAACTCCACAAAGTTTGACGGTCTCTCCTGTCTCTTGACCGGGTTTAACCAGGTTTCTGGCAACAATGCAATCGTAAGAAAGCCCCGTGTCAAATAAGCAAGAAGTTTGAGAACCGTTCAAAGTAACAGTACCTCGCGTTGAGGGTCTATCCCCAACAGGTTGGGAATCACTGTCAATAATTCCGCCTTGCGAGACTGTCAATAAGCATCCGATGCGTTTCGGCTCGGTGTGCTCGGTCTGATCATATGTCCCGTGCTCAGGGGTTCTCCCTTTGCCACCTTGTCCTTTCTGGCTACGCTGCCATGTAGGGCGGTCGGGTTGATCAGACTGTTTGGGGTGGTTGGGGTACTTGTTCTTGTAGAACTTGGATTTTTCAGGAGGGGGGTTTTGAGGTCCAGTTTCTCTGTGGTTATTTTGGTTAGAAGCCTGAGAAGATTGCTCTAGGTTATGTTTTCGAAAATGCTCCTCTGTCGGTTTCCGCTTTGTGGCCGGTAGTTCAGCCAGCGCATTGTGATAACGCTCAGACTTTTCCAAAATGTCTTCAAGTTTTTCTGCCCCCTGCTCAGCGAGAAATCTCCGGGTATCAGCAGACAAAGTGTTCTTTATTTGTTCAGTTAGAACAAGTTCCTCAAGACCTTCATAGGTAGAGGGGAGCTGCGAAAGCTCAAGGCACTTTGTTAGATATCCCTTAAGACGAGATGAGAACTGGTGAAAAGTTTCAGAATTCTCTTTCCGGCTGTTGCGAAACAGTTGCAAAAACTTGCGAGCGTTCATTTCAAAGCGCTCCAGTAACGCTTTCTTCAACACATCGTAGTCGTCTTGTTGGCTACTTTCCAGCTTAGAATAAACATCATAAGCAGAACCTTTTAGGGCCTGGGAAAGTTTCATATTCCAACGCGACCTCTCTAACCCGTACAGAGTTGCAATTTTCTCAAATTTTTCTAACCATGTGTCAATCTTCTCATTTGGACAAGGAAAAGATTCAAGAGTGAAAGACATAGCATTTAGTTGAAGAGATTGAGTGTTAGCAGGGTCAGTTAAGGAAGAATGAGGAGAAGACTCTCCATTGCTGGAGGTAGAGGCAGCACCACGACTTTGGAATTCTAGAGTTTTAAGAGCCAACTCATGCTGTCTCTCCTTCTCTCTTTCCTCATGCTGTCTCTCCTTCTCTCTTTCCTCATGCTGTCTCTCCTTCTCTCTTTCCTCATGCTGCATCCTGCGAATTTCCATTTCCTCATCCATCTTCTTCTGCTGTAAATCTGCGGCTGCTTTTTCCTTAGCTTCAGCTGCTTTCCTCTCCGCATCATATCTCTCAAGTTCGTCTCTGACAAAAGCTTTCGCTTCCTCTCCTTCCAGTCCCTCCTCTCTCGCTTCGTCCCTGAGAAGTTGTCTAAGCTTTGCCCTCTCGGCCATATTATGTCAGTGACTGAGACACGTGGAGATAGAAAATAGGAAAAAGAATAACCTGGTTCCTACCACTTACGAGAAAAAAAATTACCAAAAATCAAAAGATGATATCCTTAACCCTGGGATACCTCCTCCAAAATAAAATCTAACTATCGCTGCTATTATCGGCAATAAAGCACTCAATGCAAAACACGACTACGCCAAATAAATGGTAGTTAAGATTACAACTGAAAAATAAGTTGCTACAGTGGAAAAGCAAAAGAATATTGCAAAAATTAAAGAGAAAAATAATCCCTTAATTTTTAAAAATCCACTATAAGTTCGCCCCTGAAGTCAGATCGGGTAAGGGAGGGAATTAATCTGGACAAAAAGTCCGAAACACACTCCTTAACTTAGTTCAAACGCCGTTCTGCCTCAGTACCCAGTGAATGTTATACACTCACCACTTTACCAGCATTTAGTATTACAATCAGCAGTTAACATATATCCCGACAAAATCAACCTGTAACCAAAATGTATATTATTCAAAGATGCTGTGGAAAAAAAAACTTATTAGTTTGTGTGGTCAGCACGCCCGTAAACAGATCGCTAGTCTAGGGGGTAATTATTTAAAGATATAACAACTCACAAGACATCACACTCTTACTCTATATCAGAATACAGAATCTTAAGTTCAAAATCCAGATAGACGAGTCCACGTTTGTCGTACTCGTCTTCCTATTCTAAGTTCAAAGACCGGAAACGAGCCCTCATTTGTCGTAGATTTCCGATAGGAGAATTAAGACTAGGTTTGGTCCCTTCTGAATAGGTTTGAATAGGTGATAGACTCAGTGAGAGTTAGTGAAAGGTAATAGAATTTCCACACACGTGAGATGATAGATTTGATATAGTGGCTGTCTCTGAAAGCGAAAAGAATTCTTCTCTCTCTCACCTATCTTCTACAACAGTTGTTACAGCGTCAGACAGACTACACCAATATACATATTACGTATATTTCTATCACTCACAGGCACGCACATACACGTGACGACAGGTAAACACACAGACGTGGGAAAACTATAACAATGATATATATATTATCTAGAACGAGCTGACCAAACACGATTATTAAGTTCAAGAGCGATTTTAATATCAGGAAAAATCGGCTCACAACATCAAAGAAAGTACATCAAGGAAAATACATATACACATAGTCATAAAAAATCAAGGAAATGTTGCAAGGATGATAGCCCCGTTATAATGTTAACTCTAGGTTTAGCCCGGCCCCGTTAAGAGAACAGATGATGGCGCCCGAGTCACAGATACATAGGGTTTGAGTCTAAGAGTTTTCTTTGTTTTATCTCGTAATTATATGCACAGAGTTTGAAAAAAATCTGATTTAACCTAAGACAAAAACACAAGAACTCTAGCCTTAGCAACAAATTATGCAGATTGAAAAAAAAATTAGGACAGCAACAGGGTGTCAAAGATATAATAGTGAAAATATCACTCAAACCAGCGTACACTCATTCATTCCGCCATGGCTTCTCATACATGTACTCACGACTTTGCTCGCTGCCTCTTGGAACACATTGATTTTAGATTTTCACACAGACTCAAAAAATGCAGTCTTCTGCCAAGAAGTCCCCAGTTCCAAAAGACGTATTTAACTTGGAGTCTCCGGGAACGACTACTTGGGTATGCAAATTTGTTCAAATGTCTGATTAAGTCACCTAACAATTATTCCAGGCGCGGGAGTTAGCAGAGCACAGTGTCAATAGCGTAGGTTTCTAAAAAATGATGAATGTCAGGTCGGTGCCTTCCCTCAGTATAGGATTCACTTTAGTCACACCACAGATTTGTCCACAAGATATAATCTAGTCGGGAAATGATTGTTAATATTCACGCCACCAGGCAGCAAATTATATAGAGTTTCTAGAAGAAATTAAGTGCTGGCTCCAAGGTCCAGTATTTATCATTACAGTCTTTGAAAACCCGTTATAGGGATATTAGTATTTCTGTCTAACTTGCACCGTCAGATCAGTGTTACTTGAGAAAACCCACGTGGTTCAAAATAAGGACTGTCTATTTCTTCACAAGTATGGAAACTACTACTAGGTGCTGGTAAAGTTAGGGTCACCCCAAAACTTTCACTGTGTGGAGGAAAAATAACACATATAATATAATAAACAGAATCTGTACTGGTTAAAACTTACATTTAAACTTGCAAGCAGAGAGCTTTGCTTATCATTTAAACTTCCCGTGACGTAAGTTATATTTAAAAATCAGCAATCCTCATAAATTAAGAACACGTGCGTATTCCGTCACCATTCATGAGGCTGGATTCTAGAGTTTATACGTTAGTTTAGAAAAATACACTCGACTGAGTATTAGCAGTTAAATTAAATTTATAAATAGCTACAATTGCCGTTATAAGCTAGAAATTTTAATTTTATTCTGCTTTCCACTGAATGCTTCCCTAGAAAATATAATAGCCTACCACTTTATTTCTCTTCTGCGCTAAAGAAATAGATTAGAATGAATTAAGCGATTTAACACTTTAACACTCACAAAATCTATATATCTATCATATTAATTACCTCAACCACAGAATTACAGGTAGTCGCACAACTTAAGAATAAAAATGCTGAAAATATTTCTGGAAGTCTAGAAGTTCGACAAATTGCCGAAACAAACTGAGATCTTCGCTAACAGCTATTCTGTTTTCGAGCGACCTATCTACTGTGAGTCTATGAGCGAGAATGAAATTAAAGTTTCAAACTTGGCCAATATCTTAAAATCAGACAAAGGGCCCAAACTTATTTCGCCAAGCGAAATTATCTCCCCTACTCCCAACATTTACGTCCGCTTAACGCGTGTCGTAACTGTCACCTACTGACCACGATGTACGCGTGTCAGTTTCAAATCCCAGACAGCCTGACTCCATTTCAGGGCAGTTTTCACACTACAGCTGACCATGGCCCAAGTGAGCGCCGTGTCAGTTTGGGATTTTCCAGACAAATGTCTGGATACTGACCGGTGCAGATGTAAAGTATCACACCTCACCGGGACTATGCCGAGAAGAAGCTCGCGCGCTCGTTGAGAATGTAGACGATTTGCTACGTCCTGTGTTCAGCGAACCGACTTATCACGCCTTCTGACGCCCTGCAGCCCTGACATCTACGTAATATCGTCCTAGCGCGATTCTCAGTTTAAGAGAAAGGAAAACAGGTAAAGTTTGCGAATTATATGAAAATAATATTCGCAAAACGAATGGATGAAAAATACACCGGAAAAAAAATTACAGAGATAATAAAAGAGAGAATTTATGTGAAAGAATAGGAAGAAGATGTAGGAAATTAAATGACTATAAACCCTACGTGACAGTTATGTAAGAGTCTGTCTGACGAGAACCAAGTCTGTGTGATGTCAGAAACAAGACGAAATCTGAGAGAGATCTGAGATGATAGACGAGAAATGGTGTTGATAGTGGATAGTGTGACTTATAGTTATCGAGGGTGCGAACCTATACTGACTCTCCCCTCGCCACTCAGTGACCTTTTATTCAACTACTGCCACACTGCCTCTTGCTCTACTTAGGAGATAAGGTTTATTACACAAACAGTGTATCCACATACAACAGTACGAGTACAAGTTAAAAAGTACAGGTACAGATAGGAAAGGAAATCTGATCCGTAAAAAGAAATTATATATATATATATATATATATATTATTATCAACAAAAATAACTCTGGTAAAATAAGCATGAAATCAAACACGACAACAAAAACGTCAGTGATATGCAGGTATCAAATGTACGAGACACTCAAACCAAAGGTAAGTAGAAAAAAATGTCCATTGGTTCCACAGTTTTGGGGTGGATATTCTTCTTCTTCCTCGTTCGTCCTGAAAAGGAGGTTGGTTGCGTTGTGTCTGTTTACAGCGAAGCTGCGATATCTGTGCCTTTCGGCCGACACATCCGACTTCAGCACGGCATTTTTTGGGACCGGGTTTGCCTTCCCTCTTCGATCCCTACTCTCTCAGCCAGACTGCAGTGATGCAGCCTGTTTCCAGAACCACCACTTGGAGGTGGAGTAGGGTCTTGGTCAGCTCTGGTTCGCTGACGCAAGCAGTCAAGCTATGGGTCGCTAACTGCATCTTCTGTTGCTGCGTCTTTGAGTTGATATAAAATTAATATTCCTTTGCTGGAAAAAAGCCTGAAATAAAGAATTGTACCTACACAAACACAATCCCGCTGACTTTTCACTGTCAGAAAACACTGCTATTCACTTCACTCGATGCTTAGGTACACAGGTTCTTAAACAATCTACCCTCCCCTCAATTAATTTGAGTACACTCTAACCCAAAATCCTTCTTCGTTGGCACGCGTGCGTTGATGCATCACTGGGATCACTGTTAGCCGTTGGAGAAATTATAACTCTATCTTCTCCAGAGTAATTGCTGATTAATCCATGAATTGACTGCACTCGGCTGTAAATCCAGGAAATCGGGGGTTGCGATGGAAACACTAAAAATAAAACAAAAGATGAGGAGATAATCCACCTTTTGTGTAATTGCCCACTACTACTGTAGCGATCCTCACTGTTAAGGGACGACGTAGCTTGGTAAAGAGAACTGGTGCAAACGGAGCAATGGCGCTGCACTTATTAGCTTGGTAAAGAGAACTGGTGCAAACGGAGCATAAGCGCTCCTCTTATTAGGTGTTGGGGAAGTATTTGTACTCCAAGCAAAGGCCATTCATCAACGTGCCCGTAATAGGGTGTTGAACTAGGCACGCATGTAGTTACATGCAACCCAGCTGTAAATGGGTCGATGAAAAAGGTAATTAGGCCTAAGGCTTCAGCGTAGGGCCTGAACTAACCGGGGTTAGCTGTAAAGAAAACACAAACAATTCATATATCATCGTGCTAAATAAAACATAAACTTTACAACACGTCACAACAATAAACAGGTCTTAACTAGATACAGGAAAACATACACGCCTCCCCTTCTATTAATCTGATCAAGGTTGAACTGCGCTGCAGTTTTATCTTACTCTCCCCGCTCACCGTCCGATCAACAATAAGTGCAGAGCCGGATTATGGCAGTTTTTGCATAACACTACAAAGCTCGGTTACCAGCGTCTAATGCTGGAATGGTTTCAGGCATGTTTACAAACTGCCCTCCCCTCTCCCTCTTGGCGAGACGTGACCTTAAAATCAGTCATGTCCGCTAACCCACCTGCCTCTACACAATTCGATGACGAGTCTAAATTGGTAAAAGTGGCGTTCGACACATTTAATAATTACATACAGCATATGACGACAAATAGAAGTATGCGCTAGTTAAGTATACAAATTGCAATTAAGATACTCATTAATACCAAAGTACGCACTTAGATGCAAAGTACATGTTGCGAAGAAACATTATGTACACAAACCGCCACTGAGGCCAAAAAAGATTACATATGCTCAGGTTAACCTTTTGTGTGCGTTAAAGTTTTCCTAACTTGGTTATCCATAGGTAAAGGAAACCGATTATACTTTTGATGCCCTTCATAAGGCGTAAAATCCTCTACCCAGCAGAAACAGCACACAAATCCCAATAAAACTGGCAATAGCTTTAGTTCTCTGGTTGAAAGATTGCATTAATTACCACATTACCAACAAAAACATTTATGAAGGCTTACTCTGACTTGTTGTAGCAAGTGTACTTTGCTGGGGAGGTTAAGATGTTATCTAAAAGGAAAGAAAGCTGTGTCTGTGCCAACCGTGTGAGGTCAAGCAAATGTAGGCCCCTGACTCTAAAAGATGATGATGATGATGTATTATCAGGGAACCTAACGCTACCTCCCTAGATCTCACACGGTCTGTATTTTGATTCTAGTGGCTGGTGTCTGATGTGACTAGTGTCTAGGGGTGAAATGACAATGGTGGTACATCAACACAATACACTTTAACTCACTATGAAGAAATGAATAAGACTGTGGTTAAAGTTTTCTTTAAAATTGAATGCTTTTTTTCTTTGTACAATTTAATCTGCCTGTCCTGCCATCTCTTTTGGACAAGTCTTTGAAAATGAGGAAAATATATTTTACATATACTGATTAACTAAAATGTCTGGACTCTTTGTCCTATAAGTATAATGTCACTATATTTATCATGTAGGTGTATTCACAGACTAAAACTTTAAGAGCTACTAGTGTTAGTCATTTGTTAGGAGGAGCTGTTGTTTCATCACGCCCCATATAATTCTGTTTATTCTTGGAAATAACAATTTTTAATTGAATGAAGTGTCAGAAGTCCCAGATGTTAACACATCACCTGGGATTCTTGGTATGAAGATAACAAGTCAGTATGTCGCTGCAGAGAATATATAGATCGGCACACACAAGCTCCTTCAGGCTATCTGCTGACAGCATAAACTTTGGAAAGGAGACTTTTTTCTTTACAATCACTCATCAGGTTTCCTGTCACCGGCTGGTAACAGGAAATAAAAAACCCTGCAATAAAAGACACCCTGGCCTTTTCACATCTGATCACCATTTCTTATCACTATGTACACATGATGGTATGGGGTCAGCCTCGTGTGCATACAGGTGCACTAGCCCCTAATTTATATGACTCACACCTTTCTGTGACCACACCTCAGGTCCCTATGGCAGATGCGCCACTGTACTTTTCCATAGTTTTCTTCAATACAATAACGTGGAGTAACCACATCTCCTTTTGTATGATTTTCTTTTCTTTTCTTAATTATAAACGCTTTAGGCATGTTGAAGAGTGTTCATGGAACACTGAGGCTTACTAACATCTTCTAATACAATAATATTAATACAAATCATAACAATATGCAACAGTCAAATACAGTTCAATGTGAGGACTCAATAATGGTTGCTCCCGGCATGTCCTTCACTTTTCCCAATAGCAGTATCTAACTTTTGCAGTTTTAATCAAGCATGTTAATACATAAAGCATTCTTACCACAAATTCAAAGAATTATGTCACAAATAACGTTGACTGGCAAAAGATATGGCCTCAGTTTTCTCTGCCCTGTCCAGACTGTGAATTTAGTATTTATTTTAAAATTTATCACAGCTGATCTCAACGTACTTGTTGATATAAAAATTTCTTGTCAAATGGCCACGAGACCCCTAAGCCTTTGGCCAATATCTATTAGAGCTGGCCAATGAAATCAGGCAACTACCAAATTTTGAATTTAGTTTTGAAAAAACAAAAACAAAATTCCAAACAAACTATGTGTCTCGGAGTCCATTGGTCAGTCTGCGTTAGTTATGCCAATACAAAAAGATGTTTAGTTTTTGTTAACATTTTCCTACCTCCCCGCTTTACTCCTATACTCCTATACCATCCAATCGGATTTGATTTACTCCAATGCCTCTTTTTTTAAACTAGCGTCCCCAATAACGTTATGTGTAACGAGCAAGAACAACAGTCTGTCCGTCCTAGCATGCGTAGACATATAGTATTATCTCAATAACGTGGCTAATAATTGGACTACCATATATTTTAAAACATAGTATTTCTCAGGAGACACTAAGCTATCCTAATATATGATTTTTATGGTCAGTTTCATTATGGTTTAGCTTTTCAGTTTTGTCACTGTCAATCGTCAAATATAACTTTTACACAAGTCGGCCATCTTCCCCCCTCATTCTCTATCACTTTTATTTCATTATTCAAATAAACCAACTAGTTTGAGTGACGTCAGAAATACACTACGCGGCGAGAATTTAAACTGTCTGCGTGTTTGTATCTGCTGGCTTTGCCCACAGCGTGTAGGTATATAGTAAAGGAACCGCGCGCAGAGCGAAGAGGGGTTTTTCAAAACGTTTGGTAGTGTTGCGTTAATTATTACAGTCGTCTCGTTCTTACTACTGGAAAATGTCCGAGTTACTACTAATTATAACGTTAAAGTTAACAGATTACGTTAATTCAGAACGTTAGTTTGGTGTCACACTTCTGGCAGATCGTTAATTATAAGCCTTGCCTCAGTTTTGTGCAGTAGATCGGGGAAGATGTTAAACTGTTAATTGTACGTCTCGAAACCGAAACTAAAAGACGTGTTAGATTTTACGGCGGGTCATTTTTTAAGCATTTCCACTGCACCAAAGGCAGCGCTCTACTGGCGTTGAAGATGACAATAGTCAGACACCTGAGGGCGGGTTTATTTATTATCATAGGACTAAAATCTTACTGAATTTAGCGATAATATCACAGATTTCGCTACACACCTCCCTTCCTAAAACATGCATCCATTGCAGGTTACAATCTGTGAGATAACGTAGCGCAAATGAAGTCCTACGCCTTTTTCTGATGAATACTCTGCCTTTTTATTTATCATGGATTGATGCAGGTGGGTCAGTTGAAAGTAAGCACTACTGACGAAGGTTGCCTCAAACCTCTGCAATCCAAGAATCTATTTCAGTTATGTTACGGAACAGCTGCAAGTGTTACTGCTTGTCTAATGCTGATTATAAATCACTTTTTCACCATTAATTTTCCTGAGTTTGTCTCATGACATGTCCAGAAGTTCTAGACCTCCCTCAAGTTTGCAATAGTTATGAGGAGAGAATCTTTAAAATGGTGATGGCAGAGTTATGTAGAGGATCCAATAATTCCTTTATCAGCCTGGATAAAACACTCGGAGTATCCTCAAGTCCAAAAGGCAACCTAGGGATTCATTATGCTCCTCCGAAATGTTCACAGCCAACCATTTGTCTGCGCTTCAGCTGACTTTAGTTATGAAACATCCTTTAATAATATTCATATATGATTCTATAATGTTCCACTCAAATGGAGGCCATATTCACCAACTGTCTTCTCCGCCTAACAACAATTTTTGGTGAAATAATATAATAGGTGGGGAAATGAATTTCTGCATCAGAAATCAATTCGCCCTGTTTTAGCATTGTTATAATATGTGGGTGATCTCCAGCCAGGGTCCGTACAATACTTCCCCGTGGACTGTGTAGGGTCGGTTAACTACCAATGTTACCTGTGCCCTTATAATGCTAAATTAATAGCCATATTGTGAAGCGCTGTGAGCATTTTCCCAATTGCTCACTCGTCCACTACCCACTTTTCTTCTGTTAACATTTATTTTCGGGTTCAAATCTGGCGGATTATCTTCAATGCTAATGTTGGCCAGTTCACGAAAAGCGGCTTCAAACTGAGCCTGGGATGACTGGTCTTTGTCTATACGTTCTATTGGTGCCATACGCAGAGATGCTAAAGTAAAGGTTTTCGGGGAAGTCGGGTTGTGAAAAGGGGCGTTCCTATTCACTTTATCTACCTTTTCCTTTTTATTCGTCCTAGTAGTTTCAGGCCTACTTTCACCGGAGTACTTGGGTAGGTCCTGATAATGTTCCCAACGTGTGGGCTTTCCTTTTTTACTTTTAGACCCATGTGTTTCAGAATGCTTGGCGGGCATCTGGTTATTAATTTTCCACCCTGTGGAATTTACCTTGCAGCACTGGTCACAGGCCTCAACAAATTTTTCAATGTCTTCAGCTATGCCTGGCCAGAAATATGCAACAGATGTCCTTTGGTGTGTGGTACCCATCTTCTGGTGTCCACCGTCTGGTACAACATGTGCTTGTGCCATCACGTGTTCCCTATAACTCTTGGGCAGCACTAGCTGTCCCTCCCTGTTGGATCCTGCTCTAGCTTTCCTGTAGAGCAGTCCCTCCTTCATATAGAATTTCCCTCTTCTAGGGTTTGTATGGCTGTTTGGCAATTTGCCAAAGCAAGGTTGTAATGTTTTGTCCTTTGCCTGGGCCTTTCTCATTTGTTTAGGATGAATGTTTGGTGGTGGTGTGTCCTCCTCTCTAGGGGTCGACCTGACCTGGAGCGTGGCCATTACCACAGGTTTTACAGGGCTTCCTAGAAAAACATACTTACTTCCTAACACCAGCGGGTAGTTAGGGTCGTCACACACGGCTGCTCTAATCACTCCTTCCACGTACCTAGTCTTAACATTTATGTTGGCTACGGGAAGTGTTATGGTGGCTATTCCCTTTACGGCCCCTTGTATCTCCACTTTCTCTGTGGTATACTGGTTAGGGTGCACCAGGGTTGCACTCACAACCGAGTCATATTCCAAGCCGGAATCGTAAAGGCACCTGACTCTGGCACCATTACATGTCACTTCTTCACAGATGAGGGGATGTTGAAGATTAATATGATTCTCTGTCAGTTTCTTCCTCCCCTTGTCCACTGTGATCATGCATGCCGCTTTATATGGAGGAACTTTCCTACCACAGTCAGTTGTATTATGATTATTTATCCTGCATATTTTACAATATTTTCCTTCCTGTCTGAAGGGTTTCTGTCATTGAATTGTGGGTTTTTGTTTTTATAGTCATTGCGTGGTCTATCAAAATGGGGTTTTCCTCGGTTAGGTTCCCTATTATGATTATAATATTCACCTTGGTCTGGAGGGGTTCTATTATTGTCCACCTGTTTTCTTTTACTGCCCGCTACTTCTGCCTGGGCTGCCTGATACCTCTCATCGACATTAAGTAACTCACCCAGCCTCTCTGCACCTTGTTCCATGAGAAACTTTCTCAAGTCTGGAGCCATGGACTCTCTCAATTGCTCAATAAGGATCATTTCTTTAAGATCTTGGGTTTCCCCAGAGCAGTTCATTTCTCCATGTACGTCTCTAAACGTGCAGAGAACTGGTGATAGGTCTCACCCGACAGTAGCTTGGCATTTCTAAATTTTTTTCTATAAAATTCTCCGTTCTTTTCATACCTTAGCAAAAGAGCCTGCTTTACCATGTCATAATTGTCTTGGTCGTTCTTGCTCATTTTGGAAAAAACTTCATAAGCTGTTCCCCGAAGACCTTGGGATAACTTCAGGCCCCATCTTTCTTTTTCTAGCCCATACGTTGTAGCTAATACCTCGTACCTACTTAAATATGCTTCAATATCATCGTCTCTCTCCACAAAATAATCTAAGTGAAACCCCATGGCTGAGTTTGAGGCCCCTGATTAGCAGTAGCATCAGAGGTAGAGGGGCTGTGACCATAGTTAGGAGCATGGCCTTGTAACTCCAGCTCCCTCAGTCGCAGCTCGTAATCTTTTATCTTCTGCTTCTGCTTCCCTCTCTAATCTTTTATCTTCTGCTTCCCTCTCGGCAGGCAATCTCTTTTCTTCTGCTTCAATTTTTCTCTCCTCAAATTGGAGCCTCTTAATTTCAGCCTCTCTATCTGCCTCTAAGGCCCTAGCCTCCTTCTCAGCCTCAATTTACAACTTTTTAATTTCTTTCTGAGCCTCTCTATCTAACTCTACTTTCTTCATCTCCCTGGCATCTTCTAACTGCATTCTCCTCTCTTCAGCTAACCTATGTTCTTCCCTAGCAAATAAACTTATCACATTCTGAGGTGACATAGTCAATCAAGACTTGACCCTCCATGTTCATCTCTTTGGCAGTCTGCACAGCAGCAGAGCAAAACTTGGCCAAATCCGCCATCTGATAAATACTAAAATGTTCTAACTCAATTTCTAAAATAAGTACAACTCTAATTAATTATTCCAGGCTCTGACACTTCATCAATTTCCCAAATCTTGGGCAATATTAACAATGGGGATTCCCTGGGTAAATAGAAATGTTGTTACTGCTAAAT
This sequence comes from Oreohelix idahoensis, assembly GCA_024509875.1. Taxonomy (NCBI): domain Eukaryota; kingdom Metazoa; phylum Mollusca; class Gastropoda; order Stylommatophora; family Oreohelicidae; genus Oreohelix; species Oreohelix idahoensis. The sequence continues at coordinate 466,611 of JAMPIV010021090.1, forward strand.
CTCAGACCAGGACCCCAATTTATGTAGTACTAGAAGTTCAAATCCCGGACAAGCCTACCAATATATGTAGCAAGTGTACTTTGCTGGGGAGGTTAAGATGTTATCTAAAAGGAAAGAAAGCTGTGTCTGTGCCAACCGTGTGAGGTCAAGCAAATGTAGGCCTCTGACTCTAAAAGATGATGATGATGATGTATTATCAGGGAACCTAACGCTACCTCCCTAGATCTCACACGGTCTGTATTTTGATTCTAGTGGCTGGTGTCTGATGTGACTAGTGTCTAGGGGTGAAATGACAATGGTGGTACATCAACACAATACACTTTAACTCACTATGAAGAAATGAATAAGACTGTGGTTAAAGTTTTCTTTAAAATTGAATGCTTTTTTCTTTGTACAATTTAATCTGCCTGTCCTGCCATCTCTTTTGGACAGGTCTTTGAAAATGAGGAAAATATATTTTACATATACTGATTAACTAAAATGTCTGGACTCTTTGTCCTATAAGTATAATGTCACTATATTATTCCTGTAGGTGTATTCACAGACTAAAACTAGTTTTCTTTAATACAATAACGTGGAGTAACCTCCTTTTGTATGATTTCTTTTCTTTTCTTAATTATAAACGCTTTATGCATGTTGAAGAGTGTTCATGGAACACTGAGGCTTACTAACATCTTCTAATACAATAATATTAATACAAATCATAACAAAATGCAACAGTCAAATACAGTTCAATGTGAGGACTCAATAATGGTTGCTCCCGGCATGTCCTTCACTTTTCCCAATAGCAGTATCTAACTTTTGCAGTTTTAATCAAGCATGTTAATACATAAAGCATTCTTACCACAAATTCAAAGAATTATATCACAAATAACGTTGACTGGCAAAAGATATGGCCTCAGTTTTCTCTGCCCTGTCCAGACTGTGAATTTAGTATTTATTTTAAAATTTATCACAGCTGATCTCAACGTACTTGTTGATATAAAAATTTCTTGTCAAATGGCCACGAGACCCCTAAGCATTTGGCCAATATCTATTAGAGCTGGCCAATGAAATCAGGCAACTACCAAATTTTGAATTTAGTTTTGAAAAAACAAAAACAAAATTCCAAACAAACTATGTGTCTCGGAGTCCATTGGTCAGTCTGCGTTAGTTATGCCAATACAAAAAGATGTTTAGTTTTTGTTAACATTTTCCTACCTCCCCGCTTTACTCCTATACTCCTATACCATCCAATCGGATTTGATTTACTCCAATGCCTCTTTTTTAAACTAGCGTCCCCAATAACGTTATGTGTAACGAGCAAGAGCAACAGTCTGTCCGTCCTAGCGTGCGTAGACATATAGTATTATCTCAATAACTTGGCTAATAATTGGACTACCATATATTTTAAAACATAGTATTTCTCAGGAGACACTAAGCTATCCTAATATATGATTTTTTATGGTCAGTTTCATTATGGTTTAGCTTTTCAGTTTTGTCACTGTCAATCGTCAAATATAACTTTTACACAAGTCGGCCATCTTCCCCCCTCATACTCTATCACTTTTTTTTCATTATTCAAATAAACCAACTAGTTTGAGTGACGTCAGAAATACACTACGCGGCGAGAATTTAAACTGTCTGTGTGTTTGTATCTGCTGGCTTTGCCCAGAGCGTGTATATAGTAAAGGAACCGCGTGCAGAGCGAAGAGGGGTTTTTCAAAACGTTTGGTAGTGTTGCGTTAATTATTACAGTCGTCTCGTTCTTACTACTGGAAAATGTCCGAGTTACTACTAATTATAACGTTAAAGTTAAAAGATTACGTTAATTCAGAACGTTAGTTTGGTGTCACACTTCTGGCAGATCGTTAATTATAAGCCTTGCCTCAATTTCGTGCAGCAGATCGGGCAAGATGTTAAATTGTTAATTGTACGTCTCGAAACCGAAACTAAAAGGCGTGTTAGATTTTACGGCGGGTCATTTTTTAAGCATTTCCACTGCACCAAAGGCAGCGCTCTACTGGCGTTGAAGATGCCAATAGTCAGACACCTGAGATCGGGTTTATTTATTATCATACGACTAAAATCTTACTGAATTTAGCGATGATATCACAGATTTCGCTACACTTGTCACATATCCCAAGCACACATTTTATACTAAGTACCAATTTCTAAACTTGCTTACCGCAACTGTCAGAATCTCCCACTCTTATAATCAAAAGCAGGCAAGCTGGTGTTAAGTCTGCTACTATCTCCCGGCAAGAATTTTAGGACTGAAGCAATGAGAGACAGACAAGACTGCCTATATATAGTCAGAATTTGCCACAAGTGTTCAGCGTGGTTTGAACACCTGCATATGGGAGCAGAAAAATAACACATTAATAGTTACCCAAAGATTTCTCTAGGAGACCTGCTACAAAGAATTTGGCGCAACAGGGAAAAGAGGGTTACGCTAGCGGGTACCAGACTTTCCTGGCCATCAAAGCCCAGGGAACTCTTTGTGACCGTCCCCTCACAACGCAAGTGTCTCGGGCAAATTCGCTCTCCCCACGTCCTGCTACGTAACATGACGGAACTCTCTAGGAACAGTTTCCCATGTCAAAGACCCGGGACTTTTTCGCCGCTAAACTCTTAAACTGAGTGTCGACTTTTGACTCGTGGTCAAACGAACTCGAAAGAAGATGCCGCTGTCCACGGCAGTGAGTCTGGGACGCGTCAATTATCTATTACCTACATTATCGAAACAATAAATTGAACCTATCAGCTTCCAGAATGACAAGTCAATTACCCAGCTAGTATCTACAGAAACTAAAAGAAGTGAAATGGGCGTGACAAAATCAGACAGAAATTAGGAGGAATGGTAGTTCAGTCTAAGTGGCCAGAATTTATAATCCATGTTGCCACAGTCATCCGTGTCTGTCAAAAACGTGTCACCCGGACAAGTAATCTCTTATATGTCACGCACCCTGGCCTTTACCAGCGATTAGCAAATACGCTAGCGATTTTGGTTTTAAGCTGACTTCTGATGTCGGCCGCTGCCGATATTAACCAACATGGTTGTCGATAATATTATCTCAGCAGGGATGGGCAGGTAAACAGACAAAACAAAATATACTGAAGGGAGTGTAAGAATGAAAATACGAAATATCTGCTACACATAGCAGAGAAAGAAAGAAAGTGCGACAATTTAAAGCACGCAATAAAAATCAGTACAAAAATGTAACTGATACCGCCGTAGTGAAACAGAGATCGAGAAGGGCCGCCCCATTCTGTCACAGAAAAGAAAATTAAGACAGCAGATTTAACAGAACCAAGATCAAGTTCCAGAACCTAGACGTTTGCACTATACATGTAAGCTAATAAAGAAAAAAGAAGCAACAGAACAGATAAGACGAAATGTACTCAACGAATTGGTAAAAGAGGCAGAAGAAACTGCAACCAAAGGCAAAATGAAATACTTATTTACAGTATAAATAAGCTAACATGGAAATATAAGCAGTCAAATGGTCCTACCAACGACAAGAATAGAATGTAGCTTAGCAACGTAAACTAATAAATGAATAATTTGACGGAAGATTTCGATGTAAAGGAAATGCTGCTGGTCCAGCTAACATGCTGTCAGAGTCTTTGAAGCAGATTTTGAACCTTGACAGGTATGTTATGCAGATTACTTGAAAAATCTAGAAAATACAGATATTACCAACAGGCTGGAAGGATGAATATCTGGTCAAATTGCTAAAGATGGAAGGTGTGTATGAGTGTACATATTACAAAAGAATAATGTTATAGCCAGCACCAAGGGAAATATTAGCAGGACTCGTCGTTGGGAGATTAAAAGAAGTCATCAACAGAGAACTGAGAGAAGAAAAAGCAGGTTTTAGACAAAATTAGATCCGGTACAGACCAGATAGCCACACTGCGAATAATAGTTGTTGATCAGAGTTTGGAACTGATCTCATCACTTTACATTGCATTTGTGAAATATTATACGGCTTCAACAGCTTAAACCAGGGGTTCTTAACCTCTCATGTGCCACACACTCATTGATTATCCATTGAAAACTTACGGACCCCTTTGATTGTCCGGTTACGGACACCTTTGATTATCCATTGAAGACTTACGGACCCCTTTGATTGACCGGTAAAGGCTACATACTCCTTAGAAAAAATGTGTATAGAGTGTCTAGAGTGTCAAAGCAATTGTATTATCATCACAATGTGACATATACTCTCCAGAACGTTGTCTCCATTACAGCTGCTCTGAACGCTTCACGATTCTGGGCAAGTCGACCTGCATCAACCAAAGACAAGTTCAGACTCTGTGATGTCCTGGATCCACCGTCGTCTAGGTCGACCCCTTCCCCTTTTTCGAGGGACCATGCCTTCCATCACTAAATATTCCATACTATTATGTCTTTTTATATGACTGAAGAATTTCAGCTTCCTTATTGCGATGGTATTTAGGAGCCAATTTTCCTCTACGTTTAGTGAGTGCAGTACTTCTCTGTTGGTCTTTTTTCTGTCCAAGGTATTCTCAACATCCTATTGTAGCATGTCATTTCGAATGGTGTAACCTTTTTTGTAAGTGTTTTATTGAGTGTCCAAGTCTCGCAGCCGTATGTTGCTACTGGGAATATGCATGCTCTGATCAGTTGTAACTTTGTTTCTTTGCTTGTTCCTTGCCATAGGTTTTTCATCTGTATTAGTTTATGTGAAGCAATTGCAAGTCTTCTTTTAATTTCTAGTGCACAGTTGCCAGAGCTGTTTATGATTGATCCTAAGTATTCGAATTGATTAACACCTTCCAGTTCTTCGTTATCAATTTCAATTTCTGGTTTGGTCTTTAATTTGTCTGTTGTCAATACTTTGATCTTCTTGGTGTTTAGGTATAGATTCTGGGCCTCGCTGTGTTTTTTGGTGGACAGAATTAATTGTTCAAGTCCTTCTGAGTTGGTTGATAGGAGGACTGTGTCGTCAGATTATCTGATTTCCGGGATCTGGTACCTGCCGATGTTAAATGGGTCAAACTCTGTGTGTTCTTGGTCATCTCTTACGTTTCTCATGATATTCTCGGCAGAAATGTTAAACAGGTAAGGGGAAAGGGTACAGCATTATACAGTATATACTCGAATATATAGTATTATATGGCTCTAAAAATGGAGAAAAACAAAACCGACAGTTATTACATTACCTTACTTACTTACTTAGTCGTTCCCCTTCTACCGTGAGGTGTAGAGGTTTGGAAGAGAGAGCTCCAGACTATCCTATCGGTTGTCTTCCTCCTGGCTTGGTTCCATTCTAGTCCTCGGTCCTTCAAAGATTATCTAATGTTGTCCTCCCAGCGGACTCTGGGTCGTCCTGGGGGTCTGGATACCTGGCTCTTTGTTTCCCATGCTTGTCGTGGTAGCCGATCTTCTCCCATTCTGCAGACATGGCCAAACCATCTTAGTTGGGACTGTTCTACTTGGGTCTGCAGGGGGTGGGATTTTAGGCCTTGACGAATCGTCTGGTTGCGTACCATGTCTCTTCTTGTTACTTCAACCACCTTCCTCAGATACCTCATTTCTGAGGTTTGGATCTGGCTTTTGTGGGTTGTAGTCATTCCCTATGACTCGCATCCATATGTCAAGACTGGGACATAGGTGGGGCGGTATACAGCCATCTTCGTTTTCTTACCAACCTCTCTCTTGCTGAGGAATCCTCGATTCATGGCCTGAAAAAGTCTCCCAGCTGCTGCTTTTCGAGTGGCCAACTCTTCTTTGATGCCTCCCTTTCGTATTACATTACCGACTTTCATAAATGGGTGCTTGCGAAGAGCAGAAGGGTTCAAATGGTAAGACACTATCACCACAGTGGAACTGATTGAAAGAACAAAACAAATACCAGTGAATCAAGAAGTGAGGGAGTAGACGCTGGCGTTGAATAGGACACACACTGATGAAACGAACCGATAGCATTACAAGGCAATCCTTGTTCTGGAATGTCTTGGCAAAGAGAAATAGAGGTAGGTCTGAAACCCATGGAAAAGGGACATAAAAGACTATGACCGGGTGGCACAGGACAGGAAGGCTTCTTGTGAATTTATTAAAGGGCTGAGCTCCTCACGGGGCTAAAGGTTTTTGAAATAATGAATGGCACAGTAATGTCTTGACTTTTACAGACATGGTGAACAAACAAAAACTAGAAGAACATGAAGAATACAAATAAAAATATGCAGTAGAAGAAGAAGGAGATGAACAAGAAAGAAGAAGAACAAGAATAACGAGAAGAACAAGAAAAAACAAAAATAACGAGAAGAACAGGAAAGAACAAGAATAACGAGAAGAACAAGAATAACGAGAAGAACAAGAATAACGAGAAGAACAAGAAAGAACAAAAATAACGAGAAGAACAAGACAGAACAAGAAGAACAAGAAGAACAAGAAATAAAAAGAAGAATGAGAAGAACAAGAAAGAACAAGAACAAGAAAGAAGAAGGGAAGAACAACAACAACATGAAAAAGATGAACAAGAAAGAAGAAGAAGAACAAGAAAAAAGAAGAACAAAACAAGAAGAACAAGAAAGATGAAGAAAAATAACAACTACAACAAGAAAGAAGAAGAACAAGAAGCAGAAGAAAGAACAAGAAGAACAAGTGGAACAAGAAAGAAGAACAAGAAATAAGAAGAAGAACAAGAAAGAAGATCAAAAATAAGAAGAACAAGAAAGAAGAAGAAGAAGAAGACAGATTTTGAAGAACAGCAAAAACAATGAAACCAGGCCAAGAAGAAGACAGCCGATACGATAGCATGGCGCTCTCTCTTCCACAGCTCTACAATTCACGGTAGAAGAGGAACGACTATGTAGGTAGTATGTAAGTAAGCAAAAACAATGTTGTATGAAACTTCTTTTCATCACATTCAACAAATTACAAGACAAGTCCACGAGGACACAAAACGTAGATACATCGCACCCGGTCCCTCTCCTTATAACACCGTCTCAACAACAGCGACTAAACTCAGACCAGACCAATTCATCAAAACAAGCCGCCGCCACCGGTCACCGTTAGTTTATTCCGCCCAGCTCACACCTAATCGATAACTGGTAAACATGTCCCATGGCTCAACCATCAAAAGTTGTCCTTTTAGTTATATTTGTTTATGTTCTCACGTCGAAGACGGACCATTGCAGCCGTCCTACAAAAAAAAAACAATGCATAAAAAAATAAATCGATCACTGGAATCAATACAGAACAATAATCCTGCTCTTCGATCACGAAACGTTGGTGGTAACATCATAGTTACAGCGGCTTTGTGGCAAACAATGCACGATGCAGATGGTCTTGTAAGGTGTCGTTTTACGAGCCTGGGGATGAGAGCTGATATTTCGTGGAATTTTCTTCTTGAAATTGTGAATACCTAAATCTTCTTCTTTTGTCTTGTTTGTTCCTTATGAAGTATGGAGCCACTACTACACCGGGTTCCTTTGCAGAAAACCTACACTAGAGCATTCATGAACATTCATGTAGCAGCGATTGTTTCTTGTGCAGTTTGTTTTACATGATGAAATTGCCAGCACCATGCACTATCTCTTATTAGTCACCTCTTACGCAAGCCTGAGGGAGTGGTAGTTATATTCTTTTGTTATCACTTTAGAAGTCAGTCCTTATTCTGGAATCCCCAGGGTGAGTGAGGCAGGGGCAGGGTAAGTGAGGCAGGGGCAGGGTAAGTGAGGCAGGGGTAGACCAGTGTGGTAAAGTGGAATGTTATAAATATTTATAGGGGTCTTAGTGTACTGACTGAGATCAGTTGTGAAGGTATCTGTATCTAATAAGTGTGGTGTATTACAGATGACCTTACTTGCTACCACATTTATACCTCAGTCAGAATTATTCTGGAATATTGTGATGACTACGTTAAATGTCTAGGGTTATGAAAATGATGAAGTGTAAGTCACAACAACAACAGACAGATAAACAATTTAATTTATTCTACAACACTTTACAACACTGTGACACTCACACACATATAACACTCTATAAGACTATCTTAAATGAGTCAAGTGTTTAAGTTTAAAAATATATGTATTAATTCTTGTCAATAATGGATATCCTGATTCAACTACACAGTGAACCAGGAATCACAATCAAATGTAATTACAAGTATTATTTACACAGTTTATATATATGAACTTTGTATTGACATAGTTTATTATTATTATTCTATGTGTGTAATTTGTGCAGTAGTAATATGAGGTAATACTGGTTTTGTTCAAGCTTGGTTGTTGTTTTTCATCATGACTTCAAGTGTTTGATTATCGGGGAAATAGTATTGGGAAACTTTCACAGTTCCTGTCATTTGAACCAATTAATTGTCCCTCTGTGGTTAACAAAATGTCAATTTTTGAGGGGGCACATAATGTTGAGCTACTCTGGCCACAGAAGCTTATCTTTCGTGATGGCGGCAGGAAAAGACTCCTCTGCTCGATTGCTTCACTGTGTTCTGGAGACACCTCACTGGTCGCTATCTGGACCAAGGAGTATGCTGTCAGCCTCTGGATTCAGCAAAACTCAGACCAGGTGCTGCTTCAATAACTAGGACCACGGTCCCTGAAACAAGAAGGTTGTACCTCCTATTTCAGAACTAATTTATAATCTATTTCTACACTGAACACAATACATAACAAACACTGAGTTCAGAGCGGTAGGCCAACTGCTATCTTCATCTGAAACAATTTACACCAGTATTCTCCTCCTAATGGTTACTACGCCTCTGCAATTCCAGCATTAGTTCCTTCTAGTCAATAAGATAGGTGTCAGTGTACTGTTTGGCAATTCCATGCAGTTTTACTTTTCTCCGACACCTCCTGTTCAGGTTGGAGCAATATTTAGGCCTTGCCTCATGTTTGCTACTGAACCACACACATATACAGACATAAATTATCAATTTACATTCAATTTTCATTAAAAAGATATCGAATATATCAAGCTTACCACAATTCATGGAAATAATACACAGATACGTTGACTGGCGATGAATAATGGCACAAATTCCGATCTGCCTCTGTCCCAGACTTTTATTTAAAAAAATATGATCTGGCTCTCAACGCACTGTTTCTTAGTAAGTTTATTTTAAAATGTGGCACTGAACTGACGCTCCTAATTGACTATATTGGCGGGTCTAACCAATCGGGCCATGTTTACACAGCTTTTCAAAAAAAGTACCCTTACTACCGTTTCCCCTAACAACAAAGAATTAGTATTTGTAGTCCGACTAATCGTGTTTAGCCTTACATTTACTTCTATCCAATCAAATAGGATTTTACATGGTGGCCCATTTCCCGTAAAATGGTGGTTTCAAAACATGCCACTGTGCGATTATTATTTGGTGTTGTCTGACACCCTCACTATTTTCTTTTGGCTATAATTTGTTAATTCCTAGACTATTTGCGTAACGTTTAACATATTCTTTGTCAGCAAGTCCTAAGGAACCCAATTATATAAATTTAAGGGAGCTAGGTGGCTGCGTTCAAAATATGTATTTTCTTCTACTTCCTGTTCACTTCGATACGATGTGGTGTCTGGGTACTGTCAGGCTTTCAAACGTAAACCAGTATAATGTCATGTTTCCCAATAAGCATTTTTCAGGTTTTTAAACCTAACTCTCGTATGGGTAGTGTTTTTTATCACTGTCCATTTGAAAAAAAGTTAGTGCTTCTGGCCTTTCGCTTGGGGAGGGTGGCATTAATTGTATATCGCGAGACGCGTGTTAGTGTTACATGCGTTCCTGCTTTCAGCCCTCCCTCTCTCTATCCTAAGTTCATCTGTCTTTTCATCATGCCGTGTATAAAATGAAATTAATGGAAGTATTAATTTAGGTCATTACGCAGTGTGCCTAGCTCAAGGTTTTCTTAGAAATGCAGTACACGTTTTATTGTAGAAAGCGTGTAGTGATGCAGTAGGCTTTACTATCAACGTGAAACGTTACAATTTGCAGACGAAGTAGAAAACAAGGGGGATTTTTGTACGCCATTGTGACAGCACTGTACTTTTACCATTTCTCTTTCCTTTTATTGAATTTATGTGTTAGGCTTTACATTTACCTTTTAATTTATATATGTGGATTTAGAATGTTTCACGACAAATTCTCCCCTCTTAAAACAGACGTTATATGTCAGTCTATAATTCTATATACACATAGAGAAATTTATTATTATTTCTGGGGCTTACGGTGATTCTCATCACACGGATGGCGGCTTAAAAAATCCGCTCCCAGATTTGTTTTTCCAGATATATACTCTATGCTAAACTCAAATGGCTGCATCAGTAATGACCAACGGAGTAATCTAGAATTTTCATGTCTAGCCTGCGCTAGAAACGACAAGGGTTTGTGATCCGTTTGCAACTTAAATGCCTTCCCATACAGATAAATATTGAATTTCTTTATCGCCCATATTACTGCAAGACATTCTTTTTCGCTAGTTGAGTAATTGGTTTCAGCTTTATTCAACTTTCTGCTAGCATATGCCACTGGGCTTAATTCCCCATCCAATGCATCTGATTTCTGTAGCAGAGTTGCACCTAACCCAATATTACTGGCATCCGTCCTTACAATGAATTCTTGACTTAAGTCAGGTAATTTCAAAATAGGTTTGCTTGTGAGCTTTTCCTTCAATTCCTGGTAAGCCAATTCACATTGTGGTGTCCATGTAATTCGATCTGGATTTCCTTTACGTGTCAAATCAGTTAACGGTGCACATATGGAATTAAAGTTTTTGATATACTTTTGGTAGAAACCACATAATGAGACAAAGGATCTCACGTCTTTCTTGGTTTGTGGTCTCGGGGCTTTCTTTAGTTTCTCTAAATTCTTGGGGTCAGGGGTCATGTTTCCCTGATAAACTGTGTGTCCCAAGAATTCTAATTCTTTACATCCAACGCAACATTTGGTTGGTCGGGCTGTTAAATTCGCTTCTCTAAGTCGATTAAACAGCATGTTCAGAGAGTCAATGTGTTCCTCAAATGTTTCTGTTGCTATAAGGATATCATCCATGAAATTTGTGATGCATGGATTATTCAGAGGGTCCAATAATTTTCTCATCATTCTAGAGAAGACACTAGGCGCATTCTTCAATCCAAATGGCAATCTGTTAAACTCATAGTGTCCCTCTGAGGTACTAAAAGCTAGGTATGGTCTAACCTCAGGCTTTACTGGAATCTGATAGTATCCTTTACTCAGATCCACTTTTGAGAAATATTTAGCTTTACTTAGCCTGGCAAACAACTGATTTGTATCCGGCAATGGATCCACCTGTCCTTCTGTAATAGCATTCAGTCTCCTGTAATCTATACAGAGTCTATGTTCTCCAGAGGGTTTCCTTAAGAGTACAACACTGGAACTATACGAAGATTCACTGTGTGAAATAATTCCTTCCTTCAACAAATAGTCTATCTCTTCCTTCAAAGCTTTCTCCTTAGCAAAAGGAATCGAATAGGGTTTCATACAGACAGGTGTGGGGTCTATCAGTTTCATATCATATTCCAATAAGTTTGTATGCCCCGGTCGGTCTGTTAACACCTCTGTATGATTATCTAGAACCTGTTGCACTCTCTCTTTCTGATTTTTCGTTAAATGTGTACTGATTTTCACCTGTGCCGCTGTCTCACAGGGGTGTAATGGATATTCAAATGATGAAAGTGGTTCCTTTTTCATCTCCATGGCAATGGACAAGGTCAACAAGTGTGTCTCTTCCTGATTTTCTCTTTCCAAATATTTCTTCAGGAGAGTCACATGATAGATTTTTTCTTTCCCCTTCTTATCTATCTTATAATTTGTTCTAGACACCTTCTCTAGAACTGTATATGGACCTTGCCATCCAATTTGTAACTTATTCTGACTACGGGCAGAAGAAGCAGGACCTTCTCTCCCACAGCCAAATCTCTGTCTTTAGCTTTCCTGTTATAATAGGCAGCATGTTTCTTCCTGGCTTGTCTCAAATTTTCATTGGCAAGTTTCCAGCCAGTTTTTAAACGAGTGGTCAGCTCATTCACATATTGGTATGAGGATGTAATATTTTCCTCTGCCTTTTCATCAGTCCACGTTCTTAACAGCGTTACATATGGACCTTTAATTTTGTGGACCTATTTGTCCATGCACCGGTATGGTCTCTTCCACTCGAAGCGCTATAGTGATGATTTTTCTTCCCAGAATTATCATGCACAAAACGACCGCTACCAATTCTTTTCTTGGGGCTTTCTCCCCACTTAAAATTCTTGATGAGAGATTTCCTCTCTACATCCTCTTCCTCCAGTTTGTTTAAGTCCGATTGAGGGATTTTCGGCTTATCCTGGGGTAAGACATCTTTTTGCACTCTCTGCATAGTGGCCATTGTAAAACAGTTAATTGAAGCTTGTCCGTGAAAAGGGGCTTCCCATTCCATTTGGTCCACTTTATCAAATTTATTTTTCTTTTTATTGTCAGGCCTAAGTTTGCCCCGTGGCGTGTCCAGGTCCTGATCAATGTTCCCACTTGTGGGTGTTCCCTCATGTGCTATGCTACACCTTTCTACAAAATTCTCAATGTCCCACCTTGCCTTGGGCCAATAATAATTGTGAGCCACCTTTTGGATGATGGTACCTATTTTCTCATGGTCCCCATCTTGTTTCACATGTAGGCTCCTTATTAAGTCTGCCCTATATCTCTTTGGAAGAACCAACTGTCCGTGACCATTGGATCTAGTTCCGGCCTTCCTGTAAATCAACTTGTTTTTCATGTAAAAATCTCCCTTGCCTGGAGTTGTATGACAAGTTGACAATTTCCTGAAACAAGGCTTGAGGGTCTTATCCCCAGCCTGTGCCTTCCTCATCTCTTCTGGAGTGGTATCTATCAGAATATCCTCCTCCTTTCTTGAGGTCGACCTGACCTGAAGGGTGGCCATAACTATAGGGTTCCTTCTGCAACGGTCAGTGTCATGATTGTTCATCTTACAATTTTTACACCACCTCTTTCCTTGGTTGAAAGATTTTCTTTCATCATATTTCCTTTCATCGAATTGTGGGGTTTTATTTTTATTGTCATACCGTGGCCTATCAAACTGGTGCTTACCTTTGTTTTGATCTCTAGGATCAAATTTATTAAAGTTCTGTGGTGCCCTAAAATTATCTACCTGTTTCTTTTTATTACCTGATACCTCTGCCTGAGCTGCTTGATACCTTTCAGCAACATTTAGCAACTCACCCAGCCTCTCTGCACCTTGTTCCATGAGAAACTTTCTCAGGTCTGGAGCCATGGACTCTCTTAATTGTTCTATAAGGACCATTTCCTTAAGATCTTGGGTTTTCCCCAGAGAAGTCCATTTCTCCAAGTATGTCTCTAACCGTGCAGAGAACTGGTGATAGGTTTCACCTGACAGTAGTTTAGCATTCCTAAATTTTTTCCTATAAAATTCTGCGTTCTTTTCATATCTTAACAAAAGAGCCTGCTTTAGCATGTCATAATTTTCTTGATCACCTCTGCTCATTTTGGCAAAAACTTCATAAGCTGCCCCACGAAGCCCTTGAGATAACTTTAAGCTCCACCTTTCTCTCTCTAACCCATACGTGGTAGCTAATAGTTCATATCTATTTAGATAGCTCTCAATATCATCGTCTTTCTCAACAAAATGATCTAAATGAAAGTTCATAGCTGAGGTTGAGGCTCCCTGACTAGCAGTAGCATCGGAGGCAAAGGGACTGGCACCATTTTCAGGAGCATGGCCTTGAAACTCAAACTCCCTTAGTCGTAACTCATGTTCCCTTTGTAATCTTTTATCTTCTGCTTCCCTTTCTGCAGCTAATCGCTTGTCTTCCCTTTCTGCAGCCTGTCTTCTTTCCTCGGCTTCCCTTTCTGCCTTTTTTTCTTCTCTTTCTGCCTCCAATTTCTTAGCCTCTTTGTCAGCCTCAATCTGCAGCCTCTTAGCCTCAGCCTCAATCTGCAACCTCTTAATTTCTTTTTCAGCCTCTATTCTCTTATCTTCGGCCAATCTTTCAGATTCTAATTTTCTTTCGGCCTCTTTTTCTAATCTTCTTTCTTCACGTTCAATATATTTGTCACATTCAGCAGTGACATAGGCAATCATAACTTGCCCGTCCATTCCTAACTCTTTTGCAGTCTGCACAGCAGCAGATCGAAATTTGGCCAGGTCCGCCATTTTCTAACAGGTAAATGTATATAATGTCTAACTAAACAATACAATTTCTAACTAAATATCCAATGACAACCACAGGCACTGAGAGCTCAACGTTATTTATTTTCACCCAAGGATACCTTTTTAATTTTTATTATTCCCTGAAGTGAATTACCCCCAATATTTATAATAGGGAAAGATTCAAAATCCCGGACAGGACCCCAATATATGTGGTAAAGTGGGATGTTATAAATATTTATAGGGGACTTAGTGTACTGACTGAGATCAGCTGTGAAGGTATCTGTATCTAATAAGTGTGGTGTATTACAGATGACCTTACTTGCTACCACATTTATACCTCAGTCAGAATTATTCTGGAATATTGTGATGACTACGTTAAATGTCTAGGGTTATGAAAATGATGAAGTGTAAGTCACAACAACAACAGACAGATAAACAATTTAATTTATTCTACAACACTTTACAACACTGTGACACTCACACACATATAACACTCTATAAGACTATCTTAAATGAGTCAAGTGTTTAAGTTTAAAAATATATGTATTAATTCTTGTCAATAATGGATATCCTGATTCAACTACACAGTGAACCAGGAATCACAATCAAATGTAATTACAAGTATTATTTACACAGTTTATATATATGAACTTTGTATTGACATAGTTTATTATTATTATTCTATGTGTGTAATTTGTGCAGTAGTAATATGAGGTAATACTGGTTTTGTTCAAGCTTGGTTGTTGTTTTTCATCATGACTTCAAGTGTTTGATTATCGGGGAAATAGTATTGGGAAACTTTCACAGTTCCTGTCATTTGAACCAATTAATTGTCCCTCTGTGGTTAACAAAATGTCAATTTTTGAGGGGGCACATAATGTTGAGCTACTCTGGCCACAGAAGCTTATCTTTCGTGATGGCGGCAGGAAAAGACTCCTCTGCTCGATTGCTTCACTGTGTTCTGGAGACACCTCACTGGTCGCTATCTGGACCCAGGAGTATGCTGTCAGCCTCTGGATTCAGCAAAACCCAGACCAGGTGCTGCTTCAATAACTAGGACCACAGTCCCTGAAACAAGAAGGTTGTACCTCCTACTTCAGATCTAATTTATAATCTATTTCTACACTGAACACAATACAGAACAAACACTGAGTTCAGAGCGGTAGGCCAACTGCTATCTTCATCTGAAACAATTTACACCAGTATTCTCCTCCTAAATGGTTACTACGCCTCTGCAATTCCAGCATTAGTTCCTTCTAGTCAATAAGATAGGTGTCAGTGTACTGTTTGGCAATTCCATGCAGTTTTACTTTTCTCCGACACCTCCTGTTCAGGTTGGAGCAATATTTAGGCCTTGCCTCATGTTTGCTACTGAACCACACACATATACAGACATAAATTATCAATTTACATTCAATTTTCATTAAAAAGATATCGAATATATCAAGCTTACCACAATTCATGGAAATAATACACAGATACGTTGACTGGCGATGAATAATGGCACAAATTCCGATCTGCCTCTGTCCCAGACTTTTATTTAGAAAAATATGATCTGGCTCTCAACGCACTGTTTCTTAGTAAGTTTATTTTAACATGTGGCACTGAACTGACGCTCCTAATTGCCTATATTGGCGGGTCTAACCAATCGGGCCATGTTTACACAGCTTTTCAAAAAAAGTACTCCTACTCACGTTTCCCTAACAACAAAGAATTAGTATTTGTAGCCCGACTAATCGTGTTTAGCCTTACATTTACTTCTATCCAATCAAATAGGATTTTACATGGTGGCCCATTTCCCGTAAAATGGTGGTTTCAAAACCTGCCACTGCGCAATTCTGATTTTGGTGTTGTCTGACAGCATCACCATTTTATTTTGGCTATAATTTGTTAATTCCTAGACTATTTGCATAACGTTTAACATATTCTTTGTCAGCAAGTCCTAAGGAACCCAATTATATAAATTTAAGGGAGCTAGGTGGCTGCGTTCAAAATGTGCATTATCTTCTACCTCCTGTTCACTTCGATACGATGTGGTGTCTGGGTACTGTCAGGCTTTCAAACGTAAACCAGTATAATGTCATGTTTCCAAATAAGAATTTTTCAGGTTTTTAAACCTAACTCTCGTATGGGTAGTGTTTTTTTAATCACTGTCCATTTGAAAAAAGTATTGCTTCTGGCCTTTCGCTTGGGGAGGGTGGCATTAATTGTATATCGCGAGACGCGTGTTAGGGTTGCATGCGTTCCTGCTTTCAGCCCTCCCTTCTCTCTATCCTAAGTTCATCTGTCTTTTCATCACGCCGTGTATAAAATGAAATTAATGGAAGTATTGATTTAGGTCATTACGCGGTGTGCCTAGCTCAAGGTTTTCTTAGAAATGCAGTACACGTTTTATTGTAGAAAGCGTGAAGTGATGCAGTAGGCTTTACTATCAACGTGAAACGTTACAATTTGCAGACGAAACATAAAACGAGGGGGATTTTTGTACGCCATTGTGACAGCACTGTACTTTTACCATTTCTCTTTCCTTTTATTGAGTTTATGTGTTAGGCTTTACATTTACCTTTTAATTTATATAGGTGGATTTAGAATGTTTCACGACAACCAGAAACACACGGAGAAGAGAACGGGAGACAGAAGTGAAAATGTTGACGAAGACGTTGAAAGAACTTGAGCTGATGGCACGTGACAGGAAGACGTTGAAAGAACTTGAGCTGATGGCACGTGATAGGAAGACGTTGAAAGAACTTGAGCTGATGGTACTTGACAGGAAGACGATGAAAGAACTTGAGCTGATGGCACGTGACAGGAAGACGTTGAAAGAACTTGAGCTGATGGTACTTGACAGGAAGACGTTGAAAGAACTTGAGCTGATGGCACGTGGCAGGAAAACGTTGAAAGAACTTGAGCTGATGGTACTTGACAGGAAGACGTTGAAAGAACTTGAGCTGATGGCACGTGGCAGGAAAACGTTGAAAGAACTTGAGCTGATGGCACGTGATAGGAAGACGTTGAAAGAACTTGAGCTGATGGCACGTGACAGGAAGACGATGAAAGAACTTGAGCTGATGGCACGTGACAGGAAGACGTTGAAAGAACTTGAGCTGATGGCACGTGACAGGAAGACGTTGAAAGAACTTGAGCTTATGGCACGTGACAGGAAGACGTTGAAAGAACTTGAGCTGACGGTACGTGACAGGAAGACGTTGAAAGAACTTGAGCTAACGGCATGTGACAGGAAGACGGTGATAGAACTTGAGCTGACGGCACGTGACAGGAAGACGGTGAAAGAACTTGAGCTAACGGCATGTGACAGGAAGACGGTGATAGAACTGTTTTGTCCCTGTGTGTAGACACATGATCCCAGCCAAAAGCCAGGATACTAGGCATTGGGTTGTACAGCGTAAAAGGAAAAAGTTTTACATTTAAAAAAAAAAAAAAAGTACGGCTGCCAGGCTATTATTTTATCTAAATCTCTGAGGACGTCAATCACAAACATTTCCCAACAAAGTTTTAGTCTGGAAATTATAAAGAAGTTGTTCGCTTCTGGCCTTTGCACTAAACTTTAAGACGTTAAATATTGTGCGCATTTTTTTTTCCCTACTCAAATTTGTTACATTTTAAATTGTAAATAAAAAATACATAATAAAGTGCTTGAAATCAACAATATATGTTATTGTAATAATTGTTTTTGCTGTTTAATTGTTTCCCTTTGACAGGGAAGAGGATAAATTACGTCCCTCGGAATAAAACATCCAATATCTTTTTTTCTCAAAATTTTACAAACGTGGCTAAAATAACTTCATTCCGAATCAATAAAATGAGTTCCCCAGTCTGTTAAATGTGCTGCAGATGACGAAAGGTTAATACGTTAGCTTCAGTTCTTTTCGCGTCACTAATTTGACGGGCATAATTACTTGTTGTTATTATTTTTTATTCCGTTTGATTGTTTCACTGTGACAGGGAAAAAGGATGAATTACATCCCTTGAAAAAAAAAAAAACCAAGATAATTTTTTTTCTTCAAAACTTTACAAAACTGGGTAAAATAACTTCATTTAGAATCAACAAAATGAGTTCCCCAGTCTTCTAAATTGGCTGCAGATGATGAACGTTTAATACGTTAACTTTAGTTCTTTCCCCGTCATTATTTAGTTGGGCATATTTATTAGTTAAAATTATAATCTCAGCTGAAATATCGGATAGTTGATATAACATTTAACTGGTTGAAATTGTTTTTTCTTTTATATTTTTATTTTAAAATAATTAATACACACGTTAGAAAACAAAATGCAGGCCAACTAGATTATGCAGTTTAAAATTAGATTTTTTTTAAAAACTGACAGGTTAACAGAATCGCGACAACAGTCTGATGAGATCAAAGAAATGTATCTAGATTAAAAGAGGCCACCTGCAACACTCAAAAACCAGAATAAGTTCAAATGTCAAGTTTGTCCTATTGTATGGCTCTGAACATGGAGAACAAGAATAAACAACAACCAAAAACCGTATGACTTTCATAAATGGGTTTAAAAAAGGTCTCTTAGCAGATTCTGCCTTAGGGAATGACGTGTTAGAGACTTCACAATACTAGATCAAGCTTCGAGAGGTGAAGTAACCACTTCCCTCCTCGCTAGCCCAAGGTGAAGTAACCACTTCCCTCCTCGCTAGCCCAAGGTGAAGTAACCACTTCCCTCCTCGCTAGCCCAAGAGCAGAGTCAGGTATCTATTTATAACTGACAGACTAGCGTGACACCACCGTGTTTGCAAACCCGCTACCTTTGCCGCGAGAGGCCTGCGCTCGAACTACGTACGCTCTAATAAATGAGTGCTTGCTTCAAATAGAAGGATTACAGTTGTATGACAAGACCACTAATATAGAACTCATGACACGAACCAGACAAGTGCCAGAAGAAACGGGGGATGAGAAGAATACGCTGGAGATGGAGGAGGACAAAACACTGAGTAAACCTGCTGATAGATTTACCTGTCAGTCTTTGTTCTGGAATCCCCAGGGTAAGAGAAACAGAGGAAGACCACAGAACACATGGAGAAGAGAACGAGACAGATATGAAGGGGAGGAAAAAGATATGGAAAGACCTTGAGCTGATGACACAGGACAGGAAGACTTGACACAGGACAGGAAGACTTGACACAGGAAAGGAAGACTTGACACAGGACAGGAAGAATTGACACAAAACAGGAAGACTCGACACAGGACATTAAGACTTGACACAGGACAGGAAGACTTGACACAGGACAGGAAGACTTGACACAGGACAGGAAGACTCGACACAGGACAGGAAGACTTGACACAGAACAGGGAGACTTGACACAGGACAGGAAGACTTGACACAGGACAGGAAGACTTGACACAGGACAGGAAGACTTGACACAGGACAGGAAGACTCGACACAGGACAGGAAGACTTGACACAGAACAGGAAGACTTGACACAGAGCAGGAAGACTTGACACAGGACAGGAAGACTTGACACAGGACAAGAAGACTTGACACAGGACAGGAAGACTTGACACAGAACAGGAAGACTTGACACAGGACAGGAAGACTTGACACAGGACAGTGTCGCATAGAGATTTATGATCAATAAATTTTCTATATTCTTTTCTTTTCTACCCGAGTCCTCTGCTTCATTATCGCTCTTTTATCCTTTTCTTGTTTTTCGCATTCGTTCGTTTGCGACAAAATATTACTTTCCCATTCTGACTTTTGCCGTTTCTTTTCTCATACTATTAACGCATTTTATTTCGTAAGATGTCCGTCTCTGGATGTGAACGAAATAGTGTGAGAATTCGTCTCGACAGACATAGAGAGCAGACATTTGTCTACATTTTCATCTGACACGAGTTTTTCTTCGGCTAGTTTCTCGGCATGAGGTGTGGAAGGCGTCAATCTGCATCGCTCAGAAATGAGACATGTCGTAGTAGGTGTGAAGACGCGTTTTGGCAGTTATGGCCAGCGTCCAAGTAAATGTGAAGTGTTAAGAGAGAGAGAGGGGGGGGGGTGGGAGAGAGACCGGCGCTATTTCGGGTTTTCGTAATAGCGTGGGATCCTTTGTTTGTTTCATATATCTACCCCGCAGTTTGGACTTGATTTCATTCAGTCATCCTCCAGTTGCAGTAGACAGATCGCTAGTGCTAGGAAATCTCTTATGTATTGCGAAGTCCTAGTTTCTCGACATTTTTGCCGAGTTCTGGAATACGTTTATATTGAATGATTCTAGTTCATGGTGTTAGTCTGTAGGTCTGCGTGGAGGTAATATTATATATATATAGTAGTATTGAGTGATTCAGTGATAACCGCTTATTTCATTTTACTAGTTAGATTTCTGTGCAGAAGTAATTAATTTATAAGTCTGTTATATTCTCTAGTTGACGTGTTTCAGTGGATAGCAAAATAAATTATAATTTCTAGCTTAAACTCATGCAGCTGTTAATAAATTTAATTAAATTGCTAGTAATTAGTCGAGAATATTTTAAACTAACTTATAACTGCACTGATTCATCATTGAGTATTGACGAAATACGTATGTATTTCTAATTCATGATGATTGATTTTATGAAATATAACTTATTTCACGGGAGTTTTAAACGATAAGTTAAGCTCTCCGCTTGCAGTTTATAATGTAAGTTATAACCGAAGTAAATAGTATGTATAAGTATTTTATATGTTGTTTTTTCTTTATTCAGTGAAACTGGGGTAGCCCAACTTTACCAACGGTTTTAGTACTGAGAAATATCTGTGAAGAACAAAAACATTTTTTTCTTAAAGACGTGGGTGTATAAAGTAAAACCTATCTGGCATTGCGTTGGCATCCAGAACGACAGAGTACCCATTACATGAACTTTAAGATTAAATGAAGTAATGGGTCCATCGAGCCAGATTTAATTCTTCCTGAGAAAAACCTCAAGTACATTTCAGCCCTTGTGGCAAGTAAAATATTACTATCAGTAACATTCCGACGGAGTTCTGACTAGTGGTGGTGTGACCAAATAAAGTCCTATACTGAGAGAAGGTACCGACCTGACATTCCTCGTTACTAGAAACCTAAGCTATTGACACTGTGCTCGCTGTTAACGTTCGTGCCTGGACAATTTTAATGTGACATAAACAGATATCACACAAAAAATAATAACCAAGGAAACGTTCCCTGAAGTAGTGAACTCAACCTGACTTTGCGGAACTGGGGTTCCCTTGGCCAAGACAACCACTGGAGATTCTGTATGTGCATGTCCTAAAAATTGTTTTTCCAGAAGTTGCTACCAAAGCTGTAAGTACGAATGCAAGCTAGTGATCACGGCTGACTGAATAGAGTGAATGCAGGACTGAGTGATTCCTTTATTGTTGTATTTTTGGCACTCATTTTGCTGTCTTAAATTTCTTTATGAAAGTTTTTGTTGCTAACAATATTTTCCTTAGGATAGATTAGAGTATCAAAGTCTGTTCCTACTTTTTTAAAGGGAAATCTTAGACTATAGCGTATGCCTCTGTGACTCTTTGGGGCTATCACTTTTCTTCTAACAGGACTGTGGGCTATACATCGAGGGAAAAGTTTATACCTATGGGTCTATCATTCTTGTAGCAATTCATTGACTTATGACTATTTGTATATGTTTGATGTAATTTTAGGTGTTGTGATGGAATTTTATTATGATAATTAAAATTCACTTGAACTTATTCCAGTGTGTCGGTGTCACGAAGTGGATTTAAGACTAGAGGTTGCCTACCTAAATAGACTAGACCCTAGTGGAAAGAAAGACTAAGAAGATAGATTTCAGAAGAAAATAACAGTGACTGTGGGAGATGAGGCTATTGGCGTCAAGGGTCGAGAACCGAAATTGACTCTCCCTTGCCACTAAGTGACGTAATGTTTTGCGATAACCTCACTACCTCTAGCTACCAAGACTGGGATAAGGTTTAATACTTAACACCACAGACACCACTTACAGACAACATATAGGTTGAAGTAAGTGACTGATTCAGCCGGAAATTTACAATGGATTTTATTTACACCACACAAAAAAATTCATATAACATACTACAAAAATAGAATAAACATGCGTGTTCCTACACCTGGAAAGAACATAACAATTAATTTCAAGTGATTAGGTAAGGTAACCCCACAGTCGCCCTCCCCTCAACCTGTAAGGAAGAAAGGTAAGTAATACAACAACATGTGAAGGAGGATCTCGAACACCAGATCCGTCTTTCTCCTAATCAACCTGATATCATGTAAACACACCCTAACTCCTACTGTCCGTCTGTCTGCAGACGTGTTTCTACACAAATGACGTGCCTACACCGCTGCTCCACTATAGGCTAAATATTCTCTGACTATCACCAAGTCCACGACCAGAACCCTTCTATCACCTCCGACACAACTTACAGATGACTTGCTGAGTTCTAGTGTTATGTTCAGTGTCTGTCTGACACTCCTAGTTCCTACAGAAAAAAGCGACTCCTCCACTACTCTCCTTCTCTCCCTCTATTGCAGCTCAGAGGTATTTTTACCCTCTTTCCTCTGACTGCCGTTGTAGCTGCTAACTTGAATTGGCATTCTGGTTTCTCGACTTGGACTCTTCTGCACTACCAAATGACGATTCTGGAAAAATCACAGGCCCCGTTACCCATCTCTTGGGTCTGGGCCGTCGGTGTTATTATGACCGACCAATCACGACACCTCTAGGCCCTGCGCCTAGGTTCAGTGTGTGCTTTATCTGAGCGTGAATAGCTCCGAATTTTATTAAGAACCTCTTGTTCTTGCTGAAGAAGTCTGTGCTTCCAGCTCCTTGCTCTCTTGGGTACAAAACGTTTGCACCAGTGAACCCCTTGTCACTACTCCACTTTCTTTCCTGGCTCTGCCGACTCTTCTTCTCCTGAGAAGACCGGCGAACTTCTAGCCGCTCAAGGACTACTGTAGCCCTAGCTGCCACGCCTGGAAAATATCTGCTGTGGACAAAACAATAACAAATATATATCGCACAACAAATTTCCCATATCCTTAACACTTAACTCCCTTAACTCTCACTCTTCAACACTTAAATCCCAACTCTTCAACCACTTAAGTCTCAAATATCTAACACTTAAGTTTTTTGCAAATCTCTAACACCTAAGTTTTCAAATCTTTAACACTTAAGTTTTCCAATCTCGACCACTTAAGTTTTCAAATCTCGAACACTTAAGTTTCAAATCTCTAACACTTAAGTTTCAAATCTCTAACACTTAAGTTTCAAATCTTCCATACAGCTCCCATGCTCTAGTATCGCTTCAGCGATTAGTAAACATGCCTACCCCCACTTTCCCTCAAATACTGTCCTATCGACACTCTAATCTCCAGACTCAGCTTAGGTTAGCCCGTCACAACATTCTAACCACTGAATGAACCTGTTGCCAGTAAATTCCTGGCCCTACTATTTAACAATGATCGATGTGTTTACCTGGCTACCCAAATACAATAGACTTCACCCGAGACAATAATCTC
The DNA here is from genome assembly GCA_024509875.1 of Oreohelix idahoensis. Taxonomy (NCBI): domain Eukaryota; kingdom Metazoa; phylum Mollusca; class Gastropoda; order Stylommatophora; family Oreohelicidae; genus Oreohelix; species Oreohelix idahoensis. The sequence continues at coordinate 490,255 of JAMPIV010021090.1, forward strand.
CCGTCTCCATGAATTCATCAGTATAAACATATGTCTATTAAATAAGGGACTAATTAAAAATCCCAACTAGACCCGTAACTGCTGACTTCAAAATGTAGGTTTTACCCACACAGAGAAAAATACACAATTTCCCATGCTCTAACATTTAAAGCCACTCGTTCTATTACCACAGCGTTACACAAATTAGTCCGCTGGTAATTTACACACACTTGAATAATTAAATACACACCAAAACCCTAGCGTAATTCGCTAATATTATAACTCAAATATTGAGAAATCTTCACCCACGTGTCTGGAATATTATTTACACCCGATTCTGATAACAATGGACATTAAAATCTCTAAAGGAACTGAAATCCTATTCTACAATGCATGCCTCGTTATCTCCCTTCTTCTTCCGTTTTTCAGGTTCACCCCTCTAAGGAAATAGACACAGCACGTGCTCCCGTACCCCTCTCTCCAAATCCTCGAAAATCACAATGAAATTACGTGCATCGTGTCTCAAAATTATAGTATTTAACATCTACCATCTTTAAGCTTTCATTATCTCATAAAAAGAATGAATGCACTCTGATAATAATTTAGATAAGAGGGTAACTCATGGCATGTCCGTTACGAACTAAAATTAATTTAATTCCGCGAGCGTGTTTTACGCTGCACCATTTAAAATCACAAATCCAGGAAAAATTAGATCCCCTGTCTTCTGACAAATAACAGTAATATTCCAATTTATACAAACAGCTACTCTGAGGAAACTATCAAAATTCCCTACTACCTTTTCACAAAATACCTAATTGCGCTGTCAGTTATAGTCAATTAAAATTATAGCATTGATGGCTCTACTTCTATGAATTAACTTTACCTCCTAGAAACAACTCTGCAAAAATCTTATAAACTATTAAAGCTTAATTAACTTCATATTTACCAGCACGAATTTCTCTCGAAAGAGCAGTCGGCTCTGTATATAAATACAGCATGTTTTCTTCCAAGGCGTAGAAGTTCAAAAAAATCTCCCACTTCTGCCAGGGAACCCCGCTTATTTATTACCCCAGACCACGCTACGCGTGAGTCATAGCTAGGCTTTGTTCTTAAGCGGGTCGATCTATGAACCAACCAACGGGCCAGGAATTGCCTGCGGTCATGATCTAATTTTAGAACTTACGATCAAGCTGAAAAATTCCGTTGCTGACCTGTTTCCACGCGCTTAAAACTCCCCCTCTACCCCCATCTGATTTCACCCTTACTAAAAATTATAGCGCGCTCACTGAGAAGAACCGAAAATGCTCTGCCATTATGTTACACTGGAAAATCTTCCATGAACGAATTATCTAAATGAAAAAAACCGCGCTGGTGCCAGTCTAAAAGTTAAAACTACCATCTCTCCTAGCAACCGTAATTCTTAATCTACACAAAAAATCCAAACTCGATTATTAAACAAAGAGAAATAAAAAAAAACGAATAAGATAAAAATCCCACCGTAATCCTTCCCTGAAAAAACGTAAATAAATGCAAAATTTAAAGACTAGGGGCCTGTTGTAAATGCAATCACATTAACTTCTCACATTACCCCCCTCTTCAAGTTCGTGGTACACGATCTAATTTAATGTGATCTTGTATTTCCAGACTGGCCCCTATACAAGTCTACAGATCTGACTGTCAGTCCTGAAGTCTCATGGTCACGACTGGTTATTTCCGCCTGGCGACTTTCTTCTTCTACGTTTCCTCCTTCTTCTTCTTCTACCAACTCCCATGCTCCGGTGGAAGAGTTGATCTTTCTTCGGACCTGTGCCATCCAATGGTGGGTCTGAACCTTCCTTGGCTATGTCCGTAAAAAAGCTGTCTTGGTCGGCTGCCCTGACCAACTGGCTTTGTGGCTGCCTGACGATGGCGACTACCTTGCTGCACCTCGGCGGGTTTGAGACCGCAGGTATATGGCGATGAAGGTGCGAACTATCTGGTGCTTCCAGCATAAATTCTCCGATCGCTTCACTCCCCTCTGGTTTGCCTAGAGGTTGCGTAGAGATTGCTCCTTTCTCTACTCTCCCACCAGGGGTTCTCACTGGGTTGCGCCTGACCTCAGCGACATCCGTTTCCCCTACTAAGCAGAACGCATTTGGTGGTACGTTTTTGCTTCTTGCCTCTTTGCAAGAGCCGCTTTCTGTTAGCGAGCTAGCAGCGGGATGGGGCCCATCTCCGTTTATAGGCAAACGGTTTCTCAGATCACTGTCCTCCTCCGTCTGAGTAAAGTGCTGGTCGGATGGGGCTCCAGGGCTGGTTGGAAACATATGTTCGCTCGATTCGCTGTCTTCTGCCCTATGAAGATTGCGCTGGTCGTGTACATACGTTCTACCACTCTTGTCAGTATGTTCCTCGCTCTCAGGAGGTAATACCATCGGGGGCCTAATTCCCGACGACAACGAAGGTATTTCCAAAATCAAAGGCGTCGCCGCTGTTTGGCCCTTCGGCTTAACAGGGCTGTCAGAGGGATACGCCTCTGCAAAAACCATTCCACTAACCTTGGAGGTATTTAACCTCTCCATCTCAAGGCGTGGCTGGTTGAGCTCTCGTGGGGCTCCGTGAATCCGGGACATTCCCTTTTCACTTCTCTGGCCTGTAGTAGGCCCCCTTGCACCAGCAAGGATCGGGACTGGGGGGTTTCCCAAAACTATATATGGGGCCCCCAAGATGAAGTCATAAGCTGGCTGTTCCATTACAGCAGCTTTGATTGTGCCACGCACAAACCTGCTCTCCACCTTAATATTGGCTATCTGCAGACGCTGTGAGGTCCCTCCCCTCAAAACTCCACCAATATCAACCTTTTCCTTAGTCATTTGGCCTGGTTGTACCAAATGTCGGGCGACTATACTCGGGTAAGTAAGCCCGCTGTCAAATAAACAAGTGGTAGCAGTCCCATTCACTACTGCTGGTCCACTGTTAGAGAAACACTTCTCTGATTTGAAAGGTTCCCAATTGTTCCCTTTTTTCACTCTCACCGCCCTTAAACACGCTGTATGGTGAGTGGGTGGTTTGTTTACACACCGAGAAGTCCAGTGAGAGGTGGTACGGCAATTGCGACAGTACCTGTCATTTTCTCCCCTGTTTCTAGCAGGTTCATGAGACGTTGTCGCCTGTGCTCTGTTATGCGGTTGGGGCCGCAGGTTATGAATGGGATGGGGCTCCTTGCGAGACGGCCCCTGCTGCTGATGAGCAGAAGACGAAAACGACTGCGATGCCGATGCTCCTTGGTCCAGTGCTGGCAGGTCTGGGTGTTTTCGTTTCTGGCCCAGTACTTCGGCCTGTGCCGTCTGGAACCTTTCAGCAAAAAGAATGATCTGGTCCAGTTGCTGGGCGCCCTGCTCCGCCAGATACCTCCTCAAGTCTGGAGACATGTGTGCTTTCACTTGTTCGCACATGACAAGCTCTTCGAGTCCTTCAAAAGTTTTTGCTAGACCCGACAATTCTCTCCAACGAGTGAGATAATTCTTCAGCCTTTCTGCGAAATGGGGAAAACTTTCTCCTTTCTCCGGCCTGCTCTCCCTGAACATAGCTTGGCACTTACGGGGAGTCCACTGAAAGCGTTGTAACAGTGCGTTACGAAGGGCCTCAAAGTTATTTTGTTCATCACTGAGCATCTTACTATAGATGTCGTAGGCCTGGTTTTTCAACGACTGAGATAATTTGAGGCACCACAAACTCTCATCCAACCCGTACGCTTTTGCCATTCGTTCAAATTTTTCCAGGAATATGTCAATTTTCTCATTCCCGTTAGGGAAAGAGTCCATTGGAAAATTCATGGCTGCCATCCGGGGCCCTCCGTTTCCTGAGGTGTCTGTCGCCCCTGCTCCGGGAGAATCTCCGTTAGCCGAACTGCCTTCCGAAGATCGGTACTGCAGTTCCAGTGAACGCAGGGCAAGTTCATGCTGTCTCTCTGCTTCTGTGGCCCTTTCCTTCGCCTCCCTTTCTGCCTTTCTCTCCTCTGCCTGTCGGGCCTTCTCTTCTTTCTCCGCTTCCAATTTACGCAGGTCCATCTCTGCCAGTCGGGCCCTCTCTTCTTTCTCCGCTTCCAATTTACGCAGGTCCATCTCTGCCAGTCGGGCCCTCTCTTCTTTCTCCGTCTGCCGGTCCTGTTCCCTCATAATGTAAGCCCTAGTCTCGGCCTCATTCATCCCCATGCTTTTAGCTGCGTCCTTCCATGCAGTAAGTAGCTTGACCAATTCAGCCATCTTACCTGACAAATCAGCAGTAACTCACAACGAGGGGAAATGACAAAAAAGGAACACGAAAAATTTACTGTTACCTTCTGGGCACTACTCCCTGTGTAACCAATGTCCCAAAACCCGAACTCAGACTAGCACCAATCTGAAGAACTACCTGAAAAAATTTTCATTAAGCAGCTACCTAAAAACCCGAATTTACCTTCCTGTTAAGAAAAATTCAGTTAGCCATCAGTTACCTCTAGTCATCAACTAACTACAGCTACAATCTGACTGCACCCTGTGGAGAAACTTCCTGTGGAAAAAAACTATTAGCTGGATCAGTTTATATATAGCTCTAGTCTAGGGGATATTATAAAGAATCTATTTTCCAGAACTTTCCTATAGAAACAATCTATGAATCTTGACACGATCACAGAATTGATCCCAACAAAGATGATCTACCGGACGAACGCCGCCACTTTGTCAAGATCACAGAATTGAACGTAACAAAGATGATTCACCGGACGATAGCACCCACTTTGTCACGAAGTGGATTTAAGACTAGAGGTTGCCTACCTAAATAGACTAGACCCTAGTGGAAAGAAAGACTAAGAAGATAGATTTCAGAAGAAAATAACAGTGACTGTGGGAGATGAGGCTATTGGCGTCAAGGGTCGAGAACCGAAATTGACTCTCCCTTGCCACTAAGTGACGTAATGTTTTGCGATAACCTCACTACCTCTAGCTACCAAGACTGGGATAAGGTTTAATACTTAACACCACAGACACCACTTACAGACAACATATAGGTTGAAGTAAGTGACTGATCCAGCCGGAAATTTACAATGGATTTTATTTACACCACACAAAAAAATTCATATAACATACTACAAAAATAGAATAAACATGCGTGTTCCTACACCTGGAAAGAACATAACAATTAATTTCAAGTGATTAGGTAAGGTAACCCCACAGTCGCCCTCCCCTCAACCTGTAAGGAAGAAAGGTAAGTAATACAACAACATGTGAAGGAGGATCTCGAACACCAGATCCGTCTTTCTCCTAATCAACCTGATATCATGTAAACACACCCTAACTCCTACTGTCCGTCTGTCTGCAGACGTGTTTCTACACAAATGACGTGCCTACACCGCTGCTCCACTATAGGCTAAATATTCTCTGACTATCACCAAGTCCACGACCAGAACCCTTCTATCACCTCCGACACAACTTACAGATGACTTGCTGAGTTCTAGTGTTATGTTCAGTGTCTGTCTGACACTCCTAGTTCCTACAGAAAAAAGCGACTCCTCCACTACTCTCCTTCTCTCCCTCTATTGCAGCTCAGAGGTATTTTTACCCTCTTTCCTCTGACTGCCGTTGTAGCTGCTAACTTGAATTGGCATTCTGGTTTCTCGACTTGGACTCTTCTGCACTACCAAATGACGATTCTGGAAAAATCACAGGCCCCGTTACCCATCTCTTGGGTCTGGGCCGTCGGTGTTATTATGACCGACCAATCACGACACCTCTAGGCCCTGCGCCTAGGTTCAGTGTGTGCTTTATCTGAGCGTGAATAGCTCCGAATTTTATTAAGAACCTCTTGTTCTTGCTGAAGAAGTCTGTGCTTCCAGCTCCTTGCTCTCTTGGGTACAAAACGTTTGCACCAGTGAACCCCTTGTCACTACTCCACTTTCTTTCCTGGCTCTGCCGACTCTTCTTCTCCTGAGAAGACCGGCGAACTTCTAGCCGCTCAAGGACTACTGTAGCCCTAGCTGCCACGCCTGGAAAATATCTGCTGTGGACAAAACAATAACAAATATATATCGCACAACAAATTTCCCATATCCTTAACACTTAACTCCCTTAACTCTCACTCTTCAACACTTAAATCCCAACTCTTCAACCACTTAAGTCTCAAATATCTAACACTTAAGTTTTTCAAATCTCTAACACCTAAGTTTTCAAATCTTTAACACTTAAGTTTTCCAATCTCGACCACTTAAGTTTTCAAATCTCGAACACTTAAGTTTCAAATCTCTAACACTTAAGTTTCAAATCTCTAACACTTAAGTTTCAAATCTTCCATACAGCTCCCATGCTCTAGTATCGCTTCAGCGATTAGTAAACATGCCTACCCCCACTTTCCCTCAAATACTGTCCTATCGACACTCTAATCTCCAGATTCAGCTTAGGTTAGCCCGTCACAACATTCTAACCACTGAATGAACCTGTTGCCAGTAAATTCCTGGCCCTACTATTTAACAATGATCGATGTGTTTACCTGGCTACCCAAATACAATAGACTTCACCCGAGACAATAATCTCCCGTCTCCATGAATTCATCAGTATAAACATATGTCTATTAAATAAGGGACTAATTAAAAATCCCAACTAGACCCGTAACTGCTGACTTCAAAATGTAGGTTTTACCCACACAGAGAAAAATACACAATTTCCCATGCTCTAACATTTAAAGCCACTCGTTCTATTACCACAGCGTTACACAAATTAGTCCGCTGGTAATTTACACACACTTGAATAATTAAATACACACCAAAACCCTAGCGTAATTCGCTAATATTATAACTCAAATATTGAGAAATCTTCACCCACGTGTCTGGAATATTATTTACACCCGATTCTGATAACAATGGACATTAAAATCTCTAAAGGAACTGAAATCCTATTCTACAATGCATGCCTCGTTATCTCCCTTCTTCTTCCGTTTTCAGATTCACCCCTCTAAGAAATAGACACAGCACGTGCTCCGGTACCCCTCTCTCCAAATCCTCGAAAATCACAATGAAATTACGTGCATCGTGTCTCAAAATTATAGTATTTAACATCTACCATCTTTAAGCTTTCATTATCTCATAAAAAGAATGAATGCACTCTGATAATAATTTAGATAAGAGGGTAACTCATGGCATGTCCGTTACGAACTAAAATTAATTTAATTCCGCGAGCGTGTTTTACGCTGCACCATTTAAAATCACAAATCCAGGAAAAATTAGATCCCCTGTCTTCTGACAAATAACAGTAATATTCCAATTTATACAAACAGCTACTCTGAGGAAACTATCAAAATTCCCTACTACCTTTTCACAAAATACCTAATTGCGCTGTCAGTTATAGTCAATTAAAATTATAGCATTGATGGCTCTACTTCTATGAATTAACTTTACCTCCTAGAAACAACTCTGCAAAAATCTTATAAACTATTAAAGCTTAATTAACTTCATATTTACCAGCACGAATTTCTCTCGAAAGAGCAGTCGGCTCTGTATATAAATACAGACAGTTCTTTTCCAAGGCGTAGAAGTTCAAAAAAATCTCCCACTTCTGCCAGGGAACCCCGCTTATTTATTACCCCAGACCACGCTACGCGTGAGTCATAGCTAGGCTTTGTTCTTAAGCGGGTCGATCTATGAACCAACCAACGGGCCAGGAATTGCCTGCGGTCATGATCTAATTTTAGAACTTACGATCAAGCTGAAAAATTCCGTTGCTGACCTGTTTCCACGCGCTTAAAACTCCCCCTCTACCCCCATCTGATTTCACCCTTACTAAAAATTATAGCGCGCTCACTGAGAAGAACCGAAAATGCTCTGCCATTATGTTACACTGGAAAATCTTCCATGAACGAATTATCTAAATGAAAAAAACCGCGCTGGTGCCAGTCTAAAAGTTAAAACTACCATCTCTCCTAGCAACCGTAATTCTTAATCTACACAAAAAATCCAAACTCGATTATTAAACAAAGAGAAATAAAAAAAAAACGAATAAGATAAAAATCCCACCGTAATCCTTCCCTGAAAAAACGTAAATAAATGCAAAATTTAAAGACTAGGGGCCTGTTGTAAATGCAATCACATTAACTTCTCACAGTCGGTCAGTTCGTTCCCAATTACCTATATTCCCATTTTTCATAGTTTCACGTCTGTGTGTCTATTGTAGTCACTTAGGTGTGTGTGTATGTGAGGGATATATATATATATATATATATATATATATATATATATATATATATATATATATATATATATATATATATATATATATTACTATATATTATACTAGACGGTCTGACAAATCTTAATCTGTTGTAGATGATAGGCTGACTGAGAGAAATCATCTCGAGGGTCAGAGACCGACTCTAATATATTTCCTCCATCTCACTCGTGAAATCTATTTCTATTTTATCATCTCCCACTGAGCTATCACTTGTTTCTATTGCTATTCAGAAGGGACCAAACCAAGTCTTAATTCACCTATCACAAATCTAAGACAGAATGGGTTCTCGTCTGTAGGATTTTTTTCTGAATTTAGAATAGGAAGACGAGACGACAATTATCAGCTCGTCTGTACGATTTATTTCTTTATTCTGAAATAGAGTAAGAGTGTGATTGTCTCGTGGTTTTGTGTATCTTTAAAAATAACTATTCCCCTAGACTAACGATCTGTTTATGGGCGTGCTGACCACACAATTAATAATTGGTTTTTCCACAGCATTTTTGAGTAATATACATTTGAGTTACAGGTTGATTTTGTCGGAATATATGTTAATTACTGATTGTGTAATACTAAACCGTTGGTAGAGTTTGTGATTGTTGAGCAATCACAGGGTTCTGAAGAAGTAGGTGTTTGAGCTAAGCTAAGGAGTGCGTTCAGACAATTACGTCCTGTTAATTGCCTCCCTTACCCTAACTGACTTCAGGGGTGTACTTGTAGTGGACTTAAAAATTTAGGGAATTTTTTTTCTCCTAGAATCTTTGCAATAATTGTTTTGTTTCCACTGTAGCACTTTATTTTGTTAATGATTAATCTTAACTACCATTTATTTGGCAGAGTCGCTTGCATTTAGAGCTTAATTGCCGATTAATAGCAGCGATAGTTAGACACTATATTTTTGGAGGAGGTATCCCAGTTAAATATATCATTGTTTGTGTGTATTTTCTCGTAAGTGGTAGGGAACCAGTGTATTCTTTTTCTTACTTCTTTCTCGACTAGTCTCAGTCACCTATTTGCAATGGCAGAGAGGGCGAAACTTAGGCAGATCCTCAGGGACAAAGCGAGAGAAGAAGGTTTACAAGGAGAGGAAGCGAAGGCTTTTGTCAGGGAGGAACTTGACAGATATGTCGCGGAGAGGAAAGCAGTAGAAGCTAGAGAGCAGAAGAAGATGGATAAAGAAATGGAAATTCGCAGGGCGAACGAAAGAGAGAAGGAGAGACAGCATGAGGAAAGAGAGAAGAAGAGACTGCATGAGGAAAGAGAGAAGGAGAGACAGCATGAGGAAAGAGAGAAGGAGAGACAGCATGAGGAAAGAGAGAAGGAGAGACAACATGAGCTGGCGCTTAAAGCTCTAGAGGTTCAAAGTCGTGGGGCTGCCTCTACCTCCAGGAATGGAGAGTCTTCTCCTCATTCTTCCTTAACTGATCCTTCTAACACTCAGTCTCTTCAACTCAACGCTATGTCTTTTGCTCTAGAATCTTTCCCTTGTCCTAATGAGAAGATTGACACATGGTTAGAAAAATTCGAAAAAATGGCAACTCTGTACGGTGTAGAGAGGTCGCGTTGGTGTATGAAGCTGTCTCAGGCTTTATAAAGTTATGCTTATGATGTTTACTCGAAACTAGAAAGCAGCCAACAAGACAACTATGACGTGTTGAAGAAAGTGTTACTGGAGCGCTTTGAAATGAACGCTCGAAAATTTTTGCAACTGTTTCGCAACAGCAGGAAAGAGGGCTCTGAAACTTTTCTGCAGTTCTCGACTCGTTTGAAGGGATACTTGACAAAGTGCCTAGAGCTCTCGCAGCTCCCCTCTACCTATGAAGGTCTGGAGGAATTAGTTATAACAGAACAAATAAAGAATACTTTGTCTGCTGACACCTAAAGATTTTTAGCTGAGCAAGGTGCAGAAAAGCTTGAAGAGATTTTGGAAAAGTCTGAGCGATATCACAATGCGCTGGCTGAACTGCCGGCCACAAAGCATAAACCGACAGAAGAGCCTTTTTGAAAGAATAACCTAGACCAATCTTCTCATGCTTCTAACCAGAATAACCACAGAGAAACTGGACCCCAAAACTCCCCTCCTGAAAAATCCAAGTTCTATAAAAACAAGTACCCCAACCACAATAAACAGTCTGATCAACCCGACCGCCCTTCATGGCACCGCAGTCAGCGAGGACAAGGTGACAAAGGGAAAACCCCTGCGCACGGGACTAATGATCAGAGCGAGCACACCGAACCTAAACGCATCGGATGCTTGCTAACAGTCTCGCAAGGCGGAATTATTGACAGTGATTCCCAACCTGTAGAGGGAGAGAGACCCTCTACGCGAGGTACTGTTATTTTGAACGGTTCTCAAACTTCTTGTTTATTTGACACGGGGCTTTCTTATGATTGCATTGTTGCCAGACACCTGGTCAAACCCGGTCAAGAGACAGGAGAGACCGTCCAACTTGGTGGAGTTTCTAAGAGTGAGGCACCAACAACGCTTCCCATCGCACTGGTGGAGATCCACTCTGAATTTGTCAGAGGCGTCATCAAAGCGGCTGTTATGGATGACCCGATCTACCCAGTCATACTTGGCGGTAGATACGTGTCTATTGGGAAACCGGAAGAGCCGATTGTGGCAGCAGTAACTACAAGAGGGCAAACCAAGAAGGAACGGGAGCCTGCGCAAAATTTGTTACCTATGGAACTTAAAGAAGCGCAACAAAATTACCCTACTTTGGCACCCTGTTTTAGGAAACTGCCCATGGCTAAGGAACCCAACAACACGGGGAAATTGTTTCTAAGGATGGCGTACTTTATCGCAGAACGGGCAAGCCTGACCAAGGTTACAACCAGCTCCTAGTACCGAAACAGTACAGAAGCCAAATCCTAGAAATGGGGCACTCTCTTCCCTTCAGCGGACATATGGGACAGAACGCCACAAACCAACGGATAACTACTCATTATTGGTGGCCAGGAGTAAATACTGATATTATCAGGTATGTCAAATCCTGTGCCCAGTGCCAACGTGTACCACAAAAGCAACGGACACCCCCAGTCCACATGGGTGAAATGCCAATAATGGGAACACCATTCGAACGGGTTGTGATCGACATTTTAGGACCCCTAGAAAGGAATAAAAGAAGGAACAGGTTTATCCTGACCCTAGTCGACACATGCACTTTATGGGCAGAAGCTATCCTGCTAACATGCGCAGATGCCAAGCATGTCGCAAAAGCCCTCGTGCAGATTTTCACTCGTTTGGGATTCCCTCAGCAAGTGTTGACGGATAGCGGATCCCCATACCGAAATCTGTTGATGGATGAGATCGTGAAGATCTTGAAGAACCAACACATCTATACAAAGCCTTATACTCTGGCTGGAAGTGGGCTAGTAGAACGTGTTAATGGAGACCTCAACATGATGTTAAGTAAACTGGGACAAGTGAAACATGAAGAGTGGGATCTTTGTATTCCTGCAGCTTTATTTAGCTACAGGGAAGCTCCTCATAATTCCACAGGACTTCCCGCAGCCACGCTTTTATTCGGCAGACCTATTAAGGGGCCACTTGAAGCCTTACTTTGGTCGCTGACAGACCAGAAGGCGGATGAGACAGTTCTCTCAGCAAGTAAATATGTGTCGGTTTTAAAGGAAAGGTTGAAACTAGGATGGGATCTAGCAACGACTAACTTTAAGCGAGCACGCGCAAAGCACGCTAACCTATACAGGAAAGTCGCGAAAGAGAGAGAACTACAAGCAGGAGAGAAAGTTTTGGTGTTACTCCCTACCGGGAACAACAAACTGCGTATCGGATGCCAAGGGCCGTTTACCGTCCTGAAAAAGATTTCTAAGGCTAACTACCAGATCTCTATTAGAGGAAAGAAGAAGGTTTTCCATTTAAATCTGTTAAAGAAATTCTTGGAAGACCAGTGCCGACCTCCGAACATCTCCTGACGATCGCCAAAATTGATGAAGATAACGATAGTGGCAGGGAAATTCCACTGCACACACACGAAATCTTTCAAAAATGTCAAAAGCGGCGACGCTCTTGCAAGCGCGCACGGAAGACATTCCAGAGAAAGGAAAATTTAGGAGTAGACTTGAGTAGGAATTGGACAGAGATGAGAGAGGGGGAGATGAGAGGGAAGAGAACAGACATCCTGAAGCTACTGATATAGGAAATTTATTTCCATAACATAGACATGGAGTGCTTCCATATCTTAAAGGGGGGACGTTCTGTCGCGTAGAGATTTATGATCAATAAATTTGCTATATTCTTTTCTTTTCTACCCAAGTCCTCTACTTTATTATCGCTCTTTTCCTGTTTTTCGCATTCGTTCGTTTGCGACAAAATATTACTTTCCCATTCTGACTTTTGCCGTTTCTTTTCTCATACTAGTAACGCATTTTATTGCGTAAGATGTCAGTCCCTGGATGTGAACGAAATAGTGTGAGAATTCGTCTCAACAGACATAGAGAGCAGACATTTGTCTACATTTTCATCTGACACGAGTTTTTCTTCGGCTACTTTCTCACCGTGAGATGTGGAAGGCGCCAATCTGCATCGCTCAGAAATGAGACATGTCGTAGTAGGTGTGAAGACGCGTTTTGGCAGTTATGGCCAGCGTCTAAGTAAATGTGAAGTGTTAAGAGAGACGGGGGGGGGGAGAGACCGGCGCTATTTCGGGTTTTCGTAATAGCGTGAGATCCTTTGTCTGTTTCATATATGTACCCCGCAGTTTGGACTTGATTTCATTCAGTCATCCTCCAGTTGCAGTAGACAGATCGCTAGTGCTAGGAAATCTCTTGTGTATTGCGAAGTCCTAGTTTCTCGACATTTTTGCCGAGTTCTGGAATACGTTTATATTGAATGATTCTAGTTCATGGTGTTAGTCTGTAGGTCTGTGTGGAGGTAATATTATATATATATACATATTGAGTGATTCAGTGATAACCGCTTATTTCATTTTACTAGTTAGATTTCTGTGCAGAAGTAATTAATTTATAAGTCTGTTATATTCTCTAGTTGACGTGTTTCAGTGGATAGCAAAATAAATTATAATTTCTAGCTTAAACTCATGCAGCTATAAATAAATTTAATTAAATTGCTAGTAATTAGTCGAGAATATTTTAAACTAACTTATAACTGCACTGATTCATCATTGAGTATTGACGAAATACGTATGTATTTCTAATTCATGATGATTGATTTTATGAAATATAACTTATTTCACGGGAGTTTTAAACGATAAGTCAAGCTCTCCGCTTGCAGTTTATAATGTAAGTTATAACCGAAGTAAATAGTATGTATAAGTATTTTATATGTTGTTTTTTCTTTATTCAGTGAAACTGGGGTAGCCCAACTTTACCAACGGTTTTAGTACTGAGAAATATCTGTGAAGAACAAAAACATTTTTTTCTTAAAGACGTGGGTGTATAAAGTAAAACCTGTCTGGCATTGCGTTGGCATCCAGAACGACAGAGTACCCATTACATGAACTTTAAGATTAAATGAAGTAATGGGTCCATCGAGCCAGATTTAAATCTTCCTGAGAAAAACCTCAAGTACATTTCAGCCCTTGTGGCAAGTAAAATATTACTATCAGTAACATTCCGACGGAGTTCTGACTAGTGGTGGTGTGACCAAATAAAGTCCTATACTGAGAGAAGGTACCGACCTGACATTCCTCGTTACTAGAAACCTAAGCTATTGACACTGTGCTCGCTGTTAACGTTCGTGCCTGGACAATTTTAATGTGACATAAACAGATATCACAAAAAATAATAACCAAGGAAACGTTCCCTGAAGTAGTGAACTCAACCTGACTTTGCGGAACTGGGGTTCCCTTGGCCAAGACAACCACTGGAGATTCTGTATGTGCATGTCCTAAAAATTGTTTTTCCAGAAGTTGCTACCAAAGCTGTAAGTACGAATGCAAGCTAGTGATCACGGCTGACTGAATAGAGTGAATGCAGGACTGAGTGATTCCTTTATTGTTGTATTTTTGGCACTCATTTTGCTGTCTTAAATTTCTTTATGAAAGTTTTTGTTGCTAACAATATTTTCCTTAGGATAGATTAGAGTATCAAAGTCTGTTCCTACTTTTTTAAAGGGAAATCTTAGACTATAGCGTATGCCTCTGTGACTCTTTGGGGCTATCACTTTTCTTCTAACAGGACTGTGGGCTATACATCGAGGGAAAAGTTTATACCTATGGGTCTATCATTCTTGTAGCAATTCATTGACTTATGACTATTTGTATATGTTTGATGTAATTTTAGGTGTTGTGATGGAATTTTATTATGATAATTAAAATTCACTTGAACTTATTCCAGCGTGTCGGTCAGTTCGTTCCCAATTATCTATATTCCCATTTGTCATAGTTTCACGTCTGTGTGTCTATTGTAGTCACTTAGGTGTGTGTGTATGTGAGGGATATATATATTACTATATATTATACTAGACGGTCTGACAAATCTTAATCTGTTGTAGATGATAGGCTGACTGAGAGAAATCATCTCGAGGGTCAGAGACCGACTCTAATATATTTCCTCCATCTCACTCGTGAAATCTATTTCTATTTTATCATCTCCCACTGAGCTATCACTTTTTTCTATTGCTATTCAGAAGGGACCAAACCAAGTCTTAATTCACGTATCACAAATCTACGACAGACAGGAAGACTTGACACAGGACAGGAAGACTTGACACAGGACAGGAAGACTTGACATAGGACAGGAAGACTTGACACAGGACAGGAAGACTTGACACAGGACAGGAAGACTTGACACAGGACAGGAAGACTTGACACAGGACAGGAAGACTTGACACAGGACAGAAAGGCTTGACACAGGACAGGAAGACTTGACACAGGACAGGAAGTCTTGACGCAGGACAGGAAGACTTGACACAGGACAGGAAGACTTGACACAGGACAGGAAGACTTGATACAGGACAGGAAGACTTGACGCAGAACAGGAAGACTTGACACAGAACAGGAAGACTTGCCATAAAACATACGCTCCTTAGGGAGTTAATAGGTGATGATGGTGGTGATGATATTAATGATGATGATGACAATGAATAGGTAACTAATTTACATTCGATTACGATGTTGCTTTTTAGTAGTACACAAAATAGTTAAGATAAAATAGGGGAGGGGGGGAGGGGGGGAGAGGGTTTAAATGATTTTCGACGACACATTAGGGTGGGGGGGGGGGTCTGTGTGACGAAATGTGGCAAGAGAGGAGAGGGGTTAAAAATGGCCAAAATTGCTTGACGTCATATGTGGACGACCCCTAAGAGTAACGTCCCACAACCCAGGTTTTCCGACTCCTATGATCGTAGCCGCTCATCATGATATCGTTTTCTTCTTATACATCTGCTTCTACTTCGTTCGTTATCCTGTAACCACATCTATTTCTTTCATCAAGAAAGTTTGTAACGAACAATGAAAAGTTTGTAACCAACAATGAAAATTTTGTAACCAACAATGAACAGTTTGTAACCAACAATGAACAGTTTGTAACCAACAATGAACAGTTTGTAACCAATATTGAAAAGTTTATAGCCAACAATGAAACCCCTTAAAATAGGTCTGAAAAAAGATCTGATCTGATCCGTCCATGCATCCATTTACCTATCCATCCATCCAGCTTTTTATGTATGGCTGAGTAGGAAAAGGTTAAGGTCGTCTCATAGCAGAAACTACCGTAAGGGGAGTGACGTGTTAGAGATTTAACTTCACTAAAATAAGCCCACCTTTATGATTTGGGGTTGACCAGTTCACTTCCTCGCTGTCTTTACCTTCCCTAACTCAAGAGCAGAGTCAGGTACCCATTTACAGCTATCCAGACTTAAACGATGCTAACAAGTTTCGATTCCGGAACACAGTAACTGAACTGCGAGAGACAAGAACTCTGACCACTTAGCCAATCGCCTAAGTAGTATAGATGCAAAAAACCTTTCGCAAAGAGTTGAATTGTAATGAGCGTAATACTCAGACACATATAAACATGTACAAACACATATGTATACGTACATATAAAGCGACATATTATGCACCCAGAATGCAAACATTTATTCACATATATGTATATGTGAATGCATGCATCATTACATAAATATAAAATATAACCTACACAGTTACATACATACATAACAGAATCTTTATTATCAAAAAATACATTAACATGTACTTGATATAGTATAAAAACACCATATCATATCGGAAAATCATTTAGAGTCCGCAAGTGTGCTAAACCCCGCCCAGGAAACAATCGCCAAACGTTCATAATCCGTTAAATTCAATTCGCACAAAGTTAACAAGCTGACATCACAAGTCTCCTGGACACAAAATCTGACACATCTGACAGCACTGTGGTAAAGTGCCTTTCAGCAACGCACACCATAGTAAGGGTCAGTGGATCTTTTCAATCTCGAGGAGGGGTGACAGTATCCTGTCGCCATTGATAGCGAAGCTATAGTTTCTTTCCGGTGGCTTCATAAACTAATATATATTCTTTACAAATAAAAATACATACATGCATATCAGAATCTTTATTATCCAAAAAATACATTAACATGTACTTGATATAGCATAAAAACACTATATCATATCGGATAATCATTTAGAGTCTGCAAGTGTGCTAAACCCTGCCCAGGAAACAATCGCCAAACGTTCATAATCCGTTGAATTCAATTCGTTCACAGTTTACAAGCTGACATCAAAAGAGAAATGGGTCTCCAGCCTTCAGTTACCGTCACCGTCTTTTGGAACATGAGCAAATACCACAAATTCACAATTATACTGGACACACAAGTTGACACACCTGTCAACGTCGTGATAAAGTGCTGCAGTTTCTTTCAGCAATGCACAAAATTAGTAAGGGTCAGTGAATCTTTCCATTCGCGATGAGGGGTGACAGTATCCGGTCGCCATTGCTAACGAAGCTATAGTTTCTTTCCAGTGGCCTCATAAACTAATATATATTCTTTACAAATAAAAATTTCCATTTTAAAGACTTGTTCAATTTTCGTCTTTCACAGATATCCTTAATTTCTTTTTTCATCTTTTCGGGTGTTGTTATAGTCGCTGTTATGAATTTCCACTTACTAACGTGAGAGCTTCAATATTAATAATCAGATCAAGTTGGCTTAACGTGTTTCGTCACCGTTCTTTGGAACATGAGCAAAAACCGAACCTTCACAATTCTACGGAACGCATAATGTGACACATCAAAGCCATGGAAAAGTCTCTTTTCTGCTGCACATCTTTCAGCATTGCACAAAATTAATAAGGGTCAGTGGATCTTTCCATTCACGATGAGTGGTGACAGTATCCGGTCGCCATTGCTAACGAAAATATTGTTTCTTTCCGGTGGCTTTATAAACGAATGTATATTCTTTGTAAATAAAAAGGTCAATTTTAAAGACTTTTTCATTTTTATCTTTCACAAATATCCTTAGTTTTTGTAATAATCTGGTCGGGGGTTGGTATAGTAGCTAATCGTCAGATCGTGTTGGCTTGACATATTTCTATTGTCATTGATCGAATAACATACATATATGCATACATACATACATACATACATACATACATACATACATACATACATACATACATACATACATACATACATACATACATACATACATACATACATACATACATACACACATACATACATACATACATACATACATACATACATACATACATACATACATACATACATACATACATACATACATACATACATACATACATACATACATACATACATACATACATACATACATACACATACATACATACATACACATACATACATACATACATACATACATACACACACATAACGTAATGTAAATACATACATACCTTCAATGAAACAAGCCACGAGAATAAGGATGACTGTACCAAGGGCATACAAAAGTGACTCCACCGTTTTGTTAGTCAGCATCATGATTAGAATATCTACTGATTACAGGCACGCCTCGTCTAATGTGTATGTCACCTTGTCAGATCCCTTAACTTTGAAATTACTGGTCAAGAGATAGATACATCATTAAAACAAATTAGGTAGAAAATGAAACGCTATTGTTATTATTGTAGTTCAGAACCGATCGACATCATTGCACTCCGGGCAAACCCATAGGTGCTCAGTCTCGATTAGCAGATGTCGAAGGGTTTGAATGCTGATTGGTCCTGTAGTCTCTAGTTGTATCCAAGCCTCCAAGCCTGACCAATCCTTCCATGCATCCATCCTCGCTAGTTTTACTTTTGATAACTCATCTCAGTAGTCTGAGTTGTGTTGATTCATCAACGACAATGCCGTTCTCTAACAGGCGATCGTTAATCGTCCTTATTATCTCTCCCTTATCCATATCCAATGTCCCCACTGTACGATTCACATAACTCACAAAAAGAATTTTCCAGTAATATATGCAGGATTTCGTAGATGCAGAAGCCGACAATTACAGTATTGACGAAGTAATGTTGTTTAAAACAAACCATTTTACATTGCATATGACGGTCGTGCAAGCAGCGTTGTGAACTTCAAAAGAGGCAGGAAATCAATTTCTCTACTATCAGCGCAGTGAAGAAGAAGAAGAAGCAGATGAAGAAGAATAAACGGCAGAGAAAACATAATAAAATGGAACGGAGAACCAGCAGATAGCAATATCGAAATGTGCAAGAAATTTATTGACAACATTTGAAATGGAGGATGTGTCTGAAGAGGAAATCAACATCACCAGCAGACGTATAGAACCAGAAGATGTAATAGCAGTGGTAACTGTTAAAATAGAAGTACAGTAGTAAATAGTAAAAGCAGCCGTAGCTGTTAAACTAAATGTACAGTAATAATTGTAAAAGCAGCTGTTGATGTTAAAATAGTACAGTAGTAATTGTAATGGCAGCCGTAGCTGTTAAAAAAGATGAACGGTAGTAATCTTAAAAGCAGCTGTAGCTGTTAAAATTGATGTACAATAGTAATCGTAGTAGCTGCTATTACGATTGATGCATAACAATACGAGCAGATATAATAACTGCAGAAGTAGCTGTCAAAACAGAAGTAATAATAGTAACAACAACTGTAGCAGTTACAGTACTAGCAACCAAGCCCTACGAGAGCTTAGATGAGGCCCCGGTTATTTTACCTTGTGAGGCCCCCTTATAGCTTGAGAAAAGAGGTAAACATATTTTAATGTAAAGAAAAGTATTTAAAAGAAAATTATTGTATTCCTAGAATGACCCCTTCCCTCCCATAAGGCGAGGATCCTCCGCTCGTAGTGCCTGCAGTAGTTGTCATAGAGCATATAATTAGTGATAACTGCAGCAGCTATGTATGTTATACATACATCTTGTATGATCTGCTAAGTTAAGCAGAAACCTATGAGCCTTTATTACATATCATTAATATCGCTTGATATAATCGTTTGTAGACATTAAAAAAACCATTGTACATACTTTTTTTTGTACACCTAGCAATGTGAACGCATATGTGCCAATTAAAATCCTATGTGACGCTAAATGAACATGTGCTATTCTTACATGCCTACGTGAATGTCTACATTAAACCATTATGAAAATTGTATGCTGTCGTTTATAGTCCTTTATGAAGTTCTTTGCGTGCATTATTAAGTTATGTAAATGTGTTGTTAAATTAACATGGAGATCTGCTATAACCATATTAAGTCGACTATTCCACTCATTTAACCTATATTTGATAGAAAATTAAGTTTTAAAATTGAAATATGTTACACTTAATTTTACCTATATCCCCGTAATCGCTTTTCTCGAAGTAACTATAACATTTACAGTTAAAAGTCAGCCCGATTAATTACAAGTATAATCCAAATGCTAAATTGGTGCAGCGATTACGTCATTTAATAGAATAATACTGTGAAAATGATCTACTTCAGTTTCACATCAACACTGCGAAGATAGGCAGTATCTGAGAAAAATAAAGGTACTCACATGAAAAATGTATCGCAGAATTATTTTGTGTGTGACCCACGTTCTAATTGTGCATCCAGTTTACTGAAAGCCGGACCACGAATAATGCGCGTGACTAGTGATTTTCTCTCGTACTTCTTGGCGCTGTCTTCCATTGCGAGGTTCGATCCCTCATCTGAGGGACATCGATTTCAGATTGACGTCTCTGGTTTCGTACCGTGGCTGGGAATGTTAATAATAGTGAGCAGCATTTTCTTAGACTTCTGTGAAAGCTGTTCCATTTGAGATCAAACTTAGAAAAGTTTGATTAAAAAAATAAAATAATCAAGTCAAGCCAAAACAGATGCCGTGCCTTGAAGCGTATTTTAACACGTGACAGTTTCACCATAATTTTCCTTTGCCATCCTTATGGAGCATGGAACCACCTCTGCGGTAAATTCCCTTGCAGGAAGCCTGTACCAAACAGTCACATGGGCTTGTGGTGGTGGTTTTTGGGGCAATTTGTTTTACATGTTGATGTTGCCAGCTTCCGGCACAACTTCACATTAGTCGCCTGACGGTGCAGGTCTCGTATGTTGCTGCCATGTCCTATTCTTTCTTCGCCTCTTCAGAGACCCCTGAAAAAACTATACGGGCACTTGGATGTATACATAAATTACAATTCTGCACAACAGAAATAATAAAGAAAGAATAGAAATTACTCAATTTTCAGAAGCACGTCATTCCTTAGAAAGATTGAGTAAAAAACTAGAATTCCCTTCCACAGAAGTTTTGATGGACTTACGAAGTTTCACTGTTGATCTCTTCCCATGCCAACGTGTCAAGCAGGGCGTACTTAAAATATATGGCACCCGAGGCGGATCCTATCTTTGTGCTCCCCTCATCCCCAACAAATAAACAAATTTGAAAGTATATTTTAAACAGTAATTACTATCATTATAGTGTCCGATGGCACCCCATCCTGACTGTCACCCGGTGCAGACCGTCCACTCTCCTCACGTCCCTCCAAAGTACGGCGCCACTGCTGTCAGGTTATCCAATATTCTCTCACTCCGTCTTTCTCTACTTCTATTTCCTTTTATTTTTCCACATAATAATCTAACCAAAAAAAATATGGGTAACTTCTGAACATTTTTTCCACATTTACAAGGACAAAGTATTGAACTAGGACTGAGGAGGTACGGCCAGTGTTGGTGTAGTTAGCAGTCTTTTTACACGCTTTTATTTAACTTCACTTGTATGTCACCTTCAAATCTTGCAATCGATTTTTCAATCACTTCCAGATGAGCATTAGCTCTGAAACTTCGCATAGTTGTGTATTCCCCATGACAATACAATAATCAGTCAATTATTAATAATCTAATATTGTAATTATGACATGAGTAATTACAAGTTAATTACTTTCCATCTTCTTCAATCATATTGCAATTTAGAGTGTTTGCGTCCCATTTATTTGGTGTAAGATTTGTTGCGCTCACAATATTCGCCAAAACCATTGCGCAACATTGTACCCCTGCATAGTCTGAATCAAAGATGTCCTGATTCGCTTGATGCCATGATGCACGTAATTAACATGCACAAAGCCAAGTAATATTGACGCTCTAAAAGAAATGGATCGCTTAAGAAATTTTAGACCAGATTTACAATAAGTAAAAATATTGTTTATGTTTTAGTATGTCATAATTTTTCTAACAATAAAAAGAAGAAAATAAAAAATAAAAATAAAATATTTTAAACACACTCTTTTAATGCACTAAAAACCCAAAAATAATTTTTCAAAGAGTTTATAGCTTGCAGTAAAAAAAAAATGTAACATCAAATCGACAATTTGTTATTTCACGACAAGTCCTTTTCAGGGCTTCATTATGCTAGCAAGTAGATTATATTAGTCATTGTCAGGCATTTATATCTATCAAAGCTGTACTTGAGTTAACAGAGTTCATCAATTTTTGAATGGCTAATTGCGCTCTGATATAACCCATGGACTTAATTATCGGTTGAAAAGAAGGTGTCTCACCATCAGATGACAAAACCTGCAAGGAAATAAAATTGAACTAGGAGTTTTCCTTAACTTGTCAGTTCGATGGCATTGTTAGATTAAGTTATCTTATTTTCCTAATTGCCATAGTGTAGGTTGATACTCGTTTACCGTATTGATTTGATTATTGTTTTGTATTAATTCTAAATTTCTATTGCTTATGTGCTTCTTGTTACCTGAGGAAGACGCGATTGGTCGTTATAATCTTTATTGTTATTGCATACATTAACAAAAGCAAAAGCAGAAAATAGTACCGATAGTGAACGTTAGTGCAGACATTTCAGTCTGACTTCTTGGGATTCTCCATCTATCGTTCTTCTCCTCTAAGTTCTCTTTTCGCTCTTCATTCTTCTCATGTTCAATGGGTTCCACTCAAAGGCATGTGTGGCTATACTAGTCGCTTTTCTCCTGATAAAACATGTCATATACATCTTCACTTTATCTCGTTAATATCCCGCTCATAGAAGTCTGCGGCAAGCAACAGTTGCAAACCAACGTTAAACAAAGAACCACAACGACAAATAGTGATAACGAAAAAAAAGCAGCCACAATTAAGTAAATACCAGCTGGCCCTCGGGACAAAATAACACTGACAAACAACATTTTTCTTTCTTATATAAGAATAAGTGTTCTTAGGTCAGTTTCTTGCGCTGATTTCAAATTTGAAATCCGTTTATCTCTATCACGTCAGGTTCTTAAGATATTTGTGAATAAATATATTTTTGGGAAACCGTTATTTGCTCCGTTTCATTTTTACTATATAACTTTTTTAAAATTAATAAAATGCAAAATAATTCTACTTTTTATACTGCTAAAAGATGCATGACATATGTTACGTTATATTTCAAATAGTTACTGTATTTTGAAATAATTCTGAGTGAAATATGGCTTCTAGAAGTTGTAGAAATTCGGCTGATCTGTTCTGTTATGTGTGCGGATATTTTACCGATCGTGTTCACCAGAAAAACTTTACAACATTGCTAAAGAAAGCATATGAACTTTATTTCGATTCGAAAGTTGATGATGCAAATAAATCTTGGATGCCAAATGCAGTTTGTTCGACTTGTGCAAATACATTGGCAGGTTGGTTACGAAAATCGCCGAAGCATAAGTTGATGCCTTTTGGAGTGCCAGTAATATGGCGTGAACCGATAAATCACGCTACTGATTGTTACTTCTGCTTGACAAATATCTATGGTTTCACTTTTAAAACTAGAAAGTCTGTGGTTTATCCAAATATTGAATCGGTTTTGAAACCAGTGCCTCATGATCCAATCACGTGTCCGATCCCAGTTCCACCAGAACAATATCCATTGGATGTGAATGAACATCAGAAAGTGATAGTTTACCTGCTTTAGAAACTAATTCTGACTCGGATTATATACCGGTGAATGATGGTGTTCACTTAATTAACCATTCAGAACTTTCAGATCTAATACGTGATCTTGCTCTCACCAAAGGACAAGCGGAATTACTCGGTTCGCGACTCAAAGAATGGAATCTTTTAGCGCCCAATACTCTGATATCTAAATTTCGTCATAGACACAGAGAACTTGTTCAATACTTTGAGATGGATGATGACATTTGCTATTGCAAAGATGTAAAAGGTCTAATGGTGCACCTCGGTCATGAGCACATAGTCAACGAATGGCGACTTTTCATCGACTCTTCCAAGACTAGTCTAAAAGCCGTGTTATTGCATAATGGAAATTTATTTTCATCAATTCCAGTCGCCTACTCTGTTCATATGAAAGAAACTTATGACAATGTGGCTATACTTTTGGCAAAAATAAAGTACAATGACTACCAATGGCGGATTTGTGGAGACCTAAAGGTCATTGCAATTCTCACGGGCATGCAGACTGGGTATACTAAATTTTGTTGCTTCCTATGTGAATGGGACAGCCGCAACAGACAGGAACATTATGCAAGAAAGGTGTGGCCTATCAGGGATCGTATGCAGCTCGGGCATAAAAATATAATACACGAGCCATTAGTTAACAAAGACAGCATCATTTTACGACCGTTACATATAAAGTTGGGGCTCATGAAGAATTTCGTAAAAGCGTTAGATAAAACGAGCAAAGCTTTCACTTATCTTCGAGAAAAGTTTCCGCAAATTAGCGATGCAAAGATAA
Organism: Oreohelix idahoensis; assembly: GCA_024509875.1. NCBI lineage: Eukaryota > Metazoa > Mollusca > Gastropoda > Stylommatophora > Oreohelicidae > Oreohelix > Oreohelix idahoensis. The sequence continues at coordinate 514,589 of JAMPIV010021090.1, forward strand.
AGGAAGGTATCTTTGTAGGACCTCAGATTAGGAAAGTTATTGCAGACAAACAATTCGAGAACTTGTTACATGGTAGTGAACTTCGCGCATGGATGGCATTCAAATCGATCGTCGATAGCTTTCTGGGAAATCACAAATCTGTCGACTATGTGCATATTGTTAAGCAGTGCATAGATGCATACAGAATTATGGGCTGTAACATGTCCCTCAAAATCCATTTGCTCGATTCGCATCTTGACTTTTTCCCTGACAACCTTGGCGAAGTCAGCGATGAACATGGAGAACGATTCCATCAAGATATCGCCGTAATGGAGTCACGTTATCAAGGACGGTGGAGTGTGACCATGCTTGCCGATTATTGTTGGATGCTTCATCGCGATGTACCACATGCCATTCACCGACGAAAGTCGACTGCAAATAAATTAAAGCCTACATAACTGTTATACTTCTTGTACAAATGATGTTGTAATACTGTATGCGTTGTTAAAAAACTTCAATTGCGTATTTCTAGAGATCCCGACCTGATAGAGAAAAACGGTTTGCAGATTTAAAAACAGCGCATTAAAATTGACCAGAAAAACATAGAAGTGTTAGAGAAAGAAAAAAAAAATTTTTTTTTGTTAGCCAGTGTAATGAAAGAACATAAACATATTTTCTAAGAGAGATAGTGGTTTTTTTTTTTTTTTTTTTTTTTTTTTTTCTGAAATCCCCAGGGTAATAGAAGTAGAAGTAAGCAGACAAACAAAAGGATAAAAGATCTTAAGACAAGAATGCAATGAAGACACGGAAAGAAATTAAGCAGATGACACAGGACAGGAGAACTTGGCATATGATCCTTGGGGAAGCTGAATAGCAGTGAATCATCGCCTGTTGCAATAAATGAATTCAGTATATAAAAGACGAGAGATAAGAAGGGCAGAATGTCAGACGGGCATGCGTGCCCAATTCTCAACTCTTTGAAAATAAAGTTCGTTTGTTCGTTCGTTCGTTCGTTCTACTGGCACTTGTCTAGTTCTTGTCATCAGTTCTACATTGGTGACCATTCCAATCTGTCTAGTCCACTCCAGGTATTTCTGAAAGTCTATAACTTCTTGGTTTTTGTTGTTATTGTTGTTATTGTTTTTCATGTTTCAGAGCCATAGTGCTGACTTGGCTATCTGAGCTGGAGATTATTATTTTAATTCAGGGCTTGTTTTCTTTTGATAATAAAATTGTAGACAATATTTTACGTGCCTCACATTCTGAACAATTAGAAATATATGCATGGTTAATTTAGACAATGCTGTTTTGGTTTGGTTTGGTTTGAAGGATTATCTTCATTGCACACGGACAACTCCATCAGTGCTCCGATCTCCTCCCTTAGATCACACAAGGAGGATCTCAGCACAGTGCACGACCTCCGTAGCACCGGCGAGAATCACAATGTGTGTATATAGGAATCACACATTCTATAAATATTATTGTGGTAGGTGTAGTAAAATCTGCGAGAATAATCGCTCATTTCAGTAAGATTTTAGTCATAAAATGATAATAAATAAACCCGCCCTATTGTGTCTGACGGTGATCCTCTCACACGCCAGCATAGCGCTGAATTTTGTGCAGTGCTAAAGCCTATAGACCGATCCCACGGTAAAAATCTAACACGCGTTTCAGTTTCGGTTTTGAAAAACGTACTACCAACATTTAACATTTTGCCAGATCTGCTGCATACACACTGCAGCCAAGACTTATAATTAACGATTTTGCGGAAGTGTGTCGCAAAATAACTATCTGAATTAACGTATTCTGTCAACTTTAACGCAAAATTTAGTAGTAATCCTTACATTTTTTGGTAGTGTTACACGATACAATACAAATTATTAACGCCAATTCTTAACCCGCCACGCCAACACCCCGCTTTGCTTGACACATTCTGCCATGCATATATACACGCTGGAGCAAAGCCAACAGAGGCAAACACGCAGACAATATTATTGCCTCCTCGTGGTAATATTTCTGACGTCACAAAAACAAGTTAGTTATTTGAAAATACATGCTGGCGAGATGAAAGAGAGGGAAAGATGGCGGTCTTCTGTAAAATATTTATTTGACGATTGACTATGACAAAAATTGAAAATCTAACCCAATATGAATCTGACCATAAAAATCATATGGTAGTATAGCTTAGAGTCCACTGAGCAAAAATGTGTTTTAAATAATATGATAGTCCCAGTATTAGCCAAGTTATTGGAAAAATACAAAATGTCTACGGACGCACGACCAGACAGACGGTTGTTCCTGCTTGTTTTTCATAACGTTAGTGGGGACACCGGCTTAGAAGGGAGGCATTGAGGTAAATTCAAATTCGCTTGGGAAACAAGAGTATAGGAGGGAAAAGGGGAGCGGTAGGAAAATGTAATCTAAAACGAAACATCTTTTTGTATTGGCATAACTAAAGCAGACTGGCCAATCGACTACCAGACGCAGAGTATGTTTGGAATTGTTTTTGTTTTTCAAAAACTGCATTTGAATTCTGGTAGTCGCAAGCTTTCGATTGGCCAGTGCTACTAAATATTAGCAAAAAGCTTTCATTATTCATTGCCAGTTGAACAAAACTTGTATTCAAATACGCTGAGAACAGCTGTGATAAATTTAAAAGTAAATTAAATAACTAAATAAGTATTTCACAGTCTGGACGGAGCAGAAGAAACGGAGGCCATTTCTTTGCAAGTCAGCGTCATTTGTTTATATTTCTTGATTTGTGGTAAGAATGCTTTATGAATTCATATGTTTAATCCCACTGCCAAAGTTAGATACTGCTATTGGGGGAAAGTGAAGGACATGTCGGGAGCAGACATTGTTGAGTCCTCTCATTGAAATGTATCTAACTGTTGTATGTTGTCATGATTATGTTTGAATATTATTGTATTAGAGTATATTAGTAAGCCTCCGTGTTCCATGAACACTGGTCAACATGCCTGAAGCATTTATATTTAAAAAGAAAGAGAAGAGAAAAATATATAAAAGGAAATGTGGTTACCCCACATTATATTATTGATGAAAACTATGTAAATGTACAGTGGCGTATCTGCCATAGGGACCTGAGGTTTGGTCACAGCAAGGGGGAGTCATGAAAAACTAGGGGCCAGTGCACCTGAAATGCACGCGAGGCTGACCCCATATCACAGTAGGGAAATAAATAATATCAAAAGCGATCAGATATAAAAGGCCAGGGTGTCCTTTTGTTGCAGAGGTTTTATTTCCTGTTGCCATCTGGTAACAGGAAACCTGAGGAGTGACGATAACGCCAAGAAGTCTCCGACAATTCATGTATGCTGTCCAGAGATAACAGCAGGAGCTTGGGCGTGTGATGTGATATCGATATTTCTGCAACTACCCACTATCTTATCATTCAACAAGAAACCCCAGGTGATATGTTAAGGACCTGGGTATATCTGACAGTTTCGTTTTAAATAAACACTGGTATTTCAAATCATACTCAGGAAGTTGATGGGGTATGATGATAATACAGCCCCTCATACACAGTGACTCTCCCTATTAGATGAATAAAGTGTAAGCTGTGAACATTCCAACAGGAAAGACAGATATTAACTTTGTAGTTATTTGGGCAGATTGTCCACACAATTTTAGTTGATCTTTTCTGTAAACTATCTTGTCCTCATTTTCAAAGACCTGTCCAAAAGATATGACTGGACAGGCAAAATAAATTGTACAAAAAATTATCAAATTTAAAGAAAAACTTAACCTCAGATTTTTATTCACTTCCTCATAGAAACTTAACGTGTTTTTGTGTTGTGTACCATCATCTCATTTCTCCCCTAGACACTAGGTACATCATACACCATACACTAGAGCCAAAATAGTGACCGTGTGAGATCTAGGGAGGTAGCGTTAAGTTCCCTGCACATAATTCATCATCATCATTTATAGAGTCAGGGGCCTACATGTGCTTGACCTCACACGGTTAATACATACACAGATTTCATTCTTTTTAAGATACCATCATAACCTCCCCAGCAAAATCTAACTTTGCTACAGTAGGTAGGTTTCCTAATTTCTAAATTTTGCCAGGGCAGCGGCCGTGTGACCTCCTCTTTACAATTTCCAACTGCCGAGGGATTTCTAACGTGCACAACTTGCACACGGGACCTCCTATTTTTTCGCCTTTATCCAAGACGGCTAGGTATCCGATCTCACTACCCAGGAGACCATAAGGGAGCATGACATCATTAAGACCCCTGGTTCTGAAAAATATATTTTCATAAATTATATTCCCCTTTACTAAGAATCGAACCCGGTACATTTGTAATACGAGGCGGACTCCATACTTCTTAGGCACTCCAACCCCCAATGCTGTTTTATGCTAGGACTCTTTCAAACCCCGGGTAATATCTTGCTCTAGATCAAAGTATAACCCACTAGCGAAAAATAATACCCTCTGTGACGGTTTTGCCTCCCCTGCTTTGCAGTAGTGGTCCAACATTGGCCAAAACTCAAGAGTGTCTAATTTGGGCTTCAAAGGTATCTACCTTCGCACAAGATTACTCCTGGCAGAGTTGTAGAAAGAAGGGTAATGACACTTCAATTACAAAGGGGGTCTTCACAAGATATTCGCATAAGCGAAAACATTGCTGCTCTGGCTGAGCACGTTAATTCTAGAATCTACCGACAACTTTTGTGAGCACTTATTAATTTCAGCTCGTTCAAGCCCCTACCCCTGATTTACTCAGTGGAATTCTTATTATTCTGGTATAGCTCTATTTAGAGTGTGTGTAGTAATTTGACTGAGACAAACATGCAGTAACTTTAAATTATTAAATCGAAGTTAAATTTGTAACATTACAAATAACAAAATTTAGTAATCACTTAAGTTTTAACAGTTTGAAAATAATTTGAATAGTTTAAAAGAAAGGATTCATCATTGATAAATGATAGAATTCTTATGAAGGAAGTTCACTTTGGCAGCATAGAATTTTCACTTAGCTGCTAATAGTAGTTTCTGCTCCCGCTGAAGGGTTCTGTGTACACTGCTCTGGCTCGTCGCTGGTCGAGGTTAAAGGCGCCGCACGTTCCTAGAACGTCAAGGAGTAACGGCCAAGCTGGTCCTGCGTCTGTCTATAAGACCCTCTTATGATGGCGTCTTGCGCAATGTCAGTCCACTTCTACCTTCACTTGGTTCCAGAGATAGTAATTTCTGCTGGTACCACCAATAACTGTGGTTATAGAATAGAGACAAACGCTCTTCTGAGTATGGTGTTTTCCGACACATAGTTATGTGCCGCCGCCCCACTTCTTCTATTCTACCATCCCATTTTATCTCAGAATTTACCCTCGATGAGAGTTAAATTTAATCCCACGGGATAAACTTTCTTTCCATTAAATTGAATAGCTTTAGCTTTACATTACATTTAAATGAAAAGGTTAATAATACAGATATAATCTCTTTACATTTCCACTGATTGAAAAGTGTTCACAATATAAATTGAATATGTTTTCATTTATATTTATACTGATTGAAAAGTTTGAAACTTTCATTAATTTTAAAATGAATATTTTCACATAGACATTTACACTGGGTTAAAGCGTGAAAACGTACATTAATTTTAAAGTGAATATGTTTATATGGACATTTACACTGCTTTGAAACTGTAATTATTTATACTTAGAAAGTACATCATTTCTTTCATCTTTTCCTCCCTGCTCCATAGAACGTGGGACTAATTTCTGCTTTTAGTTCTAATTAAGAACCTAGCAATAAAACAATCACCAGCCCATGCAGTGGTGGTTCATGAATCATCATTCTATACGATGAGTGTTAAACTCATACTGGCCAGTAGTTGTTAAATCACGTTTTATTTGTTAAATGCCGTGAATGTCCACCAGTTGATAAATGTAGATGTTGGGACTGGTGTAGTAAAGTGTAACGATTGTCAACTCATTAAACCCAGCACAGTTTTGGTCATACAGGTAATCTTGTCCTGGAACGTGATGAGGCTCCGACAAGAATGTGAGTGTAGACAATGAGTGTGTATATGAATGTCAGAACGCGAATGGTAGAATGATTCGATAGAGTTGACAGGTTGGTAGTACATCACTCATACTCACACTGTTCGAATTCAAGAAGTACTGGAACTACGGTGGTCTTTTTATAACATTTAATGGGACGCACACTTGGACAGTACGTGTATGGTTACAGGAACAAATGTCGACATAGACAGCATAATGTTGATCACAGGAATATCATCTTAAGTTAGCATTCATGCTTGGCAAATATCATAATGGAGCATTCGTAAATAAGCATTCAGAGTTCCATCATGTAAATCATCTGGCTTTACTGACTGGGCACGTCAGACCATAACCAATATATAGGAAGGCTCCTAGACCTAACCTCGTCTAGCGAATATCCCTTCACGTAAAGTTCAATATATATATTTTCCATAAAGATATAGGAATCCCAGACATGGGTTCTCACATGTAGCAGTGATCTCTTGGTTCATCGAGCGATAGTACAGGCATCCCTTTTTCTCACTCGATAAATACAAAGTATATGGATTTCAACATGGCTGTGCTTCTCTCGTGAGCTTCACTCACTATTGGATACAGACCAAAATTGGTCATTCGTTAAATGTCCTCATTTCTTCATAGCTTCTATCATAGAGGTAATTGAATAATATCATATAATCTAGTGCTGATACATAGGAATGTCATCTTCCTTTGAATAAATATTCTTTTCAAAAGTACCACTGTGCATCTGCTTATCGACAACGATGGCGAAGCCCAAGTTCATAATAAATTGTGGTTTTACCTTTCTATGCGAAATATAACTTTGCCATTCCTTGGCAAAAGAGAATAAACACTGGGGTAAAGTACATACAACATGTCTAAATGACTATCACTTTTCCCCATTTACTTATAGATCACTTTTTCGGCAAAAAGCCGGCTACAACAAAATTCGACAGGATGACAGCCATGAATCACACCCCCTGCTAGCGATACTTCCGCTGCATAGCCTTTGACCTTTTCTAGCGACAACCAACATAGTTCGACTTAGAAATGTAAAGATATCCATATATAAGACAGACTCGTCCTACTCATACAAACACTACGTATAAATTCAGGCCATAGATATACTGAAGCAAGAACAATCTATTCCTACCCAGCCAAAGAATAAATCGCAGTAGGCCTAGAATCGTCCGCGGAGTCCGATCGAAGATGACGGAACTCCTTTCAAGGGAAGTAACTCAAAAATGACTTCTCCTTAAGCACTTAAAAAGGAAATACTTTGTTTACAAAATATTTGCGAACATAATAAGTATATAAATGTATTATATTGCAAGATAGTAAAGATTGCACTTTACAGTCTTACCACACCTCCCGGGAAAAAAAAAAAAAAATTTTTTTTTTTTAAATACATCTAGGAGCAACGTAGAATAGGCTCACAACGCAAGAATACTGCGCAGATGAAAATATCAGGAATAACTATAATTCCTAATATGACCGGTGAGAATATATCTCAAAATCTGAGAGAAATTGTTTCTCTACGAATAAATGTTTCCAGGAAGGTGTGATGTACGTATAATACAATTCTGGTAATTATACAATGCATACCAAAAATTCACACTATAATCTTAAATTTATGATTTATGAAGAAACAATCATCAAAGAACAGCGGTGAATAAACATCAATAAACCGCTAAGTAGCGATACCATCATTCTATTATTAAATTACAAATGTGTATCTTAGTAAAGAAACAAAAAATAACTGTTGTAAAGTTATACATATTAAAAAGATCCAATATTTAACAGTTAAGTGGCATCATGTGGGCATCTGGACAGAATGTCCGCCATCACATTTTCTGAACCACGGATAGCTCGTACCGAGAAATGAAAAGGTTGAAGAGCGATTGCGTATCGAGTTGATCTCGAGCTCTTCAAGTTCTTACTTTGGATAGCCGTAAGAGCTTTTTGGTCAGTTTCCACTACGAAATGCGCGCCCAGAAGGAATCTTTGGAGTTTGAGAATTGACCAAACCATTGCCAATAATTCACGGTCTAAAACCGAGTAATTCCTTTCTGCAGCATTAAGTTTTCTGGATATATACATTACAGGATGCAGAGTTCCAGAGTACTCTTGCATTAGTGCCGCTCCAATCCCAGTGGATGAAGCGTCACTACGAAGAACAAATGTCTTATCTGTTGTAGGTAACACTAAAATAGGTGGTGATGAAAACATAGTTTTGATCTTCTCTAGTGAAGATTGGCATTCATGAGACCAGTGAACCATGTTAGGCGACCCTTTCTTTAATAGTGTAGAGAGAGGTGCCATGATAGAGGACAGATTCGGAATGAAACGTCCATAAAATTGTATGAGACCTAAAAGACTTCGCACTTGCTTTTTAGTCCTAGGGATAGAGATGTTAAGTATCTTAGTGATATTATGGTCTTCTGTCTTCAAGAAACCGTGACCTACTCGATGGCCTAAGAAAGCAATTTCGCTAAAGCCAATACAAGCTTTGGATGGTTTTGCTGTCAGGTTATACTCACGCAGAGTTGATAATAATTCAACTAACCCTGAATAGTGATCTTCCCAAGTATCGCTGAAAAGACAGATGTCGTCTAGATAAGCAATGACATCTGACCGATACGATAGGATTCGACGCATCATGCGTACAAATGTAGCTGGTGCGTTCATAAGGCCGAAAGGCATAAAATTCCATTGGAAAAGGCCTCTGGGAGTAGAGAAAGCGGTAAGAGGTTTGGCGCGTTCGGATAATGGAACTTGCCAATATCCTTTAGACAAATCAAGTTTAGTGAAAAAATGCGATTTAGAAAGACGAGTAAGTAGCTCTTCTAGTAAAGGCATAGGTTCAGCATCGAACTTCGTAACTTGATTCAATTTGCGATAGTCAACGCAAAGACGTATGTTATTGTCTTTTTTTCGAACAATAACCATCGGCGAAGAATATGCAGAAGTGGATGGTTCGATTATTTGTAAATCTATCATTTCATCCAACTCCTTTTCAACCTGTGTTTGGAAATGTATAGGGATAGGATAAGGTCTAACCCTAATTGGAGTATGTTCAGTTAGAACAATGTCATGCTCAATGACATGAGTTTGTCCAGGGATGTCAGTGAGGACATCCTGAAATGTTTGTAACATAGACGAAACTTGTCGCCGTTCTCCTAGAGACAAATCAGGAGAAACAGTAACGTCTTTCCATGATTCACTAGAATGAAGTGGGATCATTGGAAGCGGAAGATTAACATCCGAAAAACTTGTTTCCTCATCCTGTATTACAGACAGTGATGAGTAATGACCATGTTTGACATGAGAATCGTCCGTTGCCTGGAAAATAGGCTGTAGATAGTCAGGACGTTCATGGAACTCCGTAAGCATATTGATGTGGAAGGTTTTATGCTTCCCGTTAATATCGACGATGTAGTCAACATCTGAAATTTTCGATATTATATCGTACGGACCTTTCCAACTAATAAGGAGTCTATTTTCACGACAAGGTAGCAAAACAAATGCTTTGTCACCAGGACAAAGTTGTCGTAAAGTTCTCTTCTTATTAGCAAATTGTCTTGCCTTCTGCTTAGCAAATTCAGAAGAGGACGTTGCCAATTTGCATGCTTCGATAATCTTTTGTCTCAGCGCGATGACATACTCGTAAGAAGATTTTGTGTCATCGTCAATATTGTCAGCTGTTATAAGATCATGCAGCAAAGACATTGGGCCGCGCGGTCGCGCGCCAAAGACAAGTTCAAAGGGAGAAAACCCTGTATGTTCATTGGGGACCTCTCTGTACGCGAAGAGGGCCGCGGGTAAAACCCTATCCCAATCTTGAGGATGATCCTCAGTTATCTTCCCTAATAAGTTCTTAAGTGTTCTATTTAGTCGCTCGACCATCCCATTGGACATAGGATGATAGATGCTACTCAAAGATCTCTCTATCTGTAGAGTAGACATTACTTGAGACATGGTATCCGATATCAGTTGGGTGCCATGATCTGATAATATTTCTCCGGGGAATCCCAGCCGAGAAAATATAAGCCAAAGAGCATCTGCAATGTCAGCGGTAGTAATGCTCTTTAGAGGGATAGCCTCTGGCCAACGTGTGCACATGTCTACACACGTTAAGATAAACTGATGTCCTCTAGCAGATTTGATCTTGAATGGACCAATGATGTCTATCGCCATTTTCTGGAATGGACGAATAGGAATATCTGCAGCCTGAATAGGCGCAGCATGACGAGGACCTTTGGATTTGACTTCTTGACATACTTTACAGGATCGACAATAGATCCGTATGTCCTTGTTCACAAAAGGCCAAAAGAAAGCCGCAAGAACTCTTGACTTTGTACGGGAAAAACCCATGTGACCAGCACACTGAGAGTCGTGTGCATGTTGTAAGATCTTAACTCTCAAATTCTTGGGTACAAGAATTTGAGAGTGACTTGACTTAGTGGAGTCTTGCACCATACGTACAAGTACGCCATTCTTCATTGTAATCCAAGATTTACAATTTGAATCTTTATTCGGATCACCTTTCGTTACAAGAGTGAAGAATTTCTTAAGAGTCGGATCTTCTTCTTGTTGTTTTATAAACGAGTCACGAGAAATTACCAAGGGATCATCTTGGTTATGCACTTCATTATCTTCAACAGATGAAGTTTCAGGCATATTGAGAGCTTGAGCTCTAGTGACTACCGCATTAGCAGATTGCATATTTTGATTTTCCCAAACGGAAATTTGCTCCGGAGTGCATTCTTTGACTCCGTGAATGCGACCGATGATAAGATCAGCGATCGGATTCGGCAAAAGACATGCGTGTACATCTCCTGTGAAGAAAGGAGTAGCAATCCTAATGATAGCGGTAGAGTATTTCTCTATGGTGCCGCCAAATGTTACGCATTTGACTACTTTGCCTGTAGAATGAGAAGGATCTATGAGTGACTGCCTAACCCCAATAGTTGTGCATCCAGAATCAAAAAGTACTGAGACTGGATTGTCATTTACTAAACCTTTGTGTAAGACAAGAGAACCTCTCCCATCATGCGCGATTGACGCAGGAAGAGCGGGAAGAGGATGGCCACAGCTTAAAGTAGACACTGTGGTTGGCTCAAATAATGTTTTGCATTGGGGGCACTGAGATGCTCTCCCAAAATCAAAAGCGGCACATGCCATATTATTAGAGTCATCATTATCTTTATTTTGTTTATAGGCTTCGTGTGACTCTTGCTGTGCAGAGTTCGCCTGGTAATGAGCTTTATGTTTTTTGAATTGTGCTCTACCTCTGTTATTATTGCCTCTGTACTTATCATTGTTTCCACTATTATAACCCCTACTCGGGTTTGAATCATAGCTCCTTTGGTTACTATCATCATATTCATTATAATGAGTATCTCGGTAATTATGATCTTGTTGTCTCCATGAAGGAAAACTTGGATAGTTTCTAGAATGACTTCCTTTGCGAAAGTTCCTGTAATTATGACCACCCCTGAATCGAGGGCTGTCAGCTCTTCTCCAGGTATTCGAAGAAGAACCCTGAAATGATTGGTTACCTTGGTTCTGATAACTGTAATAGTTACCTTTTTTATTAAACCTATTTTGAGGTCCTTGGAATTTGTGAGAGTGATTAGGGTTGTATGGTGTTGCAGAAGCAACTGGCATACCTTCTTTAACCTTACTGTTGCTAATAGCTACGTCCGGATGTGCAGTGACGTATTGGGTACAATACTGTTCCATTTCTTTTAGAGACTTAGGTTTACGCTCATGTAAGAATTCGAGGAAAGGTTTATTTATACTTGACATAATCTTGTCTCTGAGTATCAAGTCCATAAGGGCTTCATAAGTCTTTTCTGTTTTGGATAGCTCAATCCAACGATCAAATGTAAGACGTGTCCTTGCAATGAATTCTGAGAATTCTACACCTGCCTCAGGCACCATTGTCTTAAACAACTTCCGATAACCCTCTTCAGACAACTGATACTTCTTTAATAAGGCTGCCCTAATAACATCATAGTTATCTTTGTCAGCCTCTTCAACCAAACTTAAACTAGTCAGAGAATCACCTTTCAGATTTTCTGATAACTGGTTAGCATATTGTGATTTGTCCACATTATGGGCTCGACACGAGCGTTCAAATCTATTTAGCCAGAATGTTATGTCATCACTGGAAGGGTTGAACGCTGGTACCTTGACCTTGTAAGTAAAGGGTTTACCATTACCACCAGATGCTTGATTAACATTACTTATGTTTGTTAACTTTAACTTTTCTAACTCAAATGCTAAAAGTTCTTTTTGGTGTTCATGTTCTCTTATTGCTTTTTTCTCTTGAGCTTCAGCTTCTCTTTGTAATCTTTTCTCTTCTGCAGCAGCTTGTAATTTTTTCTCTTCAGCAGCAGCTTGTAATTTTTTCTCTTCAGCAGCAGCTTGTAATTTTTTCTCTTCAGCAGCAGCTTGTAATTTTTTCTCTTCAGCAGCAGCCTCATCTTTTCTTTTCTCTTTTTCCATTTCCATCTGGAATCTTTTTTCATCAGTCTGTATCTGCAATTTCTTTTGTTCATCCTCTCTTTGTAATTTTTTTTCCTCAGCTGCTAATTTCTTTTCTTCAATCAATGCTTTTCTTTCTTCAGCAGCAGCAGCAAGTTTTCTCTCTTCTGCAGCTAATGCTTTGTCATATTGAGCAACTGCCCATTCTTCTAATTGCTGACCAGTCTTATCAAGAGCCCTGCCTTGTGTGATAAAATAATCTAATGTAGACATCTTGTCTAATAAGATCAGTAATTTGCAAAAGTAAATAAATTCACTTTCTTAGTCTTAATCAAAGACCTTGTATGATAACTTTTTAACCTGTGGAAAATAGTACTTAACTATCCCAATCACTGTGGGAAACAAGCCTTACAAAGGTCTTGTATAAATCCTTATATAATAACAGCTATAAGTTGCTGGTTCACTCTATAATATAAGTGCAGTGCACCAGAAATAGTGTTTTATATCATCAACTGTGTACCTTTAGTAATAGCAATTAACTATCAGTTGATTCTTGTACATCAATTTATATGATCAACTATATTTAAAATAGTGTATGTCGATCAGGCACAAAACAAAACAGTTATACAGAAGAACATGAAAACATTTGCGGAAATGAAATAAATCAAATGGGAAAAACAATAAAAGATAAACCGCAAGAGGATAACAAATACAAATAACGCCACAGTATATAAATATAAATTGAGAATAGAACTGAAAGATAGAATAGGGTAGACCAACAAATTACAAACAAATCAAAACAAACTAAAGAACAGAGGAATATTACAAAAACAACAATGAGTACAGTCTTCACAGCTAACACTAATAGCAACAGCTGTCGCAGCAAATTTTCAATCAAGAAAATTGCACCTATAGAAACGCACACATCAGACCCTCTATTACGTGGGATACTCTGTTGTGTGACACCGCCCAACCAAAACAACAACCCGCTGGATACAAACAAATATCACATATAAATATTTAAACATAAATACATAAATGCATAAATAGTATGGCAATATGATGTAAATAGAGTGTTGCAGAAAGAATGTGTTGTAAAGAAGGCTCAGTTACACTGCCTAATAGTACAGTACTGTGGTACTTTATTAAACAAATACTTCTGGTCTAATTATTTTAAATTCAACACAGAAATAGAAGCTCCATCGTTGATGTGAATGATAACAATCGATGTAGGACTTCTCAGTTCAATAACATTTCCTTTCGCAAACACTGTCAAATATTCTCCAGTCCTGATGTGTAATGTTCTATGTTTCAACCAAGCTTGCTGTGTAACACTGTCAGTTGTATGGCAAATGTCCAACGAACCAAATGTCAACAAACGCTGACCTAGTTACTGCATACTGTCGACAGGACAGGTCACGCTGACATCACTGTAGAGTTGTACTGTTGATGTATTTGTGTGTCGTAACAGACCCCAAGGAACGTCTGGTCTCAGTAGTTTACTTCTCAATATGGTCACTGTGCAGGTTGACCCAGGAAGCTGGCACACCAGTTGTTAATACTCATACTGGCCATTAGTTGTTAAATCACGTTTTATTTGTTAAATGCCGTGAATGTCCACCAGTTGATAAATGTAGATGTTGGGACTGGTGTAGTAAAGTGTAACGATTGTCAACTCATTAAACCCAGCACAGTTTTGGTCATACAGGTCATCTTGTCCTGGAACGTGATGAGGCTCCGACAAGAATGTGAGTGTAGACAATGAGTGTGTATATGAATGTCAGAACGCGAATGGTAGAATGATTCGATAGAGTTGACAGGTTGGTAGTACATCACTCATACTCACACTGTTCGAATTCAAGAAGTACTGGAACTACGGTGGTCTTTTTATAACATTTAATGGGACGCACACTTGGACAGTACGTGTATGGTTACAGGAACAAATGTCGACATAGACAGCATAATGTTGATCACAGGAATATCATCTTAAGTTAGCATTCATGCTTGGCAAATATCATAATGGAGCATTCGTAAATAAGCATTCAGAGTTCCATCATGTAAATCATCTGGCTTTACTGACTGGGCACGTCAGACCATAACCAATATATAGGAAGGCTCCTAGACCTAACCTCGTCTAGCGAATATCCCTTCACGTAAAGTTCAATATATATATTTTCCATAAAGATATAGGAATCCCAGACATGGGTTCTCACATGTAGCAGTGATCTCTTGGTTCATCGAGCGATAGTACAGGCATCCCTTTTTCTCACTCGATAAATACAAAGTATATGGATTTCAACATGGCTGTGCTTCTCTCGTGAGCTTCACTCACTATTGGATACAGACCAAAATTGGTCATTCGTTAAATGTCCTCATTTCTTCATAGCTTCTATCATAGAGGTAATTGAATAATATCATATAATCTAGTGCTGATACATAGGAATGTCATCTTCCTTTGAATAAATATTCTTTTCAAAAGTACCACTGTGCATCTGCTTATCGACAACGATGGCGAAGCCCAAGTTCATAATAAATTGTGGTTTTACCTTTCTATGCGAAATATAACTTTGCCATTCCTTGGCAAAAGAGAATAAACACTGGGGTAAAGTACATACAACATGTCTAAATGACTATCACTTTTCCCCATTTACTTATAGATCACTTTTTCGGCAAAAAGCCGGCTACAACAAAATTCGACATCCCGACAGGATGACAGCCATGAATCACACCCCCTGCTAGCGATACTTCCGCTGCATAGCCTTTGACCTTTTCTAGCGACAACCAACATAGTTCGACTTAGAAATGTAAAGATATCCATATATAAGACAGACTCGTCCTACTCATACAAACACTACGTATAAATTCAGGCCATAGATATACTGAAGCAAGAACAATCTATTCCTACCCAGCCAAAGAATAAATCGCAGTAGGCCTAGAATCGTCCGCGGAGTCCGATCGAAGATGACGGAACTCCTTTCAAGGGAAGTAACTCAAAAATGACTTCTCCTTAAGCACTTAAAAAGGAAATACTTTGTTTACAAAATATTTGCGAACATAATAAGTATATAAATGTATTATATTGCAAGATAGTAAAGATTGCACTTTACAATGAGGTTGCAGCCTCTAATGATTTGGACATCCACGAGCGATTTTCACATATTAAAATGCACATGGCAATATATATATATATATATATATATATATATATATATATATTCATAACCCTCCACTCCCAAAGGAGCATAGGCCTTCAACAAACACATGCCAAGTCCTCCTGTCACGTGCCATCATCTCAAGTTCTTTCCACGTTCTCATCATTTTCACCTCTGTTTCCAGCAATCTTCTCCATGTGTTTCTTGGTCTACCTATGCTTCTCTTGCCCTGGGGGTTCTAGAACAAGGACTGCCTTGTAATGCTATCAACAGGTTTCCTCAGTGTGTGTCCTATCTATCGCCATCGTCTTCTTCTCATTTCTTGCTCCACTGGCACTTGTCTAGTTCTTGTCATCAGTTCCACGTTGGTAATCTTGTCATACCATTTTAATCCCTCTGTTCTACGCAAGCACCCATTTATGAAAGTCTGTAGCTTTTTGGTAGTTGTCTTTGTTGTTCTCCATGTCTCAGAGCCATACAATAGGACTGACTTCACATTTGAGTTGAAGATTCTTATTTTCGTGTTGGATCCGATTTCTCTTGATCTCCATATATTGACCAATGCAATGAAAGCTCCTCTTGCTTTTTGTATTCTTATTTTGATATCAATGTCTGTCCTTCCAACTTTGTCTATATTGCTGCCAAGATATGTGTACGATTGCCATATATATATATATATATATATATATATATATATATATATATATATATATATATATATATATATATATATATATATATATATTATATATATATATATAATATATATATATATATATAATATATATATACGAGGGGCGTTCAGAAAGTAATGCACCACATCGTTTTTCTCAGGAGCTGTTTATTCAAAAAGCATGAAATTTATATACAATATACATGGATATGTCATGTAAACATCGGTATTATTCAACATAATCCCCATCAACTTGTACGGCTTTATGCCAGCGCGAAACAAATGCATGAATTCCTAGCCCGTACCAGATTTTGTCTTGATCATGTAGCCATTTCTTCGGTGCATGAATCACTCCTTCATCATCTCCAAACCTTGTCCCACGGAGTGCATCTCTAAGTGGACCAAATAGATGAAAATCAGAGGCTGCCAAATCGGGACTATAGGGTGGATGGGGTAGTACAGTCCAACCCAATTTGGTGATTGCTTCCCGTGTTGCCAGACTTGTGTGAGGGCGCGCATTGTCGTGAAGGAGAAGCAGGTCTGCTGGATTCTTGTGCGGCCGAACTCTGCGAAAACGTTGATTGAGTTTTTTTAATGTCTTAATGTAAGCTTGCGAATTGATTGTCTCTCCTCTTGGCATAACGTTCACAAGAATCACACCCTCAATGTCCCAAAAGACAGGGATCATGACCTTTCCAGCTGAAGGAATTGTCTTGAATTTCTTTCTTCTTGGTGATTGCGGATGATGCCACTCCATTGACTGTCTTTTTGTCTCAGGTTCAAAATGAAGTGCCCAGGTTTCGTCGCCTGTAACAATCTTAGCCAAAAAGTTCTCTCCATCAGCATTGAAACGCTCCAACAATTCAGAAGAAATTGCTTTCCTTTGCAATCGGTGGTCATTTGTGAGACTTCGAGGAACCCATCTTGCGCAAACCTTAGAAAATCCGCGAGTTTTTATAAGTGCATTTGCACTACCAATGCTGACTGACAGCTGTAAGGCCAATTGTTGAGTAGTGATTCGCCTATCAGTAAGAATAATGCCCTCAGCGCATTTCAACATTTCTGCGTTGGTGGCTGTGGCAGGACGTCCACAGCGCGGCCGATCAAGCAGCTCCGTATCTGCCCTTCCTGATTCTTTGATTCTATGAACCCAGCGACTGACTGTACTCCTGTCGATTGCAAAACTTCCATACACATCACATAGACGCTTGTGAATATTCACAACAGTTTCCTTCTCTGCAACGAGAACTTCTATCACAATTCGCAGTTTATAACGCAAGTTGCTAACACGCTGAATTTCAACAGTTTAGGGCAGCTGTATTATTTGGCCGGTTGCGGTGCAATTTAGTGCACACAATTGGCACGTGCCATATTTGAAGTGTGCAAAATTTCATGCTTCTATCTTCATTATTAGCTGAGAAAAACGATGTGGTGCATTACTTTCTGAACGCCCCTCGTATATATATATATATATATATATATATATATATATATATATATATATATATATATAATATATATATATATATAATATATATATATATATATATATATATATTATATATATATATATATATATATATATATATATATATATATATATATATATATATATATATATATATATATGTGTGTGTGAGATATATATATGTGTGTGTGTGTGTGTGTGTGTGTGTGTGTGTGTGTGTGTGTGTGTGTGTGTGTGTGTGTGTGTGTGTGTGTGTGTGTGTGTGTGTGTGTAAAATCACAACTTACGCCAATCCTGTCTCACAGACTTTTTGCTCAGATGAATTTAAGAGACTTGAATCTGCCTCTTACATGCGTCTGGGGTGTCCTTAATTTAATAAGTTCCCCTCTCTGACTTCGTGTGTGGTCCTTCAGTGTCCTCAGTCCCGGTTTCCTTTTTTAATATGAAAGAGATTTCCTGGGCTATGAAAGTCCGTCCAAAATTCTCAAATAAACGGTGTCCGGTATGTTAAGAAGGAATTCTGAATTCTAGGCTTTACATCCAGCAAGGTTTGGTATCTTGGTAAGCGATCTTCACAGTGGAATAAAACTGAAACGAGTCAGGTTATGTTCCCGGTCTCACGCGCATCTGTTTGTTATGGCGTTAAATAAACGACCCAATCATTGTCAAACAGGCTGGTGAAGGGTGTGGTACTTTTGAAAATATTCCACGTGAAATATGGTGCGTACAGCAAAAGGTTACGTATTACCATATTTGGCAATAAGATATACGATGCCTTGCGTACAGACTCGCGAACATGTCGTTAACCTCATATGACAATGTGCTCCAAGAGTAACAATTAATTACTTTATCAGAAAGTAATCTCTTATCTCTGTCTTATCGGTTCTGTCCATCAGTTGTCTCCCCATATTCCAAGCTTTGGTGATGCGCGCATCCGTCTTATCGTTGATTAGGCAGATAGCGCGGGGCGATGTACGTGTTAATCCGTAGCGGCCAAGCTGTGGTAAATAGAATTTTACCAACCTGCCTCTCGTAATAGTATCTCTACCTAAAAAATACGGAACTTTCAAACCTAACAAGCAAGGTAGAGGCCTCACTTAATCTAGCGCCCAAGAAGAAAAATAATGAGAAATCTTTGAAGAACATTTTTAAACATGATGAATGTTATGTGCCTCAGTTGCTTGAGGTAAAAGGAGGAACTGTGATTGTACATCCAGAATAAATGTCTACAGAAATCATTTGATCACATGCCTGTTAATGACATATGAAATTGATGAAGAGGAATGTCTTCATATTTTTTCTCTGTTGTTCACCAGTTCTAATTAAAATTGTTTTAATTGACGATAAGACTTGTTTCAACTCACTTAAAGAAGTCCCAGTTGGGTAAGTGACCTTAAACAAGTACAACTATAATTTATTAAAGCTGTCTCACCAAACATAACCATCTGCAGATTTGAGGGAAGAAAGAACTTTAAATATAACATCTATACGATCACTCATCAAGAAATAAACATCTCAGCGGACAAGACCAGTGTCCTGAAGACTTGGTGAATAAATAAAAGAAAAATAAAGGAAAACAAATACGTTTGAGTCAGCTCAAAGCCCCTCAGAATTATTGACAGATCATTTGAGGAAAAAGAATACTAATATTATAAGAGACATGGCCACATTTGCTGAAAGCCTTATCTCACTTTTTATTCTCAACACAGGAATTTTTGGATGTTTGGTCAGAAAACGAAAAGAAAGATACAACACCGACGTATTCTCTTCCCCCCTGTGACGAAAGTACTGAGATTCTGTCTTTCAAATGGCCCTTCTTTTTCTCCTTGCAATTTGTTCACTATTTCTAGGAGGGATTACAGATAATCCTTCTCCATGTTTCTTCTCCTTCTAGTATTTACGTTTTTTCAGAATGAGATCATGATGGAGTTTTATCTCATCTGCTTTATGTTTCTTCTTTGTGTGTTTAGAGCTGGTGTGTAGGGAATTGTTGCAGTAGTATTCTAGATTAAGACTATAGAGCCTTGATCAGATTTGCACCAGTTTGTTTTTCTTTTAAAGATATGACAGGCGGCTAGACGCATTTTTCGGGATTATATATATATATATATATATATATATATATATATATATATATATATATATATATATATATATATATATATATATATATATATTTCGGCCATTTTTGCTTCATTAGATAGCAGAGGGCAGAACTTAATCCCGGTTCTTTGTCTAAAGCAGTACCGGTTGCATCAGAATCGTGTAAGATGATTGATTGGCCGAGAGCTAACGGCATTTGAAATCATTGGGTAGAATCAAAGCCACGCGTATGACGTCACGAGGTCAGCGTGCCGATTTAAGAGAATAAATAGGCCCGTAATTTAATTCTCGTTCTCTAATGTAATTGCCAGCCGCGTGCCTGAGTCAAATTGTCGATTGCCTTTCAGTGGGAAAATTCGAGATTTGCAGGAACCGGCTTTTGTGTGGAAGAGCAGAATTTTTGATACCACAAAATTTCTCCCACGGCAAAGTTGTGGCATTCGCCGACACGCAAAGTCGTGCGTTAATTGCCAGTGGCGGACGGAGCGAAAGAAAATACGAAAGGGATTTTGGTGGAAAATCCGGAGCTCCGATGCTCAATCTTCTTACACCCGCAAATCGGCAAGTTGCCAGCGTGGTTGTAAATTTATTTCGATTCGTCCCGGCCATAATAACGCCGAAGACCTGAACCCAGAATAGGGAGCGGGCAGGTAAATCCAGAGTGGTAGCAACAAAACCAGCTACCAAATCGTAGTTTTTCCAGAAGGCAGTGGTGAAACCTAGTCGTCAATTGCAAGAATTGTGGGGAGCAACAAGGGTCAAAATCCTCTCCACAGATTTTTAGAGCAGAGGACAGCTGCTGAAGTGTAGTCTACAGGCGTAGACCAGAAAGACAGAACTGAGACATAGTTTTGTTGAAGATCATAGCAGAGGACAGCTGCTGAAGTTTAGAGGTGCAGTTAGCAGTGTTCGGGAGATTTCAGGATAGGCTGTGTAGAACCGAAGTCTGTGCAGAGTTGCTGTGGACACTTCGTAGTAGATCCAGCTGATTGTGTACTTAGAGTTTATATTAGAGTTTAGAATAGCTAGTTTGGAGTGGAGGCTCGGCATCTGAGACCCCACCCAGGGCAGTGTAGTTTATTTCATTTAATCTTACCTTCTCTCTCCATACAGGTGAAACTTGTGGGTGAAGGGTTGGGTTTTGATGATACAACCTTTGTAATTTTTCCCGAATGTGTGTGTTTCAGGAGTGCTTACACTGCAATTTTATGTATTTGACATGTATATGAGTTTTGTTTATAGATGTAAATAAAACTTAGACCTTTATAGTCTGGACCAGTCATTTCAATTACGTACAGTAGCTATCTGTTGTCTGTATCGTGGTGTATGTGAATCGTAATTGAACCTTATCCCCTTAGGGTAGTTAGAGGTGGTCGAGGCCATAGCAATTAAAACGTCCGAAGTGGTGAGGAAAGAATCAACCTCGGTTCTCAACCTCGGAGCCAATGGTCTCAACTTTCACATTTGCACTGTTATTTTTCATCTGAATCTATCATTTCAGTCTTTCTTCTGTCTAGGGTCTTGTCACTATACGTAGACAGTCTCTAGCCTAAAACCATTTCGTGACACCCCCAAAGGATGGTTAAAAATGGCAGGTGTGCTAAAGAGGTGTAAAAAAATCAGTAATTAAATATATGCTTGTTATCTGTTGAATAAAAGATTGTAATGAACATTTAACTTCATGATTCTTGTACGCAGTGAATCGAAACAAGTTTAGGTAGACTTCTATTAGTGTCTCATTGTCCCATTTTCCTTCACTAAAGTTTGTGCATGTCAAACCTGAGTTATGCAAATGTGGCCGTGCAGCGGATGTGTTGTAAATTGAGAGAGGGTTGTATTTTCGTATGATTCGTTTACTACACGACAGTAGGCAGTCAGTTAGATCATGTAGAGTTAAATTTCTCTTTTCTCTCCTTTATATCGTCTGACACTACTTCTTGCTTTATCGCTGTTATGTCAGTGGTTAGATTCTGTTCGAGTGGCTTGGGGTATCTATTTTTAGACCAGGGCGGACAAATTTATACCAAGTCTCTGACTCCTAATATTTCTACCGTCTCTTATCTTCTGGGCTGTATACAAATTCCCCTTATTCTACACGATTGTATATTTACTTGCTAGATTTTGACATACCTGTAAATTCTTGCCTTGGGCTGAATATCAAAAATACTTGACAGCAACACTGCCTTTCTTGATCCATGAACAACCAACCACTGTAGCAGAAACCTGCACCTACATCTATCAAAAGGTGGTTAACTTCGCTATTGCGCGTTCCAAAATCAGACTCATTTAATTTTCTTCCCGATTTAACACTTCCCCCCGTTCTCTCTAAAATATGTTCACCTTCGCAACACTTTCTCGCGCGTGTTTTTTTTTTTAATCACTCACCAAAACCTTTCAAGGGACGTAATTTAAAGTCTTCTCCCTTTGCAGATTAAGCTCAAAACTCATACAATCTTCTTTAATTTTATTACTAAAACATATCTATGCAAATCAGTTACACCATATTTTGGAACTCACGTGTAATACTAAACCAAAACACCAAGCTATATCTCCCAAAAGGGGACTTACAAATCTACCTCCCTTCCCTCAAAACACTTGTCACAGGAGCAGTGACATACAAGTTAAAATGACGTAAAATAAGAGAATAATGGACCGACTAGGAAGAAGTAAATAAATACTCTCGAGGCGAGTTACGGAAAAGGATTCGGGAGACCAACGACGTCATACGGAACAACTAGGTTGACGTCACAGTCACACAGAGAGGTTCCCAAGATGACCACTGAACTAGAAGAGCGCTTCCAAGATGACCACTGAGCTGGAAGGGCGCTTCTTTTCATCCCAAGGAGAAGAGTCAAATCAAGGGAACGAAGGAACTTTGAGAGAAAACCAACAATTGTGATCACAACTGTTATGACCATCTAGCTTACAGTGAAGTACTACAAAGGTTTGGTCAAGCAGGAAAATAAGTAAAATGGGTGAGTCCGTTTTAAAGAAGAGCGTTGGAATGCAAGGAAGTCATACAAAGGTCTTCGAATGTCAGACAATGAATTGGGAACGTTTTTGCAAGACGATCCCGAAAGTTAACTCTGTCTAAGAAATGACGGTCCAATGTTAGAACGATACTTGTCAGATTATGAAGCAGGGAAACTTGTAAATTGGAACCATATTAAAGAACTGTTTTAACCTTTCAAAAGAGACTGTCTTCCAGTGAGTACCTCAGTTCGTGTCGTATTCTGAATTCATTGCTCAAGGCGTTGAGGTTGAAATTTATCTCATCATTCACCCACCACTGTCTACCACTAATCACTCCACTATATACGATCACGGCCTGACTTAGGCCAACCAGAGTAGGTTGTTACATTGTGGTAACACACAGATAGACGACAAATAAAAACTACGCTGTGACATTGTGGTGGTGGTGAAGTGTTCCCAGTGACCAGGATTTACTGTCAATGAAGAGACGCTGTGACATTGTGGTGAAGGTGAAGTGGTTGCCGCGACCAGGATTTATGAACTTTCCAGAGGTCGAAACCGTGAAACTGCCGACAAACGAACATATTCGTCATAACATATTCAGGATTTATGAACTTTCCAGAGGTCGAAACCGTGAAATTGCCGACAGTCAAACATATTCGTCATATTCAGGAT
The DNA here is from genome assembly GCA_024509875.1 of Oreohelix idahoensis. Classification (NCBI taxonomy): domain Eukaryota; kingdom Metazoa; phylum Mollusca; class Gastropoda; order Stylommatophora; family Oreohelicidae; genus Oreohelix; species Oreohelix idahoensis. The sequence continues at coordinate 538,128 of JAMPIV010021090.1, forward strand.
TCATGAACTTTACTGATGTCGAACCTGTGAAATTGACAGACAACCGAACGTGCTCAAGATTACAGATGTCGAAACCGTGAAAATTTGCCAGACAGTCAAACGCACTCAAGATTACCGATGTCAAACCCGTGAAAATTGTCAGACAGCCGAACGTACTCAAGATTACTGATGTCGAAACCGTGAAATTGTCAGACAACAGAACGTACTCAAGATTACAGATGTCAAACCCGTGGAAATTGTCAGACAGCCGAACGTACTCAAGATTACTGATGTCGAAACCGTGAAATTGTCAGACAACAGAACGTACTCAAGATTACAGATGTCAAACCCGTGGAAATTGTCAGACAGCCGAACGTACTCAAGATTACTGATGTCGAAACCGTGAAATTGCCAGACAACCGAACGTACTCAAGATTACAGATGTCGAAACTGTGAAAATTTCCAGACAGTCAAACGCACTCAAGATTGCAGATGACGAAACCGTGAAATTGCCAAACAGTCAAACGCACTCAAGATCACTGATGTCGAAACCGTGAAAATTGCCAGACAGTCAAACGCACTCCAGATTACAGATGTCGAAACCGTGAAAATTGCCAGACAACTGAACGTACTCAAGGCACCAGATGTTAAAACCCTGACATTGCCGACGGACAAACCTATTCATCATATTCGGGATCACGAACCTTTCAGTTGTTGAACCAGTGAACTTACAGGCAGCTGCATGCCAGAGAAGAACTATTATTATATTTACTATTGTGTAATTATTTAAAATTAATTTATGACAATTTATTTAAGTTGGGTGGGTAAATTGTATTTTGGTAAGTCAAATTATAATTAACATCAAGTTTACCGACTAGAATACAAAGAAGAGCAGGTAGAAAATGGCAGAGGAACCTAGGATGGATCCAAATACAGTGGCCCTCCTACATATTACTAATGCCCTGGAAAGATGGAGCATCGAAAACCGACAAAGTAGTTTACGTCAAAATATCGAGACATATAGGGGAGAAGCTGGCAAGTGAAAAAAGTGGATCGCCAAAATAGAGAGGTACGCTTACTCCATAGGGGCAGGTGAGGAAGAAAAGAAGCGATTGGCCTTTTTAACCAGTGATGATCTAGTAAATGATTTTTTGAGGAGAAGGTTCGAAGAAGAGCCACGTGAAACTTGGGAAGAACTGAAGAAGAGTTTGTTAAACAGTTACGGAGAGTCGGCGGATCAACATTTCCTATGGGGATTACTTAGGAGAGTGAAGCAGGAAACAGGAGAATCCATCCAGTTGAAAAATCTAGCAGAAGAAGTTTTTAGGGAACAAGATATTCGGAGTCCGGATATTGAGGGACAGCTGGTTGGGATGTTCATAGATGCCCTACATAAGGACGGCATGAGGCTACTTCTTCTAAGGAAGAATCCAAGGACCTTGAATGATGCTATACAGTTAGCATTGGCAGAAGAAAATTTAATGCAGAGGTTCCAGTTAAGATCAGAGAACAACACTGAAGAAGGGAATTGGAAAGAAAACAGAGCCCCGAGGATTGGACAGGCAGTTAACGACAGACAGGGAGGAAGGGAGTTAATTGGCTATCCGCACAGGCAGTACGGAGAAGGCTATAACAGAGAACCCAGGAGGGGAGTTATACAGATGGCAGAGGAAAAACGCTGTTATTTGTGTCATGCCAGAGGACATCTAGCAGCTGTGTGCAAGAGGCGTAGAATGGAGAGTCATACCGGACCACGAAATGGGATGAGTGAAGACAGAAATCATCGGAATACAAGTGAGAGATATGCACCTGTGGAGTTTAGACAAGTATCCAGAGGTATGGAATGTAGACGTGGAAGGGTTGTAGGGGAAGAGCACGACCACAGGTCCACGTATAGAGATAGAAAACCCGAATGGGATTTTAGTAGAGAAAATGTCCCACCTAAGGTAGATAGATGGAGACCTGAGGAGAGGGGAAGATTGGATAGACAGAGAATGGGAGGATTTACCTCGAGAAGAACTCAGCAGACTCGTCGAGAAAACTATGCTCCGCAGAACCTCGTTAGACAACATAGAAGTATGGATATAGGAAAAATGTGTGGAATTAGGACCAGGTTTAAGAACAGACGATGGGATAGAGGAAGGAAAGTTAAAGAAAACAGTTTTTGTAAACGTAGATTACCAAATGAAGCTAACGGACCTAGAACTATTTACAAGGGCAGAGTGTGCAACATTTCGGAAGCACCTAGACACTGGGAAGGCTTAAATAAGAGACGAAATAGGATAGCCGTACGAAATTTTCTTCAAGAAATAAAAGGTGGAAGGTGTTTCGAAGTAAATGATTTTAATGTGAGGACGGAAAATGGACACTGTGCCAAGATACAACTGTGTACAAAGGAAGGAACAGCAAACAGTAAGATTAAAAATGGAGCGGAGATCAATTGTATAAGAGAGAGACCAAAGTTGAACTTGAAGAGAAAGCTAGATCCGAAAAAGATTAAGGTAGAAAAGAAAACAACCACTGTTGCAACTCAGACAGAAGAGACGGACCTAGTGTCTGAACTTATTAATAAACAGAATAGCAAAAGGTGTAAACATCTAAAGAAGGAGTTTGAGAGGCAAAAACGTTATGCGGATAAAAAGGCTAAGTTACAAGAATTTCAGCCAGGTGATAGAGTTTACTATAAGAAGCATGTGCGCCCCACTAAGTTTGATAACCAATGGATAAAAGGTTATGTTGTTCTAGAGAGAACGACATTAATTAAATATAGAATATGGAATGAGAAATTGAATCATACAACGAAGGCTCATGTTCAACAACTACGGAGAGATGACAATAGACACTGGATTGTAGAGCCCGGCATGAGAGAGAGAGAAAAGCAAGGAAGGAGAGCCACCCTTGTAACAACACCGGATATCGATATTGAAGTAAGGAATCCAGAAGATTATTCCTTGACGGAAAACCCTTTTTGTGACCTAAATACTAGAGTAGGAATGGAAACGGGAAGGAACAAAACAAAAAACAATTCAGAAAAGGAAAAGAGAAAAGAAAATAGAGAGCACCAGAATAGTGATAGGGAGATCGATAGAAGAAGAGGTAAATCGATTATGATGAGGTATACGGAATTGCCAGAAGATGGGGGAGAAGGACTAGCAGATCTAGACGATTGGGAAAGTGAGGATGATATTCCGTTGATGGAATATAAAAGGAGATTTCTGACCGAAGATTGGGAGAGTGAGGATGATATTCCGTTGATGGAATATAAGAGGAGATTTCTGGCGGATAAGGAAGAGAAGAATGAGGACACGGAACTAGAAGGGACCACAGTTAACCAGAAACGACAGGGAGATCCTCAGGACTTGATGAGTCAGACGGAAAGGATTTCAGAGGCACAGGAAAGGTTAGGCATTACAGGTGCACGAGAAAATAATGACAAGATTGATGTATCGTCGGATGATTCATCAGATTATGAAAGACGTCTCACAAGATTGAGAGATGAAAACCAGTCGGAGACGAGACAAGAAAGGGAGAAAAAGGGCAGAGATTCCAAGATGTCCACAATAGAAGAGATAACTGCATTGTGTACAAGGATTGAGAAGGAGATTGAGGAATTAGAAACGAGAAAGAACTTGATGGAGGCATCTAAGGATGGCAGCAAACCAAGTAGGAATTGGTGTAATGACGGAAGTAAGAACGAAGAAGTTGAGAAGAACTCAAGAAATAGAAAAAAAAGAGAGAACGATGAAGAGATAGCGGCACATTGTCCATATTTCGAGAAAAAGAAGAGAGAGCAAAAGGTAGAGAAAGGAATACAGAGAGTTAACAGAAGCTTGGAAGAGAAGAAGAAAATTAACAAGGTAGCTAAGCCAGGCATGGAGGAGACGAAGAAAGCGATAAAGGATGAATTGAGAGGAGCTAGACCCGACACCGTAGTACTAAAGTATGTACAGAAATTTCTGGAGAGAAAATTTGATACAGACTTATCAGAAAGAAAAGAAGAAATTCGCAGGCTGGTAATGAGAGTAATGGAGGAACTTAATTACTGGGGAATCAAAATAGTAGATAGAGACGTGTTCTCTGATTCGGAGTCAAGTTATTCAGAGGAAGAAGATAATTTAGAATTTTCAGAGGACGAGGACACAGAAGAAAATGTAAGAAGTAGAAATAAAGAGAGTCACATGAGGGAAGCATGGTCCACGGAGAGATGCGAAATGGTGGAAAAATTGAGAGAAGAAGTGGGAGAAGAGGGAAATGACAAGAGGGAGAAAATAATTAAAGTGGATGAACCAAGCATGGTGGAGCTGGAGAGGGTGATACAGGCCATCATAACACAGCCTGATTTTAACCTCTGTAGATCCGTAGTATGGCGGATGCTGGAAGAGAAGTATCATACACACTTTCCTGGAACAAGAGATGAAGTAGATATAGTTCTGACAAAAATGTTAGATGACGAAAGGATTGTGAGACGACAGAGAAGGATAGAGCAAGCAAATTGTGATCGAAGTCAGAGAAATAAAGGAAGAAGCAAATATAGAAATTGCTAAACAGATTTCGTGGGAGAGACATAGGGACCAGGAAATCACTATAGCGAAATTAGTGGAGTATGAGTAAGTGAAGTAGAGAGGCGGTCATGATGAAAATGTGGAGATAATGAATAATTAAGGTAGGTTAAGGCCATGGAAGAATGGCGGGGATATTATATGAGAGGTAGAAGAGCCATAGGAGATGGCGAAATCAAGAGTGAGTAATTGGGAGATTGGACGGTGAGGTATGAAGGGATATGAGAGATGGCGTGTATAAAAGAATGGTTAAGATAACCATGAGTAAACTGGGAAGTCACAGAGGAGTGACGGACCTAGAGAGCAAGGTAAAAGGTGAGAAATAGTTCCAGAGAGGGAACGAGTTAAGAAGTAGTGCGAGAGCACAGAGATGCTGCGGCGAGTGATAGACTCTTGTTGAGATTTATGCGGAGATAGGATTCTCCGAAAATTAGGGAATAGGGTGAATGGTGAGAGATAGTTCCAGAGGAGGGAACGAGATATAGAGTTAGTGTGGAGAGCAAGGATGTTGCGGTGATTACTAAAGTCTGGTGGAGACTTGTTAGGAGATAGGTTTCTCCTAAAACCAGAAGGTAAGGAAGAAATTGTGAAAGATAGTTCCAAAAGGGAACGAGTTTAAGAAGTAGTGCGGGGGCACCGAGATGCTGCGGAGAGTGATAGAGTCTTGTTGAGACTTGTGAGGCGAAGGCTTCTCCGAACCCAGGAAATAAAGTAAAATTGTGGAAGAGACATAGAGAATGTAATGAGATAGCAAACAGGAGTAAGAAAGAAAAGAGGAAAACGAGAGAATCCGTGAAGGCTGCTTATAGCAGTTATAAGTACAAGATGGAGGCGATAGCTAATTCTTGTATAAGGGGGTAAATAGAGTCCAAACGGACTTGTGCGTGATGCTGTAGTTGGGGAAAACTATAATGCATTACAGCAGAACAAGGGGTGTGTCATGGATGCAGTGGCGGAACGACTGGTACTATAGAATTAAGAAGCAAGACGAGAGAGAAGACTTGCGAGGGTCTTGTTATTAGTAGAAATACCAGTCATTGGGGAGAAACGAGTATAAGTTGAAAGGCTGAGCCACGGTTATATGGAGAGACGAGAGTAAGCTGAGGGCTGAGCCGTGGGAGAATGTTAAATGTGGTATATTAAATTTTAAGGTTAAATATTGTGGTAATCGTGTATATGTAAAGGAAATATTAAGAAGTTAAACATGTTATTACTTAGTATTAGGAATTTTTAAGGAATTAGTTCAGTATTTTAGTTGGTTATGAGTTAATTGGAAGGGGATCGTTTTATGGACCCTGGAGAGATAGGACTGGAGAGGAATGATGCTTTGAAGCATCATTTATTTTCTGAGGGACCCTGGGGTGAAAATGTCACTAGAGCAGTGACATACAAGTTAAAATGACGTAAAATAAGAGAATAATGGACCGACTAGGAAGAAGTAAATAAATACTTTCGAGGCGATTTACGGAAAAGGATTCGGGAGACCAACGACGTCATACGGAACAACTAGGTTGACGTCACAGTCACACAGAGAGGTTCCCAAGATGACCACTGAACTAGAAGAGCGCTTCCAAGATGACCACTGAGCTGGAAGGGCGCTTCTTTTCATCCCAAGGAGAAGAGTCAAATCAAGGGAATGAAGGAACTTTGAGAGAAAACCAACAATTGTGATCACAACTGTTATGACCATCTAGCTTACAGTGAAGTACTACAAAGGTTTGGTCAAGCAGGAAAATAAGTAAAATGGGTGAGTCCGTTTTAAAGAAGAGCGTTGGAATGCAAGGAAGTCATACAAAGGTCTTCGAATGTCAGACAATGAATTGGGAACGTTTTTGCAAGACGATCCCGAAAGTTAACTCTGTCTAAGAAATGACGGTCCAATGTTAGAACGATACTTGTCAGATTATGAAGCAGGGAAACTTGTAAATTGGAACCATATTAAAGAACTGTTTTAACCTTTCAAAAGAGACTGTCTTCCAGTGAGTACCTCAGTTCGTGTCGTATTCTGAATTCATTGCTCAAGGCGTTGAGGTTGAAATTTGTCTCATCATTCACCCACCACTGTCTACCACTAATCACTCCACTATATACGATCACGGCCTGACTTAGGCCAACCAGAGTAGGTTGTTACATTGTGGTAACACACAGATAGACAATAAAATTAAATATTCGCTGTGACACACTCTTCTGCTCATTTTACTTCCCCTTAACAAAGACATATAGTCTATTAACAACTCTATTGAACTTTCTTAAACCATTTTTCTGTACTCTCTTTCATTCCTAAAGTCCCAAGCTCTGGTCACACAAACAATACCCCTCTCGTTGCCAGTCGCCCCAAAGAAACAAGAAAACAAGAGTCGATCTACAGTATAGATGCCTTGAACACACGCATGTTTGCTAAACTCGAAATACACAAGCCTGAGACGTCCTTTTTAGGACGAGACAAAGTGGAGACATTCATCGAACAACTCAAGTTTACAGATAAGTTGAACTTTTTTTAAAATTTTTAAATCTATCTTCAGTATTAGTTAATTTTAGGTAATTGGTAGCAAAAAGTGGTAATATCACTTAGGAATTCTAGTAAATACGCTTGATAGACTTAATAAATATAAGTGGCGATTCCTTTTTAGTTAGATTTAGGTATTAGCTTAGATCAAGTAATTGGTGAATAGTTAAGTATCGCTTGGGATTTTAATATAACCCAAAAAATTTACGACAAAAGAAATTAAAAATAATAGAAATTAAATAGCGCCACGTGGCAATCGCTTGTGCGAGATCAGGGCAGCCATCTTGATAGACATAATTTAAGTGGCGATTTCCTGTGTAGGTTGTTGTTAGTATTAGATTATTGCAGTTAATAGGAAGTATTAGGGGAATATTTAACTATTGCTATTTAAGTATACGGGGACTAGCCTATTTAACTATTGCTAGTAATATTTGAATAATTTAAAAATTGTAGTGTGGAAAAATAAAACCCAAAGATTATTAATAATAATATCCAGCCACCAAAATATAATTTAAGTAGGCCTAAAGCAAATATATTAAAGTTACCTGGAAAAATTCAAACTAGTCAGGGACAATGGCACCATTAACCAGGAAACAGTCCGGGGAAGGAAAAGCCAATGAAAAGGACAAAACATTAAACCTGACGGAAAAAAACAGGACCACGAACACTGAAATCAGAGACACAGAAATAACGGACAGGATAGAGACAACAAGGGAAGAACTGGAAGGAGGCTCAGAAGTAAAAACAACAAAGGAAGGCAAAACGTGGGCAGAAGCAGTTAAAAACCAAGGTAGGGACACCAGGCATGATAAACTAGAAGAAAATACTAACCAAAAAAATAGCAGTGAAAGTACCAAAAAAGACTCAAGACATACAGCAACCCAGGCAGATCCCAAAAATAAAGATGTAGTAAACATATGTCGTTTAAAGATAACGCAAGTAGCTGGTGAGGCTGTCAAGATCAAGGCACTAGATAAAGACAAAATTATAAACATCTTTGATCCTGTGTTAGGCAAAAAGGCGATAGCCAGAATCTCAAAAACCCATTTTGGCATAATAATTACCCCAAATCAGAGTGACAGAATAAAAGAGATGGTAGAGGAACTCAAAGTAGAAGTAAAAACAGTGACTCTTGCACATGACATAAAAGTAAAGATAGAACTAGCAAAAAAGACCAGTAGATGTGTTTTAAAAGGGATAAACACTAACCTTTCAAGCGAGAAAGTTATGAACATCCTCGCAAAACATAACCCAGACATAAGGCTGGTACACGTGGACAGAATAATGGTCAAAGGGAGTATTGTAATCCCAGTGGTTATAATAATGGCAGAAGGGAGGGAAACCCCTAAAACGCTATTGTTTGGGAAAACCAAGAAGCACACCGAAGCATACATTCCCCCTGTGCTACAGTGCTCCAACTGTCGGAAATTCGGCCACAGAAGGAACAGTTGTAAGGGGAGAACAGTTAGTAGATATTGCTCCAGTAATCACCCCTCTACACAGTGTGAAAAGGCAAAGGCAGATACCGACTACAAAAAGGCGAATGGGAACAGAAAGTGTATCAGTTGCAAAGGGAACCACAGTGTCAGGTATCCGAGCTGTCCAGTGTACCAGCAAACCAAACAAGCACTAAAAGAATCCATCTTAACAAGAACACCATTTAAAACAGTAATTAAAGAAATAAAAGAAAACACAAAAAACACAAACAGTAAAGTTGCAGAAGAAATCAAGTCTGTAAAAGAAGAAATTAAAACTATTAAAACGCAGCTGTCAAAAGAAAAAGATCTGAAAGTAGATAACAAAACAAAAGAAAACAGCCAGCCAGACAGTTCAGCTACAACATTGGAAAATGGGAATGCGCAGAAAAGTTCAGAGGCATTGCTTCAAGAAGTGAAAGCCATACAGCACCAAACTTCCCAGGATGTAGCTAAACTGACTGTACTGAAAGAAGAAAATGAAATAATACTAGTCAAAATGTCTGAACTAAAAGAGGAAAATGAAATAATACTAAAAAGAATGGAAAGTGAAAGACAGGAGATTAACATTGGGAGAGAATTGAATGTAGTATTGGATGAAAATAGGAAAGTGGTCAAAAAGAACATAAGGGAACAGGAAAACAAAAGCAACTTAGAAGAAACTATCAAAGAACAAGTTGAGGTACTTTAACCATACTTAGTGGAAAAAATTAGGTACAAAATGACAAGTCTGAATGAGGAATTTCTTGAAAACATGGTTGATAATGGGCCCACGAGTACAGGAAATACAGAATAAGAGCAAATTTGATAGTTTGACCAAAATAAAAGGGATATTAGATGATGTTAAAGTTCAACGGATTTAGAATTATACAGTGGAATTGTAGGGGTATCGAAAAGAATTTTGCACCCTTACTAACAGAGACAGGAGGAACTACCGCTATATATGCTCTTCAAGAGACCCATTTAAACCCAAACAGTAGATATAGTTGTAAGGGATTTAAGATACTTAGGCACGATAGGAAAGAAGGTAGAGGAGGTGGTGTCGCAGTCTTAGCAAAAAATTTAAAGTTATAGACTGGGAAGTATTTAATACAACCAATATAGAAGGTATCCAGGTTACTATAGCAGCTGAACCAAACAATATAACAATCCTAAATGTATACGCTAAAGATGGCACAATTAAAAATTAAGAAATACTATCCATAAGCACCAGACTAGGCCCCAAAACAGTCATAGTAGGCGATTATAACTCCCATCATTATGCTTGGGGTGGACAACATGCAGACAATGCAGGAAAATGCCTACTTGACTTCATAGAAAACAATGAACTACTAATACTAAACGATGGAACTGCAACTAGAATTAATCCACAAGCTAACAGGGCAGACTCAGCAATAGACATAAGTATAGCAACTAACAACCTCGCGAATGTAAATTAGGAAGTGTTACAAGACACAATCTCAGATCATCTGCCCATTATCATAACCATGCATGAAAATGTTAGTCCGAACCCAGAACCAGAGAAACCGACTTTCAACTATAAAAAAGCAAACTGGGAAGCTTTCCAATCAGATGGAATATAAAGACATGGAATCAGATGATACTGACTTGTGGGCAGAAACACTGACCAATGAAATTCTGAAAATAGCAATAAAATATATACCAAATAAAAATATGCCACAGCACCTTAAACCAATAAATAACATTAATAAGAAAAGAGAAACTCAATGGAATAAAGAACCAGTTGCCTGGTGGAATAAAAGCTGTGCAGAAATTCATGAGAGAAGAAAAAGGGCGTGTCGTAAATTTATCTGAGAGAATTCTTGAACTAGTGGTCCCGTTTAGAGTGTAGAGTGATAGTGAAGGCTCTGTGATAGAAAGGGGTTTAGAAAGTAAAATAGTTGATTCACAGCTGTGATGGGGCGAGCAAGGACAGACTTCTTTACCTGTTCTCTCTATCTACTCTTTGACTCACCTGGCTAACTTATTAGTTGCCACTTACCAAAGCACACATGCGCTCACACCGATTTGGTGCTTCTAACACACGGACGCACGTGAATACAAACTATAGTAAACAAATAGGGGTAGTTTTGGGCTTGGGCCTTCCAACACACACGGAACTGAAAGTTATATTATGTTTATTTATCATTTAGAATCAAATCACAACATATATATCAGTTTACAGGCAAAAAATCATCAGTTTACAGAACATACAAATAATACTGACAAGATTGGGGGGTGAAGATTGATATTCAATATGCCCTTCCCTCTTGTACAGACAAAGGAAAGAAAGAACCCAGTCCAAAAGACAGATAGTTAACAGAAATAGATAAGTTAACCCAACAATAGATTAATCTGTTCTGAAAAGAGGGATTAGGAAACTAGTCCTATTATCCTTAACGGGTTTACCTTCTACTAAGCAGATTAGGAAGGGGAAATAACAGAGTTAAGAAATCCCACTTATAAAGTGAACAATACAAGGAATAAAATAACAAGGTGTCTACCAGGTACAGCAATTAAAAAATAGTTGCACATAAATCTCATTTAGTCATGCACGCTCGTGCTGGCCAAGACACACAAACACTCACACACACTTACCGATCTGGAAATCAGGCACTCCATAGAATTATACAAACGTCGTTTAAACACTTGACATATGAAAGTGTCCTTTACTTCGGTGTACGGCCCCAGATTTTGCGAGGTTGGCTGGTAGCAAATAATCTCACTTATCGCCGGACGTGAAGTCTAAGTGGTTTTGTGTTCTAGGATATAAAAGAGTCTATGGGATGGCACTGTCACAGTTAGATACGGGTGTTGGAATGGTGTGGTCTTTTTGGTTTCGCCGCTGGTGGTGAAAATTTCTTGAGTGTGATGGCAACAACTGGCCAGTGGGGTATGTTTTAAATCCAGTGAGAAAAACTAGTCACAGTTATTGTTAAGGAAAATAGATATTCTCTCACTCTCAGTGGAGTAATAAATAATATAAATGGCTCTGGCAAATGTTCTTCTCCAGTTAATTTTAATCTAATTGATGATGTGTTAAATCTGTCTTTGGGTGTGCTTTCTTTCTTGAAATTTTAGATAGCTCAGTCTCAGCAAATATCTGGAGTTGTTCAGAACTGAGTCTGGCAGGACTCTATACAATGGTTTTTGCCTTTTTTTTGCTGGGATCGCAAAGGTAACGATCACCCTAGATAAAAGATAGAAAACATGTAATTCATACCGAAAATCAAATAACATTCTAAAGCGCGATAAATTTACAGTTAACTATTTATACACTCGCGTCTTTAAATCATATAAATTCAAGAAGAACTCCCCGCGAGTTTAATAAAGAAGAAGAAGAACATAGAACTTAACTCAATTAAATTTAGTTATAAATTCTTTCGCGTCTTTAAATGTTACTTTAAGCATTTAAGTATCTATCATCTTTGAAAATAATATAATAGATATATCATTGACTTTTCAACTGGAACTATTTGAGATAAGTTTAACTTAATAGCTTTAAATTAATCGCAAAATCCAGTGAAATAAGATGAATGAACTAGACCACTGATCACCTTAAAACAAATATATTATACCGTTTAGCACAGAATAGAATTCACTGCAATAAGTTGAAAATCCAGAGGGAATCAAACAAGATTTCACTATAGCAAGTGCTTCTGTAAAGGTCTGGCAAACGAGTGATAAAATGGCATTTCTACAGGGTCTGTATATGTCTAACAAGAGTGGAACTTAAAGGGGTCGTGTGAGATGTTCACACTTTTTATGATCTCCGGAGGAAATCGAGATTCTACGCCGCCTCGTACCTGCATGTTATCAATTCTGACCGTTTCGGCTTTCCTCCCGTTCGTTCCGTGTTCCGAGCGTTCTCTGGTTGACACAGAGGTGCGAAATGTCTGCAAGAAGCTTGCTTCGTCCACTCTGGTTCACGCTGCCGTGTTATCTAGCAGCAGGAAACTTCCTCGTCCGTTCTGAGATCCCTTAGATCTCATACCGCTAGTACGTTTGATCCTGGCAACGCCTTTAAGGCAGGCACTAAAGAAAGATGTAGCGCCATGCTTGCTTGTAATCGCTTTAGAAACAGGAGTGGGCGTGATTGAACCTCCCATTAAAGGCCATGCGATCTCTAAAATGCACGGAAGATAGCAGTCTACATATTAATGATCCAACGTGTTGACAATCCACGTGGAAATGCTGCAATGCTAATGAGCCCACGTTTCTATTGTGCATTTTTAATGAGCCCAGGTGGAGAGAATTCCCCGTTGATGAAAAGTTACACCAATATTCGGGGGTACTGATGTTATCAGAGGGTCCTATCATCCAACAATTTCAGGGACAGCCGAGTTGTCCGTCACAGGGCCTTACAAAAATATAGAAATAACAGAACAGAAGAAAACTATGATGAGTATAAACTTATTAGGAATGAATCTAACAGAATAATATTTAAAGCCAAAGCAACTAACTGGAAGAAGTTTTGTCAGTCACTTAAACCTAGCACTCAAATTAGAGAAGTATGGAAAAAGCTTAAGGCAATCAAAGGGAACAATAAGCAAACAATAATGCCAACAATCGAACTACCAAAGAGAGCAGAAACAGATAAAGAAAAAGCTAATGCCCTTGCCGAGTATTTCTATAAAGTCAGTGCAAAAAGTAGTCTTGGACAGGAAGAAAATGAGAGAAGAGAAAGACATAAGATACAGTTTTCAAAAGAACTACCAGACCATATAGATGAAACAAACTATTTAGATGCTGATATAACAGAGGAAGAAGTAACTAATGCAATAAAAGATAAATCTAATACTGCCTCAGGGCAAGATATACTTAGTTATGAAATCCTTAAGAAAGTACCCAAAAGAACTATAAACATAATAACTTCCCTTCATAACAAAATCTGGAGCTTAGGAAAAATACCAAAAGCATGGAAAGTAGCTATGATAGTACCCATCCTAAAACCCAATAAGGAAGCCCATGATGTAAGTTCATATAAGCCTATCTCCTTAACATCACAACTAGGTAAAATACTGGAAACTGTTGTGAATAAAAGAGTTAAATTCTACCTAGAAAAAAAACCAGTTATATAGACCAAACCAGTCAGGGTTTAGAGCAGACAGAAGTACAGTAGACCAGCTTGTAAGATTAGAACATGATGTAAAGCTAGGGTTCAAGAGGAAAGAGAAAACAGTGGCAGTCTTTCTAGATGTAGCTAAAGCATATTATGAATGCTGGCCAGACGGAGCTCTTTACAAAATGAAAAAGATTGGCATTACTGGTAAAACCTATAGGTATCTAGAAAACTTTTTACAGGACAGGTATTTTGCTGTACAGGTGAATAATGATAGGTCAGAAATATATGAACAACAGAATGGGATACCTCAAGGATCAGTGACTTCTCCTTCAATTTTCACTATAGCTGTAAATGATTTAGCAGATGAATTAAATGACATAAAGAATGCTGTATCACAATTTGCAGATGAATGTGCCATTTGGCGATCTGGAAAAAACTTGGACCATGTTTACAAAAAACTTCGAAATCAAATAGACAAAGTTTCAGAGTGGATGAAAAGTTGGGGCTTCCAAATTAATGTAAACAAAACAGTAGGTATGATTTTCAGCAAAGGAAATTTAAAAAAAAATAACAAAATCAATATAACCATTAAAGGACAGAAAATATGTACCTCCTCAACAACAAGATTTCTGGGCATAACTTTAGATAAACAACTAAATTATAATAAACATATAGACAATTTGGTAGAAAGCTGTAGGGGACCCCTAAATATACTAAGGATTGTAAAAGGCAATGGATGGGGGGCCAGCAATAAAATAATGCTTATGTTCTACAAGTCTTTCATCAGCGGGAAACTGGATTATGCCAGCATAGTCTATGACTCAGCTGCAGCTTCTAGCAATGCAAAACTGGACAGGATTCAAAATGCAGCCATGAGAACCATTGCAGGTGCATTTATCGACACCAGTGGAAGCTCTAGAAGTAGCTCTCGGCATACCTCCCCTTGGTCTAAGACGGAAAGAACTAAGATTAAATTATTGGAGTAAAGTAGCACAAGAAGTGACCCACCCAGCACATAAAGCATTTGTCAAAAACCAACCACGTGTATGGGACGTCCCCTTAAATAAAGATAGATATCCAACAGGGTGGAGAACTATAGAAGATCTAACGCAGTTTAAAGAACTGTCAAACACAATTGAAAATAGTAATAAATATAGAAGCAAAATACCACCCTGGGAACTAAAAACACCAATCATAGATGTAAAGTCTTGTTCTTTCCACTCTGTAAAGTTGCTTTCACACACACACTGTAAAGTATTAGTCTGTCTGCTCTGTAAGGAAGAGTGGTGTGTTGTTGAGATCAGGCATGCTCCAGTCTACCCAGCTGTAAATGGGTAACTCACCCTAGTCCTGAGTTAGGGAAGGCAAAGGCTCCAGGGGAAGCAGGCCCTAAACTTGGTCACTTCAGCCGACGCAGGATGGTGTATGTATGAAGTAGAAGTGTAGAGTGTGATTACCGCGAATGGTGTACTGTTCGTGTGCTGACCAATATAACCACTCACACTTGTGTCTACAAGGCACCAATGCAGACTGCTGGAATCTTAGTTTACTCAATTTATTCAGACGTACACACTGGGACATACGAGTACATCATGGTTCGTTGACATATCAATTTGTAGGTATACATAGCAGATCTGAAGTCATGACACATTCAGAAATAATGGGCAGTACATCAAAAGTTCAATGTCATGATACATTATGGCCACATCCCCCTATCTGACTAAACGCGTCAGTGAAGGGCGGATCGATAAATAACCAAAGTTACTTGACGTCCATAGTTTGTAGTATATATTATGAAACCACGAAAGGGGGTTTCTAGCAAGATTGAGATCTCCCTGTCACTGTCCGATAATAAGATAAATAATCTGTTCTCTTGGCAGTGATCAAAACATATGATGACCGAAATCCAACATGGCTGCCTCCCTGAGTTGTCGTTCACTCATTCATAGGAAGGAGAATATAAGCCAGAGTTAATTTATAATGGGTATATAAATGATTTCATAAATGTTTCCATACAGCTCTACGGTGATCAGGTTAATTCACGTAGCCATAACCGCTGCAGGAAAATCTGTCATCTTCGTCGATACCAAACACGACACTAGCATAACGAAGCACCAAAAGTCAAGCTAGGCCTAACCGACGAGAGATCATCAAAAATAGGAGCTGGGTTTACCTGGAGTCCGAATCATCTATATACTGACATAAGGAGAGTCTCTAACACAAACTATCGTAGAGACACCATCTCCTTCAGAAGAAAAACCACTTCGTGAGACATTTTTTTCTGACGAAAGGACCAGCTCTTGAAAAACGTACCCCGCCATTTTTAGCAGTACATCGGAACTCATCACGACTTGTCAAGACAACTCATACTTCCGCTAGCAAGAATCTAGTCCCTCCTACCCATCCAAAATATACAATATAGGACTGATTCTACTTGTACTAATAATATGTAATACATATGAATTCAGGCCATAAACACAATAAGCAAATTAATATATTTTCTGGCCCTAAAAAATAAGTACAAACGCAAGCGCAATATCCTTGCGCTGGATCAATATCCAGAACGATTACTCCTATAATCAAAAGTGTGAATCAAACATGGATTATCTCGCTTTTACCATAAACAGCATTTTCATACACAAATGAATGAATGTCTATATTTTTCCCATATTAAATAGCCATATCGATTTTTGTAAAATGTGCGTCAAAATATGCACGCAACAGATTACCACACCCCTCGGGAAAAAAAAATGGTACATTTTTTTTTTTGAAATACATCTAGGAGCAACATACAATAGGCTCACAACGCACCAATAACAATGCGCAGATGATAAGCATAAGTTTTATGACCTTAGAGAAAGTACTTCTCTAAGTATAAATATTTCCAGAGAGGTGTCACCAACGCATACTACAATATTAGCAATGACACAATTTCCACATTAGTTTATACATAAATTTCATCTAAGATATCTTAACATCATGATCATCAAAGACGAAAAACATTGAAAGATCAGCGGTGAATACATATCAATGAACCGCTAAGTAGTGTTACAATCAATATATGATATATTACATATGTGTACACATTTCAACATAGAAACAACTGTATCAAAGTTGTATAACAGTTATGAATCATGTGGGCATCTAGACAAAATATCTGCCATCACATTTTCTGACCCACGGATAGCTCGCACCGAAAAATGAAATGGCTGTAGAGCAATCGCGTATCGCGTTGATCTCGCGCTCTTCAGATTTTTACTCTGAATAGCCGTAAGAGCTTTCTGGTCAGTTTCCACAATGAAATGCGCGCCCAGAAGAAATCTTTGCAGTTTAAGGATTGACCAAACCATAGCCAATAATTCACGGTCTAGGACCGAGTAATTCTTCTCTGCGGCATTTAATTTCCGAGAAATATACATCACAGGATGCAGAGTTCCAGAGTACTCTTGCATTAGTGCAGCTCCAATCCCGGTGGATGAAGCGTCACTACGAAGAATAAATGTCTTATCCTTAGAAGGCAATACTAGGATAGGTGAAGTAGAAAACATAGTTTTAACCTTATCCAAAGAGGATTGACATTCTTGAGTCCAATGGACTACATTAGGAGACCCTTTCTTTAGCAAGGAAGAAAGAGGTGACATAATGGAGGACAGATTCGGGATGAATCGTCCATAAAATTGTATTAGACCTAAGAGACTTCGTACTTGCTTTTTAGTCTTAGGAATAGAAATGTTAAGTATCTTACTTGTATTATGGTCTTCTGTTTTTAGGAACCCATGACCAACACGGTGTCCTAAGAAAGATATTTCGCTAAAACCAATACATGCTTTCGATGGTTTCGCTGTCAGGTTATGCTCGCGTAAGATAGACAATAGTTCATTTATACCATTATAGTGATCGTTCCAAGTATCACTGAAAAGACAGATGTCATCAAGATACGCAATGACATCTGAGCGATGAGATAGGATTCGACGCATCATGCGTACAAATGTAGCAGGGGCGTTCATAAGACCGAAAGGCATGAAATTCCATTGGAATAGACCCCTAGGCGTCGAAAAAGCAGTAAACGGTTTGGCGTGTTCGGATAGTGGAACTTGCCAATATCCCTTAGACAAATCGAGTTTAGTAAAGAAGTGAGAATTCGATAGTCTCGTAAGTAGCTCTTCTAGTAAAGGCATAGGTTCAGCATCGAATTTAGTCACTTGATTCAATTTGCGATAATCCACGCAAAGACGTATGTTATTGTCTTTTTTCCGTACTATAACCATCGGCGAAGAATATGCTGATGTGGATGGTTCAATAATTTTTAACTCTATCATCTCATCTAACTCTTTCTCTACCTGTGCTTGAAAATGTATCGGGATAGGATACGGTCTGACTCTTATAGGACTATGGTCAGTAAGAATAATGTCATGTTGAATGACATCAGTTTGACCAGGAATGTCAGTAAGGACATCCTGAAATTGTTCTAACATAGTAGAAACTTGTTTCTGCTCTCCTGGAGATAATTCTGGAGAAATTGCAACATCTTTCCATGATTCATTAGAGTGAAGAGGAATCATTGGAAAAGGTAAATTTACATCCGAGAAACTCGTTTCCTCATCCTGTATTACTGACAGAGATGAGTACTGTCCATGTTGGACTGGAAAATCGTCCGTTGCCTGGAAAACAGGTTGTAAATAATCAGGACGTTCATGGAATTCCGTGAGCATGTTGATGTGGAAGGTTTTACGCTTCCCGTCAATATCGACGATATAGTCAACATCGGAAACTTTTGATATTATATCGTACGGACCTTTCCAAGAAATGAGAAGTCTATTTTCCCTACAAGGTAGCAAGACAAATGCTTTGTCACCTGGACAAAGTTGACGCAAACATCTCTTTTTATTGGCAAATTCCCTTGCCTTCTGTTTCGCAAATTCAGAAGAAGCAGTTGCCAATTTGCATGCTTCAATAATCTTGTGTCTAAGTGCGATGACATATTCATAAGAGGATTTTGTGTCATCGACAATATTATCAGCAGTTATAAGATCATGAAGTAAGGACATAGGACCTCGCGGTTTCGCGCCAAAGACAAGTTCAAAGGGAGAAAATCCTGTATGTTCGTTGGCGACCTCTCTATATGCAAAGAGAGCCGCGGGTAAAACCCTATCCCAATCCTGAGGATGATCTTCTGTTATCTTACCTAGTAGGTTTTTCAGAGTTCTATTCAAACGTTCCACCATCCCATTGGACATAGGATGATAAATACTACTCAGCGATCTCTCTATCTTCAGAGTCGACATTACTTGAGACATGGTATCCGATATGAGTTGGGTACCATGGTCGGATAATATTTCTGCTGGAAACCCCAGACGAGAAAATATTAACCAAAGAGCATCTGCGACATCAGCAGTAGTTATGCTCTTTAGAGGAACAGCCTCCGGCCAACGTGTGCACATATCAACACACGTCAAAATAAATTGGTGTCCTCTAGCAGACTTTATCTTAAATGGACCAATGATGTCTATCGCCATTTTTTGAAATGGCCGAATGGGAATGTCTGCAGCCTGAATAGGTGCATCATGGCGTGGACCTCTGGATTTAATCTCTTGACATACTTTACAAGATCGACAATAGATTCGTATGTCCTTATTCACAGCAGGCCAAAAGAAAGATTGAAGAACTCTAGCTTTAGTACGGGAAAAACCCATATGTCCAGCACACTGCGAATCATGAGCGTGCTGTAAGATTTTAACTCTCATATTTTTAGGCACAAGGATTTGAGAATGAATGGACTTAGCGGAGTCTTGTACCATACGTACAAGTACGCCATTCTTCATCGTAATCCAAGATTTACGATTTGTATCCTTATTCGGATCACCTTTTGTTGCCAGAGTAAAGAATTTCTTTAGAGTAGGATCATCTTCCTGCTGTTTGATAAAGGAATCGTGGGAAATCTCCAAGGGATCATCTTGGATCTGCGCATCATTATCTTCAGAATGTGAAGATTGTGGCATATTAAGAGCTTGAGCCCTAGTGATTACTGCATTAGCAGATTGCATATTAACATTTTCCCAATTAGAAATTTGCTGTGGAGTGCATTCTTTCACTCCATGAATGCGACCGATGATAAGATCAGCGATCGGATTCGGCAAGAGACATGCTTGCACCTCTCCTGTAAAGAAAGGCGTAGCAATATTGATAATGGCAGTGGAGTACTTCTCCAATGTGCCACCAAATGTTACACATTTGACTATATTGCCTGTAGCTCGAGAAGGATTTACGAGTGATTGCCTCACTCCAATGGTAGTGCACCCCGAGTCGAAAAGAATTGATACCGGAGTACCATCTATTAGGCCCCTATTAAAGACAAGAGCACCCCTTCCATTATGCGCAATTGACGCATGGAGAGCGGGAAGTGGGTGACCGCAGCTTAAAGTAGACACTGTGGTTGGATCGAATAATGTTTTGCATTGCGAACACTCAGATGCTCTAGCAAAATCGAAAGCGGAATTTGCTACACTATCGGAGTCTTTTTTATCATTATTCTGATTATCGGTGTCGTGGAACTCCTGTTGTGCAGAGTTAGCCTGGTAATAAGATTTACCATGTCTTTTGTGTTGTGATCTACCTCGGTTATAATTGTCTCTATAATTATTATTGCCTCTGTTATAACCCCTATTTGGGTTTGAATCATAATATTCATGATCATAATCATCATGCTCATTATATTGAGTATCCCTGTAATATTGTTTCTTTTGTCTCCATGAAGCACTTGGGTAGTTCCTATAGCTACTCCCTTTCCGAGAATTTCTAACATTACGGGCACCCCTCGCGTGTCGAGGACTATCAGCCCGATTCCAGTTCTTCGAAGAAGAACTCTGATTTGAGTGGTTATCTTGGTTTTGATACTTATTCCAATTAACCTTTTTATCAAATTTATTTTTAGCTCCTTGGAATTTGTGTGAGTAATTCTGATTATATTCTGTTGCCGAAGCAACTGGCATACTCTCTTTAATGTTAGAGTTACTAAGAATCATGTCAGGGTGTGCCGTGGCATACTGGTCACAATATTCTTCCATTTGCTTTATTGTACTAGGTTTACGCTCATGTAAGAACTCTAGGAATGATTTATTTACAGAAGACATGACCTTGTCTCTTAGCAATAAATCCGTAAGACCATCAAATGTTTTCTCTGTTTTGGATAATTCAATCCATCGTGAAAGTGTAATTCGTGCTTTTGAGATGAATTCTGAGAATTCTACACCTACCTCAGGTCTCATTGTTTTAAACAAAAGACGATAACCTTCCTCAGACAGCTGATATCTCTTTATCAAAGCTGCCCTAACAGCATCATAATTATCTTTGTCGGCCTCTTCAACAAAATATAACTTACTCAGAGACTCCCCTTTTAGATTTTCAGACAACTGATTCACATACTGTGATTTGTCAACATTATGAGATCGACAAGCCCGTTCAAATCTAGAAAGCCAAAATGTTATGTCATCACTGGTAGGGTTAAACGCTGGTACCTTGACCTTGTACACAAAGGGTTTACCATTACCACCAGATGCCTGATTAACATTACTCATACATGTCAATTTTAATTTCTCTAATTCAAACTCATGTTCTCTTATTGCTTTTCTCTCTTCAGCTTCTCTATCTAATCTTCTCTGTTCTGCAGCAGCTTCTAATTTCTTCTGTTCTGCAGCAGCAGCAACTTCTAGTTTTTTCTGTTCTGCAGCAGCTTCTAATTTTTTCTGTTCTGCAGCAGCTTCTAATTTTTTCTGTTCTGCAGCAACTTCTAATTTTTTCTGTTCTGCAGCAACTTCTAATTTTTTCTGTTCTGCATCAGCTTCTAATTTCTTCTGTTCTGCATCAAATCTCCTTTCCTCCACTTGCATCTGCAATTTCTTAAGTTCAGCAGCAGTATCAGCTTCTTTTTCTAATCTTTTTTCTTCAGCTATTGCTTTCCTTTCTTCTGCAGCAGCTTTTTTTTCTTCTATTTGAAGTTTTCTCTCCTCAGCCGCAGCTTTTTTTTCTTCAACAGCAGCAGCAGTTTTTTTCTCTTCTGCAGCTAATGCTTTGTCATATTGAGCAACAGCCCATTGTTCTAAGTCTTTTCCAGTCTTATCAAGAGATTTTCCTTGTGCAATAAAATAATCTAATGTAGACATATTGTCTTCTTAAATCAGAAACCTGAAAAAGTAAATAAATTACCCTCTTTCAAGTTAATGGGAGACAAGTCTATACCATAGACTTAGTCTTAGTCCAAACTTGTATGGTTTATAATAACCAATGATAACTTGAGTACCTGTGGACAACAATAATTGTATCTCAAATACTGTGGGGGACAAGCCTTACAAAGGTCTTGTATACCTCAATGTAATCAAAGATCACTTGAGTACCTGTGGAAAAAAATATTTCCCTTTACCAATCACTTTGGGAGACAAGCCTTACAAAGGTCTTGTACATTTTGTTTTATAACAATAACAATCAGAAAGTACTGATCTGTACTATACTATCAGTGTATACCACTATACGTCATATGTCAACTAAAGACATTACAAATGACAAACAAGAAAAGACAATCTGAAAACATTTGCAGAGATCAAATTAAATTAAATAGGAGAAATGAAAAAAATGATCACAGAAACCGTGATGATAACTGCCATAAGATAACAAGACAAATAACGCCACAGTGTATAAACATAAGGGTGTAAAAAACTGAAATGAAAGAAAAGATGAGACCTACAATTATACAAACAAATCAAACAAAACTAAGGAACACAAAAAATGTTACAAATACAAATATGAAACAGTCGTCACAACTAACCAAATATTTGCAAACTATGTTGCATGCAAATTTCAATTAAGAAATTGCTCCCTATCGAACGCTAAAACAAGACCAATATCACTCGGTATTTCCTGTTCTAGTCACCACCCATCCAGGCCCGCAACATATAAACCCCTACACATATAAACAAATAACATGTAAGCATAAATAGCATACAATATCATTTATGTCATGAATGGAATGTGTTGCAGGTATAGTGTTGTAAAGCAGGCACAGTTTATTTTAATACTAATAACTTGCCACTTTATTCAGTAATAGATTTAATTTTAAACTATTACACTGTCAATTTTTCTCTGTTGAGCATCTGAAGAACCAACGATGAACTATGCACTTTATGTTCAACAACACTGTGATTCTTCTGTACGTTGAGAAATGTCAACAATATTGCTCCAGATATTTTCTACACTTGATACCACTGTCCTGTGTAATACTGTCTGTACAGCGAAAAACTGTCAACAAGCGCTGAAGCTGACATCGACTGTATAGCTGTCCTACTGGTGTTGATGTGTTCAAACAAATGTTCTTTCAGCTGTAAACTGTGATTCTCAACACAAAACTGCGTAAGCTGGACCCAGGAATCTGGCTCGCCACTGTAAAGTCTTGTTCTTTCCACTCTGTAAAGTTGCTTTCACACACACACTGTAAAGTATCAGTCTGTCTGCTCTGTAAGGAAGAGTGGTGTGTTGTTGAGATCAGGCATGCTCCAGTCTACCCAGCTGTAAATGGGTAACTCACCCTAGTCCTGAGTTAGGGAAGGCAAAGGCTCCAGGGGAAGCAGGCCCTAAACTTGGTCACTTCAGCCGACGCAGGATGGTGTATGTATGAAGTAGAAGTGTAGAGTGTGATTACCGCGAATGGTGTACTGTTCGTGTGCTGACCAATATAACCACTCACACTTGTGTCTACAAGGCACCAATGCAGACTGCTGGAATCTTAGTTTACTCAATTTATTCAGACGTACACACTGGGACATACGAGTACATCATGGTTCGTTGACATATCAATTTGTAGGTATACATAGCAGATCTGAAGTCATGACACATTCAGAAATAATGGGCAGTACATCAAAAGTTCAATGTCATGATACATTATGGCCACATCCCCCTATCTGACTAAACGCGTCAGTGAAGGGCGGATCGATAAATAACCAAAGTTACTTGACGTCCATAGTTTGTAGTATATATTATGAAACCACGAAAGGGGGTTTCTAGCAAGATTGAGATCTCCCTGTCACTGTCCGATAATAAGATAAATAATCTGTTCTCTTGGCAGTGATCAAAACATATGATGACCGAAATCCAACATGGCTGCCTCCCTGAGTTGTCGTTCACTCATTCATAGGAAGGAGAATATAAGCCAGAGTTAATTTATAATGGTTATATAAATGATTTCATAAATGTTTCCATACAGCTCTACGGTGATCAGGTTAATTCACGTAGCCATAACCGCTGCAGGAAAATCTGTCATCTTCGTCGATACCAAACACGACACTAGCATAACGAAGCACCAAAAGTCAAGCTAGGCCTAACCGACGAGAGATCATCAAAAATAGGAGCTGGGTTTACCTGGAGTCCGAATCATCTATATACTGACATAAGGAGAGTCTCTAACACAAACTATCGTAGAGACACCATCTCCTTCAGAAGAAAAACCACTTCGTGAGACATTTTTTTCTGACGAAAGGACCAGCTCTTGAAAAACGTACCCCGCCATTTTTAGCAGTACATCGGAACTCATCACGACTTGTCAAGACAACTCATACTTCCGCTAGCAAGAATCTAGTCCCTCCTACCCATCCAAAATATACAATATAGGACTGATTCTACTTGTACTAATAATATGTAATACATATGAATTCAGGCCATAAACACAATAAGCAAATTAATATATTTTCTGGCCCTAAAAAATAAGTACAAACGCAAGCGCAATATCCTTGCGCTGGATCAATATCCAGAACGATTACTCCTATAATCAAAAGTGTGAATCAAACATGGATTATCTCGCTTTTACCATAAACAGCATTTTCATACACAAATAAATGAATGTCTATATTTTTCCCATATTAAATAGCCATATCGATTTTTGTAAAATGTGCGTCAAAATATGCACGCAACAATAGACTACTCAGTTATTGAAAAGATCAAACAAAACATAGAAGATAAGAAAGCCAAAATGATAAGTAGAAAGTTCATAGATCGACTAACAAAACAAAGTCTGGCTGTCTACACTGATGGATCCAAGGTGATAGTGGGCAACTAGGTGCAGGAGTTGTAATACCGCAGTGGGGAATTAAAAAGAGCTACAGTGTAACTGAAGGGGCTTCGATTTTTACCGCAGAGATGGTAGCAATTCTAAAAAGCCTAGAAATAATCGAAGATAACCCACCAGAAGCTGTTACGATATTTACAGACTCACTATCATCACTACAAGCACTAGAACACCCAGGTAAATGTAGCCGGCCAGACATAAAGGAAGAAATTCTAGCAATTAATACATCACTAGGGAACAGAAGATGTAGTGTGAGGCTAGTGTGGGTTCCAGCACACATAGGTATAGCTGGTAACGAGTTGGCAGACCAGAACGCCAAGAATGGAAGAATAAGTAATGGATGGGTTTGAAAAAAAATCGAAAAAAGGTGATTCGTCTTACGAGGACAAAAGACAAAGAAAAGAATAAGTAAAAACAATATAAGAGCAGGACTGGGAAGGTCGGAGATCAAGAGCCAAGTGAAGTTAACTATAAACGAGGAATGGAAGACAACATGGAAGAAAAGTAGAAAAGGCAGACACGCGTTCAAACTGCTGAAAGAACCAACGAGGACGTGCCAGGTCAGAGAAGAATTAAAGATATTTATTACACATAAGGGAGGGAAACCCGAGGCCTGTAAACAGTACATTAATATGAAACAAATATAAAGGTAAGTTATCAGGCACTCGCAGGAAATAAAGAAGTAGAACACCAGACAACAGAAAAACAACAGATATGAGTGGCTTACCCAGGATTTTAACACTGGACCTTCCGTGCGACAACCCCGCCTAGCCATGCAAGCGAATCACACTATCCGCCCTGCCATCTATGCATCATCAAAAAATGATGTTTCAATGGCAGGTATGTGTAATAAATGTTTATACAATACCAAACCTACCCACTATCCTGTTCTCACTGTTCTAGTCTACTATCATTTACTGGACACAGTATTAAGGGCCTTGTCTTGTTGGATTCGGCCTATATGCTTGATAGAAATATAACAGAAGTGATTGCGTCATTAATAGGCTGAACTGCCCATGGCGGACTTCTGGTGTCGTGTATTGTGGTTCGCACTGTTGACCTGCCATTGAAACATCATTTTTTGATGATGCGTAGATGGCAGGGCGGATAGTGTGATTCGCTTGCATGGCTAGGCGGGGTTGTCGCACGGAAGGTGCAGTGTTCAAATCCTGGGTAAGCCACACATTTCTGTTGTTTTTCTGTTGTCTGGTGTTCTACTTCTTTATTTCCTGCGAGTGCCTGATAATATACCTTTATATTTGGTTCATATTAATTAAGAATTAAAGATACCATCAAACAAAACACTGTGGCGTCTCCGTCTCGGTGCAGCATACTTTATGATAGAAGAACCACACTGCCTAGTATGTCAGGAAGAGAATGACATAGACCACTACCTGATCCAATGTAAAAAGTATGAACAACAAAGGCTTGAATTAAAAACTTACTATAAAAATCACAATATAGATTTGACAGGTGATAAGGTTTTAAGTATAGATGCCCCAAGAGATGCCCAATCAATACTTAAAAGATATATACATAAAACAAAGGAAAACATATAAGGTTAGTTACAAAAAAAAAACAAAAAAAACCACACAAAATAAAAAGGAAAAAAAAACTTATCAACTACTCATAGGACAAGGAAAGACAACAAGGTATTAAATAAAAAAAACAACAACTCAAAAAGAACAAATACTAATACAAAGTAAAACAAAGTGTAAAGGACAATAGTTATCAAGAAACAAGACAAAAGAGAAAATAAAATGGACAAATACTAATATAAATTAAAATCAGCAACTGCTAAAGACAATAGCTATTTAAATTGAATACAAAATTAAAAAATAAAATGACACTAAATACCCCAATTATAACCAAATTTCAGGTTGAACAGGGTAGACCAAGATGGAACGAGAAGAGGCAATAATGGACAACTGTTAAGTGCCCGCTCTCCACCCATCACCTCATCAAAACAACAACAACACAAACAATAAAGCACTATAAACTTAAGGGTCTTTTATATTTGGACATGCGCCCTAACCGACTAGGTTGAACGGGACGCGCCTCGCCAAAACGAGGCAAACGTTTTACAAAAAAAAAAAAAAAAAAAAAAAAAAAGCGCAATCAATGGTGGATCAACGCTACATGACGCAGTCAACAAATTTGCAAACCTCATATCCTTAGTCACCGAACAATGTTCATGCAGCCCAGAGAATAGATGATCGCGTGCAACTACGGGGCAACTGACTCATCATTTCAACCTGAGATGGCACCAACATGCGAGAACTTGGAAAAATAAGGCAAAAAATGTACATGATGCTACAAGGCTGCAAATTTGGGCAGGAACATAAAAGCTCTTGAGGCAGCGTACCATAGCAAAACCTTAAGATTCGAGCGAAGAATTTATTACCCTTTTAAATGTACTACTGCATATGTTTTTCCTCATGCCCTCTCATTTTTATTACCGTTGAGAAAACTTGTAAAAGGTTTTATTTTCCAAAATGGCGGCCGGCCATCGGGTGGGCAGGCCTTCATAATCGTGCGCAGTCTGACAAGCACGTACATGTCACCGCATAGTACCAACTTTTTTCAACATGAAACAGGTTTACCTTTTGTGGGATCTGTAATTTGGTTTTGGCACGCTTTTTGAGTTCATTTCGTTGATGTGTTGTATGTAAATTAAAAAAAAGATAAATTATAAAAAAAATTTTAAACACACGCTTTTAATGCACTAAGAATCCAAAAATAATTTTTCAAAGAGTTTATAGCTTGCAGTAAAAAATATATAACATCAAATTGACAAAAAACGTGGGGCACTTAAGCGCGTATCATATATTTTATCCATAAGTGTCTAATGAAGTATAAAGCAGAAGTTAATTTTATGCAGAATCAACGCCCCAAGCTGTTTGTCAATTTGATGTTGCAGTTTTTGACTGCAAACTATAAACTCCTTGAAAAATTATTTTTGAGTTCTTCGTGCATTCTAGCGTGTGTTTAAAATATTTTATTTTTATTTTTTGTTTTCTTCTTTTTAGTGTTTGAAAAATTATGACATATTAAAACAAAAACAATATTTTTACTTATTGTAAATCTGGTCTAAAATTTCTTAAGCGATCCATTTCTTTTAGAGTGTCAATGGTACATGGCTTTGTGCCTGTTAATTTGGTGCAATCAATTTCTTCAATTTGAAGGCCATCTAGTGATCGAACTCGACTTTCCCTTCATTCATAATTTTATGATTTGGATTGTTTCCCGTGATTTAGGAGAAAAATTAATTTACTTGATTATGGCCCCTGATTTGTTTACATTTCTTTACGAGAAACGTTAATTACTCATAATGTCATAATTACAATATTAAATTATTAATAATTGACTGATTATTGTATTGTCTTCGGGAATACACAACTACGCCAAGTTTCAGAGCTACTGCTCTTCTGGAAGTGATTGAAAAACCGATTGCAAGATTTGAAAGTGACACGAGCGTGACAAACAAGTGAAGTTACATAAAAGCGTGTTAAAAAAATAGGACTATTTCCAACAGGCTATTGGTACAAGGCGACTAATAAGAGGTTGCGCATGGGATTGGCGAAACAAATTGCTACAGAAACAACTGCTACAAGAGCATGTTAATGTTTACTGCAGGATTCCTGCGCGGGGGTCAGCTGCAATGGTGGCCCCATGTGTGACGAAATCAGTCGTGCAATTTTTATAACTCTCATTAACTCTGAAAGTATCTCTTCATTTCTTCATTTTTCTAACTCATCGTTCTATTATTTGCCATATTTATTGCCCTTACATTCTTTTACTGTAACCACTCCCCAGATGTATTTTCGTTCCGCCAGGTGAACTGTGGTATTATCGTAACACTACCCAGTCATTATCACCGGTCAGCGGTAATACGTTTATCTATTTGAGTCGCCGGCCACCGATAAGAGATAAGAGACGATCCTCGTTTAACACGATATGGTCTCGTACGAGGATGAATATGAAGCCAATATTGACTCTGAGAGAGCCGTGTGAGGTGTGCGGAAACACAGGCGTTAATAAGATAATAGCTTTCGCCGGGTCATTCCTGTGAGATTATTACAGATAATCTGTCTGGGAAGACAATATTTCAAGGTAGCATCTGGCCATCAAAGAGATCACAGATTTGTTTGTGAGTTGGCGAAAATATTACCGCATTAATTGAAAGAGGTCACGCATAGGAATATTAAATGTAATATTTTAAACACGTGGAGGATATTTTGAATTAAAAGACCTCAACCCAGTGCTAAAGAGCTGACCATTGGTTTCATTTGAGAGCCGGAATATGCTTTGGTTCTCATTGGCAAGTTTGCCTGGAAGTACAATCTGGGATTTGAACTGAGAATGAGAAATATAATCTAGCGAACTCAGAGACACAGAAGAGACTGCATCGCATCGCCAAATGAGAAAACTCCCAGAAGCCAGTGAGACATTGGATTTAGAATTCCATAATTATAAGCGACCGATCGAGTATTTGGGAAATTAAAACTCAAACAAGTAAACCCACATTTATAAATACAAGACTGCAGTCTTAAGGAATTGGATCACCCGTCATAAGAAAATATTTCCAGACCAAGTGATTCACAGAACACCCGTCATAAGAGGAATCAAAATATTTCCAGACCAAGTGATCCACAAAACACCCGTCATAAGAAGAATTTATCAGGCCAAGTGATTCGAGAGCATATAACATAAATTGCTCGTGTCCATTCTAACCTGTGCGAGGAGATTGCAGATTCCCACATTTTTGGGGTGAGTGTAACAGTTATTTTACAAATGTGAATTTGACTTGTTTTTCTTGCTAGGTGGTTAATAATGAAGCTAGCAACCTCAACATATGAATATAGTTTATTCATGAACCACTGCAGCAAGCGATGGTGATTGTTTCTGGCTAGTCGTGCGGAGAACCGACAGCAGAGGTGACCCCAGAATCCGAATGGAGCAGTAATGAGTGATGATTACATCACAGGTGCCTGAAGTGTATAGTATCATTTTGTGAGATCTAAGTAACTTGTTAATGTTAGTTCACGCACAAATCATTATTCGCACTGGCCAGACACATTTTCCCAGTTTAATACACAGAAGAGTACTGGTGATTTTTAATGATCTTCTTTGAGCTACGCTGTGTACTCAAGAAATTTATTCTTCCGAGAGATTAACATTGGTGGATGGACAGTGAGAGGATGCGCCTGTTAAGCTTCAAATTCAGTGTACTTAGCAGAGACATTTGTTCTTTCTATTTTGTCTAAAAAGTTCGTGGTTACAAGCTATCAGACGGTTTGAAGTACTAACGTTACTGCGCCACTAGTGTGAGAGAAGAGCATCAACACTAACCGCCTACATTGGACGAGTTATGTAGAGAAGTGCACTCATCACCAAAAAAGAAGTGACGAAAACCACAGCTGCAGGACTCACCTAGATCAGTTAAGTCCTGATTAAAAGTCATCAGCAAAACAAACTTTTATCACTCCCTATTAAGTCTCCTTGAAGACGCTTTTATCTAAAATTTCATTAATCTTTCCATATTTATTTTAACCTGTTAAAGACTAATTCACTATTAAATTTGTTAAATGTTATTTTAAAACTAAACAAACATAGTTGATTCAGTTATTACATGTATGAAAGTAAAAGTAAGAGCACGACTTATATATATATATATATTTAGACATATCATCTCAACCCGTAACCCGTCATGCATGGGTCGTAGGGGTGCCATGGTGGAAGCATCAGCAGGCAGGGTCCTCCACTGCTCTCTATCCTCAGCAATGCGTACAAGTGTGGAAAAACCGTGCCCTGCCCATTCTTTGATGTTATCAGCCCAGGATTTTTTTTTACCTTCCTCTTCTCCGTTTACCTTCGACTGTTCCCTGAAGGATCTTTTTCGAAAGGGAGTCATGATGAGTTACATGCCCAACCCAGGCAAGCTTTCGACGTTTCACTACTGACAAAAGTGGTTCTTGGTAGCCTGCATACGTGTTTATTTTCTCTCTAACATAGACATTTGTTTTGTGCTCTTTATAGCAAATGCGCAAAATTCTTCTATAACATTTATACTCGAAAGCCTGAATCCTTCGCTCCGTATCTGCAGTGAGTGTCCAGCCCTCACACCCATACAAGAGAATAGATAATACAAGTGATTTGTATAATTTGATCTTCACAGGAAAACTGATGTTACTTTTCCAGATCACATTCAGCCTTGTCATGGCATCTGAGGCCATCTCAAGTCTTGTCTTGATTTCTTTACTTGATCTTCCATCACTACATATAGTGGACCCCAGATATTTAAAGGTGATCACTTCTTCTAACGTTTGCCCATTTAACGTAATGTTGGTCGGAACATGTTTCTTATGGCTATTCACCAATATCTTGCTTTTTTATATATTAATTTTCGTCCCGTACGTTCTTGTTACTTTCTCCAGTCTAGAGGTAAGGTCTTGAAGTTCTGATTCTGTTCCAGCTATAAGATCGATATCATTAGCAAAACGTAGATTGCAAAGAGGTCGGCCTCCAATCGATATGGTTGTTTTATAATCGTAGAGAGCCTACTGCATAATATGTTCTAGATATATATTAAAGAGCACTGGTGACAGGATCAGTGTTGCCACTCAAGTTCTAGAGATAAACCCAGATGCTGTTCTAAAAAAACACAGAAATACCCAGAATATTTTATGCCTCAAATACACGGGATAGACGATGCGTACATAATCTTTTATGTGCATCTTTAGCACAAATAATCTGTGTGCTCCCAATTATTATGTATTTCTTCATTTTTTTGGTTTTAGTTACCAAAAATTAACAATTAAATAAAAATGATTTTAATAACACGCCAATATATGAACTCTTGAAAATGAGATATTTTAACAGTAATATACTTACATTAGTTACATTAACAAAATGTTCCTCAAATTAAATATAAAATGTTAGTTGTAACTTGATACTGTTGAAAAATGTCACTTGTCAGAGACTCGGCATCCATGTCGACAACTTCTCCTTCGTCAAGATCATATGCATGAATTGACAACGTGGAATCTTGATTGTGAAGTTCCAGAATCTTTGTATATCTCTGCCGACAACGTCCTTCACGCATATCTTCAACCACGCTTTTACTAGGATTAAACTTATGACAAACTCCGTCTTTGGCAACTGCTTGCTTGGCTAGTATTCGATTGGAAACTGTTTCACACGAAAGCTTGTTGGTTTCTTTAGTTTTAACTAAGTTAACCTTCGAAAACACTCTTTCGACGCATGCTGAGGAGTGAGGTAGTGCCATAAGCGTGCACATGAGGTCAGCCAAAACATCAAATTTCTTCTGGTTATTAGCATCTGTTACTTGTTGCAGTCCCAGCCAGAATGCGGGCGGATCCTCATACACTAGATGTCCAAGATCTTTTCGGTACGATGCCAGTTCTCGCCATTGATCAGACAGACGATCAAGGCTCTCTTCTGAAACAACTGTTGGGAACTGCGCTGCTAATGGAATGACAGAAGGTTTGTTGATATCGAGAGCTTGCTTTGGATCCAACAGCTGAATTTGCGCCAGAACACTGTTTTGTTCAAGTGGGAACCTGCGTCGTATTTGAGTACAAAGTTCAATCAGGTATGCCAATGCATCCTTGCGAAACTGGACTTCTTTATCTCGTTGTCGTGAGACATTCTAAATACACATATATAAATTAAAAAGTAAAATGTAAAGCCTAACACATAAATTCAATAAAAGGGAAAGAAGAATGGTAAAGTACAGTGCTGTCACAATGGCGTACAAAAATCCCCATTGTTTTCTACTTCGTCTGCAAATTGTAACGTTTCCACGTTGATAGTAAAGCCTATAGCAGCATACATGCGTTTCCACAAAACAATAAAACGTGTACTGTATTTCTAAGAAAACCTTGAGCTAGGCACACTGCGTAATGACCTAAATTAATACTTCCATTAATTTCATTTTATACACTACGTTAACATAAACGGAAGGACAGATGGAATTAGGATAGAGAGAGGGAGGGCTGAAAGCAGGAACGCCGGCAACACTAACACGCGTCTCGCGATTAAAATTAATGCCACCCCCAACGCGAAAGGCATGAAGCACTAACTTTTTTTCAGATGGACAGTGATAAAAAAAACTACCCATACGAGAGTTAGGTTTAAAAACCTGAAAAATTCTTATTAGGAAACATGACATTATACTGGTTTACGTTTGAAAGCCTGACAGTACAGCAGACACCCTAAAGTTTGGAAGTGAGGAGGTGGTAACAGCACGACTATCCTAGAAGAAAATGCATATTTTGAACGCAGCCACTTAGCTCCCTTAAAACTTATATATTTGGGTGCCTTAGTGTAGTGGATTTGATGGTATTGTATGATGGTGATATTATTAAGTGTGATGCATGAGGTCAGCTGTGAAGGCTCCTGAGATAAAATGTAGCTGTGAATTGTCAGAAGGCCCTTCTTACTACCACTACGACCTCACACCTATCTTTTTTTACTAATGAATGTGGCTACGTTAAATGTCTAGGGTAATGATATTGTTGCAAGTGGATTTATGGAAGGGAAGTAATCTTTGGAATGGTTTTTTAGACAAATTAAATTTCGAGTTGCAACGCTTGATTAAGCGGATACTTGTCTGACTTTAGGATAGAATTATCTTTTCCCATTTTTCGGGTGACAGAGTACAGATAAGCGCGTGAACGCTGTTTAATGTATTTATTCTGTACTGTTTTGAGTCATGTGAATTGCTCGCAGCTAGTCTGTATATGTTATCGAGAGCGGTGTTCAAGACAGCCGAATCTCGTGACGGGTTTTTTGGCGGGACTAGTGTGTGATTTGGGGAGTTGTGTTTTGGGCGTGGACCGTGTAGGTCGAGTCCCAGTTTTTTTTTTGGATAATGTATGCCTACGTAGGATTTGAGAAAATGTCGACTTATATATTTCGCTGTGTATTAAGGTACTTTTTGTAGGCCATATTGTGAAGATTAATGAAGCTGCCGGGTGATGCAGGCTTCGCTGTGTATTAAGGTACTTTTGTAGGCCATATTGTGAAGATTAATGAAGCTGCCGGGTGATGCAGGCTTCGCTGTGTATTAAGGTACTTTTGTAGGCCATATTGTGAAGATTAATGAAGCTGCCGGGTGATGCAGGCTTCGCTGTGTATTAAGGTACTTTTGTAGGCCATATTGTGAAGATTAATGAAGCTGCCGGGTGATGCAGGCTTCGCTGTGTATTAAGGTACTTTTGTAGGCCATATTGTGAAGATTAATGAAGCTGCCGGGTGATGCAGGCTTCGCTGTGTATTAAGGTACTTTTGTAGGCCATATTGTGAAGATTAATGAAGCTGCCGGGTGATGCAGGCTTCGCTGTGTATTAAGGTACTTTTGTAGGCCATATTGTGAAGATTAATGAAGCTGCCGGGTGATGCAGGCTTCGCTGTGTATTAAGGTACTTTTGTAGGCCATATTGTGAAGATTAATGAAGCTGCCGGGTGATGCAGGCTTCGCTGTGTATTAAGGT
Organism: Oreohelix idahoensis; assembly: GCA_024509875.1. Lineage (NCBI taxonomy): Eukaryota > Metazoa > Mollusca > Gastropoda > Stylommatophora > Oreohelicidae > Oreohelix > Oreohelix idahoensis. The sequence continues at coordinate 572,337 of JAMPIV010021090.1, forward strand.
ACTTTTGTAGGCCATATTGTGAAGATTAATGAAGCTGCCGGGTGATGCAGGCTTCGCTGTGTATTAAGGTACTTTTGTAGGCCATATTGTGAAGATTAATGAAGCTGCCGGGTGATGCAGGCTTCGCTGTGTATTAAGGTACTTTTGTAGGCCATATTGTGAAGATTAATGAAGCTGCCGGGTGATGCAGGCTTCGCTGTGTATTAAGGTACTTTTGTAGGCCATATTGTGAAGATTAATGAAGCTGCCGGGTGATGCAGGCTTCGCTGTGTATTAAGGTACTTTTGTAGGCCATATTGTGAAGATTAATGAAGCTGCCGGGTGATGCAGGCTTCGCTGTGTATTAAGGTACTTTTGTAGGCCATATTGTGAAGATTAATGAAGCTGCCGGGTGATGCAGGCTTCGCTGTGTATTAAGGTACTTTTGTAGGCCATATTGTGAAGATTAATGAAGCTGCCGGATGATGCAGGCTTTAGTGAGTGTTGAAGTACTGTTTAGGCCAGGATGTGGACAGGCCGTATTATATATATTTAATGCGATGTGGAAATTATATGATTCGTGTTATTGCTAGCGAATGCGAGTACATTTATGCATATAACATTCAGACTGAAACCATCAAGAGAGTAAAGGGGGGTGTATCAGTTGGTGGTTTTCAGTTAACAGGATCTGACATCTACGACTATTCGCGTCAATAGCCTATGTGGCGTGTGCGATTAAGAAATTGTTAGCTCTACAGTGATATATGCTTGAAACAAGAGGATAAAGTGAATCAAATTTTGTCCACCAGACCATAACATATCTAGAGGATCAGTCACTACAAGTTGAAAATAATACGTATGACTTGCACGTGACAAGAGTGTAGAACACTTGACTTTGTTATAATTAGCCTTATGTAGGTGTGGCTTGAATCTCCTGTACTTCAGAACTGTGACCTAGTTATTATCTGCGTGGGTGGCGCATTTGAGAAACAACACACGCTTTATTTGGTAGAAGGCAACTTTACAACAGTAGCAATTGACGTCCTATTTCGTGCCTATAGACTACAACAGCATCTGCAGTGGTCAAGAGCATTCAATTAGACTTGGACAGTATTTGTACCAGCATTTGTACGGGTTGTGACAGATTTCTGCAATATTCGGGTTACCTGTGCCAGTTGTCACCATCACAAGTTCAAGATATTATGATACACGGAGTTGCCGTGTACATTTCAGACTACAGAAGAGTCAAGAGTTGCAGTGTGTGCTGTATTATGGTTCCTGTCAACGTGTGCATTGTTAAGCACATATCATATTGACGAAATTACCTGAAGACAAGCGAATCAAGTTCCAGTGCTTTCCCGCAGTGGAGGTTTTAGCAGTCTATGTGATATCCAGTGTCGTGGCGGAAAGAAACGGGATCATTGACAGATAAGTGATGTTGTCTTGTGTAAATTGTGTCACTTCATATATGTCGCTGGGCCTCCCTAATTGCTCATTCTGTTGTTATTGTTGTTTATGTCTAATTTGACATATGATTAAGATTTTATGCATAGGTGTTAATGGCTGTTGACATATGTCGATTTTCCTAATAATGATGTGACTTAATAGAGGTGCTATAAAAAGGGATTGGTGATACAGAATTGAGGAATAAGCTCATTTCTTGACAAATAGTTAACTTTGTGAGCTGGAAGGGTAATTGTCAAACCTTTTGCGACAGTAATTTGTCATAACTATAAGTGATTACTATATATAGTTGATTAAGTAAGTGAATCACCATGGATCGTGATATGTACCCTACAGATATAAGGCCTATGTTGGAGTCTGCATTGGTGGTAGGTAGAGATGGTAAGGGATTGAGAGGTGCACGACTTGGAGAATGGATAATGGATGATTTTTTGATTAATGTGTCAACATCCCTGGAGTTATTTGCTGAACACAACTTTAAGTTTGTTTGCAATTTGGTAATGGCCAAGGATTTGGTGAATTTGCTACGGCACCTTCGTGTGTTTTTACAACAGTATATTGAACTTGAACACGGACATATAATGCAAAGCATGTTCAAAATAATCCACAACCATACATCTGATGAGCAGGAAAGGGAATTGAGAATTGAGAAACAAGCAAAACTAAACAAACAAAGTGCTCTACAGCAAAGGGAGAATTTCCTAGAAGGTGTTGCTAAAGAGAACGAACTACAGGCAACTGTGTATAGGCTTAAAAGTGAGATACTTGAATCAAACTCAGAACTTTCTAGTGCACAAGCTACATTAAATTCAGCTTTAAGCAAAGTCCAAGACTTGGAAGCTCAGATAGGTAATCTCACGCGGGAACTTCAAGAACAGAAAGAGATGTATGAGAAATTGAAGGTTGAGAGAAATGACTGTGAGAAGACTTATAAAGATATGCTTCAGGATGTGTTGGATGACAATGATATTCTCAGTCGCCAACTGAAAGAAAAGAGTAATGTATCCTCGGAGAATATGAATGAGTTAAAGACACAAGCTGCTCAAATCCAAGGACTTCAGGCTCAAGTGGCTCGACTTCAGCCACAGATAGAAGAGGTTCAAAAGATGAGATTGAGGAAACTAGCGCGACAGAGGAGAGCAAGCAAAGAAAAGGATGAAAAGGTGAAATTAGAAGAGTTAACTATGGAGAAAGAGAAGGTCGCTAAAATTGAAAATTTGCTAGCAGAAGAAAGCGACAAAGTTTTGGCTGTTAAGGAGTTAAATAAAAGGTTAAGTGAAGAGATTTCACTTAAAAATAATGAAATTACAGAAGCAAGGGACAGAATATATGGCTTACTAGATATGGTTTTGAAAAACAAAAGGTGCTCTTCTGTCAATGTTGACAATGATAGACAGAAAGTTGCGAAAAGTCAGCCCCATACACTTTTTTGCTCAGAGAGAGGTCATTCATGGTAAAGACAGATCTTTTCGTGGTAAATACAACTTTAAAAGTTCTAATATTACTGATAGTTCCAGTAATAATTCTTGGCGTCAGACCAACAAAGATTCTTGTGTAACAGCCAGTTCTGTTGGTCAGGAAAAGAAAGGTGATATATTTCAGGTCAAGACTCATAAGAGCAAATATTTGTCTACTACTGGAAATACTCAGAAATTAATAGCGGGTGTTGAGACTATTACTAACACCTTGCAGAAGACCATAACAGAAGGGAGAGTTGAAGGTAAACGTGCAAGGGGAAGACAGCGCTATAAGTGGGAAGATAACATGTTACGTGCAGTCTTTGATATCTTACAATATTATACATTGGTATACTTGTTATGTTCGCAAATATTTTGTAAACAAAATAGGTAATTTTTTAGTGCTTAAGGGAAAGTCATTATTGAGTTACTTCCCTTGAAAGTTGTGCCGTCTCTTCGATCGAACTCCGCGGATGAATCCATTTTACTGCGATTTATTCGTTGTTTGGGTGGTAATAGATTGTTCTTGCTTCAGAATATCTATGGCCTAAATTTATGTGTATTGTTTGTCTGAGTAGGACGAGTCTGTCTTATATCTGTATATCTTTACATATCTAAGTCGAACTATATGTTCTGTTGTCTCTAGAGAGGTCAAAGGCTATTCGGCGGATGTGTCGCTAGAGTGTGGTGTGATTTGGCTTCGTCCTGATGGGGACTGTGTTTTTTTCTATGTCGGCTTGTCGCCGGGAAAAAAGTGATCTCAGTATTTGGGGGGAAAGTGATAGTCGTCTAGACCTATCGTGTATGCTTTACCCCAGTGTTTATTCGTATTGCCAAGGAATGGCAGAATCATATTTCTGATACCAAGGTAATCAAAGATACTCTTATGAACTCTCGTACGAAGCCACCATTTTCGATAGGTACGATTTGAATGTCTAAGAGAATATATTTGACTCGATGAAAACGACTTCGATTCCTAGCAGCACTATATCCTGTAGAATGCAGTCAATTGTTCATGATCAAATCTACAGAGCAATGAAATGTTTAATGAATGACTAACTTTAGGACAGATTCATTATCTGTATCCAAACGTGAGTGACAGCTCACGAGTGAAGCCATCTTGGAACCAAACATGTAGTGACTTTCAAGAAGAGAAAAGGGATGCCCGTATTATCGCTTGATTAGTCCAGAGATCACTGCTACACATGAGAACCCTTTATTAGCGGTTCAATATTATTATATGGAAAAATATGTGCTGAACATTATGTTAAAGAATCGTCGCTAGACGAGATTAGGTCTAGAAGCCATCTGAAATATTGTTTATAAGCTGACGTGCTCAGTCAGTGAAGTCAGATGATATATATGTATGGGCGATACTGAGTGCTTGGCTACTGACAGTCCATTATACAATTATTCTACATGAGTGCCCATGTAACATTGCAAGACCATTTATCCACTGTACCATGATGTATTATGCCAACCTGTGATTTGTCACTATCTGTGCTGTCGAGTGTGTACGTCCAATTAAACTTTAGAAAGGTACACAGTCGTTGGTGTCGATGACTTCCAGCCATACATGAGTGTGAGAAAAGAACATTTGTCAACACCACGAACCCTTATTATCATTCGCACATTATACACTCAATCCATGTCTACACACCACTGCGTAGGTCAAGTTGACATTCCATACACTACAGTGGAGCAAACAACACCATAGAGATCTTATCAACTGATGATGATGATGTCTGTCTTCCAAGAAAAAGAGACGTTATCAACTGGTGGACCAGCTTTCTGGGTTTGACCTCGCAGAAGTTCAGAAGTCAACAGATTACCGATACCAGACCGTTTCCTGTGGCTGATACGACACACTTGCAGTATTGGTTTGCTCTTTGTCAACACTTCGTCACGTGACCTGTCAAGTGAATGCAGTATGTAGGTCAGCGTTGTTGACATTTTTACATTAGACATTACAGAGTTTCACAGAACAGTTGGATCAATTCTTGTCAATATTAACAGGAAGACAGTATTAGTGAACTAAGAAGTCCTATTTTCATCGATGGATCTTCTTGTTTTCCATATATGAACTTTAATATTTAAGGCCAGAATGTTTAATTGAATAAAGTGGCAGTTTGTTTATTTTCATAAAAATAACTTTGCCATTACTGTAAAACTGAGCCTATTTTGCAACACATACTATCATACACATAATTTATATATATTTATGTTTACATGTTATTTGTTTGTATAGTATGTTAGTTTCTATGTCAGCGGGTTGTGTTTAAGGTTGGGCGGCGTCCTCACAACAGAATATCCCACGTCATAGAGGGTCCGTTGTGGGCGTTTTCTATAGGTGCAATTTTCTTGATTGAAAATTTGCTGCGACAACTGTTGCTTTTGTGTTAGCTGTGAAGTCTGTAATTATTGTTATTTTTGTAATATTTCTTTGTTCTTTAGTTTTGTTTTGATTTGTTTGTAATTTGTTGGTCTAACCTTTTCTATCTTTCAGTTCTATTCACAATTTATATTCATATATTGTGACGTCATTTGTGTTGTTATTCTTTGCAGATTCAGTGATTATTTTCATTGATTTCCCTATTTGATTTATTTTGATTTCTGCAAACGTTCTTGTATTGTCAGTCCTATTTGTACTTTATGTATTCTGTTGGTTGACATATGTTTTATATAGGTATATTTCATAAGACACAATTGCCTGTGCACTGCACTTGGATTATGGTATAAACCAGTACCTGATTATTATTACTATTATACAAGACCTTATTAAAGGCTTGTGACCCACAGATATTGGGATAGTATACTGATTAATCAAGTCATTGAGAACTTGTGGTATTATTATTATTTCAGGTGATTAGTATTATTGTTAGACATCATGGCTACATTAGAATACTTCATTACACAAGGGAAAGCCCTTGATAAGACTGGTCAACAATTAGAACAATGGGCAGTTGCTCAATATGACAAAGCATTAGCTGCAGAAGAGAGAAGAGCTATGGCAGAAGAGAAAAGATTAGAAAGAGAAGCTGAGGCTGCTGCTGAACAAAAGAAATTGCAGATGCAGGTAGAGGAAAGGAGATTTGAAGCTGAACAAAAAAAATTAGAAAGAGAAGCTGCTGCTGAACAAAAAAGATTAGACAGTGAAGCTGAACAAAAAAGATTAGACAGGGAAGCTGAACAAAAAAGATTAGACAGTGAAGCTGAACAAAAAAGATTAGACAGGGAAGCTGAACAAAAAAGATTAGACAGGGAGGCTGAACAAAAAAGATTAGATGCTGAAGAGAAAAAAGCAATAAGAGAACATGAATTTGAGTTGGAGAAATTGAGATTGACAAGTATGAGTAATGTTAATCAGGCATCTAGTGGTAATGGTAAACCTTCTACTTACAAGGTTAAGGTTCCACCGTTCAATCAGTCCAGTGACGATATTACATTCTGGCTGGATAGATTTGAACGTTCTTGTCGTACACATAATGTGGATAAATCACAATACGCTAATCAATTATCAGAAAACTTGAAAGGTGAATCTTTGACTAGATTATGCCTTGTAGGAGAAGCAGATAAGGATAATTATGATGTCATTAGGGCGGCTTTGATAAAAAAATATCAGCTAAGTGAGGAAGGCTATCGCCTTTTATTTAAAACGATGGTACCTGAGACGGGTGTAGAATTCTCAGAATTCACTGCAAAGGCACGTCTCACAGTTGATCGTTGGATTGAGCTTTCCAAAACAGAAAAAACGTATGAAGGACTTATGGATTTGTTGCTCAGAGATAAGATTATGTCATGTGTGAACAAACCTTTCCTTGAATTTATACATGAGCGTAAACCCAAATCTCTAAAAGAAATGGAAGAATATTGTTCCCAATATGTCACTGCACACCCCGACGTGACTTTTGGCAACACTAAGATTAAGGAGAGTATGCCAGTTGCTTCAGCAACACCATACAATCCCAATTATTCACACAGATTTCAGGGACCTCAAAACAGATTTGATAAAAAAGGTAACCATAATAGTTATCAAAACCAAGGTAACCAATCATTTCAGGGTTCTTCTTCAAAGAACTGGAGACGACCTGATAGCTCTCGACACAGGGGTGGTCATAATTATAGGAATTTCCGTAGAGGAAGTAATTATAGAAACTATCAGGGTTATCCGTCTTGGAGTCAACAAGATCATAATTACAGAGATACTCATTATAATGAATATGATAATGGTAACCAAGGGAACTATGACTCAAACCCAAATAGGGGTTACAATAGAGGTAACAATAACTACAGAGGTGATAATAACCGAGGTAGATCTCAAAACAAAAGACATAAACCACATTTTCAGGCAAACTCTGCACAACAAGAGTCCCATGAAGCCTATAAACAGAGTAAAGATAATAATGATGCTAGTAATATGGCATGTGCCGCTTTTGATTTTGGGAGAGCATCTCAGTGCCCCCAATGCAAAACGTTATTTGAGCCAACCACAGTGTCTACTTTAAGCTGTGGCCATCCTCTTCCTGCTCTTCCGGCATCAGTCGCGCATGATGGAAGAGGTTCTCTTGTCTTACATAAGGGTTTAGTGAATAACAATCCAGTCTCTGTGCTATTTGATTCTGGATGCACCACAATTGGTGTTAGGCAGTCACTCGTAGATCCTTCCCGTGCCACTGGACAAGTAGTCAAATGTGTAACATTTGGCGGCACATTAGAGAAATACTCTACTGCTATCATTAGGATTGCTACTCCTTTCTTTACAGGAGATGTACACGCATGTCTTCTTCCGAATCCGATCGCTGACCTCATCATCGGTCGCATTCATGGAGTCAAGAATGCACTCCGCAACAAATTTCCACGTGGGAAAGGCAAAACATGCAGATTGCTAACGCTGTAGTCACTAGAGCTCAGGCTCTTAATATGCCTCAAACTTCATCTACTGAAGATAATGAAGTGCATAACCAAGATAATCCCTTGGTAATTTCTCGTGACTCGTTTATAAAACAGCAAGAAGATGATCCCACTCTGAAGAAATTCTTCATTCTTGCAACTAAAGGTGATCCGAATAAAGACACAAGTCGTAAATCGTGGATTACAAAGAAGAATGGCGTACTTGTACGTATGGTTCAAGACTCCATTACGTCAAGTCATTCTCAAATCCTGGTTCCCAAGAATTTGAGAGTTAAAATTTTGCAGCACGCTCACGACTCTCAGTGTGCTGGACACATGGGTTTTTCCCGTACTAAGTCAAGAGTCCTTGCGGCTTTCTTTTGGCCATTGGTAAACAAGGACATACGGATTTATTGTCGATCTTGTAAAGTATGTCAGGAAGTTAAATCCAAAGGTCCACGGCATGCTGCACCCATTCAGGCGGCGGACATTCCTATTCGGCCGTTCCAAAAAATGGCCATAGACATTATTGGTCCATTTAAGATCAAGTCTGCCAGAGGACATCAGTTTATCTTGACGTGTGTTGATATGTGCACACGTTGGCCAGAGGCTATTCCTCTGAAGAGCATTACTACTGCTGATATTGCAGATGCTCTTTGGCTTATATTTTCTCGTCTGGGGTTCCCCGGAGAGATATTGTCAGACCATGGCACCCAACTAATATCAGATACCATGTCTCAAGTAATGTCTACTCTGCAGATAGATAGATCTTTAAGTAGTATCTACCATCCAATGTCTAATGGTATGGTCGAACGCCTTAATAGAACACTTAAAAACTTACTGGGGAAGATAACTGAGGATCATCCTCAAGACTGGGACAGAGTTTTACCTGCGGCCCTCTTCGCTTACAGAGAGGTACCCAATGAACATACGGGATTTTCTCCCTTTGAACTCGTCTTTGGCGCGCGTCCGCGTGGCCCTATGTCGTTGCTTCACGATCTCATAACATCTGACAATATTGACGATGACACAAAGTCATCCTACGAATATGTCATCGCGTTGAGACAAAAAATTATCGAAGCATGCAAATTAGCAACTTCTTCTTCTGAATTTGCGAAACAGAAGGCAAGGCAATTTGCCAATAAGAAGAGATGCTTACGACAACTTTGTCCTGGTGACAAAGCATTTGTATTACTACCTTGTAGGGAAAACAGATTACTTATTTCTTGGAAAGGTCCGTACGATATAATATCGAAAATTTCCGATGTCGACTATATTGTCGATATTGATGGGAAGCATAAAACCTTCCACATCAATATGCTTACTGAATTCCATGAACGTCCGGATTATTTGCAACCCATTTTCCAAGCAACGGACAATTCTCCAGTACAACATGGTCATTACTCATCACTGTCCGTGATACAGGATGAGGAAACAAGTTTTTCAGATGTAAATCTTCCTCTTCCAATGATCCCACTTCATTCCAGTGAATCATGGAAGAACGTTACTGTCTCTCCTGATTTGTCTCTAGGAGAACAGCGACAAGTTTCAACTATGTTGCAAACATTTCAGGATGTACTCACTGACATCCCTGGACAAACGAATGTCATTCAACATGACATTGTTCTAACTGACCATACTCCTATTAGGGTTAGACCTTATCCTATACCTATACATTTTCAAGCACAGGTCGAGAAAGAGTTGGATGAGATGATAGATTTGAAAATAATCGAACCATCCACCTCTGCATATTCTTCGCCGATGGTTATTGTGCGTAAAAAAGACAATAACATACGTCTTTGCGTTGACTATCGAAAATTGAATCAAGTAACGAAGTTCGATGCCGAACCTATGCCTTTACTGGAAGAGCTACTTACTCGACTCTCCAAATCTCATTTTTTCACTAAACTTGATTTGTCTAAAGGATATTGGCAAGTTCCTTTATCTGAACGCGCCAAACCTCTCACGGCTTTTTCAACACCTAGAGGTTTGTTCCAATGGAATTTTATGCCTTTCGGTCTTATGAACGCACCAGCTACATTCGTACGCATGATGCGCCGAATCCTATCTTATCGGTCAGATGTCATTGCATATCTAGACGACATCTGTCTTTTCAGCGATACTTGGGAAGATCACTATTCAGGGTTAGATGAATTGCTGTCTACTTTGCGTGAGCACAACCTGACAGCGAAACCCTCTAAAGCCTATATTGGTTTTAGCGAAATTTCTTTCCTAGGCCACCGAGTTGGTCATGGTTTCCTAAAGACAGAGGACCATAATACTAGTAAGATACTTAACATCTCAATCCCTAAGACTAAAAAACAGGTGAGAAGTCTGTTAGGTCTTATTCAATTTTATGGCAGATTCATTCAGAATCTATCCTCTATCATGGCACCTCTCTCAACACTTCTAAAGAAAGGTTCGCCTAATGTGGTCCACTGGTCTCAGGAATGCCAATGCTCTCTGGATAAGATTAAAACATTGTTTTCAACACCACCTATTTTAGTGCTACCCACTAAAGATAAGACATTCGTTCTTCGTAGTGACGCTTCATCCACTGGGATTGGAGCGGCACTAATGCAAGAGTACTCTGGAACTCTGCATCCTGTAATGTATATTTCCAGAAAACTTAATGCGGCAGAAAGGAATTATTCGGTTTTAGACCGTGAGCTATTAGCTATGGTTTGGTCGATCCTCAAACTACAGAGATTCCTTCTAGGCGCACATTTCATAGTAGAAACCGACCAAAAAGCTCTTACTGCTATACAGAGTAAGAATTTGAAGAGCTCGAGGTCTACTCGATATGCAATTGCTCTTCAACCTTTTCATTTCTCTGTGCGAGCTATTCGTGGATCAGATAATGTGATGGCAGACATTCTGTCAAGATGCCCACATGATTCCACATAACTATTAGGGCTTAGACTTCTTGATATGTCTAGTTCTATAGTAGTTCCTTTTCTATATCATGATAGATACAAATTTGAAATTTAATAATATAATGATTGTATTATACTTTGATCACCTTCCTGGAAAAATTTACTTGTAGAGAAATAATTTCTCTCAGTTTATGAGACACATTCTCACCAGTCGCTCCATAAGTCGACTTAGCCTCATATTAGGCGTTATAGGTATTCCTGATATTTTCATCTGCGCATTATTCATGCGTTGTGAGCCTATTGTACGTTGCTCCTAGATGTATTTCACAAAGAAAAAAAATGTTCCATTTTTTTTTCCCGGGAGGTGTGGTAAGACTGTTACGTGCAGTCTTTGATATCTTACAATATTATACATTGGTATACTTGTTATGTTCGCAAATATTTTGTAAACAAAATAGGTAATTTTTTAGTGCTTAAGGGAAAGTCATTATTGAGTTACTTCCCTTGAAAGTTGTGCCGTCTCTTCGATCGAACTCCGCGGATAAATCCATTTTACTGCGATTTATTCGTTGTTTGGGTAATAATAGATTGTTCTTGCTTCAGAATATCTATGGCCTGAATTTATGTGTATTGTTTGTCTGAGTAGGACGAGTCTGTCTTATATCTGTATATCTTTACATATCTAAGTCGAACTATATGTTCTGTTGTCTCTAGGGAGGTCAAAGGCTATTCGGCGGATGTGTCGCTAGAGTGTGGTGTGATTTGGCTTCGTCCTGATAGGGACTGTGTTTTTTCTATGTCGGCTTGTCGCCGGGAAAAAGTGATCTCAGTATTGGTGGGGAAAGTGATAGTCGTCTAGACCTATCGTGTATGCTTTACCCCAGTGTTTATTCGTATTGCCAAGGAATGGCAGTTTCATATTTCTGATACCAAGGTAATCAAAGATACTCTTATGAACTCTCGATCGAAGCCACCATTTTCGATAGTTACGATTTGAATGTCTAAGAGAATATATTTGACTCGATGAAAACGACTTCGATTCCTAGCAGCACTATATCCTGTAGAATGCAGTCAATTGTTCATGATCAAATCTACAGAGCAATGAAATGTTTTATGAATGACTAACTTTAGGACAGATTCATTATCTGTATCCAAACGTGAGTGACAGCTCACGAGTGAAGCCATCTTGGAACCAAACATGTAGTGACTTTCAAGAAGAGAAAAGGGATGCCCGTATTATCGCTTGATTAGTCCAGAGATCACTGCTACACATGAGAACCCTTTATTAGCGGTTCAATATTATTATATGGAAAAATATGTGCTGAACATTATGTTGAAGAATCGTCGCTAGACGAGATTAGGTTTAGAAGCCATCTGAAATATTGTTTATAAGCTGACGTGCTCAGTCAGTGAAGTCAGATGATATATATGTATGGGCGATACTGAGTGCTTGGCTACTGACAGTCCATTATACAATTATTCTACATGAGTGCCCATGTAACATTGCAAGACCATTTATCCACTGTACCATGATGTATTATGCCAACCTGTGATTTGTCACTATCTGTGCTGTCGAGTGTGTACGTCCAATTAAACTGTAGAAAGGTACACAGTCGTTGGTGTCGATGACTTCCAGCCATACATGAGTGTGAGAAAAGAACATTTGTCAACACCACGAACCCTTATTATCATTCGCACATTATACACTCAATCCATGTCTACACACCACTGCGTAGGTCAAGTTGACATTCCATACACTACAGTGGAGCAAACAACACCATAGAGATCTTATCAACTGATGATGATGATGTCTGTCTTCCAAGAAAAAGAGACGTTATCATAACATCAAGAGATGGACGGGAAAGAGTCTATCAGAGTGTACCACCAAGACAAGAGACAGAAGACGTTGGAGATCCATTACAGCCAACCTCCGTTGTGGAGATGGCAACTGATGATGATGATGATGAGACTATTACTACTTGTTCCAAAGATGAAACCCATATGCGGAACAATAGAGATACTATTGTTTCTGGCAGTTGTCAAACTCAGCACAGTCAGTTTGAAACAATTGGTAAATATATTCCCATAAGGGAGAAGAAAAACAGTTCTAGAAAGAGAGATAACCCCAAGAGTAAACAGTACCAAGGGAGATCAGTAAATAATAATTTTCCCTTTCGTAGATACTGTAGACAATTTAACAAATCTCAAAGTGATTGTAAGAATGTTGGAAAGTATGATAGAGATAATAGCTTTTCAAATGTTGCTTTACATCACCAGAGTAATGTTCCTAAACAAAAGACTAAAGTCATTATTTGTAAACAAGACAACGGTAATAATAAGTATTTTGATCATAGATCAAATAATAAGCGCAATTGTGCTAATTTAGTTCAACATGAGCCCAGAGTCATTTATAATCAAAGTAAACAGAGTAAAAATAACAGTGGATGCTTGAATACTATTGCCTGCTCTGGTTGTTGTTGTGAATATAACACTTTGTTTCAGCGTAAGACAGCGGCGACATTCAAGGTCGGTCATGTTGTCCCCAAGAATTCTATGATATCTACATGTGATAGAGAGAGCTAGTGACATCGTGAAGAGACCGGGTTTTTACACAAGCCGGTGTTGGGTAATTGTAAATGTGATTTCTACGTTTTTCTCATTAAATTTCACTATTGAGTAAAATGGAAATTTGTATTTGTTGACAGAAGCTACGTTGCGATATGGGGCAAGGCTTCTGTTACATATTGACGGTCAGAAATGTGAGTCAACTTTCCGCTCGAGTAGTCAACCGAAACCTGTCAGCGTCAAACTAAAATCTGAGATGTTGCTTTCTGAAGGTCAAGCATGTTTACAAGAGAGTGGGAGACTTCGCGTCTGATTTATTTTTTTTTAATGTGAAGATAGTAAATATTTTTGTATTCTATATTAGTACATGACATGTTGTTGTTTTGAAATAACATATAATTTTGTTGTCATGATTATTTCTATGCATCATTTGATTGCCACATTTTTTTTTGATTTGTTGATTATTTTTATGTCAGTAGTTTGATGTCATGGTTAATTAATATATAGAACATACAGAGAAGATGTGTATTACCTGTTATGTGGTGAAATGTAATTTTGAAAATAGCGTGCATGTATCATACATGATCTTGTATTTGGATTTGTTAACTTTTTGTGAAACTTCGATTTTTCCAGAACTTGATTTTCTTGCCAGTCAGACATGCAGATTATTTTCCTAGCAGATTATTTAAAAAAATAAAAAAATAAAAACTTATTTTTTTTTGTAGATATGTTTATAGAACCTTTTTTATATTTCATAGTAATAACAAAGTGTAGATTTATTTATAATGTATATCTGATCGATTTGAGTAAGAGATAGAGTTATAGCTAAATAGCATTTTACTGAGCTGAACGTAATTGTCAGCAGAAAGAACTTAAAGGATAAATTAAATTTACATGTGTTGATTTAAAGGTTTCTTCGAGATAGGATTTTTGTTTTATATTTCACTCATTTTGTTAAAATATTGATTTCATTATTAGGTTTTACTTAAAGAATTACTAAATTACTTAAAGATTAAATAATGTTTTTATGTAATTTATCGTTAAAAAAATATGTTTGTACGGTACTGTTGAAAAAAATGATGTTTTTTTTGGCATTGTAATTTTTTTTGTTGTGTGTGATCAGCATTTGACTGCGTGATATCATTGATATGTAGATTGATTAGTTCTTGTAAAAAGTTGTTTTTGTTATGATGTATTTTTTATTTTAGCGCTTGATTGTGCGTTGGTCGTATTAGTTATAGCAATGCTATTACTTGTTTGTTCCATGCCTATAATTTATTTATTTTAGTTTTGTATAACTCTTGTAACTTGGTTAAATTACTTATTAGGTTTTGTTTAGTTATAAATTATTTTTTGATGGTGTTAGTATAGATATACTTTGATATTTTGTGTTGTGCCTTTCGTTCATGTTTATATATTTATTTTTGAATAGGTTATCTGATCAAAACAGTTACTAGTATATACTGTTATTGACTTTCTCTGCGTTCGTGCCTTTGCTTTCTATCTGTCTTTGGTAACTATTCTTCATTTCATTCCTTCTTTTCTGTTGTCTTTTCGGTATGGATTTTATATCTTGTTTATACTTTCGTACCTCATCTTCGTTTTACTTGATTCTACTTGTATACTTTGTCTTCTTTCAACACTTATACTTCTATTCTTTGTATTGTTGGAATGGTTATATGATTTGATATGATATATCTACTTACGATAGAAGTATTTATTTTACATGTAATTGTCCAACTTAATTATGAGTATATGGTATTGTTGAGTTCTTATTTTTTTTTTTTTACAGATCATTCTTCTTTTTATTGATCTTGTGTTTTCTCTTTCGATCGGTTGTTTTCGGTTTGGTTTGTACTAAATATACGTAACTTAATTTTGGAACTGAAACTGATCATATTTGTATATTTAGCTAATTACTTTTTATACTTAGCTGATTATGCTGTATGCTTTAATTGCTACTTTACACTTTAATGCTGATATTTGTTGTAGATATAATTTTGATTTAAAATAAGGTGTTTTTTGTAGGCATATGTTAGAGCTTCATTTTCTTCTAAATTTTTCGTTTTTGGGAGTTAATTTTTTCAAAAAAAATGATAGAATCATTTTTTTCCCGGAGCGGGTGGTAACTGTTGCAAGTGGATTTATGGAAGGGAAGTAATCTTTGGAATGGTTTTTTAGACAAATTAAATTTCGAGTTGCAACGCTTGATTAAGCGCATACTTGTCTGACTTTAGGATAGAATTATCTTTTCCTATTTTTCGGGTGACAGAGTACAGATAAGCGTGTGAACGCTGTTTAATGTATTTATTCTGTACTGTTTTGAGTCATGTGAATTGCTCGCAGCTAGTCTGTATATGTTATCGAGAGCGGTGTTCAAGACAGCCGAATCTCGTGACGGGTTTTTTGGCGGGACTAGTGTGTGATTTGGGGAGTTGTGTTTTGGGCGTGGACCGTGTAGGTCGAGTCCCAGTTTTTTTTTGGATAATGTATGCCTACGTAGGATTTGAGAAAATGTCGACTTATATATTTCGCTGTGTATTAAGGTACTTTTTGTAGGCCATATTGTGAAGATTAATGAAGCTGCCGGGTGATGCAGGCTTCGCTGTGTATTAACTCTTAGAGGCCAAAACGACGCTGGTAGCGTACATCCGCAAAACCCCTAGAAGCCAAATCGACGATGGCAACGTCACTTTTGTGTTCCGTGAAATGTGTTCCGTATTTTCGTAATTTGGTATTTTAACATAACGGAAGTTACTATTTTTTTTATTCAGAAGAGCGCTATCTTTGAGTTGTGATTCGGAAACACGCTTGTTCTAGCTAATTTCACTGTGAAAAAACGGTAAATCTGTCAGCTTTCGATCGGCGATTATTGTTGTTTATACAGACAATGTCTAGCGAACCAACCACATCATGTTTATCAAAACGTAGGTCTTTTTTATCTGTAGAAAAAGCTAGGGAACTGTGTATCTTTGACAAGTTTATCGAAAATGATGATTTCTAAAGTGAAAATGATGATTTTGAATTTGAACTTAACGAAGAAGCTAGTTCTAATGAGGAGGGGGCGTGGTCACAGCCAGGCCCTAGTGCTACAAAACGACAACAAGTTTTGACCAAATCATCGACAAAAAGGGGGAAAAGCATTAGTACCAAGGAGCAACCAGGGGCAATTAGTAATGAATGGATTTCAGTACCAAACATCAGAATTACAGAGACCCAAAACGCATTCAGATTTCTTCCCAAATATGGTCGCAAACCAGGAGTACACGATGACTTAGGTCTTAGTGAGGCATCAGCTCCTTTTGACTGCTATAGGACATTGTTTACTGATGACATTAACAAAACATCACAGAAAGCTGACACTTGTAATTAATATTCATATATGGATTAGTGTTATTTAAAAAACACCATGGAGCACTTTGGATAATATTTCAGTCTTTATGCATGGGTTGGTGGGTACATTTTTCATTCACTAAAATGAATTTAAAAAAAAAATTGTTTACATTATTACTGATAATTGAATATAATATGAAGAATAGCACTTAACAGCCCCAATATTATAATTCTAAATATATTTATCTTTACTGTGAAACATAATTTGTGTGTCTTTTGATGTGTAATATCAACACAATATATGATTTAATTTAAAAGTTCACGCGGCCTTGAATATCTTTTTTTTTATTTTAATGATGATGGTACGGTCTGCTGGATGGTCTGTAAAAGATTAACAAAATATCACAGGAAGCTGACACTTGTAAATAATATTCATATATGGATTAGTGTTATTCTAAAAGATGCTGGAGCACTCTGGATAATGTTTCAGTTTTTATGCATGGGTTGGTAAGTACATTTTTCATTCACTAAAATGAGTTTTTATTAAAAAGTAGTCTATAAAATATGTAGAATATCACTAACATCCTTCATATTCTAATTCTACATTCATTTATCTTTACTGTGATGTATAATATGTGTGTCTTTGTTGTATAAAAAACAATACAATATATGATTTAATTTAAAAGCTTCACGCGGCCTATAATGTCCTTTTTCTTTCCAAATGTCTATAATGTTTATATGGTTCGCTGGATGGTCTGTAAAAAATTAACAAAATATCACAGGAAGCTGACACTTGTAAATAATATTCATATATGGATTAGTGATATTTTAAAAGACCCTAGAGCACTCTGGATAATATTTCAATCTATTGCATGGGTTGGTAAATATATTTTTAATAGACTAAAATTATTTTTTTCTTGATAGTGGTCTATATTATTACTCATCACTGATTACTATGTGTAGAATATCACTAAAAGTATTTCATATACTAACTCTACATTCATTTATCTTTACTGAGATGTATAATATGTGTGTCTTTGTTGTATAGTAACAATACAATGTATGATTTAATTTAAAAGCTTCACGCGGCCTCTAATGTCCTTTTTCTTTCCAAATGTCTATAATGTTTATATGGTTCGCTGGATGGTCTGTAAAACATTAACAAAATATCACAGGAAGCTGACACTTGCAAATAATATTCATATATGGATTAGTGATATTTTAAAAGATGCAGTAGCTCTCTGGATAATATTTCAGTGTTTATGCATGGGTTGGTGAGTACATTTTTCATTCACTAAAATGAGTCTTTTCTAGAAAGTGGTCTATATTATGACTCATAACTGAATAATATATGTAGAATATCACTAAAAATCTTTCATATTCTATTTCTACATTCATTTATCTTTACTGTGATGTATAATATGTGTGTCTTTGTTGTGTAATAACTCAGTAACTTTAGAATTTATAAAGGTACTGCTTTAAGGTACACAAATAATTCTGGCAAAACTGATGAAAAAATTCCGGCCTGCAAGAGTTAAGGTACTTTTGTAGGCCATATTGTGAAGATTAATGAAGCTGCCGGGTGATGCAGGCTTCGCTGTGTATTAAGGTACTTTTTAGGCCATATGGTGAAGATTAATGAAGCTGCCGGGTGATGCAGGCTTCGCTGTGTATTAAGGTACTTTTGTAGGCCATATTGTGAAGATTAATGAAGCTGCCGGGTGATGCAGGCTTCGCTGTGTATTAAGGTACTTTTGTAGGCCATATTGTGAAGATTAATGAAGCTGCCGGGTGATGCAGGCTTCGCTGTGTATTAAGGTACTTTTGTAGGCCATATTGTGAAGATTAATGAAGCTGCCGGGTGATGCAGGCGTCGCTGTGTATTAAGGTACTTTTGTAGGCCATATTGTGAAGATTAATGAAGCTGCCGGGTGATGCAGGCTTCGCTGTGTATTAAGGTACTTTTGTAGGCCATATTGTGAAGATTAATGAAGCTGCCGGGTGATGCAGGCTTCACTGTGTATTAAGGTACTTTTGTAGGCCATATTGTGAAGATTAATGAAGCTGCCGGGTGATGCAGGCTTCGCTGTGTATTAAGGTACTTTTGTAGGCCATATTGTGAAGATTAATGAAGCTGCCGGGTGATGCAGGCTTCGCTGTGTATTAAGGTACTTTTGTAGGCCATATTGTGAAGATTAATGAAGCTGCCGGATGATGCAGGCTTTAGTGAGTGTTGAAGTACTGTTTAGGCCAGGATGTGGACAGGCCGTATTATATATATTTAATGCGATGTGGAAATTATATGATTCGTGTTTTGCTGTAGAATGTGTGTCATTTATTTCATCGTGTCTGTGTTGTACGGAATAAACAGTATCGAACTGTTTTAGACGTTTGCAACCCTTTTTGACTCCTGCATGTACTCTTATGTACGTACCGTGGTGTGCGAACATATCAACACACACCCAGGTCAACATTCCAGACACAGTGACAGGACAGCAGCACACATATATTGAATTAGCCTGTGTGGCGAGGATATAGACCAAACCACTACACTCGCAACAGTGGAAGTAAACAGAGATTACAACATTTAGAATTATCGCCGGTATCAGATATGTAATGTGTTGTGGTAGTTTACATACACACACACAGATATTTACTAAGTCTAATAATATTAATAAATGTTATAATACACGGAACTAACTCTAGTGTGTAAAATTGTTGATAGTAATTTTCTTTAAATTTATTTGTTCTGAACCAAGGTTTTATTTTGGCCAGAACATATGAAAGGTTTTGCAATTATGAAAGAAATGCATGAATATTACATAATAAATGCAAGGTGTGTACATATGTATGTTACTAGACTAGTTAATATTACTACTGTTTATAGTGGTGATCTATTTTGGGAGAACACTTAATGGATGTGCTGTTGGGGTGGCCTCATCACTCCCTGTCTATGGTGACTACACATTGTCCAGTTATTTGATGGAAATTTTATGGGTGTGTGATGCGTGATGCCATATGATGATGGATGGTATCCGCATGTCTGGTTTTGTGTAGTGTGCAGATGTGTTCAGTCAAAACAATGTTCATACAAAAATAACAGGGCAATCCACATAGGACGTCAGTAAACTCACGACGTATAAAGTCAATGATTCTTGAAACAGCCGTTGACGTTTTTCTTCATTATTTATTGTGGACGCCACAGTGACAAAATGGTTACGCGAATATGTAGACACATCAAACAGTCATTATCACAGCAACATTCAATACAGCAATAGACGGTAGACAGCATTACAATGATGAGTCAGATGCATGTTATATTTCATAGTGCTGTAAATGTAGTCAGGTGAAAAACTCCATCCTTTTCTATAACAGCCAGGAGATAACCAGATGTATGAGATCAGTTCACTCTCCTTAATCTGACTTCAGCAAGACAGACACGTCTGCCGAAGTATAAATAATGTCCTCAAAAATATCCTCTAGATAACAAAGGTTTTTCAAACCTAGTTCAGGTAATCAAGTAGCAAGTAATAGTCCTTGGGACCTGCATCAACCGATGCAGCACAATACAGCGACATGTGAGCTAGGAAAACATCTCGTGACGACGACTTTCGAAGACAGGCTATGAGCCAGAAATCGTTCACGACCAAAAATAGATAGAGTTAATGAAAATGTTAATTTACCTTGCCTTCCGGAAATACACAGAAATATTATGCCTCCCGGCATGTGGGAAACACTAGAGGTATTATCTCGAATAAACGAAATATCCATTAAGAGGACTACACATCCCTGACAGAACAAAAAAAAATAGCGGAGATCCCCTCTTCAACGAGGCATCTCTTTCGCCATTCCAAATCGCTCACTCCACTAGTGGTGGGCGGAAACCGATCGACCAAGAAGCAAGACAAGTCATGCGCAGTCCAGCGCAAAATGACCACAGCTCAAACTTAACTGCATTCGATACCAACGCGAGAAGACAAATGCTTACCGAGAAAAGTGACTATAAATTTCAAGCAGTTGTTGCCCTTGCGTTATAAAATAGATATTGTAATAAAATGATGTTGCGAGAATTTATCACGCAACAGTGTGTTAGGAATTAAGTTGAGTTGGTGAATTCTCAGCAGACCAGGCGCTCACGTAGCTTGAATGTGTAGCTCTGGTGCTGAGATCTGGTGGCCCCACCTCTCCGTGCTTGGGAGCAATATCAGAAGTCTGGTGGCCCCCACCTCTCCGTGCTTGGGGGCAATATCAGAAGTATGGTGGCCCCACCTCTCCGTGCTTGGGGGCTATAATAGGCTGCTCTGACAAAATGTTACTGCACGGGTCCACTCTGGTAATATTCAACAACTCAGTTGACACCACCTTGGTGCCAACTAAAACTCACAGTTCTGCAATCAAAGTATTAGTCATGTGTCAGAATTCCATCCTCTAACCATTTCTGGACACAACACTACACAACAACAACACCACATAGACGGGTCAGATCTTTCTGACCAAACAACACATCTTACCAAGTTGGTTTCACATAGGATAAGTTCTCCCAGACTACGTATTCTGAAATATGTTCATTAGCTTCCTGCCATAGAATAGGATAGGTGATATGTTCCACTGATCTCAACACTTGATCTGTCCTTCATAATCCTTGCTGGAGTTTATGTATTTTATTTGTCTCTAGACCCTGAACTGGGGCGGGGGGTCTAGAGCGAATCCTTACTTGTTGTAAGGGACAGATTATGCTATTGCAGTATCAAATCACTCGAAACCTTAAACAAATATTAAAATGTACAAAGAAATAATTTCAGTCTTACCAGAATTATGAATATAGAACACAGTTAAATGCTAGCAAAACTCAGCTGAGCTGCTGGCCTTAGGATGGCGTCCCTCTAAATATTTCAATAGCTTCTGGGATTACACCACTTAATAATTCACTGTGTCTACCAGTACAACTTATAATGAATGGCCCAAAATGCGCGTCTGAGCGCCGATAATATATTCATCTATGGCCAATCACTGCCTTTTCTTTTTTCAAATTCAAATATCCTACCAAAAAGTCATTTCAGTCATACCTCAGTCAAGTATGCCTTATTGTCTGTTGGTCCGTCCGTCTCTACTTGCGTTTCACAAAAAAAAACACACTTGTTTTTTGAACCAACTCTGCCTTCCCCTACACAATTTTGCCCTTTAAAGTTATTTTTAGCCACAATTCACCAGCCCACCCCGTCTCTTCATTCCAACTAGATTTTAGCACTTGCGTCTTCAAGGCCACAATTTTTTGAAAATTAGTGACATGTTTTATTTCAATGCAGACGATCGTTGATATGAACAACACAGTCTTTTGTCAATATCTTTCTTATTATCTATCCGTCTGTATAAATGAAAGCATATTATTTCACTGCTCAAGATGGGCCATCCGGCCAGCTAGGTTTTATATTCCTAACATTATTATTAAGAAAAGTTACTTTTCAAATATTTTCTAGAATCTTCTGGAATGCGTTCATCACTGCATTCAAATAAACGGACTAAGTTATCGCAAAAGCGTCCAAAAAATGACTGTGGCGTATAATATCCAAGGTCCCTTTTGTCGATTTCTTTACTTTATGTCAACTTGGGGAACGTGACTTTTTCCTCCTTTCCCCACCAATTTGCGTCCTTTTAGCCTTGCTAGTTTCAAGCACGCGTTCAGTCAGATTTTTTTCCTTTTGATCTCCGTTCTCATCCCGTTCCGTTTTGCCTTCAAGTCTAACAATTTAATTTCCATGGCGGGTGATGACCCGCGGCGTGGGCGATCATGTATTCTAGCAGCTTACGCATTAGTTTTTATCCCTACGTTGTATCATTGGAGATATTTTAACGTTGTATCACGGTTAATTTTGTGACACATCTCCCCACTTGAAAACATGCCTACGGCAAGTTCTAAAACCAGTGATACACATAGATAAAATCTCTCCTCACGCCTGCCATTACTCTAATTTTGATCACAGGGGTGCCGACTGAGGAAATCTGCACCGACATTCAATTTGCCTGGGATATATTGGATACTAAACTGATAAGGTTGAAGCAATAAAGACCACCTCAGCAATCTTGCGTTTTCATGCTTAGCCTGAGATAAGAATACGAGAGGCTGATGGTCCGTCTCGACCACAAAAGTCCTACCATACAGATAGATTTGAAACTTCTTTATTGCCCAGATTAACGCTAAACATTCTTTTTCGCTTGTGGAGTATCCTTGTTCCGCCTTATTCAATTTGCGGCTTGCATAAGCGACTGGTTTCAGTTCCCCATCAGGTGAAGATGATCTTTGCAACAAAGCCGCTCCGAGTCCTACATTACTTGCATCGGTTCTTAAGACAAAGTCCTGTGTCAAATCAGGCAGTTTGAGAATAGGCTTGCTAGTGAGTTTTTCCTTTAAGTCTTGGAACGCTAATTCACTTTGCGCAGTCCAATTAATTTTATCTGGAAGTCCCTTGCGAGTCAGATCAGTCAGAGGAGCACAAATAGAGTTAAAATCTTTGATATATTTTTGATAAAATCCGCATAACGACACGAATGATCGCACGTCCTTTTTTGTTTGTGGTCTAGGTGCTCTCTGCAGTTTTTCCAAGTTCTTGGGATCAGGGGTCATGCTACCCTGATATACAGTGTGTCCCAAGAATTCCAACTCTTTGCATCCAATACAACATTTTGTTGGCCTAGCAGTTAAGTTCGCCTCCCTAAGCCTATTAAATAACATTTCTAGAGCTTCAATGTGTTCTTCAAATGTCTCTGTGGCGACGAGAATATCATCCATGAAATTCGTGATACATGGGTTATTCAGGGGATCCAACAATTTGCGCATCATCCTTGAAAATACACTCGGAGCATTTTTCAGTCCGAATGGTAGCATGTTGAATTCATAATGTCCATCCGAAGTGCTAAAAGCCAAATAAGGTCTCACTTCAGGCTTCACTGGGATCTGGTAATAGCCTTTACTAAGATCCACCTTTGAAAAGTATTTTGCCTTGTTCAGTCTGGCAAATAACTGTTTTGTGTCTGGTAATGGATCCACTTGTCCTTCTGTGACAGCATTCAGTTTCCTGTAATCTATGCACAGTCTGTGTTCCCCAGACGGTTTTCTCAACAAAACGACACTAGAGCTAAAAGATGATTCACTGTGTGAAATAATCCCCTCCTTCAACAAATAATCTATTTCTTCCTTCAATGCCTTCTCCTTCGCGAACGGAATAGAATAGGCTCTCATACAGATTGGGTTTGAGTCTACCAGTTTCATGTCATACTGTAGCAAATTTGTATGGCCTGGTTTATCTGTTAATACATCTGTATGTTCCTCCAGAACCTGTTGAACTCTCTCCCTCTGGTTTTTAGTCAGGTGCTTACTGACTTTTACCTGTGCTGCTGTTTCACAAGGATGTAATGGGTATTCATGTGAGGTGAGTGGTTCCTTTTGCATTGAGTTGCGATAGCTAAGGTCAGTAAGGGGGTGCTTTCCTGGAGTGGTCTGTCCAGATACTTCTTTAACAGGTTTACATGATAAACTTTCTCCTTCCCCTTTTTGTCAATTTTATAGTTTGTTCTAGACACCTTCTCTAGAACCGTATATGGACCTTGCCATCCAATTTGTAATTTATTCTGGCTACCGGGTAGTAGAAGCAGCACCTTCTCTCCCACTGCCAGTTCTCTGTCCTTTGCCTTCCTATTAAAATATGCTGCATGTTTCTTCCTGGCTTGTTTCAAATTATCATTTGCCAGTTTCCATCCAGCTTTCAAACGAGTGGTCAGTTCGTTCACGTATTGATAAGATGAGGTAACAGTCTCTTCCGCCTTCTCATCTGTCCAGGTCCTTAATAGAGCTTCTAATGGACCTTTTATTGGCCTCCCAAATAGCAGAGTTGCGGGAGCCATCCCGGTTGAACTATGTGGTACCTCCCGGTACGCAAACAATGCGGCGGGCAGGAATTGATCCCACAGATCCGGTTTTTCGTGTGCCAGCTTTCTCAGGATAGAAATGAGAGTCCCGTTGAACCTCTCTACCTGGCCGTTCCCTTGCGGATGGTACGGACTACAATGAAAGTGTCTGGCTTGAAATAGCTTAAAAACTTCTTCCGTTAGTTTCCCCTTGAACTGAGAGCCATTATCCGTCAAGATTTGATGCGGGAATCCTAATCGGGTAAATATTGTAAGTAGTGCCTCTGCTACATGTTTTGAATCAATTGATGGCAGGGCTACCGCCTCTCCCCACATAGAACAAGTGTCCACCAGAGTAAGGATGTAACTGTTCCTCCTCTTGGTCCGAGTGAGAGGTCCTACAATATCCACTGCAACCCTCTCAAAAGGTGTTCCCACTATGGGCATTTCCCCTAGAGTTGCAGGAGCAGTCCAGTGCTTTGGAGCTACCCTTTGACATTCAGGGCAGGATTTGACATATCTTTTTATATCCTCCGTTATCCCTGGCCAGAAGTAATGACAAGCTATACGCTGTCCTGTGGCGCTGATCCCCATGTGACCACTGAAGGGAATCGCATGCCCGAGTTCCATCACTTTATCCCTATATGAAGTGGGAAGAACCAGCTGGTTGTGACCATTTGTTCCAGTTCCGGCCTTCCTGTATAAGAGTTTGTTCTTCATAAATATTCCCCCTTGCTCGGAGGTGTGTGGCATTTGGGCAATTTTTTAAAACATGGCTTGAGTGTCCTATCCTCAGCCTGCGCCTTCCTCATCTCCTCTGGATGAGCATTTATAGGTTCACCTTCTTCCTCCTTCTTCTGTGACCTGGTCTGCACTGTCGCCATGATCACAGGTTTCTCGGGATTCCCCAAGAAGACGTATCTACACCCCAATATCAGAGGGTAGATTGGTTCATCTATCACTGCTGCTCTGATTTCTCCTTCCACATAGCGAGTTTTCACCGTTATCCTTGCGATGGGAAGTGTCATGAGTGGTATGTCCTTAGTCGCCCCTTGTATTTCCACTGTTTCTGTGGTATACTGACTTGGGTCCACTAGGCTAGACTTCACAACTGAATCATAATCCAAACCTGTATCATAAAGGCACCTTATGGTGACCCCATTACAAATAACATCCTCACAAACTGGGGGGTGATAAGGTTCCTGTTGTCCCTTAGGATTAACCTTTAATCTTTGCGTCCCCGACTTCATTGCAGCAATGTTTGAAGGTTTCCTTCTACAAAATTCGGTGTTATGGTTATCCTTCTTGCACCATTTACACCATCTTTTTCCTTGGTTAAACGGTTTTCTTTCATTGAACTTTTGGTCATTGAACTGTGAGTTTCTGTCGCGATAGTCATTTCTTGGCCGCTCAAAGTTTGTCCTACCTTTATTTCCCTGCTCTCTATTATCAAATTTATTAAATTGCTGTGGAGCTTTAAAATTGTCTATGTGCTTCTTTTTAGCACCACTTACCTCTGCCTGGGCTGCCTGATACCTCTCAGCGACATTTAAAACCTCCCCCAACTTCTCTGCACCTTGTTCCATGAGAAATTTTCTCATGTCTGGAGCCATGGACTCTCTCAATTGCTCAATCATGATCATTTCTTTAAGATCTTGGGTCTTCCCCAGAGCAGTCCATTTCTCCAAATAGGTTTCCAGTCTGGCAGAGAATTGGTGGTATGTCTCCCCAGACAACAGTTTGGCATTTCTAAATTTCTTACGATAAAATTCACCATTTTTTCGTACCTTAATAACAAAGCCTGCTTTAACATGTCATAATTGTCTTGGTCTTCTCTGTTCATTTTTGCGAAGACTTCATAAGAAGTACCTCTCAGTCCCTGTGATAGCTTTAAACTCCACCTCTCTCTCTCTAACCCATATGTAGTAGCTAATAACTCAAAACGTCCTAGGTACCCCTCTATGTCATCGTCTTTTTCAACAAAATGGTCTAAATGAAACCCCATAGCTGATGTTGAGGCTCCCAGACTGGGCGTAGCATCTGAGGCAAAAGGGCTGGCACCATTTTCAGGAGCCTGGCCTTGTAATTCCAGCTCCCTTAGTCGTAATTCGTGCTCCCTTTGTAACCTTCTATCTTCTGCCTCCCTTTCGGCCTTTTTATCTTCTGCCTCCCTTTGCTGTCGTTTTTCTTCTGCCTCCAATGCTTTAGCCTCTTTGTCAGCCTCAATCTGCAACCTCTTAGTCTCAGCCTCAATTTGTAACCTCTTCTCTTCAGCCAA
Organism: Oreohelix idahoensis; assembly: GCA_024509875.1. Taxonomy (NCBI): domain Eukaryota; kingdom Metazoa; phylum Mollusca; class Gastropoda; order Stylommatophora; family Oreohelicidae; genus Oreohelix; species Oreohelix idahoensis. The sequence goes on from JAMPIV010021090.1 coordinate 599,081, forward strand.
CCTTTCAGACTCTAATTTTCTTTCAGCCTCTTTTTCTAATCTTCTTTCTTCCCGTTCAATATATTTATCACATTCAGCCGTTACATATTGAATTAAAATCTGACCATCCATTCCCATCTCCTTTGCCGTCAGCACAGCAGCTGATCTGAATTTGGCCAGCTCCGCCATACTTTTTAAACAAATCTAGCAATGTGCATAAAATTTCCAACCACTAAAGTACTTCTAATTACTCTAGTCTAAAATAATTCTAATTAATTAATTAACTACCACTGGCTGTGAAGATTCACCAACTTTTATTTTCAGGGACACTTTTAATTTTAAGGGACACTTTTAATTTTTATAATGTGTTCCCTTAATCTAATTCTCCCTCAGGAGATCCTAATATGGGCTAATTATCCCGGGACAAAGAGACCCCAATATATGTAGTGGGTTTGATGGTATTGTATGATGGTGATATTACTAAGTGTGATGCATGAGGTCAGCTGTGAAGGCTCCTGAGATAAAATGTAGCTGTGAATTGTCAGAAGGCCCTTCTTGCTACCACTACGACCTCACACCTATTTTTTTTACTAATGAATGTGGCTACGTTAAATGTCTAGGGTAATGATATGTAATGTGTTGTGGTAGTTTACATACACACACACAGATATTTACTAAGTCTAATAATATTAATAAATGTTATAATACACGGAACTAACTCTAGTGTGTAAAATTTTTGATAGTAATTTTCTTTAAATTTATTTGTTCTGAACCAAGGTTTTATTTTGGCCAGAACATATGAAAGGTTTTGCAATTATGAAAGAAATGCATGAATATTACATAATAAATGCAAGGTGTGTACATATGTATGTTACTAGACTAGTTAATATTACTACTGTTTATAGTGGTGACCTATTTTGGGAGAACACTTAATGGATGTGCTGTTGGGGTGGCCTCATCACTCCCTGTCTATGGTGACTACACATTGTCCAGTTATTTGATGGAAATTTTATGGGTGTGTTAGGAATTAAGTTGAGTTGGTGAATTCTCAGCAGACCAGGCGCTCACGTAGCTTGAATGTGTAGCTCTGGTGCTGAGATCTGGTGGCCCCACCTCTCCGTGCTTGGGGGCAATATCAGAAGTCTGGTGGCCCCCACCTCTCCGTGCTTGGGGGCAATATCAGAAGTATGGTGGCCCCACCTCTCCGTGCTTGGGGGCTATAATAGGCTGCTCTGACAAAATGTTACTGCACGGGTCCACTCTGGTAATATTCAACAACTCAGTTGACACCACCTTGGTGCCAACTAAAACTCACAGTTCTGCAATCAAAGTATTAGTCATGTGTCAGAATTCCATCCTCTAACCATTTCTGGACACAACACTACACAACAACAACACCACATAGACGGGTCAGATCTTTCTGACCAAACAACACATCTTACCAAGTTGGTTTCACATAGGATAAGTTCTCCCAGACTACGTATTCTGAAATATGTTCATTAGCTTCCTGCCATAGAATAGGATAGGTGATATGTTCCACTGATCTCAACACTTGATCTGTCCTTCATAATCCTTGCTGGAGTTTATGTATTTTATTTGTCTCTAGACCCTGAACTGGGCGGGGGGTCTAGAGCGAATCCTTACTTGTTGTAAGGGACAGATTATGCTATTGCAGTATCAAATCACTCGAAACCTTAAACAAATATTAAAATGTACAAAGAAATAATTTCAGTCTTACCAGAATTATGAATATAGAACACAGTTAAATGCTAGCAAAACTCAGCTGAGCTGCTGGCCTTAGGATGGCGTCCCTCTAAATATTTCAATAGCTTCTGGGATTACACCACTTAATAATTCACTGTGTCTACCAGGACAACTTATAATGAATGGCACAAAATGCGCGTCAGAGCGCCGATAATATATTCATCTATGGCCAATCACTGCCTTTTCTTTTTTCAAATTCAAATATAATACCACAAAGTCATTTCAGTCATACCTCAGTCAAGTATGCCTTATTGTCTGTTGGTCCGTCCGTCTCTACTTGCGTTTCACAAAAAAACACACTTGTTTTTTGAACCAACTCTGCCTTCCCCTACACAATTTTGCCCTTTAAAGTTATTTTTAGCCACAATTCAGCATCCCACCCCGTCTCTTCATTCCAACTAGATTTTAGCACTTGCGTCTTCAAGGCCACAATTTTTTGAAAATTAGTGACATATTTTATTTCAATGCAGTCGATCGTTGATATGAACAACACAGTCTTTTGTCAATATCTTTCTTATTATCTATCCGTCTGTATAAATGAAAGCATATTATTTCACTGCTCAAGATGGGCCATCCGGCCAGCTAGGTTTTATATTCCTAACATTATTATTAAGAAAAGTTACTTTTCAAATATTTTCTAGAATCTTCTGGAATGCGTTCATCACTGCATTCAAATAAACGGACTAAGTTATAGCAAAAGCGTCCAAAAAATGACTGTGGCGTATAATATCCAAGGTCCCTTTTGTCGATTTCTTTACTTTATGTCAACTTGGGGAACGTGACTTTTTCCTCCTTTCCCCACCAATTTGCGTCCTTTTAGCCTCGCTAGTTTCAAGCACGCGTTCAGTCAGATTTTTTTTCTTTTGATCTCCGTTCTCATCCCGTTCCGTTTGGCCTTCAAGTCGAACAATTTAATTTGCATGGCGGGTGATGACCCGCGGCGTGGGCGATCATGTATTCTAGCAGCTTACGCATTAGTTTTTATCCCTACGTTGTATCATTGGAGATATTTTAACGTTGCATCACGGTTAATTTTGTGACACTTAGGACTTGCTGACAAAGAATATGTTAAGTGTTACGCAAATAGTCTAGGAATTAACAAATTATAGCCAAAAGAAAATAGTGAGGGTGTCAGACAACACCAAATAATAATCGCACAGTGGCATGTTTTGAAACCACCATTTTACGGGAAATAGGCCACCATGTTAAATCCTATTTGATTGGATAGAAGTAAATGTAAGGCGAAACACGATTAGTCGGACTACAAATACGAATTTTTTGTTGTTAGGGGAAACGGTAGTAGGGGTACTTTTTTTGAAAAGCTGTGTAAACATGGCCCGATTGGTTAGACCCGCCAATATAGTCAATTAGGAGCGTCAGTTCAGTGCCACATTTTAAAAAAAACTTACTAAGAAACAGTGCGTTGAGATCCAAATTATATTTTTTCTAAATAAAAGCCTAAGACAGAGGCAGATCGGAATTTGTGCCATATTCATCGCCAGTCAAAGTATTTGT